>OZ038486.1:59729828-59827328 GCA_964036315.1 Acanthosepion esculentum | reverse complement strand
TATGTTTAGACTAATGCATCCAGGGATAAAAGCTTAATAAATAAATATTTTGTTTGAAAATAGATCGATAGGACATGAACTAAGAGAGTAAAAACGTTCACCGAAACAATAGAATACGGTCAGAAATGTTTGATTTACCACGACTGGGCACTTAGGTTTCCCGGCGTTACTCAGAGAGATTTTGGATCGCTAATCTATTTGCACGCTACCGTGATCTTCGGGTCTTCTTGGAAACATTACGAAGTTGCCTGCTAAAGAAAGATTGACGGTTGATCGTTTCACATATTTGTGATCATTTGTTTACATGACATGACCTTTTGACAGCGAATGAAGTCATAAAAAAACGAAAAACTCTGGTAATGTCAATAATAAGCCGTTTTCTCGTAAGCAAATATTCGGCGTTTGACTGACTGACCAACCATTTCTGCTGTCTCTTGCAAGTTATAGAATCTTGCTGTTATCTTTTTTAGTAGCTCAATCCGGTAGCTGTTACCACACTTTCCTGTACTGATTTTCCTTTTGAAAGTACTAGCTTAAAGTAGTGCTGAATGTCAACATCTTCGAGTTACCTGCGATATCCATTTTAATTGTTGCTGGTATTGAAAGCCCTAAACTCATATACCATACATCTTTTTATATATATTTGGGGCCATTATTTATTAATATATTCTCTGTTATCATCTATGAGCGATAAATATAACCTGAATGTAAAATAACAGATTAATTGTAGTATATGTATTTAACGAGATAACGATTTCCCCTAACATAATTGCTAGGTCTGCCCCCAGGAATGTTAGTTTACAATGTCGTGCTATAGAAGTTTTCTCGGCAGAATCGTCCTTATAAATCTATCATTCCTTCAGGTAATGTATGTTACCGTCACATCTGTTTCGGTAGGTCGCCAATTTTATACATAAAATCTAATGAAGAATCTGCAACGCCATTTTTTCTCGGCAGGAATCTCGACATCAGTCAATTTCAAACAAAACGAAACATTGTTTCGCTGGGCATTTCCTATAAATATTTCCAGTGTAGTTTTTCTGATGAGTTTTCCTCTTTACTACTCCGACTTTACAAATTTAAAACATAGCACTATAGTGAGAGCTAGCTCTCATCCGTTTAGAGTTGTAATTGCTAGATGCCACCGTAATTTCTATGCTAATATTTAATTCTGCTTCAGTTATCGCTTGTTGAAATCTCCTCCGGTCTCTTGCTTTCCGGTGAACTTATCTCTTTTTGAAATTTAAATGTAATGCTAATTATTATCTTGTCTTCCTCCTAATCCCTATTCTTTTATTGTTCTTCCTCATTAATAATATCTTACGTTCTCATATTCTTTCACACCCAGTAATTCTTGCGTTTTCGTGGCTATGTGGCCTTGCTTTTGGTGAAATCCTTAAAGAAAAAATAAGGTATGAGAATCACTTCTGATTTTACACTACGCTTGTAATAATTCATCTATTTGTACAAGTTTTAATTCATAGCAAGTGAGAATTGTGCTTTATGTGATAAATTTTGAAATGTTATTTATTATTTTTTCCTTGGAAATAAATAAGACAGCACCTCATTGAACCACGGAATGATTTTCCGCCAATTTTGACTGCACAACTACAGCAACATTTTTTATAGGCTTCCGAAATTTGTTCAGTTATCCAAACGACTTCCCTTTATCATCTCTTACAAACCGAACAAATATTCCTTTCATTAGGTTTTCTTTGCACAGAACGTATTCTACGGTAAATATTTGAGTGATTTTTATTGCCGATCTACACGAATAGACCTGAGGCGGAAAGCCAAACAAATATTTAATCTAAAAAATGGTTTTCTTCAAGCGATATGATCAAAATGGATGTAATCCTTCAAAAATATTGATTTTTTTTCTCTCAACAGATTTAAATATGGTAATTCCTCACAGGAACCGTAATTATTGGAACTGTTTAATATATGTCGGTTTTGAAAGTCAAATTATAAGCGAACAGTCTGTAACAGTGCATTGAAAGTATTAAGATATTTGCCGAGATTGTAAAGTCTTGTTCACGTCTACTCCACACAAACAATATACGTATATATGTGAAAATAAAAATATATGTAATGCATATTTGGGCTGCAACATTTATTTATCTGTTTCGTTGAATTTGATAGGGAAATTGTGATTTGTAAAAAAGACATTTAGTTTTTCTATTTGTCTATATTTCTGAGATGAGATATTTTAACTATTTACATATGTTTTCCTCATCATGGGACGTGGAATTCTAAATTTTATCATTTGTCCTGTCCGTTTTGTTTCGTATTTTCACTTTATATTCGCTTTTTAGACTTCTCATTTTTATCCTTTTTCATCTTTCGTCCTTTCTGTCCTTATTTTCCTACTCTAGATATATCGCCAATTTTTATTCTGGGCACTGTCTATTTACTTTATTTTTCTTTACTCGGGAACTTGTATTTCTTACATAAAGTATTGATATTAAGGTTTAAATGATAAATGCCCCTCTCCGTTTATGCATGCATATATATATATATATATATGTGTGTGTGTGTGTGTGTGTGTGTGTGTGTGTGTGTGTGTGATATGATAATGTTTAGATGACACACAGAGTATATGATTGTAAACTATAAAATCCAAAATTAACCCATATTTATTTGCTCTGTATACGAAATACGCTGCCCTCTTTTTGTGTATCAGTTATAATAATTTATACTACTAGGATATACTTGGATTATATAAAAACGAATTTATTAACTTTACTATATATATATATATATATATATATTTCACTGGGATATTATTTCGTTTTTTAATTTGGTTTGGTGGTATGAAATATTAATATTAGGAGGTTACATTCATAATTATTTTAATTAACTAGCAGCATGGCCCGGCGTTACCCGTGGTTGATTCAAAAATCGTACGACTCATACAGCAATCGCTATCACTTGACTTAAAATATTTTTTTAAAGGAGTGCCCTTTGCCGTGCTGATGTTGCTACATGCCTAACTTCTTGTCTATCTCACACTGCGAATGTTTTCTAAGCACTATAATAATAATTAAATCTGTTACGAAAAAAGAACTAAACAAACTGAACACAAAACCATCAGCTTTACAAAAGGACTCGTAACCGAAAAAACGAATGAAAAAAGAATGTTAACAACAAATACTTTTTCACACCCAACCCATTTCGGCGGAATCAGAATCATCGTTCAGTTTAAGCTAGCGAATGATCCAATTGGATTAAAGTGCCATGCGGATTTAAAATTTTCCCACTTGTGACGAATGCAGCTATTGATTTTTTTTTGCATGCTAGTTAACATTCGTGTCAGTCAGCTGTTGGCTCTCACGCTGGCCAATATTTCGTGACAGCCAGCTATATGTTCTCACTCTGACCAGTAGAAAATGGCCGCAAACTACATGAAAACTACCGTAGAAGCATGACAAAATCGATTATTTCCACTATCGATGGGAGTTGGGAAATGCAAAGTCGGTCTAGGCCTTATCCTAACTTGGAGCATATGCATGTAAATTCTGGTGCAAATCCGTCGAAAATTGCGGCCGTGCATTCGTTACACACACACACACACACCCAGCCTTTTATAGATAGAGATGTTACAATTCATGTGCATATGTCAGTATTTATACGCTCATGTCTACGCACACACGCATATTTATGCACTCACGTATATAGGTATATTTACACGCAAATATATATACACATAAATGTGCGTTCACAAGTACATTAGGGTAGGTCGATTTTGGAATTGTAAAGAAAGTAACGCGAGGAAAGTTGCAAAATTATGTCAGAAATTACAACTAAAATATTTTTCTTCAAAACCTCTGATTTATTTGAGGAATCGAACTTAAAGTCAAAATGAAAAGCGATTTTTATCATATCGGTGTCACTGGAAACATGTGCAAATTAAATTAAATCCGAGTATTACCGAAAAGAAAAAATACGCTTAACAATGGATATTTTTAAGATTAGTATCTATTCTCTTAATAAATTAAATGAAATTATTAAAAATAAAAAAAACACTAAAATATTTAGTTTAAAATTCAAATAACTGATGACGAATGCCGTCTTATTTACTGCATATTTCTTCCGTATTTACCGGTAGTTATTACCTCCTCTTGTAAGTTAGTTTTATTTTGTTTACTGTTTAGGCTTTTAACTGGCACAAATATCTATAGTATATTACATCAAATATACTTAACTATTTAAAAAATACAACTTTTATAATTATTGTAATTTGTTTATATTTTCAAAGTTAGTGTGTTTTATTAAAAAAAACAACCTGTTTACGAGCTAATCCCGGAACTAACTCTACTATGAGGTAAGTAAACATTACTTTTAATTTAATAATGTATTTCGAATTTTCTTTTCAAATTTAATTTGAAAATATTTGTGTAATTTTTGATAATACATATATTTCTTTTTTCAGACATTTTAATAAGAATTCCAAGTAAAAGCATCCCAAACGGCCTTATAGCCTTATCAAAATTCCACGGTATTCTATTAAGTTGATCAGGGGTGATATATATTCCAATCGTAGAGCCAGCCTTGCGAATGACTTTCTCTTGGATTTGAGGGCTATGGGACTTCTTATCCCCAATATTTATATAATGATATCTATATCGATAAAAGTCAAAATGATTGAGCAAAGGCTGAAGTGAATACAAATGTTCATCAAAGGTATGATGAAAAACTGGAAAATCTTCTTTCTATTGGAGATGATGGGTGAAAACTCAGAAAGAAAATCAAGGGACCAGAACACCACTTGTCTGTCACAATGGAGATGACATATAAAATTGAATATCAGACACATAGGGTTCCTCCTAATATTGGTGCAACTGGCACTGTTCTTGCCTCTCTTTTGCATGAATTCAACAGTGTGAACACTATCAAGGCTTTCCTTCTTCACAACACTAATGCCAATATAGGCTGTGAAATTGGACTTCTTTCATTTCTAGAAAGAAAACTTAAGAGAAATCTTCACACTGTTGGTTGTTCCTTGCACCAAAATGAACTTCCGTTTAGAGCTCTTTTTAAACATGTAGATGGTAGGTTCCAAGACAAATTATTTTGTCAATATTTAAGTAAGATGAAATGGAGGTTACATAGGAGGCTATAAGAAACAAAATTGTCCATTAGATAAATAAAAAATGATTTATACATAATTAGTTATGTCAATTTACAAAACTACTTTTAAAATTTCATTCAAATTATAAACAATATTATAACCAAGTACGGCCAAATTTTCCAATAAAAATAGTTTGTTTTAGATGTCCAGAGCCTTCATCATCCTTCCATGTCTCTGTGGTTGGCCGGAACACAAACAATCCCTTTTCACACTTTTTCAATGTATATAATATAAAAAATGTCAACTTTATTCGTAAATTTTATTGAAATAGGAAAATTTTGAAGTTAGTTTGTAAGCAAAAGTATGTGGAAATTACTTATTTCTGTACATTTTCAGCCGATATTTAAAACGAAAATGATAGAAAATAGTTAAAAGCTATTAATTTCATTTTTGATTTAAGAACATCACACATCAAATCGAAGCTTTCGCATCAAGTGAAATATTGTATTTCTAAATAAAAAAAAGTCAACTTGTCCTAACGCAAATGAGGCTGTTAAAATATCCCTTCTCATATACATGTGTTGAGCTTGTCATATTTGTTTAGCCCGCAGTGTTTGTGGCCTCCTTGTCGTAGTAATACCCAGTTGAAGACATTGGTTCAACGTTTACGTGAAGCTCTCAAGTGACTGTCATGTAATTGTAGGAATAACTTGCTCTGATCACTTACTTCTATAGATTTGATCCACAATGTGATCCTTTCGGGATTCAAATGGATAGGTACACGGCAATGTTTTAACGTAACTAAAAGTGACAATGTTGAAACTGTTGTATCGGCATGAATTTGCTCATTTTGGTTTGATAAATCTGCACGACTGCAGACTGTATGAGAAATTAAAATCTGAACACGGGGAGTCACAAAATCTTTACCCATTCAAGAAAGATCAAATTGAATAAAAAGGAACCTGTTCGACTGTGAAAAGTAAACAATTTGCACTTCACTCCTTCAGTATATTGGAGATTATTGCAGCATGCGCCACAGTTTAAAGATGAAACACTGACATATTACTGTGATTAATGGAATTCAGATAACACAATATCAGAGGGAAAATATTCATTTATATATATTAATCGTTATATAGCATATACCATCTTAACATTAAATACCCTGTGGAAGATGTAGAAGTTTTATTATCTCTCAGTTTATAAAGTTTGATGTGTTTTTATTTTCAACCGTTTCATTTCTTCACGGAATTTGGGGAACCTAAATTAATAGCATTCGTGGTGTTTTTTAAGAATTTCGAATTTCAGTGAATAGAAAAGCGACAGCACCAAACAATAGTTTTCGCATAGTGAGACGGAACACACTCAATAGATATTTACATTTTTCAACTGATAACGGCTAGCAAGATCGTTCTTTTCTTTATTATACTAAGATGTTATCAGAGGGAAGAAAGGCAAATCAAATTATATTAATCACATCATCGCCTTTGTTATTTCTATTCTAGCCATTCAAATAGAATAACATGCCAAAAAATTACTTTAGAAAATTATTTTTGAAGAACTTCCAGATGATTGGCCGATCGATAAGGGCGAACTTCTATGAGGAACCTCGAAATCTATAGAATATGTCTCCATTAAAGGAAATAAGAGATTTGTGATTATTTAAATACATGAGCAGATAACATTCAATTTAGATTCTTTTTATAGGTTTTATTCAGTGTTATTTTTTTTTCAAATAATGCAACTTTATACTTTCGTTTGAAAAAGTCGAATCTCTCAACGTAGACACATTGATGCTAATTGTTGTCGCCTTCTTGTTTAAACAGACACTTTCGTTTAATTTTATGTTACATGCATTCGTTAGAAACAATGAAAAGGCTGTTGAAGTACTTATGTCGTATCTATCTTTCTATATGAATATTCTGGGACATAGAATGCGTAAATATGGATTTGGAGAATATGGCCTGGATAGAACGCATTGAGGACAGCAGGCGCAGAAACAGCTAGCAATTAAAGCTTACTGAGAGTGAAGAGAAAGAAGACAAACACTACGTAGAATCATAACGGATAAGTACTATAAGTATGTACATTAAATACCATCCACATCATAAAATGATACGGCATATAAACGTAGGGCATAGGTAGCTAGCTTGGCTTAGCCAAACAGTAGAACATTCGTGGGATAAATTCTTCCTAGATCTTTTAACTTGTGCCCCGGTGTCAGTACATTAATCGTCAGGCATTAAATAATTTAGGAAATACAATAAATGCAATGTATGGTGAATCAAATTCTTCGCAAAATTATACGTAGGCAGTAACTGAAGTTTCTTGGGCAGAATTGTTATTAACATTCACTGTTGTATTACTTGCATTTAGAATATATAGAAAAATACTTTGTTTTAGAAAATAATGTAATTTTAACCACGTTTGAGTAAATGTTGATGTACATAAATAGAAATCTGATAGAATGTATGCATTACGAATACATGAAAAATTATGGGCAAAATAATAAAAATATGACGATTGTATAACACACACACATATATATATATATATATATATATATATATATATATATATATATATATATAAAGGATGTACAATTTACATAAAATTTAATGATGCGGTAAATAAAAAATACCGCAACGTTATAGGAGAAAAAGAAAATCGATAATTTAACTTAAAATATGGAATTAAATTCAGAAATTGAATTGATTATATTTTACTGATATTATCAGAGTAAATTCAGAAATTGAAAAATGGATTACATTTTATATATATATATATATATATATTATTAGAATAAATTCAGACACCGAAGAAGTGAATGCTTATTCTAGTTTGAGTCATCGAAACTTTAATACTGAACTCAGAAAAAATACAATTTTCTGTTTCTGCAATGTTCTTTCAAATCTTTACGAAAGCCTATACGATTAATATTTTTGTTATATGAATGCCCGATTACTGGCTCATATGATCTGAAAAAGTTAGGATGTCTCAGACAGAAATAACTGCTTCCTAATAGAATGCTGCAAGTGACGGAAATATTCGAGTATGTCGAAAACGGAAAAGATTTTTACGAAGTAAAAAATTGTGTGCAAAAGCCAGTGGAATGTTTCAGTGTCATTTGCAAAAAGTGAAGTATTTACAACCGAAGATCTGTCATTGCTGAGATCAAGCAAGTCTTACTAAGGCTGATATCATGATGATTTTTAATAGATACCAATTTTATTTCGAAAACTTTTCATCCTAATTTAAATTATCGGGTAGGAAATGAAGTTCCCGAACAACATTGTATATTGTTATTAAAATATAGTTGTGCGGGAATTTCATTTCGAACCCAATACTTTGCCTATAATTGTTCCAAATTAAAAGCATTTTAAAAATGCGGAACAATAAAATTAAGAAAAGAATCAACTGATAGAATAAGCACAAAAAACGGCAACATACAACTCTCCCAACAGTTTCCAAGCGAATAATCTGCAAACTAGTACACATACTCTGCAGACAACACTAGAAAAGTGAAAGAGATACAGGTAAGGAAATTACAGAACTATTTATTAAATAACTAATTTTGAAACAAACGCTCATGTACCGATTAATATAAAGAATATAATTTATTTAAGTAATATTTACCATGATCTCTCATACAAAGGTATTGGAACGCATGAAAATGTTTAAAACAAAGGAACCATGACTGTTATCGTATTTTTTGTTGCTCTAGAAGGTATGATAATTGTAATGATGAATGATACAGAGAAACACACATTTCCTGGTTGGATATCAGCAAACAATAAGCGAATGTTGACAGTCAAAAGCAGAAAATACAATACATTATAATTTTGGGAGAGAAAAGTAAGGGAGATTATTCAATAGAAAATACTTTTGTAAACGGTATTTATTTTCACATATGAAATCAATATATGTCACATCATTCAGATAAAAGACACAAAGACAAATGTTGATTGGAAAGAATAAGAAATAAAAACAGGGAATATGATATAAAAACAGAAAAATAAATGTTGAATTTACTTAAGTGTTAATACCAGTAGAATGGCCACGAGTTAAGCTACTTTCTTCTCAGAATTATCTTCCCCTCGGTGAATTTAAAAGTGAAGTTCTAAGCAAACAATATGGTTGCATGAAATTATTAACTTACATTTATTTCTATGCAATTTGAAATGTTTATATACTTAAAAAAAACTGATGTTAAGTATGATATATTAATTTAACGTTTATTCTTTTACAGCGTTTTTTTACTCTTTACAATTTCCCGGGGCTCTCAAGGATGAAGGTTATCTTTGGAGGCCATTTATGTGTGTAGCAGTGGAAGATAACGGTTAACCCTAGCCTTGAAAATAAGATTGTAGTGATCGGAGAAATATCCTGTTGGGAGTGTGTTCCCCAGGGCAGTGGTTCGCGGGAAGATGCTCAAGTGAAACTTAATTCTCATCCATGGAATACGGAGGGAATGTGGGTGGTTTGCTACTTTGTTAGTGACATGGCGTGCTCTTGCTTTGAAGGTTTACCTCAGCGGGACCAGGGAATGTAGTTCGTCCGAACACTTTCCGTGGAAGTAGCTGTAGAGCAGTGAGAGATTTCCCACATCCTGCCTGTGGGAGAGAGTTTGAAGAGTGGAAAATTATTTCCTTACCCACAAAGGCTTGGAGACGCTTTTGAACTATCAAGCCTAGAGGGTGAGATCTTAGCAGCTCCTGCCCAAATATGACAAAAATACTCGATGTTTGGCCGGATCTGACTCTGGTAAACGTAAAGCTAGCAGGAACGGCAGAGTGAGCCGGCCATTTTACCTGCAACCTTAGCAATGGATCGTATGTACGTGATCCACTTGAGTTTATGTGTGAGTTTGACGCCCAAGAGCCTTCCAAGACAGTGTGCTTCCTCAAGAATAAATCCATTCATCCAAATTGTTGGTAGTTTGGGGTCAGATCGGTGATGATGGAATATAACAATTTTGATTTTCTGGGCATTGAATATAACCCGCTAGTTTTCATCCAATTGGGTAGTTAGTGCAAGATCGAAAAAGAATTCTGTCGCAAAGCTCTGACCATCAGTAGTTTTAGAGATGCGCCCGTATATCGGCATAGTTTTTTGCAGATGATCCGAGAACATTTATGTAGATCAAAAAGAAGATTGGTCCGAGGAGAGGCGCCCGAGTTGGCGTGTAGGACTCCGGCGGTCTGGCCAATGATAATTACCTTCAGGGATCAACCTAATTAATTGCTTATTCGGATTACCATGACAGTGTGCGTGTTACCCTATATATTAAGTTTAAAATATTTTATTTCTAAGTTGATATATTAAGTTTAAAATATTTTATTTCTAAGTTGAAAGATTTGTTGCTTTATTTAAATAAAATCTGATTTTTTTTTCTGAGTTTATGCTATTATTTTTCTTTCTTTGCTGCATTGTCTTAGCTCTTGTGAACATTTCTACATGTTTTGTCTTCGATTAAAGTCTGAGGAGCGATAATCGGTTGTTTTTTTCTTTTATGTTCTTATATTTTATGATTCACCAATTCACGGTGAATAACATTTGGTTATAATTCTTGCTTCTTCTGCAACGTTTTCATATATTATGTGAATATATACTTTAATAATATCTTTTTATAAAACCATAATCATATGTGGCACACACAGATTATTAAAGAAATATGCTAATGTGTCATTTGGTTTGTGAATACATATATTTTTTTAATCATTTCACCCCATGCAAGGCACTAAATCCGCTCTTACACACGCGTTTATTGAGTGTCAAATAAGTAAAAAGAGAAACATTATTAACAAGCGAGAACGTTATAAGAAGTGTAATCAAGAAGACAATAGATAACGATTGAGATTGATCTTCAAATATTTTAATACAAATTTGGCTGGGAACCATGATGCCGGAAGAAAGTCCAACGAACGCGCGGAAAGAGACTTGTAAAATAAATTTTACGGTTACATCTAGCCATTTCAGTCGTAAAATGAGAGCTTTTTGCCAATCTTGTACTGTGCTTAAAATCAAAGTCTAAGAATCATCAGAACAATTAACATGAAAAAAATTTACAAAGGTTACATGGATACTCCATTACGGTGGTGGGAATTGACTCAAGCCTTGACGCTATGTCTGTACCAATAATATCGCTGATTATTCTCATTTTGTCAACTCCTTTCAAATATGTACCAGGAGCACCGGATCATATACGACATCAATATTTAAAGCATGGACGAATGGTTGACCTTTTTTTCTCCCATTTAAAGCTGAATACAATTTAAAAGCTTAAACTCTCATGCAACATTTGCCATGTAAATATATTATTAAAGTATTAACAACTTGAGTGAAAACAATTTCATTATGTGTAGTGGAAAGGTATAATAAAATTTAAGAGTTGCTAATACAATGTCATTATACAATGTTCTATATATTATTATTCTAGCAACTGAGATTTTCTAATACCCATTGATGATCGTGCAGCAATCTCTTTAGTGTTATGTTTCTTACTATTGTGGTTTCTGAAACACTTCTTATGTCGTCAGTTTTCTTTATATCTCCAATCAATTTAAATGACCTGAATCATTTTTGTCCTTCTCTTTCCGTTTTTTTTTATTATTATTATTGTTTATCAAGCACGCTCGTTCATTCCGAAACAGAATAAACACCGGTACGTCATCTCTCTTTTCTCTCTGCAATTTCTTCATGTAAGTCATTATCTTCTGTAAAATTACAGGAATTTCGGACTGAATCTTTCTGATTATTCAGCACGCTCGCTCAATTGGCCTCGGGCTGCTTCTATCCATTTAACCGATTTTAGAAGCGAGCAAACATATGTGGACAAAATAAAATGACAAAGTAAAGAGGAGAAAGCAGACGGGAATTGTTTGCATTTAAATACATACAAGAAAATAATACGCTTAAACTATGTATTTATGAAAAATAAATATTATATGCTAATGTAAAAGCATACAGATAATCAGTAGTTTAGCTCGAAACATTAACTTAAAATCTTAACTAATGCGGATGAGTAATGAAAGAAATAAACGGAAATTTAATTAAGAAAATCTAATTAAGACTACATGTAAATAGAATCGTGTAAGCATAACATCAAACAGTATGATAAAACAATGAATATTAAAAAGAAATAATAAACATGGAAAGAACGAGAAAGATTAAGAAGAGAAAAGGCGGGAGAAACGCAACGAAAAATGAATAAGATGGAAATTCTCTCAAAAATAAAGAAAAATGAACACAACGACTAGACAAAGTATAATAGAAAACGTACAAGAACGAACGAACTACAAAGAGGAAGGAAAACTGAAATCAAACAATGAAAAATAAATATTGATAAGGGACAGAGAGAATGGATCAAAGGAAAAAACGAAATGAAAGACATAATAGATTAGAAAAGGGAATGGTACTTAAATGAAAACGAAATCATTCTAATAAAGAAAATAACCGAGAAAAAATTATATTCACTTAAAAAAAAAACGTAAGACCAAGGAGAATAAACAAAGAAGTCATTTCTTAAGAAAGGAAAAAGAAAACAAGTAAATTGAAAAGAAATATAACCATTAATTAAAATGAAGCAGTGGTAAGACAAATAGAAAGAAATGAGAAGAGTCATGAAGAAAATAAATGCATATTCTTATGAAAAAAGGAAAGAAAAACAGCAGAGTCGTAAGTATGATTAGTGGTGGTACGATTACAACATAGATGGCGTTTTAGAAATATCACAGTCATGTCAAGTATATTTAGAATCACGTCGTGAATGTTAATCACATAATATAAACAAAAAAATTAATCACTTGGGCGATAAAAAACAAAAAAGTAAAACTTGAAAAAATAAAAAATAAAAACGCATTGCAGTAAATATTGCACCTTCCACCCACTCACCCATAAACTACCGTGTTACAGCGGCGCTTCTGCGATACAATTTTTTTTTTGCATGAAATGCGAATGAAAAAGAAATGTCATATAAATCCTCATCTATCGAAGCTACCTAAACATTTACGAAAGACAAACCGTACATGTGAGTACACCAAGACTGTGAATAATGAAGTTAAGCAGTGTCGACAGCGGCGTATTTAGACAAGCCACATAGCGTAGCGGTTAACGACAGCAAAGTTAGACTTGGCAAGAAGAATTCGAATTTGTTGCGGAGCACATGCGTTCCCTTCAGTGCAAACATCATTACCTAGAGTATTAAACCATTGGTTTAATAATAGGAAACGTGTATCTATATGTCAAAAGGAGGATAACTTTGGATATATCGGCATCCTGCCACATTATTCCGAAAATCATAGTTGCCCCCGAAACCATACCAGATAGTTTCATGATCCTCTACCAGCATACGCAGGTTCAAAACGAAGAGGGTGATTATTTTCAGTTGGAGAACCTTACAGAACAAGAAAAAAAAGAGAGATTGAGAGGCACGCGCGTATACAAAGACACATACATCTGCAGTGAAAAAAAAAGTTTAGCGCTGCTTAATTCATTTACATTACATTTGCTTTAAGTACATTGTCTTTCTTGCTAGTTATTTTTTTATTTCGTATTAATATTTGTAGTACATTAGAAATCATAGTTATTTTGTTGTGATGTACAATTTATTCATGAATTCAATATTAACTTACGAAGAATTGTTGTAGTTGCTTCACCAAGATAAAAATGCATTTTTGTTTTGTCTTTGATTTGAAATCTTCAACAGTTAGTAATGTTGATTTTTTATCGGATAATTTTTCACATCCATGTTATTCGTAATAAGGTTATATATGATTTTATATAATAAATAAGTGCTAATATTTATACGATTAAGTGACACGTAAATAAGGACTAGGCTTGATTAGCTGTTGAATTCATGAGAAATTTATACATCTTTATTCTTATTCAGAATTGTCGTACATGTTACTTATCGAAAATTCTACGAGGCTAATTTATTTGATAATGTTTTTCGAAACTATTGTTTATAAATATTTACTTTTATGTTAATGAATTCCCTTAAAATCTGTGTGAAGACAAATTAGTACTACCCTGTGCATATGGACAACACAATAATAGCTTTGCAATTCGATAAATAAGAGGTCAAGAAATTATGCTTGAATTTTTTTAATAGTAAGACTAAATATGAAAATTTTAATCACATAAATATAAGATTATATATATATATATATGTGTGTGTAAAATGAATCACAGAAAATAATTTCTATTGATAATTTCATAATATGTGGAACAGTTTCGTCTTAAACACCTTAATTTATTAAATCATTTCTCTCTCTCTCATATATATATATATATATATATATATATATATATATATTGTGTGTCTGTATATAAACAAATGGTACTGAATCGTTTTCAGGCAGGTCCCGTTCACAAAAATCATTATGCCAATGAACAGATATAAAGCTGGTTTTAGGTAATGGAACGGCTCAAGAATTGTTCAGTAAACCATCGTGTATATGCATATATGTTTTTTATGAGTGTATGTAGCTTCCATTTTTGAAACATGGTTATCACTTTGTAGCGAAAAAACAATTTTCAATCAATTTATTATATATATATATATATATATATATATATATATATATGTGTGTGTATGTGTGTGTGTGTGTGTGTGTGTGTGTGTGTTCTAAAATTTCCATATTACGGACGCTTTTATGCTTGGGAAATTAGGCATTAACCATATGTCAAATACGACTATTTCTCACAAGGATTTCACACATGTTTTGCAATTGATAAAATTATATTAACTTTCAAACCACGAAAGTGGAAATGCATTTTTTTATTTTTGTTGTCGACAACCGATTTCCTTCGGAATGTTTTCTGTAATTTAAAATTCTGAATATATAAATCTAAGAAGGATTTATGTGTATGTTAAAAACTGTTATTACACATTTTATCGGACTTAAAATATTTGCAAGTTTTTAGCGTATCAATCTACAGCGTAATAATTATTTTATTTTTAAAAAAGGTAATTTGATTATTAATAACCATTATTTATTTTATATCTAGCATTTCGTCAGGACGTAAGCGATTTAATTTTTCACGTCATCCTGCCTTTTATATCCCATCGCAAATTAACCCTCACCACCCAATGACTACGCTTCCGAAACTCAGCACTAACATATATTCACATAAAGGGATAAAGGTTATTACGCGTTTCCCTTATGTCAACCTGTCTACAATGTACTGTGTGTGTGCGTGTGTGTGTGTGAGAGAGAGAGAGAATTGTCCAAGCCATCCTTTTTCATTATATATCCCTGAAATTTCAAGTATTCTTTTCCGATTTAATTGTAAGTGATTCTTGGAGAATCTTCTTTTCTTTTTTTTTTAACATGTTCTTCTCTAAATGACCTCAATATTCAGATATGTTGCAGACCGAGAGATTTACTGATTATTATGTAGAAAATATCGGATTAATCCGAATATTTAAAATTCCTATGTTTGTTCATTTTTTTTATTCTCTTTATTTTAGGAATATATCTCGTCCTTTTTATTTTTCTTTCTACTTCGATTGATACATTTCGATTTGACATTATATATTTCTAATTTTTCCATTAAAACGTCCTCTATATCTTTACTTTTCGTTCCTAAGTTTTTGCAATTATCTTAAATTTCTTCCAATATCCCGCGTTTTTCTTTAATATTAGCATCATTTCAACTCTCATCGGTTTACTTTTCAATCGTCACTATTTTTGGCATGTCTTACGTTTTGTGTTTGTGTTTATAGATTACATATTTGAGTTTTCCCTGTGTCAGATTCCGTTTAATATATTTACTTATGCACAGAGATTTTTTATTTAGTATTTATTTAGTCTATTCCGTCTTATTTCTTCAATTTCACTCGCTTCGTTTTCTTGGTTTTATCCTCCATTAGAGATCAATTGCAAAATTCAGAGGAACTGCGTGGGAATTTCACAATATATCCTTTTGAATCGACAAATGGTTATCACATGGAGTTCGTCATAAAAAATGCTATATTTAACGGCTTATGGTGTATACACGCACACATATGCATGCAGGCGTTCAAGTCATTGTATATGTATTTGAATCTCTTCGACACACATATATATATATATATATATATATATATATATATATATATAATTTACAATTTATTCTCGTGGAAGGGCGATTCAAGGAAGTACCCAGCAAAAAGCAACCAAAATATAAGATTCAATTTATATTCATTCTGCAGAAAATGATTACTTACAATCATGTATCTTCATATTAGAAAATACACAGGTACGCATAGACATCTGTTTGTGTTCGTATTTTCTTCAGTATTAAAGGGATTATTATATTTTTGATTAATTCAAAAATTATTATAATGGACACAATTTCAAATACACGGCCATACTTATTTATTAAATACTGTACTATATCTATCGGCCTCCAATATTATATATATATATATATATATATATATATATATATATATATATATGCCCTCGAAAAGTTTAATTCGAGTCGAGCACTCTCGAGAGAAAGTGTGAATTTGTAAACAATGATTAATACTGATACGATTACAAAGATCTTCTATGAAATGTGCCCTCAAATCATTCGCGTGTTTATTCGAAGAATACGTACGTAAAAAGTCGCCTTCCTCTATACCGGGTGCTGATAACTGAAATCTCCGACTGATTCCAAATTAGTCGGGTTTCGATAACGGCTTCATGCAATCGGATGTCTAACTCACTGATGAGCTGTGACACAGCGAAACAATATATGAATGACTAATATATATATATATATATTTGAGGAATTCAAGGCCTTGGCGAGTCTTATGTCCACTCAGAAAATCTTAAGCATCTGTGGACAAAAATGTCTTTGTATATCATGTGACCTGCTTAATGTTTGCTAGTATGGAAGTTATCGCTGTCAGACCTGATGACAAAAATTGCGTTCATGATCAAATTTCAAATATGTATGATATAATTGCTCACCCAATGATTCAAATCTATCATGATAAAAAAGTAAATAGGACAAGCATCATCATCACAGACATCGACAGGCAAAGCCCATTGGGATATATACATTTTCCCTTACATACACACACCATATATATATACACACACACACACACACACACGGAGTGCAATGAATAAACTGTCGTCTAATTTTCGCAAAAATGAAAATAACACTCACATCAGATTTTAACAGGTATATTTACCAAAATTACACAAAAATACGTTTAAATAATAAAGATTAAATATATTCAATGAAAATGCAATTGGCTTTAACCAGAACCCCCAGAGGACTTCGGTATCTCCTGCATCTCTTCTGTGCGGTCTCCTTGTTTAAATTGGTGAATAATGCTACAATTCTTGCCTTAAGTTCATAATTGTTGTTACAAGGAGTTTTGTTTATCTTTCGCTTATTTGCGTCCCCACACGCAATCAAGAGTTTGCAGTCTGGCGAATCAGGTGACCAGGTGTATAGGGTGATGTGGCATTAAAAATTGTCTGGCAGCCAGGATTTGTTCGTTCTGATTGTGTGCCATTGTGCAGAGACCTGTTACTAAAAATAGCATCTTACAGCTGCGAAACTCTTGACTCAGTGCAGCACTATCTACTCAAGGCGCTTGATGTTGACACCCTTGTTGTATTTGAGGTCCTGTAGGAAGATGAATGGAGCGTCGCCGACAATACTGATCGCACTAAACACTTTCGTATTTACCATTAGACCCACACAACTCTTTCCGAATCCTCAGTACTTTCCTCAAACTAACATCGAAACACTGAAAATCAGTGCGATCAATAACCGAAAACTATAAACAAGACGTCATATCCATAGACAATAAAAAGGAGTATTCAAACGGAGATATTTAAACGTTCAGATGATTTTTCTTTCAACGTGATGTTTCGCTGAAATAGCATTTCGCTCCTCAGAGTAAGATAAATACATTTAATACATTATCAAATATCACATTTTTTTTC
Source organism: Acanthosepion esculentum (assembly GCA_964036315.1). NCBI lineage: Eukaryota > Metazoa > Mollusca > Cephalopoda > Sepiida > Sepiidae > Acanthosepion > Acanthosepion esculentum. Next base: position 59,809,319 of record OZ038486.1, on the reverse strand, counting down.
AAGCAGTTATTTATTTCACCTTTATCAGAAATAATAAATATCATTTCCGTTAATAGATTGTCCTACCGTTACTAGCGCAACAGTGTCTTTGGGAAATGTCATATGTTACACAACGTCACTGGAACATTCATATCTCTCTAAAATGTGATTAATATTCAGCACACAATTTAATTCAAATATATTAATTCAAGTATATGTTATTGCTAATAATATATTTGTCGTGCAAAAAAAAAAGTTAAACTTGACTAGTATGCGCTAATCGCACAGTTACACTCAGAGACACAGACACGCTCATGCCCTCGCATATAAATACTTAAATATGTTGTTTCAATTATGGAATATTTATTGGCGAATGTGTAGGGGTGTTGTATGTTGGCTAGGGTCACCATGATATAATCAATATCAAAGAAGGCTGTGTTCTTGTAAAACAACACCCTACATTAATTTATGAACAACAATACACGAGAGAAAAATAATCAAGCTCAGTGAACATTAATAATATTGTATTAACAATGGTATACAAATTTCAACAATAAGTATAAAGAAAGTTGCTTCCCTTTTTCCATTAATAAAAAGGGTAATTTTAGCTAATAAATGTTGAATACAAAACTGAATGTAATTTAACTACAAATTTCAATTGAAGTCTTAGCTAAATAAAGAATAGTTCCACAGTGTTTTATCAGTGTAGAAAGATGTAATGTTCATGAGTGATATCAACAAGATTTAGTATGATTACTTGAATTAGTAATAATTAAGAATTAAAATGTCAATATAGCGCCGTGCCTTATCTTCCAAGAATTGAACTGCTACTGCCGCTGGCAAACAGCGAGAGTCTTTATATAACAAGTTTTAGGCTCCGGATGGCTTGGCGCCAAAAGTATAGAAAAGATAATAAAATACGCGATTGGTCAGGAAATGGACCAATCCGTGATTTTAGAGAAAAATTTGAATTACCTGCGATGGTTAAATTGTCCTATAATAAGTATCATGTATTTATTAACCAATGATATTAAAGAAAGCGGAGGTGTGGCGCATGTAAGTGATTCCCACAAATGTGTTCAGTATATGAGAGACTGTCGGTTAAAAATAAAACTGTTTGGATATGAAAATCAGCACCTTTTCTATTTCACGTCTTAAGAGGTCAACAGACAAAATCTTAAACTCACACAGCCTATCTATCTCTCGCATATATATATATATATATATATATATATATATATATATATATATATAATATTCCACTGCGATATAGGCTTCGTGAAAAGGCGTAGATCAGAGAAACTGGTTCTTGTATATCCTATTTTGAGTATAGTTATTTTAGTTCATTTGTAAGAACTGATGTTCAGTTAGCTTATTTTTAATTTTATATTTAATTGTTTATTCATTCGGAATTTTTTTCCTTATATATCGAGAGTATAAATAATGGAAACATGCAACTATCTTTTAGTTACATGGATATTAAACCATAGAATTTAAACCTTAAATTTTATCAGATCAAATCGAAAAACGGTGTCATTTCGCACAAGATACTAATATCCATTTTGTCCGGATGTAAATCAATACGGCGTTATATAATATAATCTTATTTAATATTAATTGTAACGATACCAAATTTAAAACTGATCTTTATTTATTCGAGAAGGACATTAGTATAATACAGAATACAACCACCTGGAAAATAAATTCAGTAAATCGTATCATCTATCTTCAGGTCAATCCCCAAATGGAGTAATGTTGCTTTATTTGGGCAGGAGCTGCCCAGTCCTCACTTTCCAATCTTCATAGAGTTCAAAAGCGTCCCAGAATCCTTGTTGGAGAATATTTATTTTCCACTCTCCAACCCCACTCTCACAGGCGGGATGTGGAGAGTCTCCCAAGAAGATGCATCTATCACTATAGATTTAACCTGTTCAAGTCTAGAGTAATCCAGTATCTTCCCTTCCTATCCATAAATAGTTTTGACAGAAGACACGGAAAAGTAAACTACAGGGTATCCTACAGAAGGTTGTAAAAGAAAATACGAAGAAAAGACTAACAGTCAATTACAAGAATCCAGCGTGCTTGTCAGCAAAAGAAGCGACCTTAAAAATTAGAGACACCAAGGACCAAGCAATTTCAAAAAAATTAATACATATGAATCATTTTAACAGAGGACAAAAATACGACACGGAAATCTGAAGCCTCATTGCAGCAGTGAAGGTTGCCTATTAAGTTAATTAAGCGGAAAAATTACGATAGAAACGAAGAAAAAAGTACAGGACTGTTTCATGTAATATCGGTCCTCGAATATGGCTTTGAATACTGAACTATATCTTTTCAGATGAAAAGAACTTCAGACAGAAGAATTGTTTCTACAGATTGATGACGGGGATGCCATAGACTGAACATGTAAGCATCGACGAAGATTTATTGAAAATTTAAACAAAAAGTACAAAAAAATGAGGAGAAAATATTTGGAAAAATTAAGACGGGCAGAGGCATGCAGCGGCTACCTAAAGATCTGCATGGTAAAATGAGGAGAGAGAGAGGGAAAAGACAAACACCGCCGTGTGCGACAAAGGACAAGATAATGTGAAGAACCATGATCTACGTCCTAAAGGGAAGCGCTAGCTAAAACTTATAAAAATTCTTTATATAGATTTAACAGGTGTTGAATAATTTAACTAGTCAAAAAGAATTAGAGAGTATGTTTTTCTGAATCAATGTTAAAAGGCTAAACATGTTGACACGTAAGCGATGACCTTCATTGATTTTTCCAATAACTTTTGATAATGGAATATTCGGATTTCCTCAAATAAACGTCAATATGACATCCGTTTGACTTCATCTAATTTTCTGACAAATAAGTTTTGTTCCTTAGGCTGTTACTAGAATTATGAACAGCGATAGAACAGAAAGTAATAAAAAAAGAACCATAGACAATTCTTGTATATTTATGAAGAATCAATTGTTCGTTAGTATGAAAACATCAGAAACACGAATAAGAAAATGAACAACATCTAACTTGTCTGCTATGTTTAATAGCATCTATAGGAATTAAATATATCTACGCAAATATGAAATATATCCATAAGTAACATTCGCAGACATTTCAGTGGCGGTGTTTACGTATATTAATGAGAATTTCGTTGGGAATCCGACGAAATAAAAATGATAAAGTAATGTCTATTTTGACATTTTTACACAAATGAATTGGGTTTACGAAAGACATTTTATTTCAGAAGAACTAAAGTTACATTAATGATTTTTACTTTATAGAAAGCAGTCATAAATATTACAATAATTAAGAAAGTAATTTTCAAACGACGAGGAGTAATTAAACCGTAAAATACACATTTTAAATTATTTAAAATATAATTTCTCTGATAATACATACACAGTACAAGATAAAATGTTCCCAATTTAAACGGCACGTCATATCATTCCTTCGTGTTCAGAATGACTCCAAACCAATGCCATGCTCTGATTTACCGATCCATAGTACAGGTTTTCGCTGCGCGAAGGCAGACTGTGATATATTTCGGTCCTGTATGACGGAAGTTCCTCTCTCAATGTTTTCAAGCTTCTGCCTCCAAAACTGCGGCTCTCGTCTCCAAATGGATCCTTTCTGGAATGGAATATTTTATAAACCCCTAAAGAATTCCAAAGAAAAAAATCAACCCTGGTTCCCACTCAAAACGGACCCACTACATCGATATTACTTTAAGAACGGTCTGCAATATTAGAGACTCCTGGAAAACGCAAAATGCAGCTACGCGCAAGCTATCCAGTCCAAGGATGAAAAGATACAATTTGGATCTCACGAATTCTGGAAAATCACCAATCAAATCATGAACAGAAGCAAAGCGGCCGTGCCCACTATAATAAATTGACCCAATGTCAAATCTTCATCGACAGGCAAGGCGAAGCTCTTCCTCTCGATCTTTGTTTCAAGCTCAACGTTAGATAACATGCCATTTTCTACTCAAATTGTTGTGTGATGCTTAAACGCATTTTCAGCCCACGTCCGGATATGGCTTGAAGATTGTATTTAAGCATTAAACAGACCGTTGCCGCAATGTCCACTTATCTAAGTGGACAATGCGGTCAACATCGATCGGTGGTTTAAACGCAACCTTCAAGCATGAAAGATGTATTCAAACATGAAACAGACTGGTGCTGCTCGATGTTGATAACATAGTCCACTCTTAAATTTACATACACACTAGCCCTCATATGTAGATATTTACCCATAAATATAGCATACATTAGAACTACATTTTATCATTATATATATATATATATATATATATATATATATATATGACGTTTTGTTGAATCTTGTTACCTTCAACATCTCGACCCTAGATACAGACTATCCAGCAAAACAGCTCCGCCAAATCTTCAAGGTATATCAGTAAGATCTCTCTCTCTCTCTCTATATATATATATATATATATATATATATATATATATATAGATAGATAGATAGATAGCTGTAGAGAAAAGACAATAGGAAAACTGTAATAGTTGCCGACGCGTTTCGTCCGATGTGGACGTTTTGAAGGCGAAACGAAATGAATTTATTCAACAAAGTAACTAATAATAATATGTGTGTGTGTGTGTGTGTGTACAAATGGTTTCATCATGTTTCGCCAGCGAACATTATATCGGATCCACAATACAACTTTGATGCATACCTGAAGACAAGAGGCTGTAATTTTGCTTAGATGCTTCTAAAGTTATGGTGTCATTTGCTAGTTGACTAACCACTGGCAATTGTCCCTTTGATTTCTGCAAGCCTTCCCTTCGCAAGTGTTGATAAAGAAATATGGAACGAAAATAAACAAATCATATGGTTAAACCTCTAGAGACAAGTATCATTTCCTTCACCGGCTCTATTTTATATGTTTGCTTTGGTCGTTTTAATTTCTTTCTTTCTAAAAATAGGTCTCGATAATATCATACGGCTTTTCCCTTACCACTTTATGGCTTTGTGTTCTTCAGCATTGTTACACATTTTTTTTTAGTTTAGTACCTGTCGCTACGTCGTCTTGACGACAGCAAGAAAATCTGAAACACTGTCAATAAAACCACTAGCATCTCTTCATTTTATGAACTCTTTTTGTGCCTATATATATACATATATGTGTGTGTGTGAATATTAATATTATATATAGATATTTTCTTGCATATAGAATATCCCAACCCATATGTGTGTGTATATATATATATATATACATGTGTGTGTGTGTCTCTACGTCTATATTTTCAGATTAAATTTCCATAAAAATATCTTCCTCATACCTGTTGTTTACTTTGTTTTCATAACATTTTTGCCTTATTACAATTTTCAAGACATTTTTCTTCGTCTTTTCCGATAAAAAAAGAGAAAAATCAGCGTACGAAAAAAAAAAAGGAAGAGAAAAAGGATAAAAAATATTCATTTAATGCTTTCAGCTCGATCTTAATCAAAATAAATGTATAGGCCTCATTCATAAATAAGTTATCTCTAAAGATTTGTACGCCATTATTCATAATGTTCTACATTTTCTTCGGCATTTCATTTACATCATAGTTTTTTTCTTTCTTTGTGCTTTTATCCATTCTTATTTTCTGGTCTTTTAATTCTCCTAATTAAAACTGAATAATATATAACATATTTCATACCAAGTTCCTCTAACTAGAGCTGCTACTGATACCATGCAAACAATTAACATCTGCCCTATGATAGTTTCAACGGCGACTAGACCGGTTTCTCTACAAACCATTTCCGGTGAGGTGTGTACGTAGCAATATCAGTCACCTGAGATTTAGTTAAATAGAAAACAGATGGACCTATCATAAAATGGTTTTGGAATATTAATTTTCATCCGACACGTTATCAGTATTGTGAAGTCAGCTTCAACGATCGGCTCAGACAGAAAGATGTTGAAAGACGATAAATTGCTTTTTTAGACGAAGTCAATAGGACAAAGAACGATGCGAGCTATAAAACTGACCAGTACCGCGAAAATAAACACAGACGGAACGGGGCTTGGAGGTGACAGACAGGGATGTCACTCGTTAGAATGTTTAACTTACCCCATCTACGACTCATCTCACCTTTGCTCGCTTACAGCTGTACGTTACATACCCAGAATATCTACCTTACTACTAGAAATGTATTTGTTTTAATCAGCTGACTGAAGGTTAATTTTTATACCACATGCGTTTGACTTGAAGAAGCTGCACCCTGTCAACGAATATGGTGTCTGCTTTGAGCTGCCACACACCATGGGATTAAAAACCCAGTTATATTAAAAAAAGAAAATTTGTCAAAGGGTAAATAAACATTCTTCTTGGCCTTCGATCACAATGGTTTCCATTGGAGTATTTCTATGGATACAACCAGTGCGAAGATGACAAGTCCTCACTGGCAACATTGCGCAATATAAAACACAGTAAGATTTGCTCATCAATAATCTTTGCATGCTTGTTTTCTATTTCACTGTCCGTGAGGAATTCGAATGATATAAACCTTCCTTGTTACACCAAAATGAATGGGGACGATACAACCGGAAATCGAGTGATGATTTTTTTATTTGCTTCAGGTTGTTTGCAATGTGAACAGTTTCGTCGCTAGGCGAAATCGTAGGTTATATGCTGCAAGTCCCACCAATAAGAGCGTCTTAAGTTATTTCTTCATCTTTTTAAAACGTGTTTCTATATATGTGCATCTCCTTATTGTGGAGGTGAAAAGATTTCCGGTTGAAGAAATGGTTCTTTTTATGAGTGGGCCTATAAAGATCGTTCCTGTGCGACATTTTCTATCTAGAGCGTCCTAACATCAAAACGAAAAAAAAAAAAAAAGAAATAAATAAAACTTGTTCTAGCCAACTCAGAACATTTATTGGCAAACACGCAATTGGGAAATTATCGGAAAAATCTCTACCCTTGATAGATCACCCAAGCTGAGTTTCAGGGATTTCGATGGTCATTCTTAATGTTATCGGCAAACAGTTTTCTCCCAAAAATTAACCAGTGGCATCCTAATCTTAGCGTACGCCAATGCCTTTGTTTAACAAGAAGATATATGGGATGTAATGCTTTACATTTGCTTTACTGAATTTTGTTTGGACATTATGTAGGACAAAGAAACCTCGGTATTTGTACAGTTTGACGGAACAAGCGAGTTTAAAATTACATCGTGGAATTTAATCACTAATTTTGGCTTTCCTATATATTCATAACAATCAAAAACTGCGCGCTATCACCAGTATTAGCAACAGTAAGAATTAACTCCCCTGCTTACATAATGCCGATTTAAAATTATCTTCTTAGAACTGCAGAAAGAAATCACTTGTCAGGTGTTGATTCAAAATTTAATTACAATAATTATTTTGATAGTCTGTAATGGTAATATTAGCTTTTTCCACTCAAAACATTCTGTATTCATTGTCCGTGTAGTTAGTACCGTTGGTTTGAAATTATAAAACCCTTTTACTTCAAAAGAAAAAAGTTACTCTATCCAGCAACTGTTAACGGTCTTTCAATTAGAGAAGGTGATGTATTCCTTCTTAACATTTTGTTTAAAGATGTGTCGAACGTCATCGAGATTTTTTCAGTTGATGTACATGTATAAGATTTCGTTATTGTTTGTCTTGAAAGTGTTCAAGTGATGTTGTTTCTGTTATTTAGTACAGATGTGAAATATGTGCTAGTTTCTTTTTATATTTGATGTAATCGGCGAGATTCCAGTGTTCCCTTTTCGATCTACAATAACATCGAATGGATAGTATTTACTTGCTTAACATTTGAATACGTTATAAATATGAAACATACGAATTTACTTATGATCTATCTATCGATCGCGATAGAGAGAAAATTATTACGTTTTTATTGGCCTCGGAAATTTATATTGTCAGAGGTTCTCAGAAGAATATATTCCGTATTCACTGAATTACTCACATATTATTCATCTTCGCTGTGTTAAAAACATTTCCTCCCACACCATTTCGGTGAAAGCATTGTAATCGTGAAACCGAACAATGAAATCACGTCTTCAAATTGTTCCCTTATGTATGTGTCGCGAGTCTGACAAAAGCTTACTTTGTGCACACGCTTACAGACTCACAAACGCACACAACGATACAAAGTGAAAGAATGAGAGAAACGTAATTTATGTTGCAAAAAACTCAATTTCATATATGTATGTTTTCTAATATACTTACACATTATTGATTTGTCAATTACGAAAACAAATCTTTTTACATCTTAGTAAAGTGTATAAAGGAATGCAACGTTTTTTTTTTTTCAGGTGAGTCATGAAATACGCATACTACTGTCTTAATTTGACTATTATTTAATAAATACTGATTAATAAAATCGTTATATCTTCAACTATATTTCAAAATGTACAAAATTATGCTGAGATATAAGGGGAACAAAATTATGCTGAGATATAAGGGGAACAAAATTATGCTGAGATATAAGGGGAACAAAATTATGCTGAGATATAAGGGGAACAAAATTATGCTGAGATATAAGGGGAACAAAATTATGCTGAGATATAAGGGGAACAAAATTATGCTGAGATGTAAAAGGTACAAAATTATGCTGAGATGTAAAAGGTACAAAATTATGCTGAGATGTAAAAGGTACAAAATTTTGCTGAGATGTAAAAGGTACGAAATTATCCACTTCTTTAAATGTATTGTGACTGTGCATGAAAGACTATATTTTTTATTATATATCGATCAAGAACACAGGGGAGAAGTGGTCCCGCATAAATCAATGTAGGAGGAAAAGCGGGTTCACTTATTAAATAAAGACTCCAGCTATTTGAAACTTTGTGGTTTGATGTATTCTTATGGATAGTGGAGCGATTATCTTGCACGTAAAATCATTTTCTTTTCATTATGCTTTTACTTTTCGAAAGGTGGTGAGGATAATTATTTTACCTGGTGACAACTGAGATAACAGCAGCAGTCTTTTCAGAGTTTCCGAGGTTTCACTCTGGTTTCGAGATCAGTCATTGCGATGGTTATAAGTTCTGACTTCTGATCATCTTCCTATCGTTTCATTTTCCTTCGTAATTACTTATAATAATATTTAATTTTCTCAATCATAAGGACATAATATTTTTGAGCGGCATACTTGAAACTGAACGTAGCCTTTGTTATTTTTTATGATAGGAGTGAATATTGGGTTCACAGCTAATGCTTCTTCAGCTCTAGTTTACTGAAATCATTTCCGCTTTGACCATAATATATCCAAGGTAATTTATTTTTTACGGGAGTGTTCACCATGTGGAAGACAAAGGCAAATCGATTTAGAGAGTCACAGAAGAGCGTATGAGGATGAGTGTGGAAGATAACCTGTTCATGTCAAGGGTTAACCGTTAAGATTGTAGTGATCGAGAAAGCAACTTCTTGTGAGACGGTTCCACAAGGTAGTAATCGTACGTGGGGGATGTAGCTCAAATGGAACTTAAATATCACCAGGATTTATAAAGGAATTCAATGCAGTTAGGTACTATGTACGTGGCATGGTGGGTCTTAGTTAAAACTGGGGAAACTAAGGATTGTAGTTCATGTAAACTCTATGGAAATAGCAACAGAGGAAATAAACGCTCGAGACGTACCGACTGCATGAAATGGGTTGCAGAGTGGAAAATAATTCGTCATCTACAAGGACACGGGGACGATTTTGAAATTTATCTAGTCTAAATAGTGAAGACTGGTCCAGTACAGGGCCTGATTTCCGGACTGACCAACGCTTGATGCATCAGTAGATAAGATAAAAGATTGAGACTGGAACTGGATGTCTCCTCCACATAATACCAAATGCTAATGCAGAACCAAGAAAAGTTCTCGATATTTCGAGTTATGTCTGGAAATGGTGTGTTAGTGTTAATGATGAAGTGGCCTCCCAAACATCACGGAAGCTACAATAATCATAGGATGGGGACTTTGTGGAAGAAAACTGTTGTTCAGAATACAGAACATATATATATATATATATATACGTGTGTGTGTGTGTGTGTGTGTATATATATATATATATATATATATATATATATATATACAGAGAACATAATAGTTTTAAGTAATTCTATATTGATAGTTTAAAGGCTCAATATTCCGGATACAACTAAATGTAACATATTTGCATAGTGATGTCAACACCGAATGCTCAGTCTGTTCCATGACCTGAAGATTGTGTTCAAGCATGAAACTGTGTGTCACCACACGGTGTAGATATTTTTTTTCATAATTTTGTGCGTGTCTGCGTGTGAATTCTACACAATTTAAAAAGTTTCTGTCAGTATAAGCCTTAATACCTATACGGTGCACTGTTCCTATTAATATATAGTATATTTCTGCCCGATCGTTTACACAAACACACACAAACATTTTGATAATGTAAAGACCGTTATATAATGATGGACATGGAAGAAAGAACCGCTAAACAATATCCAAAACAGGAAACAAGCGATAACCCTCTACTCCTGTTCAATTAATGTGGAAGTCTGGTTAGGGCGATAGGTGAACCTATCTACTTTTATTGACCTGTTCACAGTACAGAAGGCCGGATGTGATATCGAGATACCATCTCTAGGAAGGCGTCTAGAGACTTATTAAGCAACTTAATTCTCTAGACTCCTTTCATGTCGGGTGTTGGGGGATACTAAATTAATAAAATCACGTTTGAATTTAACACAGAAGTTGAAATCAAACGTAAAATGTTATCAATTTATTAAATTAAATTTAAGAATTTCAAGTTTACGTGTACATAGAAACATATATAAACACATCGCGCGCACATTATATATATATATATATATATATATATATATATATATTTGACAATGGACATCGGAATAAAGCCTTAGTCATTAAAAGGACCGCTTATTCTTACTATTTTCATAATTTATGTTTAAAAGATGAATAACAGAAGTCACTTCTGAGGAGGAAAGCTGTTTGGCGGATACCAGTGATCCAACTTTCCTAACGGCACCACTAGCAACTGATTCGAGATCATCACACCAATTCATACCTCTGGAATGCGTGAAGCCAAGAAGGTAAAAGCAGTTATTCGCTTCGTGTTTAACACGATGATGGAAGGCAGGAAATATTCTTCATGAATATTCAAAAATATCAGCAATTTCGTGTCGAAGACCTCAAAGTTTACACAGATTCTTCTGATGATCTATACTCTTTGGTTCCGTGTCATTACTTCGCTGCTCTCAAAGTGTAGGCTTTGTGCCGTCCAATATTTATATAAGTCTTTATCAGCTATACTCTGTGTCGCACAAACTCTGATACGCAGCTTCGTCATGCTAAAAAGTCTCGCCTTCATCAAGGTCTGATATTTGTATTTTTCACTCAAAAATGTGAAGTATTAAAATTAAATATCCACCCACATACACACCCGCGCAAGGGGATACACGGTCAAGTGTATCTTGTGATGGGAGCATAGGGGTATGGTGACGAATGACAAAAACTACTCAAGTCGTTTAGCATATTCCCTTTTCAGCACGCCTCGGCCCGACCAACCATAAAAAGAGATATTGCTGGCAAGGACCAACCCTGCGGCGTAAGGATATTTTACGTATTATATTTCATAAACACAGGCCAGCTGGGCATATGTAGCCACTGACGCGACAAATTTACAAAATATGCTAAATGCTTCGTTTTAGCTGGAAATATTTGAATATAATAATATATATGTCTCCTTGAATATCTTAGAAAAATGAAGTTAACGAAAAAATGTTTATTCATCTATAGTCATAAATAAAAGAAACGATTACAATTTAGAATATATTACGTCAATAATAGAACATTTTGCTAATAGATATCCATTTCGATTTTCTCTTATTCTCTTATTAACTCGGTTTATTGGCGATATCGTCATGAACGGGATTACGAAGAAAAGTAACGAAATTTTAATATAAGAAAAAATGTGGGAATCATCTGAACAGCTTAATCGATTATTTTTTAAATATTTTCCCAAATGATATCGACGAAAATATTTTCTATTAACGCTGTAATAATAATTAAATAAAACCATTGGACTATAAAGAGGAACAATGAATTTGTCTTTATTCAAGAAAATTGAAATTCATATAAAATACACATTCGAAAACCTTTTAATGGAATCGGGTAAATGGAGAGACCTATTTCATGATGGTGTTGCTAGAAAATACTGATAATCTTATGGAAATAGAATATTCGAATTGACTTTAGCCAAATATATTCAGAAGGATGCAAATGATGGAAAATGAAGGAAGAAGAAAATATTGAATAAAACAAAAAAAATAATATTGTAAAAATATTATTTAATTCCAGCTACATTTTAAAAGCGTAAGCAAGTTAAAAATATTTCTGGCGAAGTAGAAAAAAAAACTTCAGTGACCTCGATTCAACATTGTTCACTCCAGTTTAAATTATTCACAGTGATCATTTTAGATAATCACCTATCAAACAATTGAGCCCTTTGGCTATATTCTCCTTAGAATTTCCTATTCAATATGAAGACAATTGACAATGCTTGTGAAACTGTTACCAGACAGATAGCATGTACGCATATTCATACTTAGGTTCGTTTCCCTCTAGTAACTGATCATATCTATATTATTTCTTAGGCCCCCTAAAAGTTTTTATATAAAGATTATGTTAATTTAATACATTTAGTTACCTTATTTATATGGATATGTGCTCGTATACACGCAGATATCTGCCAACTATGATTCACTGCTAAAATTGAAATGTAGTCCCAACGAATACGGAGATTGCGCCATTCAGTCAAAATTAAACACCTTTGTACTTTTATATATGGTCGAATGAATTTAGATGTAAACACATTCACACACATACACATTTTATATATATATATATATATATATATATATATATATATATCTATATATATACTGAAGTGTATAGTGCATTCTCTCAACTTTCGAATGAATTTTAACCCGACCGATGAAGATTTACCTGTGGCTAGTGCAATCAGTACACCGGAAAATGTCTTATTTACCTCTTCAAAGAAATCATAAGAGAAAAAAGACTATATATAGTGCAAGCCACTATTTCTCGCGTAACAAAACTGATCACAAAATCTCGCGCAATACTCCAGCATATACGCTAATAATATATATTAAAACTTTTGTAATCCCCCACATGTACATAATACAAGTGATAACAGAAAGGCTTTAATGTAAAATAATAAATTATTTAATTGCCAACCACAATCAAAATACATTAATAAAAATGAAGTAAATAGTGAATGGAAAGATTATTGATTACTCATCAGTTAATACACGAGAGCGTAGAGCTGTTAAGAAAGTGCTAATTCGTCTTGAAACACTGTGCACTCCACTTTAACATCCGGGTTAACACAATAGTCAAACAAGTAAGTGTTACCACTCCTGTCAGTGACATGATATCTCTGTAGTCTACATTTTCAGTGTGTATATATTCACGTTCAACTCTGGTGTCAGCTGTGACACTTCATTTATATATGACAAAAAGCAAAACTTTCTTGATGCTGATGCATAAATGCTAAAGTTGATTTATTTATTGAATATGAATTTGTATTAGATACTGTATACATACATTGTGTATTTAGAATTTAAAAAGAAAATAAAAATTTAGGAAAATGATGGATTAATTCTGGTGTTAAATTAAAATGTACCGTCAACGAAACTAAACTGTTCAGATAATTAAAAACGGACCATAATGTTTACAAATATTTAAGTATAAACTTCATTTTTAAAATTAATCATGAATTAAATTATCTTCTTTTTCCGGTCAGAGTTAATAAGAAAATGTTTTTTAAAATATTCGAAAACAAACCGGGGAAAATGGATATTTAATGGGACAAAAATTTCACTTAAAATGTGTATAAAAGATGTATGTTCTCATTATTATAAAATGTTCTTTGCATCACATTTTGCTGGGGAAGCCTAAGGAATTGAAGCATGTCCGATATTCCTATGATTCTCGGGGTCTTTTTTCGGGCTTCAAAAGAAAAATAAATATTACAATCAAAAGATGATCTGTTAAAGGAATATTTTCAAAGTTTCGCCAACATACAATTAAGATATATATTTCGCCAAAATAAAATAAAAATATATAAAATAAATTCAGGATCAGATTGATTGTTTCTGGAGGAAATAGGTGTTAAGTTTCGATTGTTCAGTGAACAGGCTTTCTTTTGCATTCCCTTGAGATTTACTCAGCACACACATTTTCTAAATTGCTAGGTTGTAAAAAAATAGGGCCTGCAAGCATCCATTTTGTCGGCGCCAAATGAATTTCGATGTATGTAGTAACAAAAGCAAAACACCAGCAATCATAATGTGGAAACTATAAGAGAATATAATTGAGATTGTCAATCTGTCAAACCGGTTTGTCGAGTTAGTTTCGTATGAAAAGATCGAACAAATACATAAATGCGAAGGAAAATATTAAACGAGAAAAATGCTAGTTAGCAAGATGGATAAAAAACATGACAATAACGTTACTTCAGTTTTTTTTTTTCTAATAAAAAACATTTATATTTCCTGTCTTATTTAAGAACATTTGCCTGGTAATTTGATTATGGTTATGTCACATTAAAACAACGATTCCCGTCCGATTAATGAAGTTACGCAAAGCTGGTCTTGAACAATACTTACATGAAATATCAGGTGCGGTACGTGACAAGCTAATAGGATAACTGCCCATCTATCAGCATGAACATCAAACCGATGGAAAGAACTGTGATGAGAGGCCTACATAAAATATTTTCACAGTATAGTTAAGAGTATTTCTAAAAATATCAACACAGCATGAAAATACTAATTGAAGATACCAACATAAAACACTAACAACAATTTTAATATCTGGAAAGGATTTTAACAGAGAGCGGGAGTGTGAGACTTAAATCCGAAGGCGTATTGAGATATATTTTGGAAGACAAATGTTACCAAGCATGTGCAAAGTATGAAGAACAAGAAACGTGGAGATTTTGTTAGAAGCAAAGAAAAATACTGAATATTTTAATGCAATATCGCCCTTCCTATATGCCAGTTAATTTTGGAGAGTCTCCTCACAGATGAAGAGAGTTAAACCAAAATTAATTTGGTTCTACATAATGGTTATATTAGGTTGGTGCAAAAATAATGTCGTTTTTTGACGTTCAACTTATTGTGAGACAACGACATTATTTTTGCACCAACCTAATAGAATATTTTTTCCTCCGGCCTATCAACACGTTGCAAGTTATTTAAAGGCAGATATTTGTAGATTGTAATATATTTTATTGCGAAATAATAATTTAGTGATATACGCCTTAAGAATTAACCTATAGCTGGGGAGAAGGGACGGATTCATACCTGTCCCATGGTGTTTGTGCGTAAGTGAATATAACGAACCCAACTGAAATTTGTAGTCTTTTTTTTTCTGATTAAGAATTTAGTGCTATTATCCATTAAACAACTCGCACACACAAGCCTGCAGCACAGGTTATTCGCTAGCGGTCCCCCATATAGCTGCTAAGCAGGTTCGACGTAGCCTATATTCGGTGATTGTACGAGAACCGGTGTTCCGACGTTATATGGCAGTAAGCCGCTACATATAGATGTTGAGAATACCATGAACCGAACAAGTGAGTAACGATTAAGTTATAAAATGGAAACAAAAAGTAGAGACAGAAGAATTATTTATTTGTTTACCAGCGTATGCACGTCAGTGCACGCGTATACGGTTGCTAATATCCAGTTATTTCATTTACTTAACCCTATACCTATTTATAAATATACAAGTTTATTGATTTATTTGTTTTGTTTTACCGACTTCTCAAACTTTTGAAGTTTAATTACAGCTAAAAAATATTTTTAGGTTTTAAGAATTCTTTTGAAAGATTCACTGATGGATGTCCTACTAATACACAGATAGCTGATGTGAAACGAAGCGTATTTCGAAGTTCTCCAAGTATATTTGCGCATGTAAATATAACGAACTCGACGGGAATTGTAACTCGAATGTCCAATTTTCAATTCCGAGAGAGTGAACTGTTACATCACACTCACATCCAAGCCTATAGCACTTGGAAGTCCTAAGCAGTCACCAATCTATGTACTGACTTGGCTCGAAGCTGCATAACTTCGCTGATCGAGGCTGACAAGCTGTTACAACGAGATGTGTCCTTAAGCCTATGAAAACAGTGTGAAAATAAAAAGGTAAGAAAAATACGCACCATGAATTGAAATACATAAGAAAGTAAACGACAATAACGTGTGAACTATTCATTGCTCTCTCACTCCTCAGAGTTTGACTGGAGACAATACAACTAAGTGTACGATATCTGCAAACGAGTTAGGAAGAATACTACCAGAAAATCAGCAGTAAAGAAAAACATCACTGTTAGATTACAGTTAAACTCAGCAACCATTCTTTCTGCATTCAGTGGGAATATTGCTTAGATGTAATATATAAGGTCCCAAGCTCTCTCAAATAATTCACTTTTCCCTGCTATCTACTATCAATTAATATCAGCTAAAAATCGAATCATGTATCGGATTATTAGGGGTTTTGTCATCGAAGAACGGAAAGTATTAAAAGGGTAAGCAAATATTCATACCTCCCTGTACGAGTCATAGCTGTAACATGCTATTCAACCGCTGTCCCTCCCAACAACATTTTTTTTAGTTTTGCCAATACAGTCAAGCATTAAGCTGACATTGAAAATCCTTAACTACTGAACTAAGATCATTGGTGAGCGGAAGGACAAAATTTACAAAAACGGATTTCAAGTAGGTTGGCAAATGAAAACCCGCCATAAATATGAAAGTGAACAAGTTGGAAGGTTTGCACAGCTAATCTTGTGCTAACCTCATCATTTTAAGGTGACTGCAATTAGATGGGACCATTTTCCGAACTAAATTTTTTTTTCTGTGAGCCGTTGCCCTTCAAGACATTGGCGGTCAAATATGTCGACAATATCCCGTTTGTCTTGGACTTCGATAATTGTGTTATGTCTCTAAAAACCTCTTATCCCGAGCTTGAGTAAATATTCAATCTCATTTCGTAGGGATTGCATTATTTTGACCCCTCAAACTATCTTCTGCATGTAACATTTCCCAAGCTGCCCACATCCAACCTACTGGCACGAAATGTTAGAAAAATAAAGTAATCATTTTTTTTTTATTCAAATTTCTGATTATCACTATACTACGGTTATTAAATTTGTAATGTATTATCAAATAATACCTGTTTAATAAACTCAATTTCAATGTTTAGTTTGCGTTGAGAATATGTTATTTCGTTTCAATGAAGAAAAAACATTTTTCAAATTCATTTTCTGCTGTTTTACGCAGAAAGAGTCCCAACGCGTACACAAACTAGTCAAAGTGAGCTTAGGATGCATAGATGTCAGAAAGACCGAGTATCACCTGTGCAGTAGCAACAGCATATCGAGACCAGACAAAATTCAATTGCCCTCTTTTTCACTTGTAAACTTTAACGCTGCCTAGAAAATCAGAATTCGAAACGGACTTATCTGAAATTGACTGCTTTCGGCCTATCTGTGTGGAATACACGGAAGTATTTTATCAATAGTGTTGATTCAGTCATAAAATTATATTAAAATATGAAGTAAATTTCAAATCCTCTTAATAACACGATTTTTACATATTTGTAATTGAAATGTAAATCTTAATATTATAAGAAGCTAAAACAAAAATAAACAATTATAAATACTGCTTATGTGATTCGTATTATTACGCTTAACATCAGTCAGTTATATGCCATGCGTGATGCACGCTTAAGCGATAATGTATCTGATAATATAAATATTTTAATAATATAAAACCACGTACATGACTGACGAATCAGATTTTTTCCCGGCTGTAGTTTGCAATTTCTTTCTGCGGTAAACAAGTTGCCATGGATTGCAACTGGTTTACCGAAGAAAGAAATAGCAGGCCTGTCCCGCTATTTAGCCATAGCTGGGGGAAGAAGAAGATGATTCAATGTATTAGCACTGGAATTCGAACTTGGCTCTCCGACCGTGTCTCCTTAACATCAAATATTTATTTTCTTTATTAGTGACATCAGACACTCAATTCTGTTGTCAGTTTTCTAATTACTTAAAAAAACCTAATCAAATGATGTTTTCTTTTGCACATGCGTTATCAGTCTATTCACTGTCACTTTCATTGTCGGTTAATGCTAGACTTGATAACCTAAACTGACAACTAACATTTTCCATTATTTTTTGTTTTTGTTTTAATGCTTTCAACGGTGAAAAATCTTCTGTATAGATATCATAATAAGTTTTCTCTTTTATTAATTCCCATTAGTTGTATGATGTTGAGACTTGTAAATAAACATTTTATCAAATATTATATCCTATAAAAATTGATTTTCACCATAAGTATAGTCATTTCTTACTTTCTGTAGACATATGTCTTCTGTCGGTGAAGTAATTGATTTGAAAGAGCAATGTAAACAATTTTTATAAGTACAAGGAAATTAGATTTTTAGAAAGGAATACATACAAAGACTTACACGTGTATGTAGACGGATATATTAAAAATCCATGCAATAATATATATCTTTATCTAGATTGATTAAAAGGTTGCAGACATATTTCTACATTGAGAATAATGTATAATCTTAAACTTCCATTTGTGTCGACTGCTCCTGATAAGCGAAATGTCACGTAGGCAGATTTTAATTACATATTGGCAATATATTTCTGAATATAGGCTATGCAAAGATTTTCCGTTAGGCAAATTATATTTACGATTGTTGTGTAGAGAACTTCAAACTATTTGGTGAAGACATATTGTTTCAATTTCTGTGGATTCTGTTAGCGTGATTTGGTAAAAAAAAAAAAGAAGATATATGGCGGAGAAAATATGCCGTAGAAGCAGAGAATATAATTTCCGCAGAACACAAATCTGGTATATATGAGTACGCTGTCAGACTATCGGATTGATGAACATAATAGTAAAATTGATAAGATTTTATATTATAAATATCGAAGTAGAATCACAGTTTAAAAAACGTAAGAACAAAGTTTTAATGTTGAAAAATCTTAAATAAAACGATGCAATTGCCAAGTTTTGAATGTGTTCAGAGTATGCAAAACGTTTACGTCTATACCTCTCTTACAATCATTATATGAAAGTACTTCATAAATTCCAAGACAATGAAATATGAAAAGCTGTTCAAGATCAATAGGCATTAAAATACACGTGGTCATGTTATCTACAACATTAGCCGCCACTATCGAACAAATATTCCATAAAGACTGACGGAAGAGTAAGTGTTAGTATGGGTTGAACTTTTTTTCTTAGAACAGTTTTAAAAATTGATTAGAATCCTTAGTATCTAAAACCACACGTGAGGAAAAGTCCTCCGATCAAAGGGTTCGATGTTTTGAGGATCGTAAAACCACGTCTGAATTGCTGTTAATCACAGGTCCATCCTGACCCGGGGTATGAGAATGTGCTAGGGTTCCAGCCATGGGCAAATAGTGAACGAAAGAAAGAAAAACAAAACACTAGGATAGCACAGAAATATATTTTTATAGTAAAAATATAAGCAATGCATATCTATAGTAAAATTACCAACAACACATATTTGTAATAAAATAACAGGATATATATTTTATCTATAGTTGGCAACAGGAAGTTGCGGTCAAAATACTTATATTTTGGCAATAAATAATTAGAGGTTTATATGCCGTTAACCAAAAAAAACATTATGAAATAACTGTTTCATGACATTAATTTATATAATATCCGACAATTTCTTAAAAAGATCAAAACGTATTTCAATATATAACTTCATAGAACACACATATCACCGCCTCTAGTAGATCTGACCATAGAAAGCTCCCAAGAAAATTAAGTTTCGGCATTAAATAAACCAAACGTAGTTGACAGGCGGTTAAACACACTAAACAATTAAGTATTTTCAAATGCATACTAATAGCGATTGGTATTTAAAATTCAGAAACATTTTTAGGTTTTTTGAAAGGTAACATCTTGATTATGTAATTATTTTCTCGTCGACTTAGATGAGCTTATCATAGTTTTGTTGCTTTCGGGCGGAGTTACACCGACGTGTATTTTTCTCTTATTTGATGAAGATCTTTGCTTGTGCTGTTACCCTCCTAATCTACAACAAAAGGATTGTCTTCTTGAAGAATGAGGTGATTGTTTGGATGCCATTTTTAATACTCGCTCTTTCAGCAGGAATAAACAGTTTGCATGCGATTTGACAGTAAGTTAAGCGGCTGCACAGAAATAAATCGAGGAATAAAAAAAAAGAATGTTCCTTTCCGGATATATTTAGCATATATATATAGAGAGAGTTCCCACGGGATTAGGACCCTCAGAATTTATTATCGAGAAACGTTATCTTAATAGACGCTAAGAATAAATCATTATGACAGAACTAGAAAAAAATCCCGGCATAAAAGTTAGACAAGCGAAACTATGAAAGGGCAAATAATGACATGGCAATTAGCTATAAGAAAACCTAATATATAGTTATCAGCAAAAGAAAAAAGACCATGTTTGAGTTTCTTATCTCAAGCGTCCAAGGCAAGACGGTACCAAAATTGAACTGGTTAGTGCAACAAATTATCACGGAAATTGTGGCACAGAAATCCGAAGCTACAGAAAATCGTGAGAAATAAATCGAAACATATCTTGCGAATCGAATATAAACTGATAGTATATAATGTTTACCTTCTTTAATACAAAGAATTGCTGAGCATCTCTTAGCCTATGATTGTTATATTCCTGGTGAAAGAATATTTGTCTTCTCAATGAAGTTTTATAATTCTACAGGCAGATTGAGGAGCAAGTGTCTCGAACATCAGAGAACTCTGAAGTTAGTGTTGCCAACAATCAACTAAATGCAGCTGCAATTTTAGGATCATATACTGGAGAAGGCATATTGAAGACTATAAAACCTGCAGAGAATATTAAAGGCGAGAATAACTGACAACGATCAAAGAAAAAAACTCTATAAAACTTTTAACGAAATAGGAGACACCAGAATAGAACATAGCAAAAATAAATGTATTACCAAAAGCACCAACAAAAAATGCTTATGAGAGATGTGATCAACAACTTTATGAATCTACATGGCGGATAGACATTACTTGAACTTTTGTTTTATATTTTTTACTGTTTATGAAAGATTTTTATTTATATAAAGCCCAACTTTACATGGGATTAAAACATTTTGCATACTGCCTCAAAAAATTTTGAGAAAGATAATTTTTCAAAATACCTGTTCTTTAACCCACAGCTGATAGAAGATGGATACATAACTTTTCCAACGGTATTTTTGTATAAAAAAAATGTCAAGAAAACGACTGGAATTTGATCTCGGCTATCACCTTCCAAGCCATTGTCCGTTACATCACCCACAAAGACGAATGAGATAGACAGATAGATAAAAGATTTAAGAAATAATATTTATAATCTTAATAAGCATAAGGTGATCGTTTTCCATTCTTGATGAAATCAAAATATTTCAATATAACTTTTGATACATTTGTCAGATTCTATACATCATCCTGCACATCAGAAAGCTTATTTCTATCGAAACTGAAATTGCATCACCGAAAGAAATACAGCGAAATATCACATATTTAGTAATGTTCAAAACATAAAGGTGGAATATTTGTCTAGGAAAATGTTTTAATAAATGATAAGTAAAATAAATCTAAGAAAATATAAAACGCCTGATGCGTCAACCTGTCAAAGTCTCTGGGAAAATCAACAGACAATTGACATTTAGAGCATTGATAGCTATGCGTATTTAAAAAGAAAATACACTGAAGTGCTGTGTCGGAAAAACTCAAGCATGGTACAGTGCATCAACTTGATACAACTTCGAATCCACAAGTAACCCAAAGTCCTCTATTGGGAGCATTCGTCGTATTGACTTGATGATATCTAAAGCTGATTGATATTACTACGAACAGCGTCATACTTGCGACCTCTCCACCACGTCCCAAAAATGTTCGATTGGACACGTGTGGAGGAAATACAGAAGTTTTCAAAATGTAACTTGAACCAAATCGGGCCAGATTATATGATGCAGATTCCAACTGAATGAAACCCCCGTTGCTTCAACGCGTTTAGTTTGTCTAGCGGCTCCAATCTGTGCAACCAAAACATAACCTACAGCAATCTGGAAGCCAAAATGCTAGACCATACCAGAAATAGAGTGCATCGCCTCACACTCAGTTTGCACAACACATGAACACAATCGTCAACCTGAAACAACACTATCCGAGATTAATCGGACCAGGGCATGTATTGCCACTCCTGAGGTCTTCACTGGTTAGCGTCATAGTATAAAGTGAGGAGTTGTGTTCGCACTGTTTTCTACAATAAGGTTCAATGAATGCTAAAAACACTAAAATACCCAGCTATAGAAGAGGCCGTTACATGCTGATTGAATGTAGATGATATTTTTCTAGATCCAGCTTGCCTGTTACCATACACGATTCTTGACATCAAACGTTGTTAAAGAGCATTATCTACACGTGAGCGGTTACTGCGATCTCAAATAAGTACGGTTATTCATTTAACAGATATTCCCGGTACAGGCGTAAAAACTCAGATTGATGGCCTACCAGTCTCTTAACTCACTAGAGTTTTAAGGGCACCACATGTACTGCAGCGGTAGTAGAAGTGGTGTGACTGGGGCATGATAGCTAGGCTAGTTTGAATTCAGTGTTTGCTTCTCCTAAACTGGTTGACACCCGAGGCTACGGGCACGGCCCTGCTATTTACTTAGAGCTGAGGGGCGGAGTAGAGAAATCCGCAACGTTCCGAAAGGTATTAACTTGGCGCTGTGATTCCGCAATCCATTACTCTACCGTGCCTCCACATCACGACCGAAGGATATAAAATATCCTCACAACATTAAAATAGAACACCCTATATATATATATATATATGATTCTTACTGTCATGTCACGATGGAACATCGATAATCCATGTCGCCATGCCAATAGCAGCCTGAACGTCGCACACACCTCCTGATCAGATGTAACTCAAATGATATAGCTTTTGGTATTATGATGACCCTCATAATATTACACTTATATACAATAACATAGCACGTAAGCATCAGCGTAATTTCTATATACCATTCGACTGAGAATAGTGGTATTTTAAAATAATTTCATGGTGAAATGAAATAAGTAAACAGTTTTATGAAGAAACAATGTTACATTGAATATTTTGTTGAAGTATGTTAGATTGATGTTGTCTAAGTTAAGAATATATGAAAAATTATCCTTGTATTACGTTTTCTAAAACTTTTAGCATCTCCTATTGAAAGTGGTTTAATTTTTCCAATTTTCGGTTGTGTTCAGTATTCTGTTCGAAATTCATATTTCGTTATAAGATGAATACCCTATATACTTAGATAAATTCTCTGAAGTGAATTTCGTTGTCCGGTACTTTTTTGTTTACGGCTTCAGCTCCTGTGCCGTGAAACTAGTTTCACTTTATTTGAGCGCTTTTTACTATACTGGCAAGCCTTCACATGTGGGAAACATTTTTTTTGTTTTGCCATCTTAGACCGTGGCTGTATGATCTAAAATCCCCCAACAGTGAGAGTTTGGTTTGCTTGTCAAATTGAACTCGCCCTGTGGGATATAGGGTATTCATCTTATTACAAGTCACTGGCTACCTGATGATTGTGTGCCAACACATGAAACTAACAGTAGTGGCCAGTTACTGCCGGCCTGGTTATGTGAATATATATATATATAGAGAGAGAGAGCGCCAGTGTGTACCGACATTAGCATCGCACTGTGACTATCAGTTTCATTGTGTGTGTGTATATATATATATATAGCAAATTTTACAGGTTATATACAAACAAAAATGTGTGAGACCAATAGAAAAAGTCCGTAATTATGCACTCAAATGAATAAACTATGTGCGTATGTATGTGATAATAGTTTATATTTTACAGAAAATAGTTTTTTTTATGTAAAAGAATTATACTACAATCATATAAATATTTGAATTCAGTTCATTACATTAATTATCCTTGTTTGTGCAATTTACAATGGCTGAAAATCAAAGAACAGCTCTTAAATATTTATGTATTTGAGGAAGACGTCACGGAAGTTGAGTTTATATTCAGTGTACCCAAGCCATCATTGGAATATATTCTCCGAAACGATGTGGCTAATTATTATGTTCTATTATTTTATGGCCTCATGCAGAACTCTGTTAAAAGCAACAACCGTAATGACGAATTATACAAAAACAATGAAAACAAAATATACTTTAGAAAAGCTTAAAACCTAAAGTTTTTAAGAAAATTAACACAGCTTTCAATAATTATGTATACGTGGATAGCGGTTAATTACTGCTCTTTTTACCCAACATAATATTCAATAGATGATTTCCTGGAATATGGGCAACATAAAAGCCATTTGTTCTTGCCAACATATTCTCTAAATAACTATATTTAAATTGGTCGTTGTTCAACAGAATAGGACGAATTTATAAGCTACCCCTGATACCTTTCCCTGACAGACTCACGTAAAAATATTTCTTCATATTACAACTCCAAATGCTCGTTCATTAGTTAGCAAGAAGAAACCTGTGTCACACACTGCCATTACCTCAGATAAATAATCGAACATTCAACAAAGAAAAACACGGAGAAAAGAGAAAGAATCACGAAAGAGGACAAAAAGAAGAGGGAGAGAGAAAGAAAGAAAAAGAGATAGAAAGGGAACAGAGAGAATAATGGAACAGATTGTGAGAAAAAGGAATAGAATGCACGACAGACAAATAGGTATATATTGCATGACAGAGGAAATGGAAAAAATTGAGCGAGACATAGAAATAAGCGAGACATAGAGCGAGAGAAAAAAGGCAAGATAGAGTGAAAATGGCATCGAAAACGAGGAAAAAGGCAAAGAAAAGAGAGTAAAAAAAATGAGAAAAATTATTTGCACGGGAATATATTTTACAAGAACAGTTGTTTAAAGTGAAAATAAATCTAAGTACACCAAGCGCGCAGACAAATACATTAATTCACCGTCAACGTTTTGAGTAATATTGCAAAGATCTAATGAACAGGAAGCACGTATCTGCCTTCAATTATCTATTAAATCTGTGGGCGTACGAATATTCAATACTGGCCTCGTGTAGTAGGTGTCTCTTACAACTATGATGTTTGAGGTTCTCAGCTCAGTCGTCCACGAAATATTCAATGAGAATTTAGGATATCGGAAAGTGCCATTCTGATGCATCAAATATCAGTTGATTGAGTACATTTTTTCAGCTTTTGGTACAGAAAAGAGATAGGACCTTTCTTCCGCAAATGACCTTTCAATACTGGATTCTATGACCTGGAAGCATTTTCCCCACCGACAAAAATTTGAAGTTCAACAGTTACAGAAAGAATTAATGGCAATTGTGTTCTATAAGGCAAAAGATGTGCTTGCTAGTGGATTAGTATCACATTAGTATCAGACTGATCTCCGTCAGATACCGTAAAAAGTTCAGAATACACCGACTGAATGTGATCTGTTCGTCGAAACATGCTAGATATTAATGTGTCGTTCTGCTTCAGGATATCACCAACTTTGATACAATCAGCCTGACAAGAAGAATATAATTATTCACCTTATTTTCATGTTGACGCGCCTTTCGATGCTCATTGGATTTGGGCTTTTCACCAGATATTTATTCGGGAAGCGAATCCACACAAATTACGCTGTTGTTGCCGAGTTATGATGTTAGCACTAGTCGCTCTACTTCACGTTATTCCACGAGGGTTTATGTGCGCTACTTGACAATTACCTCAACTCTTTATCGAGTATATGGAAGCAAAGAATAATTGTTAGCATATACGCAAGGTTTTATTTTATTGTAATAACGACGTTGCATTCGTTTAACGTCATTATTTTTTATTCGTATTTAAACGTACTATCTTCTTTTCTCTTGATTATTATGATACATTTTTTCGATTTGCATTTTTATATTTGATAATCTCCGATGGTTTAACGGGAAACGGTGAATAAAATCAACTAACAACAACAATAATAATGACGATGAGTGTGACTTATTTTATGGGATGACTACAGAAATTTTGCAACACATTGCAGGCTCAAAAAGAATTCTGACGGCCTCTTGATTAATTGACCTTCAGAACACATGGTGAACTTTGCAGGAATTCTGGCGTTGAGCAGGACCTACCGGTACAAATCCTGAATGAGCAAATGAAGCTTATGTTGCTTACAACCATTTTAAGCGAAAAATCCTGCAATTATGTTTGTCCCCCAAAGCATCTATCCCATTAGATGTGGTAACTTGCGACAGAAATCTCAGAGACATAAAAAGCAACAGTTCAAGTGGACTACATTTGTGGTTTCTTCCGCACGTAAGATCTTCCGAAAGTCAACATGAATGGGAGTGCGCAGACGGCAGCGCTGCTTGAAATACCTTACTTGATACCCCTTGCAGAGTAAAAAAATATCATCGGCGATATGTTGATTGAAAATAAATTAAAGAAAATCAACGAAAAAGTTTTGTAAACTCCCCATATACAATGACATGGAGGTAGAATATCATATATATATAAATATATATTAAATATTAATGACAATAGGAAAACACTATTAATTGCTGACGCGCTTCGCCCAATGTGGACTTTCTCAAAGCAAAAAAAACGTGAAATGAATTTAATTTAACAAAAACTAATAAAAACAAAAGACAGAATGTTCATAGCAACTGGAATGCAGGAAACGCTATTTTCATATTGTTAACTGAAAATAACTTCAGTTAATGTCACGTGTAGAGAATATTATCTGTGTTGGCGGATTTAACCATTTTCTTTTGATTTTACGATATTGTTGTGTATGTTTATTTGTGATAGCAGTAATTTTGTTATGAAAGGTGAAATAGGAAAAAGCCTGGGCGTAGATTAATATTTGGGTAATGTTCTATGGCGGCACTCTCTAGAATTTTCCTTCTGAGTGAGTTATTTTCTTTTATAAGTATAGCATTTCCAAAATCAAAATTATGGTTGAATTTATTCCTGTGTATTACTAGTGCATTAACTAAGTTTTTTTAATGTAAGGCCTCTTTTGTCTTATCTACAGGTTAACTCTCAGAAATTGACATAGGTGCAGGATCTAATTTTTTTAATTTTTTTAAAATCAAAACTTTTTTTTAACAAAATCGATGTAACACATCCTTAACTGCAATTCAACGTTTTCGTTAATGAATAAGCCTGACATATAAAATCTATTTCAATAAATTCCTCAGACAAAATACTTATTTACCTCAAACCTCCGATAAAATGCATGGTAGATATGTGCATACAGGAAAAACCCAAAATGAATCTAGCTCTGATATCTCAGTGCGGGGGAAAAAGTGTTGGTTACATTTAAATGCTCCCAAAAACGAAATAGATGCGTTCTATTATCGCCGATCGGACGCTGAACTATCACAAGGCACGATAAATTTAACGGAGAGCCCCGTCCCTTGAGCGCCTATTTAGACAAACTCAACGTCAGAATCCATCGCTACAGATGCCGGAATAATGGTCGATTCCCTATACAGAGCCTGCTCTTCTCTACCTTTTCAAGAGCCAGAGAAGGCATGAAATGGAGTAATGTTGCCTTGTATGGAAAGAAGCTAACCTTTTTCCATATCTAGTCTCGATAGAGTCCAAAATCTGCTCTGCGTCATTGCGGGTAACAAATAGTTTTACACCATACACCACCTTTCGCATAGACCTAAAGTCACAAAACTCTCGCCACTCTTCGGTATTTCCATGGAAGGTGCTCAAGAGAATTATATCCCTTAGATGTACCAGTTCTAACAACCGCTGCCAAAACTTGCAGACTGTAAGGAACGACCCACATTCTCTTCGTATTCCATTGGTGAGATGGAAAACCTACTCGAGCAGACTCCTGCTTTGTGCAACCTACTCCTAAGAGGATATTTCTCTGCTTCGTATAATCTAACCTCTTCACGTCTAAATTTAATCATTATCTCTATAAACTGTACCATTTACGCTGTAGTGTTCTACCTTGAGTGGCCCCCGAGTCTTGTATAGGGTGAACCTCATTGTAAGAAAATTAATATCGGTTTAAATTTATAGAATTTTCCTTAAAATAATCATTTACTTAACATTTTTTCAGGAAAATGTTTTTCATATTCATTGTTATTGACCTTTCTAGTAGTGATAGGCGACCCCTTCTAATCTTGAGTACAGTAATCTCGAAAGCAACCATTTGTACTATTTCATTATTTGCTCTTCTACTTAGATGTACTATCCATTGTTAATTGCTTTAAGTGTACACAATATCTGGAAATATTTGTTTTTGTTCATTTCACGAAATAATTTACAGCAAAGGATATTTCGAGAAGAACGAGTTTCTCACAAATTCGTCTGAGAGCAGACCTAATTAATAAAATGGTTTGCGGCCATGTCCCTTTGAAACCCAGATCTCATTCTATCTAATTCTATCGCTGTAGTTAAGCCTAGATGGGTGATTGCTTGGGAATACAAGTTGTAAGCTTGAAGGATGAGTGATGTAATCGATAAAATCTGAGCGAGAGATATTGGAGAGCCGAGGTCGAATTCGAGTCAGGTTCATTCACTTACTGAAATAACCTTGGGGGATTATGAATCGGAAAGGGACATGGTCGTCCGAGCGGAACAACATATCCGCTGCTAATACGCATTCCATAAAAAGAACAAAAACAGCGTTATATATTTTATAACTGTTCGTCAGAAAGACAACATTGAAGCAAAGAGAGTAAAACACACACACACATATATATATATATATATATATATATATATATATATATATATATATATATAACTGTACACTACTTTCAAATTTAGACAGAGACAAATCAATTAATAGGGAAGTGTACATCAAAGCAAAGTAGTTTTGTTTCCAGTTGTCCGAGATCGAAATTGATATCAGAATGAAGAGTAAATCCTGGAGAGACTGTTCTGTGTTTTCAACTTGTCCGACAGAAATTTATGTCGCGCGACAGAAAAATCAAAGGAATTCGGTTTCTGCTTGAAACAGAGGAATGATTTTAAAGCGAGATATATAGAAAAAAGAAAGAGTACATCACTTCCGAATTGGCACAATGAAAAATGGATTTATAGAGACAGACAGATCAAAGAGAAGAGCAGATATATTTTTAAATCATCCGACAGCAAAGGAATTTAAAGAAAATAAGAAAACCTTGCTTTTAAATATTCCGACAACTAAAGATATGAAGCCATTGATGAATCAAGGGGAACCAATAGTCTGTTTAAAAACTATTCGACAGCTAATTCAATGCGAAGGAAAAATTAAGGTGCTTTCAGATTTCCCGATTGTAAATCAAAATAAAAGCAAATGATGAATCAGTATAAAAATTTTGTATATTAAAAAAATAAAATCTGACAAAAAATTAATTGAAAACGAAAGGATATATCACGGCTAATGAGCTTACTGCTTCCAAATTATTCGAGAGAAAAGTGAATATAAAGTGAGTAATACATCAACGGAAAGAAGGTATGTAATTACAAATTGTCCAAGAGCGAAATTAATTTAAATTGAATGATAAATCGATGAATGACATTTTTCCTTTCAAGTTATACGAACGCAAAACGAATATAAAACGAAAGATAAATAAAACAAAAATGAACAAATAATCCGCCATCAAAGTGATTGATAACACAGCAAATTTAAAGCGAATATCAAAACACACTGAACAAAATGTGTACGTTCAAATTTACGTGTACAAATACTATTTAAAGCGAATCAGGAATGAAGGAGTATCAATTTGCTGCTTGCAAATTCTCGTCTGCAAATATCGGAAAATAATTGATTCATTAAAAAATATCATTTGTGAATTCAAATGCTCTACCTCAAATCTTCATTTTATTTAAAAAAAATGAATATAATTTTCGCCTGCATGTATCTCTGTTTTAAATTGAACATTGAATGATGAAAAAGGAGCTCTTTTCAGATTGGAGTTTCTGAACATGTAAATAACTTTACACAAAAAAAGTGATCCTTTATACAAGAAAAATACATTAAAATATTCGAGAGTAAAATTAACTTAAAAGAATTATAAATCATGTGAAAACAGTTTTCCCTTGTCAAATAGTCCAACACAAATAAGAATATAACACGAAAGACTGATAAAATGGTACAAGTGGATGATTTCAACAAAATAAAAATAAATACTTAAATCGAAGGTAAATCAAAGAGAAACGATTCATTATTCAACTTGTCGAACAGCGGAATGAATTCGACATGAATGATATAACTTGAAGAACCACTTCATTAGTTTAAAATTGTCAGATATCAAAATGACATGAAATCGAAGGTAAAATAAAAAAATACCTTATTTCTTTACTTTGAAATTTTCAGAAAAGCAAACTGAATTTTAAACGAGTAATAAATTCCAGGAGTTACTTTTCATTTTTCAAATTTCCTGACAGCAAAAGGAAATTAAAGACTATTGATACATCAAGAAAAATCAGTGTGCTGTTTTCAAATTCAACACCAGGCGACCGGCTGAGATTTTGTACAAGAGGTTGTAAAAGTCGACTTATATTACGTAAATCAGACACGTATCCCCTTTCCAGTCATACCCCCCACAAAGAAAACAACAAAAATATATGGTCATTATACCTGAAGGTATAACGATTGATAGCTGAAAACATTAAAATTTTTGAGTGTTGATTTATTAAAGAAATATTGAAGGCTTTCTTTAGTCTATGAAGCTAATGGCGGTTACATAGTATATAGAGTAGCAACAGTGAAAACTCGCACAAACATAAAAAAGTACGTTTGATGTCGTAACTTCGAAAAACATAAAATTATCTGGTATTCATAAATGCGATACAGATATTATTCAGAAAATTTAGTCAGAATAAATTAATGCCACCTAAGGTTAATATAGTTTTAATGAAGTTAAGAGAAAAAGACAACAGTATGCAATCAGTTTAAATCTAACTCTCTCTTAAAACGATGTTTCAGGAAAAATTGTTTCTCTTGTCCTGGAGCTGTTATTTCTCTTTTCTAATCTGAATTATTTGAAGTAATTTGGTATGCCAGCAGCCTGATCATTGCTTTCTCTTAAATTCATACCAGATTGCCATTTAAGTTGCTGTCGATAGTCCTCAAATAATGTGGCTTCTGTTATTTTGTAGATTGATTTTTATCATTCTCTAGTATCAGCTCATGTTGTTATATGAAGTATAGCTTTTGCCAAAGACCACCAATTCCACTCGCTCAAACGATTTTTAGCAATTTAAATCGTAGCTTTTACTGTGCTGATGCGTTTCTGCACGTCACTGCACAACCTGTGATGACATCTAAGGTAGGCTGGCACTGCATCCACCGTCGCTAGCTACAGGGGTTGGACAAAATAATTGACACTTGTTAAATTCAAATAAAATTTATCTAATATGGAGTTGGTTCTCCTTTAGCCTCACATACAGCTTTAATACGTCTAAGAATGGAATCATACACCTTCCTGACTTCATCCAGAGGAATTTTCAGCCATTCTCCTATTAACACCTGCTCCAGCTCTTTAAGACACGACGGTGGAGGATAGCAGATCCTAATTTGTCGCTCCAAAATGCACCACAAATATTTCATAACATTGATATCTGGAGATTGGAAAGACCACTCCACGTGTTCTAGCTCATGTCATGCTCTTCATACCAATTCTAAACAACTCGAGCGGTATGTATTGGAGCATTATCGTCTTCGAATATGCAGTCACCATCAGGAAATAAAATCTGGGCCATTTGATGAACATGATCTCCCAAAATGTTCACTGTTCCATGATATGCTGCCTTATGGAGCTCACGACGAACAACTTTAGTAGAAACTGGACTATTCAGATGATTATTCAACTCAGCAGTCACTTTGACCGCAGTAGTAGGATGTTTTTTGCCACATTCCGTTTCAATACACGTCGGGCCCTGTCAGTACTTTTGCTAGTCCGACCCAAATTGCTATGGTTGCTATAGGTTTTGATATGTTTCTTGGATTGCGTCATAATTTTTATATGGTAGCTCTTGAAAAAAAAACAGTTCAGCAACCTTAGTGATCGAGGCTCCTGCCATGCGAGCTCCAACAATTTGGCCTTTTTCGAACTCTGAGCATTTAACTTAAATTTTACTAAATTCTAAAAATAAATAAGATAAAGAGAGTAAATTAGATAAATAAACATATTTACAATCGATATAACTTGCATTTACGAAGTTTCAGTTAAATTTCTTAATATAATAGGTCTTTGAAATATAGGTGTGGAATTAGCAACTGTTCCAGTTATTTTGTCCAATCCTGTAAGTTCCAGAGATTTGTCTCAATATTACTACCGTTATTGAGATCAAAAAACAATATCGACAAATGATGTTCCAGGCACAAGTTTGGTCGAGAATTAGAAAAATCAAAGGATGATTTGTCACTTAGTCGGCGATGAGAAAACCAACTGACTTTTCACAAAGCTTCGGTCACGAGAAACAGCCCCCGACACATATACTGCTGGCTGTTTTCATTGACCACTCATTATATGGATACATATATACCAACAAGAAGAATTGGGAAGCAAACAGATAGGATTTAGGTAGCCAGATTTACCAAAGGAGGTTACATTTACAGCTATCTAAAAATCACTAAAAAAAATTTATGATTGTCAATTCAAAGGTGGGTTGGAGGCAGAATACATGAAAAATCCTCGTGATAAGATTTACGCAAAAGATGAGTTTGAGACAAGTTTCCTGATGAACTCTAGTCATTAAATTGACTTAAAAGGAAAAATAATCTATTTATTGATCTAGGGTTATGTGAGAAATAGTATTGCTAAATTACATAGTTGAGAGTTTACTTGTTTCTGAACGGTTCTGTGACCATGCATGACATCCATATGAAAGTCTCTATCTGAGCAGGATATGCAAGAACATTACACTAGTGTTCAGTTGAATATTTTGCTTAGCTAGCGATTTGCAGTGTGGTGCGAAACTATCTTTAGCCTAACGTACTCTGTGCTCATTTTCCCTATCTCTTATACTATATTTGTTTAGCTGGTCCATACTTCGATGTATTTCGGTGTTCAGTTTTTACCATTTCCACATCCTGAATTTTATGATGGATTCAGTGTATGTGATGCTATCGATTTCATTCTAATTCCAAAACATGGTTTCTGTTTTGGAAAGCTTTATATTTAGTGATATTGCTTCGAATATACGATAGTGAATAAATGCCTTTTTGTTCACGATTAATCTTCACCCAATTATGAATTACAAAGTCGTCAGGAAAATTCTCCCCATTCGTCCACTGACGTATGAAGTGGGATTGTTTTGATCTATTAGTTGATACATTTGTGAGGTGCTACTGAATACTTAAATGGTTAGTGTCAATCTCGTCAAAATCATTCGTCTAAACTCCTGGAAATTTGAGTTATTGTTTACATTATTCATATTCAGGCCCGTGTCTACATTCCTATTGTTCTTATCTGCATAATCGTAAGGTCAAATGTTTAGTGTATTAGAGTGTTGGTTCGTGTATTTGCTGGCATTAATTCGGAGTTCAATTGGTCACCCGGGTGGTGCAGAAGACGAAGAGTAATAGAAGTCGAGATATTCCAAGATATAGAATGAAAACAATCTATCTCCACAGGTTAAATAAATGATCCATTTCGAAAATCCATCGGAGGGACAAAATACCAGAAAAGACCTAAAATACAACAGCCGAAACATTTTTATTATAATATATAATAAAAGAAGCGAACAACAGCCCATAATGTAAAAAATGTGTTTAAGTTATTGTCAAATACTCTTGGTGTCCTATTTTAATTATGTTTCAAGATATATGGTCAATTTAGTTTTATGAATCGAAATATATCCATCACCAAGTCGTGACAGAGGAAGATTTGTAAAATGTAAAAAAGTAAACCTATCAAACTGATGTTGAACTCTGTGCTTCTTTGTTCGTTGTGATAACAGATATCGATGATGTTTCTTAAAAACGAGGTGACCTTAGTAGAATAGAACTTTTCTTATCAATATACTACTCAACCCATAAATTATTTCAACACCCAAAATCTCTCTCCATATATATATGGGGCATTGGCGTATGAAAAACTTTCTTTCATTGCAGCGATATTATGTGTGTTTATACAAATATCAATTGGCGTCAATTTTCACAATATATAAATTATGAAATATCTATTAGATTTTACATAATGCTATATGGAGACGCCATTATAAATATATATATATACGACCCACACTCTGCGATTGATAAATTTCCGTCCGAGCTAGGCAAAATTGAAAATAATCGTGATATAATTTTTTAAATTATTTTTTTACTAAAATTATACAAAAATATCTTTAAATACTAAAGTCCAAATTTATTAACAAAATCGTCATTGGCTTCAGCTATGGCTTCCAGATGATTTCAGAATCTCCTGCAACTCTTCGGGTTGGTCTCCTTGATTAAGTTGGTGAATGCTGCTATAATCTTTGCCTACAGTTACTCTTTGCTATTACAAAACGATTTGTTGGTTTTCCGCTCAACTGGTTGTACACACAATAATCAAGGGGAGTTGTAATCAGGGGAATTTGTTGGCCAGATGTAAATGGTCAGGTCGTTGCAGAAATTGTCTGACAGTCATGATTATATTCTGCTCGAGTGGCATAGTGCCCAGTCCTGTTGCCAGATGTATGTTATTCCAGCAGACACTCTCACCAACAAATGCGTGATTTATTTTTATGAAAACGATCAGAATGATTTTTCGAAGCTGCCGCACCTTCGTAATCAACATTTGACTCATCAACTTTTTTTTTCCAAATCCTCTCCACTGTCCTCAGATTGACAGCCAAATGCACTGCAATATTTGTATTGGGGTTTCAGGTGCGAATACTAAGCAATAGACCATGCTGTTTCAAATTTTCTGACGGTTTTTTTTTTTGCCTCATGGGAAAATTTTTTTTTATAGTGTTTGAAACTGACCCTACAATACCTTGCAGTCGACAAAAAAAAAACAAAAAAACAAAAAAAAACAACGAGCATGCGCGGAAATGAAAATATAAAAGATGGCGACAAATATATATATATATATATATATATATATATATATATATATATATGTGTGTGTGTGTGTGTGTATGTATGTATGTTCAGGTATTTTAGTTGACTGACCTAAACCTTTCAGAGGTCAGATATAGATTTCGAATTGTAAACTGCCTGGTCTCTGCTTAAATCAGATCAGGGCAATGAATTGAAAGACTGTAAATCAAATGTCTAGACATTACTTATCGCTATTCACCTGACCTAAGATATAAACTAAATAACTCACACTTTGCAGTATCCATCGTTTGATGTTCACGCAGTTACTTAACGATTTATGCTCTGTTTTATCCTTTATCCCATGAACAATTGAAGTCGCCACTTTACTTCAATATCTGCTCGACATTTGCTAAACAAAGATAAAATAATGAAAATATTGTGCAAATAAAAATATAAAATTAATAAAAATTATATAATTCCAAAGACGTTTGAGCATAACGAGAAATGAGCAAACTGATACATGCAATTGATATTCGAATTCATTTTTTATATACATTTTCATAAATTCTATCAGTTGAGACATGCCAACAAGCTTGAACTGGCAACTCCTCCCGATAGAAACCGCCAATCTGTAGTTAACTGCTTCAAGTATTGGCTTTTAAAATTAACGTCTATATATATGTAAAAAAAGAGATCTTTGATTTAATCAGAATGTATGCCAGTATCTGCTTCTCATCGTCATAACTGATGTTAATCTCCAGGAAAGCAACACTTCTGCGTCTTCTTTGACCCACGATTTCGACTGACATGAAGTGAAGTATTCATATTGCATCAATTGCTTGGTTTACTGATATGAAAGTAGCTTGGCTGTGAGTACCAGACCATTCTTCTCATCTTGCACGTTTATAAATCTATCATTTGTCCGTCCATTGAATAGTGCTGGAACCTCTGGTCTGGTGCTCGTACGACTGGAGGTTCTTGGGAACATTGAAAGAAGGGTGCGTAACAGTAATCGGTCTTGACCGGGCATCTCAATTTCAGTCGACTAGTTCACGCCGTTTTAATGTTGAACCAGCTGGAGGCAAACATATCTTCTACTCTAAAATTTTCTTTTCTTGGACTTCTTGCCCATGGAACTCTTGATTTTTTCCTTCACTTCCATCTAAAATATTCCATATGCAACTTCAATCGCCATCACCAAGGTTCGTGGTTAAAAGCTTGAATTTGACGTCTTTGGGCGGGATGCCCGTATTTCCGTTTTGTTGCATGCTGGGAGTATTTTATTATACTAATTTTTTTATTTAATTTATATGATGGTTTTGTGTTAATGTTTTATTTATAATTTTCAATGTTTCTTTTATTTATAATAATAATAATAATGTCCCTACAATAACAACAGAAGTACGTATAGAGCAAGATAGCCTGGTGGAGACCACCAAACATCAAGATGGTTTTATATTCAAAATCTTCCTTCTCGGAGACTGGTCGCCACCGCAAGGCGAGAGCCTCCTACCCCTAATATTTATCCCATAACAGTTGGAAAAATTAAATTATTCTCACCTACCAAATGCGTGTTATTCTGAAAGATATCGTAACGAATGCACTTAGTATTCGAAATCAGACGATCATTTTCTTTTTATTTCCGATTTCATAAATATTACACGACCCACAATGTCGATTGTCACAACAAAAACTAATAAAATTATTCGTTTACTTTGACCGCGGCGCGTTCACCGCACTGGCATAGCGTAATAATATGCAACTCATACTTCTGTTCTTGCTTTTCATGGTGCACAGAGATGATCACTTCACCAATGTTAATATCGGAAATATGTCGGAGAGAGCATCACATGTCCTCCATCTATTGATTAGGAATTGGAATTTTTTTCTGTTGTCAAATATAGAGAAAATAAGACGTCGAACAAGGAAGACGTTTCTTCTAAGGTTAAATAAACCCATTCAACTTCAGGGAAATTTAGATCAGAAAAACCCAAAAGGATTTTTCCAACTTTTACCGTTTGCAGCTCCAACCACGTAGTCCTTACGCGTGCTTATTTCAGTTGTCTCGATTACGAGTTTTTCTTTCATTCGTACAGATACGAATCAGACTTATGATTTAATATGACATTATATTTCTGGACAAGCTGCACTGTTTAATATTATAAAATATTTCATAATATATTTAACATTAGATATTATGTGATATTGAGTAATGCATTACCTATCATAAATAATATGTAATAATTTTGGTCTTTAATATATAAATACTACACACGTCATTTAATAGAAAATATTTCATTATATATATATATATATATATATATATATATATATATATATATATATATATATCTCTTCACCACTATAATCAAATCTCATGTGTCGGCGTCGGGCTCTCAGTTTATAGGAACTGATCTGCTTGACCCTCATACGTCGAATTCGACGGGAGAGTCGATGATTATATATATATATATATAAACGTATATATAATTTTAAATTAAATATATTTGTTATATACCACATATTTAATATTCATTTAATATCACAGAATATATTGCACCCTATCATTACATATTGACATTATGTAATATATAGATAGATTAACTGACAGATATTTTATATCACATATTATTGATTTTAAATACGTTTCTAAAAAAATGTGATCACTTTGTTATTTGTCCCCTCTCAGATATTTTTCTTATTGCAAAACTAATAAATTCATGTCATCATAAAAATGTGATGGCCTCTATTTCATGCATTTTTCAATGTTAACATTACCCTATTAGGTAATTTTTTTTTTGTTTAGAAAAATGAAAACGGATTATAACGAAACTATTGTACCATTTTTCGTAATTATTTTATCTAACATATAAATAGGATTCATATCCTCCAAAGGGACTTTAATTCTAGGTAGAAAACACCAGTGATGTGTGTAAAAATTCAAATATTTTTCATAGAAAGTTTTCAAATTATTTTTTATTATAGTGCACTTACAAAATTCTTAATATCTAAATCCTAATTTGAAATTAATTAATACATAATTTTCTCAGTTAATGATGGGTGTTTATCTAACATTTTTCACGTTCCGATTTTCAAAAATATATTGAAGGCGGCGATTTCAACTAGAAAGATTAACCAAACATAAACGAATTCAAATCTATTAATAGATCAGAAGCGAGGT
Organism: Acanthosepion esculentum; assembly: GCA_964036315.1. NCBI lineage: Eukaryota > Metazoa > Mollusca > Cephalopoda > Sepiida > Sepiidae > Acanthosepion > Acanthosepion esculentum. Next base: position 59,771,062 of record OZ038486.1, on the reverse strand, counting down.
GTCTGTCTAAGAGCGATTTCTCAGAAATAGTGGTTTTATTCATTTTATACGACTTATCAAAATTTGGAAATTTATTTAAAGCCACAGCATTTTAGATGGTACGATTACTTCTTGGAAATAATGATTTCATGAGATAAATCTTATTAATTAACACAGATGTGTGGAGAAAAGGTAGATTCATACCTTTCGCAAGAGTATTTGCACGTAAGTCAACATAACGAACACAACGGGAATTGGAACTACGATAAACAATTCCAAGCCATTATCATTAACAACAACCGCACATCCAAGCTATCAGCTCCCGGTATTCGCAAACGGTTACACATCTAGACTCAATGTTACTTCACATCGTTGATCGTACAATATCTGAAATGAAATGGCAATCTTTATAATATCAACAACAGACAATACTCGCCAGTGTGTTGAAGTAGGTAAACCACTGCTAGTGGTGTACTACTTAGACAGCATATTACCCACACTTACATTAGTGTCCAATGAGGATTAGGAATTACCCAGTAGTGTTCATAGATAAGGTATATAGCAATTGTATAGCTGATAAACAGTAACTTCAATTTAAATATTAAAATAAAAATAATAGTTTGTCTTCGTAATACTTCCTGTCGTCAGGAATGGGTGCATTTTAGAAGATTTGATACGCACAGGACAGATTGAAAGCTATAGGGACGTGAGAAAACAACGCATGACCTACCTCGCAAGAATGAGTAAATGGATGGCAGAACATGTTTTAAGAGGGCTAAAAAATGACAACATGGATTAAGAGCCACGAAGGACAGGGAATTGTAGACAGCTCTGAACGCCAATGTCCTGAAGGGACACGGAATGTAGAAGATTTCCTTCCTGCCCATCTAAGTTTCTTCTTTACCTGATATCAAAGCATTTCAGCTTCAGAAAAAAAATTTCAAGTTCCCCAGGGACTAACAATAGAACTACCAATCATCTCCAATCGAAGCGATTTTGTCATTCTGCCTTTGCTAAGTATTCGCCATCAAGGTAGATTGTGTCATCATATATTGTCTCTGTAAACGTATAAGAATTCAAACATTACTGCTCAAAGTTCGCTTTTATGAAGAAATATCTCTTTCTCCGAAAATAAAACCATAGCTTTATAGATAATGTATAAATGTGCATTATTTACGAGCCGCTTTTCTAGGCATTTGTCAAGATAGCTTCACATAAATCTTAATGCTAACACAAACTATATATATATATATATATATAAATATATATATATATATGTATGTATATATATACATGTGTGTGTGTGTGTGTATTTATTTCCACTTCTCGCTTATTTACATATACACAAAGAGAGAGAGAGAGAGGAACGCACAGAAGTTGTGTGTGTGTCTCCATGTTTATATATACGTCTGTCGATACAATGTCTTGTATGTTTGTACATTTTATGACTGTCTACTCGATTCTATTGTTTAACCAATACAAGACAAAAGAAAAAGTCAAGGTAGTGTGTTAGTGAATGGTGGTGTTGTATGGGAATAAGCTTTGACGAATATGTGGATGTAAACGTATATCCTCGACTTAGAAATATTAACATTGGGAAAGCATACTCAGGAGTAGCCGTTGGAAAGTAGTTGCCTGCATAAGAAATCATTCGCACCAATGAGTATAGTCCGTCCTTGTGTGCAACTATGTATCAAATAATTAATGATAATTTATTTGAAACCGCCGGGATTTATTTTAAGGAAGCGTTTCATTGTACATAAAATGTGTATTATTAAGAAATAGATCTAAAATAATATAAAACATATTTAATTGATTTTATTATATATATATATATATATATATTTAAAATTTTGCGTTGATCCTGTATACTCAATGTCATATCATCGTATACATTCAGTGGCACATATATAATGCAATCCCATTAAAAATTATACTTATGAAAGTTCTACAATAAATATTAATATATACGTATAGTAAAACTATTAAAATAAATCGTTTCTGCATTTTTAGGTAAAATGCTCTAAGAATTATGTGCAAGAACTTCATACAAGTTTACTAATATAGAATTAAATGTGATATTTAAAAAAAACATACTATATACGTATTACAAAAAGTGCACGAAACTTTTACATATATATTTATATATATATATATATATATATATATATATATGAATCTGTTCGAAGATAATAGGGATTTCCCAGGTCCCACTACAAAAACGTTAACCAGAGATTGGCCCTTGCGACTTCACAAATTAAATCCCAATAGCAAGGATCAAGATTTAAAGAAATCGCGGAAACCCAGGAGAATGCGACCAAGCAGCAGTTTGCTATCTCAAGATAGAAGTTCTAGGAATCCTTCCATTGACGGAACGCTAGATGAAAGGTGTAGTCTCAGAAGGGGACAACTTTGAAGGACATTAAATGCCCTATTGATTGCTGTTTTCTTATAACGCCACACCGCATACATTTATTATACCTTGTGTGTTTATATATATATATATATATATATATATATATATATATGTGTGTGTGTGTGTGTGTATGTATGTATCTTTGGCACCAACATTGACAAAGGTTTCGCAAGGAAATAGCTATGTGAAATATTGCATAAAATTATGTTCAGATATTCTTCCCAAAATGTATAACGTAAATAATTTTTGTTAAGTATCAAACACACCTATGTTTAGGCACCTGATACAATAGAACTGATTTAGATGCACACATTAGTTCTGCGTACATAGTGCTAGAAAGAAATTGTACTTGCTCCCAGTCTTTTTTGTCCGTTGCTTTACAACCGTATTGATGGCATTTTCTTACATGTGAAGATTTCTTACTTTTATTTTATTCTATCTTCTCATTTTCTTCTCCGTTCTTTTTGATGTTCGCTTTTCAAAAGAAAATCAATCGGGTTCCATCAATCTTGTTTATGCTTTCATTAGTTATATCTTCGCCGTCCAACGCAGACAGGCACCTCTAAAGTTCATTTTCTTTTCCAATACCGATCACCATCTTGGTTCGCTTTTTATTTACCGTTTCCCCCCAACCACCACATCGCCTTCATTCTTCGTTCTTAACGATTTTTTTTTATTTTGTTTGTGGCGAGTATCGAATACTTATGACAAGTCGGCGTTCAATTTCTTTACAAGATGCTTCGCTGAACACTATCACATTGACTTGAGTAGAAGAATTGTCGTATGTCCAGATTTCAAACGGAAAGAAGAAGTCAAGGCAAAGACAAAATAAAAAGAGAAAGAGAACTGAAGCGAAAAATCAATTTTATATTATATCATTTTGAGAACTGATTATTTTACAGAAGAGAAGTGTGCAAGATTGAAATCAATATAGTAGACTTAACACCGAAATCATCATCTTTAACTGGAAATCACAAAACAGATGTATCATAGATTTTACACGCATCCGAGACAAATAAAATAATGAAACGGCTTCTAAATAAAAGAAGAGGCTAGAAATTTTAGAAACATAAACACTATGTGCACATTAAGCAATCCCAGTTAATCTTGAATCAGTAGACTCAAGCGGATCTAACAGATTTTCACAACTACTTAATATGTTGTTCAATGCCGATCTCTTATTATATAGACAAAGTCCAGTTGGGAATATTTTGACCTCATTAAAATACAATAAAATACCCGTAATATATGTATTTCTTGTGTGATTCACTCGTCGAAATCCAGTCTTTGGATTCCGGAGAGAATGACAAAGAAAAATATTGCAATATTTTTTTTTAATAATTTTGATGTTTCAAAAATTCAGTCTTCAACGTTTAGTTTAAGATGTCATTCTTAGTTTCTTGAAAAGTAAAGACAAATGTTCAGAATCTTACACTTGTAGACAAGATCAATAAATCACCCGGCATAAAAGTGAGCGTAGCATGAATATACGAAATTTGAATACCAGCATAGTAACGGAATCATGGCAATATGCAGGGCCAACATAAAATATGGTTTGCGAAGGGTTTATGAAAACCAACACAGCGTACATTAACGATTAAAAGTTAGGAACATTTCCTCATCGGAAAACTAAAAATTATCCAAATTATAGATAAGTATAATTATAAAATATAGAATTTTACTGTTTGTTTTTAAAGAAAACTGACACACACTATATATATATATATATTCTTATGGCGATACCAAGTCGGTATAAATTGTTCTATCAGTAACGTTGGTTTTTTAAAGTTCTATACCTTTAATTCTGAATTCATATTTTTTAATTATATATCGCACGTCTAAGCAATTTTTTCAAGGATGTTGCTTTTTTATCAAAAGTCTGAGTTTATATTATATATATATATATATATATATATATATATATATATATATATATATATATGTATGTATGTTATATGTATGTATGTTATATATATGTATGTATGTATGTATGTATGTTATATATATGTATGTATGTATGTATGTATGTATGTATATTATATATATGTATGTATGTATGTATGTATATTATATATATGTATGTATGTATGTATATTATATATATGTATGTATGTATGTATATTATATATATGTATGTATGTATGTATATTATATATATGTATGTATGTATGTATATTATATATATGTATGTATGTATGTATATTATATATATGTATGTATGTATATTATATATATGTATGTATGTATGTATATTATATATGTATGTATGTATGTATATTATATATGTATGTATGTATGTATATTATATATATGTATGTATGTATATTATATATATGTATGTATGTATGTATATTATATATATGTATGTATGTATATTATATATATGTATGTATGTATGTATATTATATATATGTATGTATGTATGTATATTATATATATGTATGTATGTATATTATATATATGTATGTATGTATATTATATATATGTATGTATGTATATTATATATATGTATGTATGTATATTATATATATGTATGTATGTATATTATATATATGTATGTATGTATATTATATATATGTATGTATGTATATTATATATATGTATGTATGTATATTATATATATGTATGTATGTATATTATATATATGTATGTATGTATATTATATATATGTATGTATGTATATTATATATATGTATGTATGTATATTATATATATGTATGTATGTATATTATATATATGTATGTATGTATATTATATATATGTATGTATGTATATTATATATATGTATGTATGTATATTATATATATGTATGTATGTATATTATATATATGTATGTATGTATATTATATATATGTATGTATGTATATTATATATATGTATGTATGTATATTATATATATGTATGTATGTATATTATATATATGTATGTATGTATATTATATATATGTATGTATGTATATTATATATATGTATGTATGTATATTATATATATGTATGTATGTATATTATATATATGTATGTATGTATGTATATTATATATATGTATGTATGTATGTATATTATATATATGTATGTATGTATGTATATTATATATATGTATGTATGTATGTATATTATATATATGTATGTATGTATGTATATTATATATATGTATGTATGTATGTATATTATATATATGTATATATGTATGTATGTATGTATATTATATATATGTATGTATGTATGTATATTATATATATGTATGTATGTATGTATATTATATATATGTATGTATGTATGTATATTATATATATGTATGTATGTATGTATATTATATATATGTATGTATGTATGTATATTATATATATGTATGTATGTATGTATATTATATATATGTATGTATGTATGTATATTATATATATGTATGTATGTATGTATATTATATATATGTATGTATGTATGTTATATATATGTATGTATGTATGTAAATCTTTCAGATAGAGTATCTGTACAAGGACAATATGACCAAACGCAAAAGGAAAACATTTCTTAGTCAATGCGTTTCCTCATCTGAGGGTCTTTATCGAGGCAAATGTAAGCATTTTGTTCTGCGATAAGTATTTACACTCATATAAATTTGCTTTGATAAAATCCCTCAGAGGAAGAAACGCCTCGATTAAATTTTCTTTGTCTTTTTCAACACATACAAGTGTGTGTGTGTTTTCCTCGAGTCAATTCCTTCAACAAAATCTGCATAGAGATAATATCGTCATTCATCCTGACAATATGAACACTCCAGAGATTTTTATTGTGCTCACTCATTTCATGGAAATCTCTAAGATCAAATATTCTCATCAGAATCATGCATTCCTCTTCACGTTCTCAAAAGTCTGTGTTATATCAACCAATAAGTCATAGAGGTTCACCATTAGCTCATTGCATTTCTCCTGCTAATTCTTTAAATAAAAGATCATTATCACCGTCGCTCTGTCATGTGTAAAAACATACTGTCATTGTTTATTCACACCATTTTCACTTAAAATGTGTTATGACACTTAATTCAAGGGTGATAAAAGGAAGTTACAGGGCACGATATTTGTTCACTCAACATATTTCCGGAGATAGGGAATATTTTATTTCCTAAATTGGTCATACTTATAGACTGATCAATAAAATTGGATTAATCAATAATATTTCTCTACGAAACTGATTTCATTCCAGCAGACCTCATCTCATGGGAGGAAAATATTTGTAGGCTTAATGTTGTTTAATTTATTATATTTCAACTAGTGAATAAACAAACGTACTAAATATGCATAGAAAATTGATTTAATAGAAATAAATTCCATTTATCCATTTTAATGGGTGGAAAACTTATTCTTTCAATACATTACGACACATCATCTCGTTATCCATTCATTCAAAATATATATATATTATATATATATATATATATATATATATATATATATATATATATATATATATATTCTAGTGATATTCCGTTTCTGCTAATGATGTAGATTTTCAGAATACATTAACAATTAATCCAACTGAATTTTACTTTGACTGTGTCAATTAAGTATAGGACATTAAATAACATTTTATGAAGATACTTAATTAAATATTACGTTACTATTCTTTGTTATAGCCAAATAGCGACTCGTTTATTACCATCCGTGCCCCCTAATTTTAAAAGTAATAAATTCATCGGCGTAATACAAGGTTTTGTCTTCTCAAATCTGTTCAACGACGAAAGATGACAGAAAGCTCCCCTACTGACAGCAAAAGAATGCAGACATACCCAGGAATCACAAATACGACAAAAAATAGCAATTCGAGTCGTTAGGTATTTTGGAAAACTGTATCACCCCATGCGATGACAGTAAAGCCATTAAAACACAAATTGTGTGGAAGAATTAGGAACAGAATCATTAATAATGAATAGTAAAAGAAAAGTGTCATCTAGAGGAAGGACGATAGCGATTGAAATTGCATTTAAATTTTTGCAGATTATACTTGGCAGGAAACATGAAGACGGAAGGTAGTTCCAAAGCGAGAAAAGAAATTTAGCATAGAATTTCCAGTTATATCTATCCATCTGAACAGAAAATTGAGATCTCGACGCGTCAAGTACTGCGCTTAAATTCTCACAGTCGAGGTACGATACCGAAGAGCACATCCGAACAATTACCATGAAAGTATGTATAGAAAAAGAGAGAGACGCAACCTTATGGTGGTGGGAAAGTGACTAAATTTGAGACGCCAGATCAGGACTAGTGATATTGCTGATTCTTCTTTGGATTATATGTAAGTCGATAAAGATAAGTAGCGCGGGCGCCGGACCATAGGTGGCAGCAATATTCTGAGCATGGACGAATGGCAGACATGGTATCATAAGAACTATATGGAAACAATCGATATTCACTGACCGAGCAGCCACAGTAGTTGTTTTTCCTCTTTACCCTATTTTCTTAGTAAAAAATAAATGCTCCTCTTTACGAGGCAGAAGAGCCACACAAAGCAGAAAACTATTTTAGTTCCTGGCTACGTCATGTTACTTTTACCCTTTATTGATATTCTTCCGCCTTCTTTGCTCTGCAGCTGAAGGTAAAACAACAGTTAGGTTTGTTTTCATTCGTTTCGATGCGTCCCACAGAATGTTCTATTTTTGTATACTGGGGAAAAGTCTGAATTAAGCTGATACTCCTTATATTGTCATTTGCACAACTCCTGGTGTCGGAATATTCTTACACTGTCGTGTTTTTTTTTCTACTTTAGTATTCCTTACGAGTCAATTTTCTGTACGCACACGTCATATTGATTGCCATCTCATCTCTTCACCAAAAGTCAATATTTACTCTGGTAGACCATTGTATGATTTCACGTTGATATTATTTGCCATGACATTTATTCTAGGCTACCGCTACTTCTATGTGGTATGTCCATTAAGTGTGTAGGCGATCACGGCTCTCCACGATTTCATCCCCTTGTAGCTCTTACAGTGAAAATAGAAACTTTTCTAACTACTAATACCGGATTCTGCCAGGCATTTACACAAGCTTGTTGAGTCGGTTATTTGTTGTTTTCTTCTCTCCATCTTGCTTTCCGTGAGTGTCAAATATTCCAAGCCCTCATTACGTCCCCTAGAAATGTCAATTATGTCTTTCTATGTGTTAATGTAAATTTTGTTTATATTTTCTCAACAGTTTTTTCTTTTTGTTTTTGTGCTCACTTCTTTATCACAGCATAAACCACATTTGTTACCTCAAGTATAGTCCTGTGTGCGCATGCATTGCCACATATGAGGACTGATATAACATAACAATGCGATTTTAATTAAATTTTCCTGATTGCTTACTTATTTTTGGAATGGATGTTCCGCTATTCCAATACACACTGGGATTTTGGAACCGCGTTTTCCGTCTTTTAAGAAACCACAACCGAGATATGTTAGCTCACTGCTCAAACTGTCTTCTGCGTAAATATATTCAGCACTTTTCACCATTAATTATTTTCATTTTCATATTTCCTTCGCAATTTCAGATGAAAAAGTTTTTAATCTCTGCAACCATTACTTACCCACCTCCCTCATTATTGTATGAATTTTCATCCCACTCACTTGTGTCTACGCATCACATAGTTGCATTTTACTCGGGCATCCGGTATAATTTTATTCGTGCTTACCTCTTTCACAATAAGTTTTCTGTATGTTACGAAATTTAACCGTTGACTACCATAGTTTCTTACACTTTTTAGCAGTTTCTTTGAAATTCCCGATTCTATTGATTACATATAGACTCGAAATTACTCAAAACATTTTAATGTTATTTTCAATATATGCTGTTCTCTTTCTAATCATTCTTTCTTGGCATTACCTTATATACTACTGTATACGACTCCATTTATAGTACGAACCCCGATATTTTCTGCGGGAATTTTAACAACTCCATAATAAATGCACTTATGAATCGTGCAACTGGTCACCTAAAGATGATTTTTTAAAAATTTCTTTCAAAACATTCTTCTCATGCGTCACATCCTTTCAAGACGTAGGCGATCATGACTCTCCACCTCCCTCTATCCCTTGCAGCTCTCAACAAGATCCTTCCCTCTGCTTCTTCCCTATCCACTTGCTTATGTCCGCGAGAGATATCACGCTTTTTTCCTTGTCTTTCTCTCTATTCGACCCGTGAGTATCAGATTCTCCAGACCCTCTTTCTTCATTATGTATCCCAGAAACTTCAGCTGCCAATTCCTGATAAGTAGAAGCCTCCTCATTGCTTTCAAACTTTCTAAAGATCTCATCGTTGCTCTCAGGCTCGGTCCATGTTGTCCTTAGCATGGTTAAAAATATTACCGTGTATAATACAACTCCTACTTTTTATGTAAAAAATGATCATAAAAATCCGCATTGTACTCGAGTATATCGATTAGCTCATTTTGTGCTTCTTATGATTCTGTTAAATCTGCCTTTACTTTAATAAATATATTTATAATATATATTCACGCCACCGAGTAGGATTTTGTCAAATATCAGTTTTCTTAGTTAAAAATAAATTTACTCAAAAAATGATCACTCTGAATCATTTAGTTAATATATTCTACAAATTGACGCAATAATTCTTTAAAAAGAAAATACCTACAAAACAAAATTTGTATCGAACGTAAAAAAACACCCTAGCATTCACGACGGAAGCAGCCCCATGTTAAACGAAATCTTGTAAGCATACACAGCCAATTTTACTAGGTTAGAGATGTCTTTGATTTTTTCCCCATTTTTCCTGGCGGTTCACATGAATGATAAATGGTGTAAATATTGACTGGCAAAATAAACGCCGAATTGTTGTATGTTTCGAACATGTATTGAATGAATTAAAGTCTAATGTATAGGACTTGATTGAATATACAGTTATTCTAACCGAAAACTCACAAATGCATTGCTTTCAAAAGTCGTTCTTGTAAACGTACATTTACCATTTGAAAAAGAACTCACCAACGGCAAAAAAAGTATTCTTTATAATTTCAAATATTTTGTCTCATGTTGTAAAAATATGTACATATTATTTTCCGTCTTCTCAATCCATAAATTCATCATTGTAGTGGGTGTATATATATGTATATCTGTACTTACCACTTCAAGCCAAGCACGCCGCAATATTCCTGAACAGATATAATTGTGTCTGTGTTTCCTTCCTTGTTGTGAAAGTGCGTATGCTACTGGTGAACCGGAGTCATTCGCGATTGGACAATAAATTACCAATAAAAGTTATATGGTGTGCATTTCGAAAGATGGATTTTCCATTTTGAGTTCTATTTTGTCGGAGTGTGCGTTTGTTTTGGTCCAGCTGAAGTTCGAGGAACTAATCTAACGCTAAGTTTTTCATTTTTATTTTAGTTATTTCTTTAAAACTTTTTGTATTTTATTTTCAGTTTTTTTTTGTGTGCATTTGCAAACCGCATTTTCTTTTTGTGTTACACTCCACACATTTCTTTTTCATTTTTATTTCTTTCGTTTGACTTGTTTTTGGCAATCCATGTTTGTTTGGTTTATTCACCCCGGACTCTAGTCAGTCTTTCTTTCTTTAAATTCTTTCGTTTAAATATTTTTTAAGTTTTTATTTTTGTGAAATTAATTAAAATAAAAATAAAATAAAAGCTCCGTAAAAGAAAAAAAACAAACTTTTTTCCGTCGGATAGTGTCCATCGAGCGCTTGCTATACTCCATCTTGTGCGTGGGGGGACGTAAGCATAAAGTCGACAGAGCAGTCTGTGCCCAACGTCCGTGTCATAGGGAGCTGTGAATGACACACTTGGAGATTCTCAAACTCGCCTCGATGTTGGCTTTCCAACGTCGCACATTGACAGGAGATTCTCTTGCCACATTATCAATTCTCTCATCTAGCGGTTTGAGCGCTGTCGTAAACCCCGGTATCAATCGGATTTTCTTCGCGAATGTTGATCAGCCTTAAGTGTCATTCCTCGGTCCAGTGACCTTTCTAGAGAGTCTTCTATCCTAAACTAGTGGAGGAGGCCGCGAAGGAGTTTCGCTCTTTCTGGGCTTGGGCGCCAGCGGAAGATTACCTCAGTCATCCTGAGTTTTCGCTTAACTGTCGACTGGTTCGGAATAGGCTATCTGTCAATTACAAGGCCTTCATATGGGGTTTGGCGGATTTGCAGGACTGTGAACGATGTGAACTTGGCTTAGAAGAAACGGCTTCGCACGCCTTCTACTATTGTCCTCGGGTCCGCGAATTGACGGCTCGTATCGGTCCCGAAAAGTTCGTACAACATTGATCGTGCATACGCGTGTTACAATGTGCCGCCCCCGTTTCAGAGGTGAAACGAATGAGTTTCCTATCGTTGATGGCCACGGCCCGAATGGTGATTTGGACGATGCGAATGCAGGAATTCTTGCGAGATGATCATCTTTCTCATCAGGATCTAATCAGATTCTTTGAGCATCAGCTCAAGATCAAGCTTAGAACTGATAAAAAAAAGGTCGGTTTCGACATATTTCAGCGAAAGCTGGGTGATTGACAAGCTTTGTTCGTGAAAACGGGGCTAGACTTTATTTTTTCTTTTTTTTATAGGTACGCCTAAGTAGCACCGGGCGGTTTCCTGCGGATCCCCCTCCACCGGTTAGGCTATACAAGCTTTCTGTACCTAGTTAAAGAGAGTAAATGTTCCCGGCTGCTTATTTTCTTATGCTCAAATTGAGATTCCCAAATCCCCCAGTTTATTTTGGTCACATTTTTTCCATCTCAACTGGGTCAGCGTTTCTCTTTCCCCAAGGCCGTATTAGTTTTATCCTTTCCCTATCGCTTAGCGAGAGAGCCTCTTGATTTTGTCCAAGGGCAAAATAGCAATGTCTTTGATGTTTGCCATTTTTTCCTACAATGATGAATTTATGGATTGAGAAGACGGAAAATAATATGTACATATTTTTACAACATGAGATAAAATATTTGAAATTATAAAGAATACTTTTTTGCCGTTGGTGAGTTCTTTTTCAAATGGTAAATGTACGTTTACAGAACGACTTTAGAAAGCAATGCATTTGTGAGTTTTCGGTTAGAATAACTGTATATTCAATCAAGTCCTATACATTAGACTTTAATTCATTCAATACATGTTCGAAACATACAACAATTCGGCGTTTATTTTGCCAGTCAATATTTACACCATTTATTCCGTACTTTATAATTACAGCCCAATTATAAACACAAAATTACATTACTTAATTACTGCGGATCTTCTGATTAGTCAAAACGATACAATTTACAACGCACTAAAAAAGATCTCATAAGGACACTTACAAAACCTGATGCGGCTTTTAACTAATTCGATAATATTTTAACAACTTAAATGTAAAAATCTATTATAATTAAAAAATAACAAGTAATTTTATTAAAAATAACATTTTTCACCGAATTTTTTTTTTTGCTTTCGGAAAATATTGTCTATATTCATAAAAAAATAAAAGTAAAGAAAAGCAAATGAAATTAAATAATATATTTTGTTTTATTGACTTTTGTATGTTACAATTCAGAGCTGATTTTCAGGTAGGAGGGATCCAAATCCAATTAAAAACAAAAAAATTATTTGCTTTCCTGAAAGCCTTGTGCTTTTAACTGTTGTAATCACGAAACCTGACGCGATCGAATTTCTAGCGTTTTCATAAAATTAATTATGGTGTGGGGATATTAAATATAAAAGTATATTTCTGCCATGACTTTAATAAAAGAAAACATATTTATAATACTTTTTGATAAACATCCGACAATGATTTTTATTTTTGCAAGATTTTCCAATTTAATGCGTGTCATACAAAACAAGGTTCTAAAATTTGTATGTTATTTTACTAGTTCCGGTGATACAAAGAGAAGCAAAGATTTTTAAATGAAAATTCAAATTGTTGTAAAATGAAGGAATTTTTTTTTAAAATAATTAAAATAAATTTTTATCATTCCTCTTAATAATACCATAAATATTTAGACGATAAAAAATTGTTTTCGCTAAGTTTTTTTTAGCGATCTCGTGGAGGTACCTAGATTAGAGGAAGAGTTTAAAGTGGCGAAGAAAAGGGTGACTGTCCAATATAGTGATTCAAAAGAGACTAAAGTTACAGAAGCCGGTATTGAGGTTCGAACTGGAAGAGAATGGAAGGCATTGCAAGAGCTCAGTACAGCAGTACAACAATATTCTCTAGAAGTCTAAAACAAAACATATATGAACCAAATAAGACGATGAATTTTGTCATAGCCTGGTAAATGTAAAGACAACGCTGAAGAAATCATTCCTCCTCAACTCTGCCTAGCACTGGCAATTAAAAGTAGATATAGGCAAGCAGCTTAAATTTCCTGTGGAAATAATACAAACTAAGATTCGTCCAGTCATGGTTATTTATTCTGAAATGATCACGCAAATCATCATGTTAGAATTAACAGTCGCTAGGGAAGAAAATATGGACGAAAGCCACGACAGGAAGCTTGAGAAATATTTACTGATTGTAGAGGAATATAAAAGACGCGGTTGGCGAGCTCACTGCGATCCGATTGAAATCGGTTGCAGGGTCTTTGCTGGGCTGTCTCTGTGTAAGGTGTTGCCAAAATTCAAAGGTATTCACTCAATAACATTGGCAGCGGAAGAAGCTTCAAGATGGCTTTATTTGAAAAGTGATTGGCAGTCAGTAAGGATATGGAAGGAAGTTGCAGTTTATGTCATGGGTATGATCTAAAACTGCATCCAACAATTGGGTCTCGACTAAGGGAAAGAATTAGGGTACCCCAAACCACTGTTACCTAAGGTGGCCCCTGGATAAGATCTAGCACCTGTTTGCCCCCTACCAGTGTTACGATATTGTGTGTGTGTGTGTGTAGCAGTATTGATGTGTGTATCTCGCATAAGTGGAAGGTCAGGGAAAATGTGGGAAGAAGGAAAATAATTATTTTTTCTTTTCCCTTTACTGATTAACATGAACGAAAATGGGGATAAGTGTAAGCAGAATATGATGTTTGAATGCGTTTCTCTGTGTGTGTATATGTCTCGGGGAGGAATCAAATCTGTACTTAGCACTTGAAGCCAAGCACGCCACCATATTCCTGATCAGATAGAAATTGTGGCTGTATTTCCTTCCTTTTTTATGGAAGAGCGTACACTGCTGGTGAACTAGAAATCATCCGTGATTGGACAATAAATTGCCAAGAAAAGTCGTATTGACTGCTTTTCGGAAGATGTTAAAAGTTGTACCTGACAGAAAGTACACACGTCGATACCTGATCAGTATCGGCTGAGTCACTGTGGGGAGGGGGTATGATCAAAGACCCGAAACCCCTAATGAACCTCGACTAGAAACATCAATGATGATGTGCACTCAAGCACCCAACAGATGTATGTTACGTAATATATAACCACTACAACGGTAAATTTATAGAATATGTTTTTGCTTTTTTTATCAATCACTAACAGTGTGTGTGTGTGTGTGTGTGTGTGTGTTAGTGAGAAAGAAAGATTCCGAAACAAATGTGAAGATGAGGAGACTGCCTGGAAATAATGAGGAATGTGCGTTTCGCCGACATCGACATTTGTTGCTCCCTGCTATTTTTTCAGGTTGGATGAAAGAGAAAACTGGTGTTTCAGGAATATGTGTTGAGATTTTTAAGGATAAGATGAGCAATAATAAGTAATTTTATCAAATTCCACAATTAGAATATATATATATATATATATATATATATATATATATATATATATATATATATATATGAGAGAGAGAGAGGGAGGGAGGAAGGAAGGGAGGAGTTTGTGATTTGTGAGTGAAAGGCTTTCGGCCAGAGCGAGAAAGGAATCCAATTTATTTTTATTGACTCATTTCGTTTGTATGTTTGTTTGCGTATCC
The DNA here is from genome assembly GCA_964036315.1 of Acanthosepion esculentum. Lineage (NCBI taxonomy): Eukaryota > Metazoa > Mollusca > Cephalopoda > Sepiida > Sepiidae > Acanthosepion > Acanthosepion esculentum. The sequence continues at coordinate 59,755,788 of OZ038486.1, read as the reverse complement.
AATTCTAAAGCAGGAAATATCGCAATAAAATAGGCAAAAAATCACTTGAAATAAGCTGGTGAGAAATTTAGAAAGTGATAAATAGATTGCAACAAGAAAAATACTATTTGAAAAAGCGATGAACTCAGTATCTTTGCAATTCATCGTAATGTGTGTAGCAATAACGAAATTTGGATGGGGGGTCGAAAGTGTATAGAAAGTTCAAGTGAGTTGTTTGCCTATACATCTCAATCCATCTCACGTCATAATACATACATAAATTTCAGCGATTTCTACTCCTTAATGCTTCGTAACCAGCATTTTCTTACATTTCTCATTGCAAATCCTCCCCGTGTATCATTTATAATATAGATACAATCGATAAAAACTGAACAACACTCTCGGAAGTGAAGACGTCATTAAGAATTTTTCATTAACTCACTCTTTCGAGGTATCCCAGAATGTTGTTATCCTTATAGTTCTGTCTCCTCTAGTTTTCCATTTATTTATACTGTTGTCATTGAGCACTAATGATTTTTGTGCAGGTTTATTCCTGTTTTCTTTATTGAAGTCTTTTTTTACACGTAGAATACATTTTCCATTGCGCTCACTTCAAAATGCATTAATACTCCCTTACTGTCGTTATATCGATAGATATAGATGTGAATGCTTCATGCAATATATCCCACTATCATTTTGACAAACTGGTCAGCAATGTAATATTCAGAAATCTAGTTTTTACCCACACTTGATTATGCACATGTAACAGGATAAACGAACGAAAAGTAAAGGATTCAAGAAGCCATATTTTACAACTTTAAAATGGTCTTGACAAGCTTCGAAAAAGTATTAATATTGACAGTTGAGCAAAAACAGTAGAGGATTTCATACGAAACAAATAGTTTCCTCTATAAAAACAAGTAATGATCATAACATATATATATATATATATATATATATGTGTGTGTATATATATATATATATATATATATATATATATATATATATGTATATGTATGTACATATAAAAATGTTTTTTATTATCTTATTTCAATGTATAAAATGATGTTTGTCAACAGCAAAATGGTGTGCTTTTTTTTCCTGTCATTCTGACAAGTCATAATCATCTCACCAATCGTTTTCATCTGTTTTGCCTCTGAAGAATTACGTTGTCTTCTTCACTTTTATTGGAAAGGCGTTATAAAAGGGAATAATGAATATAGATATGGATGGCGAATTGTACAGTTACGGAGGATTTACAAAAGTGTATGGCTGATTAATATAAACTTTGTAAATTTATATCGTCATACCAATATAGATTATTCCATTGGGGATTCCCACGAAATACTACAATCTTAATCCGTTAAAGTCTTAGGTAAACCGTTATCTTAGCCACATATCCCCATCAACCGTGCTTCGTAACTTTTACTGCAACGCTCTACAACGAGTGTAACTTGGATCGTATACAGGGGGGAAATTATAAAAAAACAAAACAAGTTGCATAACAGGTAACCGTCATTACGCCTAACCTATAAGGCATCATATCGAAAATAGGATGAGGGAACAAATAGAACTCAGAAATACCGATTTCGCAACCGATAATTAAAACCAACAATGATTTTGCTAATATCAATAGTCAAGACTGACAGAAAAAAAAAGAGTGGTAGGCTATAATAAAATAAATAAATCTAACCCACAAGAGGGAGATGTGACCTTTTCGACTGCGATATGATATGGTGAAATATTAGGGCTATGGTGAGTTCCAGATGGTGTTGAGGTGACAGCTCACACACGTATTCGATGGTACACGTTCAGCACAAGACAAAATGTTATCAGAAATAAGTAGATATTTATTAACCACACTGTTTCGTCCTATCTGGCCTAACATGTGACACAAATACGATGTAATGAACTGACAAATAAATTGCAAATTAAATTATGCCGCATTGGAGTATTTTCAAGCTTTTCCTTTTCGAAAAATACTGTACTAGCAGACGTAAATTTGCATGCAAAAGTTAAAATGCAATGCTCTTGTGACAAAATAAGCAGATCAATGGATTTTGGTATTAATTTCAGAAGACAAACTTCATAGTTTATATTTCATTATGATTGTGTAAATTATGTTGTGTTCCATGTATTTTTTTGTGTAAAATTGGGGACATTCTTGAATGATAATGGGCTATAAATTAACAAAAAAATGTAATCAGTGCTAAAGCAGGCAGAGTTAACCGAATATTTGCACAGGAAGTCATAACCTTCTCGGTCCCTCCCCTTGTTTATAACAGTACATGATGGGAAAAATATGGATAGTGTGGCCGTGTCACCACACTACAAATGTTCGAAAAGTGACCATGGCTGACCAATTCTAATATTACCCAGTTCTGACAGTCACCAAATTCCCCAGATCTCACCCCCTCATGTTGTGGGTTTTCCGCTTTCGAAATGTCAAATCCCACTTAAATGAAAGAAGATTTCAAGAGACTGCGACGAAGAAGCTGTTCGCTATCCTCAACAAATAGTTGCAGCCATGCTTCCAACAATGTGAACGACGCGGCGTAGTTTCACGAAGAGTTTATTTCGACGGAGATTAAATTCCAAATAGATGTGTTGTATTTTTGTTTGGAGTAAGGGATAGCGGCTCGGGCTGTGGAATCGGAGAGAGCAGATTTCGAATTCCAGTCGAATTCATTACGTGCTAACAGGCTTGAAAAGTTATGAATCCTCTTCTTCCCCAACTATGGGTAAATAGCAGGAGAGATCGTGTTCTATAGCCTTCGATGACAACTGATCTACCGCAGAAAGAAATGGCAACCTACTGCGTGAATGTCAAATTCTTTATTAAAGGAAAGAGCCATGAATATTTTTTCTTGATTTTTAATTAACCGTTCTCGATTGCCAACAAGAACTAAGAGTCTCTTATCTATATCGTGCACTATCAGAACTTGGTCGATGATGGGTTTCCAGAATACCCTATTCTTTGTAGCTCTTAGTAAAGATTATCTATTTGCGATCTCTCCTAATGGCTTGTGGGTTGTCACGGTGGAATAATGGATAGCGGCTCGGATCATGGGTGTCCATAACACAAAATCCAGTCGAATCCCTTACATTCACTTACGTACTATACTCTTGGGAAAGGTATCAATCCTCTTCTCCCACACAGCTATGTGTAAATAGCAGGACAGACCAGGTTCAATAACTGGTCTACCCTAGAAAGAAATGGCAACCTACTGCAGGAAAAAAATGCCCCGTCAGTAATATATCGAACGATACATGATCGCTTAAACGTGTATCACGCATAGCACCTAATTGACTGAGCACCAGTACTGATAATTTTTAATCAACGCCCGTGTGTGTGTGTGTGTGTGTGTGTGTGTGTGTGTGTGTGTGTGGTGAGACATTAAATATTTTTATGTCGAAGAATATGTATTACTACACAAAATAACTACATTTTTCTCCCCCCACTTTATTAGGAGTAACTAAATATCCCCATTTATTTTCGGTTAGATTTTCTCCAAATGCTGAATTCGAAGCTGGACCAAAACTTTCAATCTGACACTACATTTCGAGGTTCTTACGCCTTGTATTGGGGGAACATCTAGTAAAAAGTTGGAGTAATTATCGTTAACTGATATTTTGAAATGATATTAGGTTGGTGCAAAAATAATTTCGTTTTTTTGACGTTCAACTTCATGCGAGAAAACGACATTATTATTGCACCAACCTAATAATATTCATTCTATTAAACTTAATGGCTTTCCATAAGTTCTCATTAATGCATAATAAACTTCCGAAATATCTTCATTCCCATTCTATACTAATGCTTCACGTCTGATGATATGGTTATTCAAATTCGTGCTTTTAATTCAAATTAGCATTTTCCAAATAAATTCGCCTCGTCATATTGTATTAGCTATCTTGTTCTATTCGTGATATTCTGTCCCTGTTGTCAGTTCTGAAATATTGCATCGTGTCTTATCTTATCAACGAATAAGTGTAGAGACATAATGAAATTCCCTGGTGAACTTTGTTTATCGGAAGCAAACGGTATATTCTGTTAGAGCTGCCAAGTCTAGTTTTGTAATCTCATCTTTCTTAATATCACAGGTACCACGGGAATTATAATTTCTGTTTGTGAAAGTGGTATTGTCATATATGAGTGTAAAAAATCTACATTGATATTCTACCTTGTCTCGAAACACTTTCGCTATTCAGAAATCCTAAAAGATACCTTCAAAAATGCCTCATCATTTTCGGTTCCAATATTGATCTGAGCTGCATTAAAATTGCCAGGATTTAATTCACGAAAAATCAGTTAACTTTACCAGATTCCTAAAAACGATTAATGTTCTACAAAAAAAACAACAAAAAAGCTTATCTTTTGAGGCATATTTTTTTTTCGTCAGCGGCCAGTTTACTAAACAAAAAGGCTATTGTAGACGATAGGTCTCCTCCATCAGCGTATTATACAGGCAGTATAATCGGCATTTTAAGGAGTTTAAATGAGATCTTTTACTCGCTCTCTTCGGTGTTTGGGTGTTTGTAATTAGCTTCACTATTTCTCATTGAAAATGGTGCAGAAGCCAGTATTATGAAATTGTCGCAGAATCATAGTTCCAAAATGTAACTGCTACACCATTAGCTTCGAAAAATATATCTATAATTAGATATGGCTACGTTCATCTACACTCCCTCATATTCTACGGTTTCGATTGTAGCTTGGTAGGTATTAAAATCACTGTAAAAAGGAAAGTAAGTGTTTGTTTTCAAACACATCTCCCCACTATATATATATATATATATATATATATATATATATATATATGGAGTATGTAAAACAAATTTTTACAAAATACGGAGCGGGTTCCTCACAACAAACAAGAAGAAACGTCCATGTAAACATATTTGCAAAACCTTCGTTTTGGAATTACTGAGTTTAAAATTTACGGTAAACGCAGTTAAATGCAAGATACAATCCAAAAGTGCATTTACAAATTTTGGGATGCCACGGATCCCGTCTCAGAAATGCGAAAATAAACAGTCGCAAATGTTGGATGGTTCTGATGAAACCGTGCAACCTCGCATCCATTACCTTTGACGGGGCCGTATGTTAATTTCATATCTACTAGCTCACGATATGAATATCCTGACATTGCTAAATGAACACTTCTCAGTTAGCTCCGTACAACAAAGTTGAAACGTTGAAGATAGAATGGCCAGAAATGTAACCTAGTCAGCATGACAGCAGTGCCTATATATATATATATATATATATATATATATATATATATATATATATAATCTATATTTAATTTTTACATTTTCTATATTTATGTGTACCTGTAAATATACACGTGGATACGGAGGTGATTTCCCACAGGCGACAGTGTTTCATGTTTAAAGGCAATCTTCAGAGCCTGAAAACTTGTCTCACTTTATCAACCTCAGGGTGAAGTGTGGAAGGGGGGAATCTATCACAAACACACCTGTCGTAGTCGCCACACATACCAAACCTAATGACTTTTCCCCCCCACTCAGGCTTAATGTCAATCTTCCCAAAAGCCACAACTACGCAATCATGTCTTACTACAAATACAGAAATTGAACAATGAAATATTAAAAGAATATGATGCAAAATGATTCCTTTAATTTGCTTGAAAAAGTTCACGTGATCGGAAAGATGTGTAGCAAAAATATGAAGAATAAAATATAATATATACAGAAAACCAAATCCACACTACAACCAAAAACGTTTGCAGTTTCTCTTTTTTAAAATATATATTTTACTCTCGTTGGAACAATTATAAACTGATATATACAGGGTATCCATAAAGTTCGTGTGCACTTAAGTTATAATTTTTTTTAAAATCATACGAATATAGATATATATAAAGAAAAATATATCTTCAGTCCGACTTCATTTTTTCAAAGAAACAATGCTAATGATGGCCATGCAAATCTATTTCAAGTGTAGATACCATGTTTAAAACCGCTGTACATGGAAGCTATCCAATTCTGATATAAATGAAATAGATTTATCTGTTAAATGTGATATCTGTCTCGAGAGACATCATATGGTCGTTTCCTAATGTTGAATATTCATATTTTGTTCGATGTAATAAATAAGTGTTACTATGGTGTGTGTGTGTATATATATATATATATATATATATATATATATGATCATTTTTTTTCATTTTAAATACGACATTTTTATTACATCAAACGTTATTTTTAGTGGATACTTGTAGTTCAATATACGCTACGTTAATGTAAAACATTATTTCATCTAAGGGCCTGCGTAAAACAAAATCTAAACGTGTTTAGTGTATAAACAAAATATAATTTTGCTTGATTTTGAAGATCTTCCTAACAGATAGAGAAAAGCCATCTCTGTTAAGACGGTGATTCATCATGTAACAATGTACCTTTCTACGGCAATGCAGGTATCCACTAAAAATAACATTTGAAATAGTATTATATATATATATATATATATATATATATATATATATATGGGTAGGTGAGCTTGTGTGAATATTTGAGTTTGCGTGTATTTGGCGAGACAGATACAAAACATTTTTATATTTATTTTAGAGTTTCTTTTCTAGGAATACTGAATTCTGCAACTGGGTTGCAAAATAAAAGAAAACAGTGAATATTGAATTTTACAGGCGTCAATTCATTCTAAGAAAATCTGAACATCGGTGAAATTCATCTTCTGTTGAATTTGTATTCCAGGAGTTATGGCCTGGTCTTCACAGATCATTAGCAATATTGAGGAAAAAGGCAAAAAGATTCGGTCTTGGTGCCAGCCATCTGAATTAGTGTTGAAGCCAGGTGTGAAAAAACAAATTAAATAGCATCGGTAAGTGTCTATTAAGAGTGGACTTATAGCGAGGGCGGAAACGGAAAGAACGTTTTTTTATTGTGCGTGTGTGTGTGTTTAGATAGAGGGCAATAATGGAAATAGATATGAAAATTCTATACGGAGAAAAATGGACGGAGAAAGTGATTAAAGCAGAAATTGAAACGTGCGATGAAAAGTTTCTTAAAGAAATATAATCTCTCCCCAAGAAAATAAAACAAAAAGGCATTATAGTGGTGCAAACACGAAAGGTAGTAAAATGATAGTAGCTTGTGGAGTAATTGAAGGAATATATTCAGTCTATGAACATTAAAATATATAGGAAACAGTAGATAAATATATCTGTGTATGTGCTTGGGAGGGAGGCTTCATTATACTCCAGCAGACAATTCGTTTCAAATATGAGTGCTAACTATCCAGATTTTAGACGCCGGCTCACGAAGGTTTGTTTCTCTTTAACATACACAGACCAAACTTCTGGTGTATACTGCACTTTGTGTTGAGCAGGCCATATGTTGAAGTTCTGCCAGAAATCGCATAATATCGAGGCATGGGAAATTAAACAAAGCTCGATAGTTGTGAATTTGGCCAGGATGTCACCTGAACTCTTGCGCGCTTAAGTATTGATGTCTTCCGAACACTTCCGTCTTCGCAAGTTTATGCGTAGCGTCTTCTTGGCTCTATCTTTGGTGTTATTTTTGGATACTTTCTAACGTTGAATCACGCGAGCTTCATCTCCCCAAAACCGATATGTTCAACAAGCCACCTTCTTGACATATACGACGGTGCTTTTTTGAGATATGAAAATCGGAATAACGCTCACAAATCTAGAGTTCTAATCAATCTATGTGATATATATATATATATATATATAAATATATATATATATATATGTGTGTGTGTGTGTGTGTCATTGAATGATATAGAATCAGTATGTCTATTTATTTTTATAATACAGTGTAACCCGGATATAAGAGATTTGCTCTGGTTCCAAATTAGAGCCTGTGTTAATGTATATATAATAAACCAAACCCGGATATAAGTGACTTCTTCTCCGGTCCTGAGAACTCTCTTATATCCGGGTTACACTGTAGTTCTTTGAGTTATATCAATTTCTTGATGTTAAAGATGAAATTCAAGGAAGGTGTCGTAGTTTTTCACTACCAAAGTACTTTCGATCTCCTCAGAGATCATCCTCAAGGATGACTTACAAAGACAAACTTGTGGAACTATGACCGTTGTTATGCTGATATTACAAGAAATGTGTCTTTATAATTCACCACTGTGACCATCTGATGTAGTTGGGTATGAAAAAATCTACGGCACCTTATTTGATGTATTAATCTTAACATCAAGAAACTGATTATAGAAGTAGAAGGGATTAATATGAAAATATTGAGACACAATATTTCAATATTATTCACTGAAACACGATTGATTATATATATATATATATATATATATATATATATATATATATATATATATATATGCATTCATTACCGCAATGACATTCACGGGATATGCAGATCCAATTAACACAATCAAGGATACAGTGTTCATAGAACATATGTCTGGCTGGTACCTATGAAATGGAATGTTTGTCTCAATAGTCATCTTAGGGGCCAGAGACGTCGAAATGATACGGAAGCTATCAAACATAAGGAGAGTGGCTTTCATCTACAGTGCTGTTCGACAAAAGTGACCGATTTTTTTTACTAAATGTTCTCTCCTCCGATGAAACGAAAGTTGAGCTAAATTCAAAGGATAAGCGATTTAAAATCCGAAGAAGAAGCTTTGAAAGCTCTTTGAATTTAGCAGTAAATATTGTCAAGCATCCGTTCCGTATAATGTTCTGGGGATGCTTTTCTTTTCATGGAACTGGTTTCTTAAGACCTATTGAAAAGACCCTCAGAAGCGAGCAGTACACGAGAATTTTAGAGTCTTGTCTGCTCCCTTTTGCTGAAAGGGTGCAAATTGACCTCACGAAGCTCATTTTTATGCAGGATAATGCTCCCTGTCACAAATCAAAATTGATGTAGAAATACTTTGATGAGAAGTAGGTGAGTGTTATGATATGGTCACCCCCCAATCTCCTGACCTCAACCCCATAGAAAACTTATGGAGCATTATAAAATACAGGCTCTCGAGAAAGCAGTTGAGCAACAAAGAGGATTCGATTGTGAATTACATATCCGGATGGAATTCAATGCTTGGAGATGAGATTTGCCAGAAGCTAATCAAGTCAATACCAAAAAGGGTTGAAAAGGTTATTCAAAATAAAGGAGGACCCATAGATTATCAAATATTTCGAACTATATTACCTATTATAAATAAATTATACCTCGATTATTCTTTATTTAAAGCTGTTCTGTTACGTTTCTATTGATTACTAGTTGCAGGAAATAAGTGAGTCATTTTTTTTACACAGAGTTTTTCACTAAATCTCATTTATATCCAAAATTATAATTATCAATAGAATACCTTAGGGTGAGTAAACTTTTTTACTAGGTGGTCGGGATGGTGTCTTTATATTGGTAAGATTAAAAATTAGTTTGACCCTAAAAACAATAGGCCAAAAAAGATTTTAAGTAAAAAAAAAAAAAAAATCTGGTGAGTCACTTTTATCGAACAGCACTGTATCAGATTTGGTAATCGCCATATGGATGGATATAATTAAAAGAAAATTTTGAAAGTAACACTAAGTAGACCGAAGTAAGAATACAAAAATCTGGTTGCTTCACGCGAGATAATAAACCTTATTTGTCACCAGGCTCAGCGAATCTTTAATTATAATGGGCAATCGTATCCGAGTTTTCTGGGGTTTTTCTTTTTTATTTTTTAATTTCTGTTAAACAATGTAATTACTAACAACCGGCCTCGATTATTGCTCACCTTACTTCCAATGAGACTAAAATTACAAAATATGACTCCCCGATTGAACTCAAAATAAGTCAGTCAGTTATGTTACCATGGATTTTTGAATATATTTTGTACAGACATGTTTACGGACAGATTAAACGGAAAACATTTTATACATAACCTGCCTTAGCATTAATTCTACACACGTTTATAGCCAGATTGCTTCCAAAATATGTTGGCAGCTCGTAGTGTTCAAATATTATTTAAAGATAGATTTTAGCTTAAAGACAGACGAGACCGTTTCGTTTTGCTGTGAATATATAAATGCGTTTTTTTTTTCTTTTACTTGAGAATATTTGCGTCGCCATGTAATCGGATAGATTCAAAGCTAAATCGTCCAGACACAGAGCGAACAAAACATAACTGAAACAGTTCATATCGTAGAATCAGTTTTTTCTTATTCTTAATTCCAAACGGTATTTGTTTACTTAAATTCTGCTTTGGTTCAATACTTTTCCATGTTGAGAATATTAACAGAGTGTGGAATCGAATATGGACAGAAATTTTTGTCCAGAACTAAATGAGAAAATCAATTCAATCTATTCTTCTAGTAACTATGTTGGTTTTTTTTTTTCAAAATTACTGGTTAATGTATTTTTTGTGTGTATATAAATATATATATATATATATATTTACAACTTTAAATCATATTTTTAGTGGATATTAGTATTTGAGAAAGCGAACTATTAAAGAAAAAATTGCGGTATTCAGCAGGAAGTGAACCTGCCTCACTCAGATCAGAGACATTTACTGTGTTTACCCGGTGTCAACAGACATAGTCAGGCGAGGCAAATTTTCAAGATTTCTCGAACATTCCGGCCGGTAGAAGTAAATAAACGTTGTTTAATATATAAAATGAGATCATTCTCTAATACGAGTATCCAATAAAAATAACGTTTAACTTGATAAAATATATAAATTAACTTGATAATATATATATATATATATATATATATATATATATATATATTGGTTTACGTAATTATACGAAATCCTTAAATTTAGGATAATTCAATAGTTTCAAACATTTTCCTTGCTATATTACTACTTTTTCTAACTTTATTAAAATTAATAGCATAAACGTTTATATGAAAGCATTATTCTATAATTTGAAATATTCTTCACTACTTGACTATTCTAGAAGACATTTAGTTTTGATATAACTGAGTATGATTGTTGTTCATGAATGTAAACATTTGACATGACTACTTCAAGTCATATGCAGGAAGTCAAATGTGAGACCAATTATTTTTATATATGCACCCCAAATTAATGCGCCGTAATAGATGCAAAATTAACGATGCGATTTCTTGAGAGACCGTTTCGCAAGAATCTAAAAACAAAAGTTAAGTTTACTTGATAGATCATGTGAACGCAAACGCTTCGCGTACAGAGGGTTGTTTGGACAAAGCATTTACTGCAATACAATATAAAGTAATGATTATGTGAAATGGAAAGTATAGGAGGTAATATACACGCAAGTACATCCGTGTAGATCATTGTTTTCTACAGTTCAATTTAACTAACCTAACATGTCATGAACAGCACAAATGTTTCCTAACCGTCTGCGCTAATGGTACTTTCCTCTAGGACTTAGAAGAGACATACGTTAGAAATTGTGGTTGAAGAAAAAAAAAACAATCGAACCCCTTTACCAAGTAACACAAATTTTATCACATAATTATTTAAAAAACATTCCGCAATTCAAAAATTTTGTATTCCTAAGGTATCTTACATATTAATTTGGGAATAATCGAAATTAATTGCGCAATTGTTTGTACGGAATGTGAGGACCTACGTCCATCAAAGGGTCTTTAACTTAAATGGCGAAAGAAACATTATCGTTGAACTTTTAAAATGCAAGCGTAAATATTAATGCAGCACTTCAATTCATCGATCAGTTTTGAGTTCTGTAGTTTGTTATTGCCTATCGTATCTTCTACTTGCTACCTATTTGATGAAGACCCAGTCTTAACCTAGTTTTGAATATCGGTGCTGTATCAAGTTATCACACGTTTTTATATTTTTAGTATTACTTTAATTCATTAATATATTTATAAAATGCTAGTCTACCATACAATAGAATCATCCTTCTAATGAATAGGAACCAAAAATAATACATTTTCTAAAAGCGTAAACTTTTCCCCGAAATTTTGGTACGAAGTACGAACAAGGTCATACGAGGGTACGTTAAAAATGATCCTCACTTTCGCCATGACAGATTAGGTTTGTCACATTTCTTTATGCTCATGCGGACTTATAGTCGGTACTAGTGTGGCTCCATAATCGACGTTTGAGCTTGATCACGCCAGTTTTCTTTCTGCTGTTACACTTTAAACCTGGCCGCTCGGCTAACAGTGTGCACCAAGTAGGAACAAAGAACAGTTATCCGAATATGCATTGAACATGTTCTTTCGTCTCTGATGAAACGCCGGTTCGCCATTACCATCACTAGAGCTCACTGAATTTCGTCGTCACTGGTGGAGCTTAACGGGCGTCGCGTTCCTCCTCTACGCGTCACGCTTGTCCGGCCATTTTTAAATTCCTCGATCCACTCATGCACACTTCTACGCAGTAGTGCACTTTCGCCACATTGTGTTTAAAGCATTCGATGACACATATTCCGACAAGGGAAGTCGAATCACTTGTCTCTGTTCCTCCTTTGTTGCACACTGCTTGTGGATCGGTTAGGTTTACGCCTGTACGAGCAAACAGAAAAATGGCGTGATCAACCGCAATCGTACCATCGAAAACACGCATGCGCAGAAGGCAGTGTGCCGAATGTAAACATGTGGAGAAAGTGCGGGTAAATCTTGACTTGTCCACGTACAAGTTAAAAATAACATCAGCATATAAATTATTTCTAAAAACTCTCCTTTAGTATAAAGGCAATTACTAATTTTCTCATTGAAAAATGAAACCATCATGTAACCTTGTTCAAACACAATCCAGCAGAGAGTGGCAGACATTCTTTTCCTTAGACAAAACATACGTTACAGGCTTATTTACTTTCAAAGAAAGTTCTTGAACGCATCATTTGTCAACCTCATTAGAAAACACTGTCCTACACGTGTTAATGCAAATAAAACAAAAAATACATTACCCGAGTTTTTGGTTATAATAATAACTATTTTTACATTGATTTTTATAGACTGATTGCCACTTTACATCAGACTGTTTAATCAAAGAATTTTCATTATTGCATGTTTTACATTAGGACCGGTCTCCTCTGTTTTGATAGGTCTTTCATGCCGGCTTCCTTATGTGTTTATCACATTCGCTAATCTTCACGGATTGGGGAAAAGAAAACAATTCCACCAGGCGAAGTAGACAATTCTCCCTGTGTATGAATTCGTGGATGAGAAGATTGTTTAGAATTAGACGGGCGCAAGAAGTACTAGGTTTATTCAATCAAGTAATTCATAGAAGCAAGAATGAAACATTTTTAAATATGCAAAACCCTACATTTTGGCAGAAGGTGAAAGATATGAAAATCTACATTTTAACTGGCGGTGAAAAATATACAAAACCCTACATTTTGACAGGTGTTGAAATTTGAACAGATTAAAGAATTGATCTGCACTCCGATACCGGATAGAGTAGGAAAACATTCTAGATTATTTATAATGTAACTGATATCGAATAATGTGGAAACTTCACTGAAATTCATTAATATTTCAGCGTGTTAAATGTGTGTAGTGATATGCAAATTAGTATAATTTGCATATGAGCAGGTAGCTCATATTTATAAACTGACACCGTCTAGAACAAGGCAATAACGCTTACTTAGCATGTTTTGGTGTTTTCTTGAGTATTGAGGTCCAGTACTGACTGCGAACGGAAAAAGCTAAGTTACTTGAAAGTTTGAGTGATTTTTCAATACTTTTTTTTATCTCTTTATTTCTTTTCAGTTTGACATTTTTCAGTTTTTCCTGTTTTGTGTTGATACCCTCCCCTTCTGTTACTTTATTTATTAATTTCGTTTTGGTTTTGTCTGTTTATTTTGTTTATTTGCTCCCGAATTCCGCCTAGCCTTTTTGTTCTGATTTTATTTTATTTTCCGTTTTGAAGTTTGGTTTTAAAAATTACTTCCAAAAGGAAATATCTAAAAAAGAAACTGTTTCGCCGTCATAATAGTGCTTGGCGCTATTATGGCGGACTTCAAAATAATGGATACGCAACCAGTGGAAACACCGGCGGTGATTGAGCAAAATGCTCCACCCGCAAAATCGGCCTGGTCAGAAACAAGGCCCATAAAAGACCATGAATATTATGTAAGACTTCAAGAAAAATATAAGGAGTTTACAAAGGGCAATGAGCTTCTGACAATTGAGGAAGCTTTCAAAGAAGTTAACATCAGAACCATCTCCCTACTGACGTCTGACATTAAAAGTCACAGTTTAATTGGTGTTAGTAGGGAAACGATGATGGAAAGCCTGAAAGCTCTAAAAATCACCCCATGTATTCTGGCAAGGCGCTCAAGGGCAATGTGGGATTTGCTTATGAGATCTGAGCAGGAAGCCAAAAATTTATCAGGAAGTGTCTTGACTTCCAAGTCACTGCGACTCCAGACGGAGTATATGGGAACGCGGCGGACAAAGATTACCATACACGGAGTGCCTGTTGATATAACAGAAGATAGGCTGGGGGCCTTTTTTGCCCAATACGGCCGAATAGAGAAAGTGATGGCGGTGATTGGAAAAGAGGGGATCGCCACCGGAGACGTAATCATTGAAATCACGCTGACGCAACAAGACTTCAAAGCCGTCCCGAACATACTAACGTGTAGAATGAGGAAAATGTTGGTGGTCGTGGAAGGGCGGAAGCCGTTCTGTTGGTCGTGTGGGATCATGGGCCACATGGCCAAGGTGTGTCCCGGAAAGAAAGACGCACCTCAACCAGCAGCAGCAGCAACAACAGCAACAGTGGTAACACCAGCAGCTCCTGCAACATCAACAACAACCACTGGGACAGAACCAGACAAGGGACCGGATGATGGTTGGAAGGAGGTGGTGGCGAAAGGACGGAAGAAGAAAGCTGACCACCCATCTCCTCAAAAGGAAGTTCTACTCAAGCAGCAGCAGCGGGAACTCCCAAAGGAGCAGCAACAGAGATCAACGGTGCAGCAGCCGAAAAAGGAACAGCTGCTACCAAAACAGCTACGGCCGCCAAAGGAGCAGCATTCAACCAAGGAACAGCAGCCGACAAAAGAACAACCCAAAAAACAGAAGAAACAGCAGCAGCAACAACAATTAGCAGACAACAAGATGGAGGTGGAAGAAGTATCTCCAACACGGTCCTCTTCATTGAAAAGTAACCGGGAAGAAGAAGACGAGCAAGAGATACAAAGTAAAAAACATACAGGACAAAGTAGGGAAGGGCGAAGCAGAGAAATTACCAGACGAAGGTCCTTCCCTAATTCGCCAGTAAGAGAAAAAGAGGATACGGAATTCAGCAGCTTCCCCCCGTCCCTTTCTCGCTTGCCACTCTCTCCCACACCTCCACTCGTACCAACCCCCACAGCTTCAGAATTATCTCCCCCCCCCCGCCCATCCATCTCATCTCCTTCCCCTTTGTCGACATCCACCCCGCCACACCCAGCCAGGGAGAAAAAGAAAAAGCCAAGACTTTTTCGTAATAAAGAAGACATTTGTAGGGTGAATGGAGGAGAAATTGATAAGAATCTCTCCGCCCGCAAAAGAGTCCTACTAGGACCCTTATTCAAGATGTCCACTGTGGACAACAAATCGGCGGAGGACCCACAGAATTTCCCCGGAGCCCCAGGGGTTATTTCCCTAATTAGAGACACGGGGAATTACCTTAAGCTTTGGACCCACATGTTCGAGGCGAGGGAGGCCTTTACTGGAATTAGGATGGTCGAGTTGGGGTCATCCGACCTGAAGAAAATGCACACGTTCTGTGCAGAGAGAGTCCCGGTACGTCTCCACCCCTCGTTATATAGGGTGTTAAAATTAACATACCCAATGGATGTCGGCGGGATTGTCCGGAGTAATCGCATGTCGACAGAATTAGGAACAGGGAGCCTCGGACAAACCGTCGGGGTCCTATCACCCACAGATTTCCGCCCCGTATGTGAATAAGGTTTTTGCACTAATTCCCTTTTTTTGCAGGCTTAGAAATGGAAATGAAGATAGCCAGTCTGAATGTGAAGGGCTTGAGAGATCGGGGTAAGGCTGCCCGCCTGCTTCGGGATCTCCTGTCCTTCAGCGTGGATGTTGCCGCGATTGAAGCGACCCACTTTGTTTGCTCATCCGATGCCTGTGTGCTGGAGAATGACTGTCATTTATTCAGCATATGGGAACCGGTATGTCAGAGGAGTTTCTTTGCTAGTCAGACGGACTCTTGATGCGAAGGTGGACCTTGTGCATACAGATGCCGAGGGCAGGTTAATCGTGGCCGATATTGCCGGGAAAAGTGGTTCGTTTCGGGTCGTTGCGGTTTATGCGCCCAACGACCGGGAGGAGCGGGATTCCTTTTTTCGGCGGTTGGGGCCGTTCCTGGTCGATTCTTCACGCCTAGTTCTAGTGGGGGACTGGAATGCCATCCTGGACCCCAAGTTAGACAGGGGGCGGGGCGCCAGCGGGAGAAGGGGCGATCGTAGCCTGGTCAATCTGATCGGCGATTATGGTCTCGTCGATAGATACCGGGTCGATCATCCCAGGGGAAAAATGTGGACGTGGGCGCTTAATTGGCCGTCTGACAAGGTGGTTAGCTACCTTGACAGAATGTTAGTTCGTAGAGCCGACATAGACTTGTGAGATTGTCCCACGTTCCACTGGGTAGGCTACACGGATCACAAACTCGTTTGTGCCCGTGTGGTGTTAGAACATAGGCCTAGAATGGCTGGTTACTGGAAGTTCAATCTGTCTTTACTGGACAGGCGGGACTTCCAGGAGCAGCTAATTAAATTAGTGCAGCGGGAGCTAGTGGGGGGCGGTTATCAGGAATAGGTGGTGGGAGAAACTTAAGGACAGAATTAGGTCTTTCACCACTGATTTCAGCAAACGGCTCGCTCTAGATAAAGCTGATAAGGTGAAGACACTTAAGGCTAATTTTTCCCGGGCGGAGGCTGGTGGGGATCTCCTAGAGATAGCCCTAGCTAGGGAGGCCCTGCAGCGTTCGAATAGCGAGCGCTACATGGGTCAGGTAATTAGACATAAGTTAAGTAAGATTTCTTCTGAAGCCGTGAACGTGGGCGCAGATCTGTGTCGGGAAGAAGTCCGTCGAGGTGGTGATCGCTACATTCGTCAAGTCAAAAACCCGGAGGGGCGTACTCTGCGGTCGACTGACGACATGTGCGAGGCGTTTCGGCGGCATTTCGAGAGCCGCTTTACCAAGGAGCCTGGTCTCCGTGAGGAGGAGTTTCGTAGCTATTTGGCTGACTTTCCTCGGCTTGCGCCGACTGAAGCAGCTAGCTGCGAGGGAGAGATCACGGAGGACGAAGTCTACGAGGCATTGAAGAAGGTCGGCAGAGGCAAGTCGCCCGGTCTGGATGGTTTGCCTTATGAATTGTACTTGAGGCTGTCGCACATCTTTGTTCCGATTTTGACAGCAGTGTTCAACAACTGGTTTCGTTCGGGGTCCATCCCCAACCGCATTACTAGGAGTGTGATCACTCTGTTGAAAAAGGGCAAGTTTGTTTGGGGGAAACTAGATGATTATAGGCCCATAACTCTGCTAAACACAGAGTTAAAGATTATGGCCAAGATCCTGCAGGAGCGTTTGCAGTCAGTTGCCGAGTCTCTGTTGGGACCCGAGCAGACTTGTTCTTTGAGGGGCCAAACAATTCAGAGCAACCTGCATTTAATCCGCACGATCCTAGAGGGCGTAAAAGACGACGAAGAAGCCGCGCTGATCAATTTGGATCAGTCCAAGGCATTTGATAGGGTCGACCATCGCTACCTTGCTACTGTCCTGCAGGCCGCCGGATTCGCACCCGACTTCTGCCGCTGGATTAGCCTCCTGCATCGCTCCCCCAGTGCTGTGGTACAGGTGAACGGAAAGTTGTCGGGCGCTTTTGTTCTGTCGAGGTCGGTTCGTCAGGGTTGTCCGCTGTCGCCTCTCCTTTATGATTTGGCGTTGAAGCCTCTACTTCGCCGGCTGAAGGACGAGACGTGCAGTCCGGCCCTACGCGGGATCGCCGTTCCTGGAGGGTCTCGAGCCAGGACTTCCGCGTACGCCGATGACGTATCTGCTTTCGTGTCGTCCCGAAGCGACATTGAGGCGGTACAGAAGGCGCTTGACCGGTACGCAAAGGTGACAGGGGCCAAGATAAACCGCGACAAGTCGTCCGGCTTGCGGTTAGGTGCCTGGAAGGGGCGAGATCTTCCGGGACGCTTCGGTTGGACGGACGGTCCTGTCCGCATTCTTGAAGTGTGGTTTGGACCCGACCTCCAGCTGGAGAAATATTGGTCTGAAGTACTAGCAAAGGTCGTTTCTGCCGGTAAAACTTGGAATCGACGGAGGTTGTCCGTAAAGGGCAGGGCGGAGGTGTGTGTTACATACATTTTCCCCCTGATTCTTTATCGATTGTCAGTACTTCCTCTCTGTGATACCCACATGAAGGCGCTCGAGCAAGCGCTATCCTCCATTTTATGGAGGGGACGCGCGAACAGGGTGGACAGACGAGTCTGCACTAAACGTCCATGTCATGGGGGCCTGGGAATGCCACACTTGAAGAGTCACATCCGTGCCTCTCTGTTGGCTTTCCTACGCCGCGCATTGACTAGAGGAGATCCGATTATGGCGGGGATTGTTAGGGACGCCTTCCCTAGCCTTACCATCAGTCCCCCCATCTCGAAGGTTGAGCGCCGCTGTAAATCTCGAGATGAATCGCTTTTCCTCAGCGAGTGTCGGCAGCTTTGAGGGCTATTCCGCGGTCCAGTGACCTTTCACGGCCTAGGAAGGTCTTCTATCGGGGATTAGTGGAGGATCGCGTGAAGGATCCCCTACGTGATACGCTCTGCTGTTCGGAGGAGGAGTACCGCTCCTACTGGTCTTGGGCGCCAGCGGCGAATTATCTCAGTAACCGTGAGTTTTCGCTTACCTGGCGATTGGCTCGGGATCGACTGCCTCTCAACGACAAGGCTTTCATATGGGGCTTGGCGGATTTGCCAGACTGTGAACGGTGTGGCCTTGGTTTAGAGGAAACGGCTTCGCACGCCTTCTACCATTGCCGCCGGGTCCGCCCCTTATGGGACCATGTCGGCGAGCTGACGGCTCGTCTCGCTCCCTAAGAACTCGTGTCCATTGTCACACGCGTATGCACGACCAATGTGTCGCCCCCAGTATTCCCGGGTGAAACGAATGGTGTTTCTGATGCTGCTAGCCACGGCCCGAATGGTGATTTGGTTGACGCGCATGGAGGAAGTCTTGCGAGGCAATCAGCTTTCTTATCAGGATCTGATCCGATTCTTTGAGCATCAGCTCAAGATGAAGATTAGAACTGATAGAAAACGATTACATTCGACAGTCTTTAGCGAAAGGTGGGTAAAAGCGGCGAGCTTGGTTCGTTTGAACGGGGCTAGCCTTGATTTTCTTTTCTAGGTCAACCAAAGTTACATCGGTGTGGTTTCCTGTGGAACCCTCCCCTTGGTTAGGTTAGACAAGCTTAAGTGTACCTAGTTAATGTGAGTAAATGTGTTCCTAACTTGTTCCCGGTTATCTCTTATGTTATGATCCAGTCGAGATTCCCAACCTCCCCAGTTTGTTTTTGACCCCCCAATTTTATCTCGACTGGCTCAGCCTTTTATTTACCCACGCCAGTGTTATTTTTCTCCTTCCCACTCCCTTAGCGAGAGTGCTTCTTGATTTTGCCGTATAGGCAGAATACAGCAGCCTCTCCGTCTTCAGGGTTGGACGGGCCCTACTAACATAAATTATGTTGAGTTTAAATATTTGTTGGATTTTTAGTTTGTTATTGGGTTCATCTCCCTCCCCTTTTCATCTATTCATTATTGGATTTTTAATGTATATATTATCATCAAATTTTTATGGTGTGGGGCGCGTTTTTTGTAGGTTCCCCTGGTGTGGACGTGGTATTATGGTGGATGAAGGTTTGAATGGCGACGGATGACTTCTTGTAGTGAATGGGAAATTGTAATGTATGAATGGGTCGCGAATCTGATTAGCTAGGTATAGGATAGTAAGCAATGACCAGCCTTTACCCCTCCCCTTTTTCGGCCTTGTGCCACAATTTGCACTTTGTGCAAATAAATCTCAACGCTTACTTAGCATTATACACAACACAACAATGTGCACAAGAAGTAATTTAACAAACGAAATAATTCTCACTGCAACACACGGATTCCATTCGAAAATACTACGTAAAGCACAGACATTACCCAATAAAATATCAATGTCATTATCGCCAAGAACTAGAATACGGTGAGTTCCACTTTTACAGAAGAGTAAGCCCTTCCCTAAAACTGCAACTCTAGACTGTGTTTGAGAATCTGTTATGCCTTTATGTTAGCGGTGTCTCTTGTCCTCAATGATTGTTGTTTTTCACATTAATTTCCACTTTTTATTTTCCAGGTATAAACAAGTTACAGAAAAGTTTAAGAAATTAATAAGGGACGATCACATTGTAAAAGATATATTTCGAATTGTTCAAAACGTGGAACACGATTTAATCAGGGTTATTTTCTTTACACACACTATTTGAAACTATATGCGTCCATCTGATACACTCATATGCACTCAGGACTTTCCTACCTGCATAATTCGCCATCAAATGTAGAATGAATTATTGTCATCCTCGACGAATTCTTTTCTTAATGGATCAAATATATAATTAGAAGTACCTGTACTTTCATAGAAATACACTTATCGGTTACGTAGCTTCAAGACAGACAGCCGAACGAAATGAAGCAAAACGGATTTAAAATATCAGAAGGCTTCCATTATATCCACACATGGTGAAGGCTTAAGATGAGGAAATAGAATCCCTAAAACAGTTCCAGGCTGTATTCAGCAACGTCCTGCTAAATTCTGCGACGGTGTTTGAATCGTGCTTATCGGTATTTATCTCTTCATTGGAGAATTTCAGAGAGGTGGAGAAAGATGTCCTACTGCATCCGAAAAAGTGTGCCGTCCATATCATTCCAGGCTTTGAATAGATGAAACCTTATACAGCACGCAACACAATGGTGTCCAGAGACTGACAAATGGTAAATGTGGAATAACTAATTAACCGAAATGCGCTAGATACTAATTAATGCACGAGATGTGTTAATAAAAATATCAATTTCTAGTGAATATACAGCTATGAGACTAATGAATTTAAATTTGGATTAAAAAAATAGATACTTATTAAATCATTTAAAACTTTTCAGATTCCGTTGAATAAATCCAATTAAGATTTATTTAAACAAAACGGATTGTTGAATGAGATATAAATATTGTCAGGAAATATGGAGAACTGGGCAGGTTTGCTGTTCCATAATGCCTGTCGAATCAGGCCGCACTGATAAATTACATTTCTTAATGAAACAAAATAGAAAAGATCGTTTACCATAATCATATTTTCACACGCAACTTTTCTTCATTTACATTCTTATCTTCTTATCCGACATTATAGAAAATTTAAACGAATTACTAAATTGATAGTTTTCTCTTAAAAAAAAAAAATGTTACAGATAAAACGCTACGTTCACACATGTAAACGTGGGGGGGGGCATTATTTTCCGTTTTGTTACAGATCATCTGATACTATCAATTGTTCATTTAATTAGTTTTCTAGCATGCAGGCATGATTCATGACTGATTTGATACTAAATCTAAATGACGCTGCAACTTATCTACCAGGGCGGCTAGTCAATTTCCCTTGCAAACGCATGCTCAGGCATATCTGGGTTTACTTATCACCTACAGAACACACCTGTAGTTTATACTGCAGCTCTGCGATGACCGTACTTACAGTTACTTATAGAGTTCCCTTTACCTAGCGTAAAAAAGCGTTTGAACAAGGCCAGCACGCTCAAAACTTGTGTCTTCGTGCGACAAACAACCATCGACGTCTCCCAAATATTCCATTTTCAATCCTATATTATAGTTTGCAGGCATGCTGGGATAGTCTCACCCAGAACGATAACAGCAAGTCAGATTTCTGAGAAATCGCCCATGGTAAGATTCGAACTCGCGTCTCATAGTAAGAAAGTGAACGTTCTAACGACTCGGCCATGTGATTTGATACAAAATGGTTAATTTTGAGTTTTAGGATTTATGATTTTTTTTTTAAAAATCCTGAATTGTACTTTATTTCCCGGAGTATTTTTCTGTATATTAACAAAAGCAAGAACCAACCAAATTTAGTGATATGACTACATGCGTATTAACCTAAGATTAAACAGATGGAAATTGTTGATTATCCAGGGCGAAGAATACATATTGATATTCTAAGGATTATAAAAATCATTAACTTCATGAGTTCGGATTTTTATTTATTTTCTATATTTATACAATTTAAAATATGAAAATTTTTTTTATAGATTTTGTTATACCGTGAGCGATGAGGTGGCTTCTACCGCATGTGTATAGTTGTGAGAACGGAACTTGGGACTAGGGGAGACAACATCAGAAGCCGTATATAGAGGTGGTCTGAGAAAATTCAGTAGTAATCCGCAGCTGGACTTACTCTGATAGTGACTGAATACACATTAAAACACTTTTCGTATTTAATCAAAGCAAAAGTATACAAAATATTATCATTTAAAAAATATATTTTCCACAATTTTTACTCATTTGGAATGAGCTTTTGAGCAACCATTTTCTGTTGGATTAAAATTAAATAAAAATACAGTATACCTATTTACGACGGTTGGTGAATAAGTATACACTAGTGTCAGTTAATGTAGATTTTAAATAACCGTTCCTTTGACACCGTGTAAAAAAATAGGATAAAGTGTAGCTATGCATTGTGATTTGAAATTTCCATTTAATTAAATATTAAGTCTTGATATCAATTACTATGAATGCATGCGTTTTTTTTCAAAAAATTTATACAAGCAAAAGAAATTATGATTGAATTAAGAATCCAGAAAATGAAATATATTATTAAGTACGTGACTCAGCCTACTATATTGTACTATCCTATATTTTAGAAGAGCCAGATCAGATCAAAACTAGAGCACTGCTTACATACTTGAACTGGTGATGCTTAGCCCTTCATTCCTTCCTTTTTAGACTTGATATTAAGTTCCAGCAGTCTTGATATTCACAGCTAAAAGCCACTATGCCATATACACTGAGACAAAAAAATCTCCATCCCATTCACATTCTGTCCTTTATACGAGATATTCGAAGAGTTTCTGCCCAAGAATCGCTGCTTCGTGAAATAGATTCCAGAGATGATGCTTCCCCGATCGCTACAATCGTAACCACTTTAAGTCCATGGTTCACACTTATCTTTCCTACATATCCTATTAAACTGCACTTCCTATTACGTCTTACGAGCAGCAGCCTCAGTCTTCATCCAGTTTGAGAGGCTCATGCACTTAGCATTGGATGGAAAGTTGTTTTATTTGGAATTGATTCTTACTTTTAAGATTTATCTTTATTTTCAGAGCTACCGATGTTTATAAATACCATAAGTCGCCTGCTATATAACACAAAAACTACCTATGCCACACAAAATTATCAATTTGGTTTCATATATTTCATAAACATATGAAATATCACTCTTTTAATGGAAGGGAAGTGTATCCTTATTTCCGCCTTAAAATAAAACCACGAAAGCTGGCAAGTAAGTAAAATATTCCATTATCCTTCTTTACCTGTAGCGATAAGTTCATTCAAAAGAATAAAACTTTTTTTTTTCGTCTACCGGCCCAGTGGATAAACGCGTTGGTTAGATCCAGTGACTTAACCTAAAGAGGTTTGAGTTCTATACCTGGCGACTGCACCGGTGAACAAAAAGTTGGAAAGTTTATTTAAATGGAAATAACCGAGACATTCGGACGAGGCAATGTACATGGAACTACAACAATATACCCCAGCGAATGAAATGAAAGGTTTCATTTCGAAATACCAATCAGCTGAGGAAGGCCGAAGCATACAACGTCCGAATCGTCGTGAATATGGCAATAAATATGAGGACAACAGTCCGAACAATGTAAATGTATATAATCAACGTACAGGGTATTTATTCAACTTCATTAGAGCTCCCAATCATACAAGCTGTCACAGCGCATAGTTTTTGTACGTCACTAAATTCTGCCAATGAACATTAGTCATCCGAGAACGCTTGCATTATGACAACTTTCTTAATATATATTGATTTTATCTGTCTGTTTTCCTGATGCTAACAATCAGAAAGTCCTGATGAAATCCATGAAATTATATCTACAGAAGTAGGCTTAGTGATTTTAATACTCACAAGAAATATTGACAGTGTTTGGTATTTACACCAGACTAGAAAAAAACTGCGTGTTATGTAATTTCAAAATTGCCCTGAATAAACTTTGGTATATATCAATTTAGCTTTTCTCAAAGTAATCCAAATCTTTCGTCTTCTAATTAGCAGTGACATTTGGCACATGAAAACTAAAATCTCGAGACGGGCACACCCGTTAACTATTTTCCACTTACCAGAGAAAATTTATGTTTCTTGCTACATATTTCTGGATATATATTTTCGACGAAGACATAACTCTCTACTTGTTAGAGGTTACTGTCTGTAAAAAATTGGTTTATCAGTTGCAAAAATAAACTGTTTTGGCATGTGCCATTTACTCTCATCTTTATTATTTGAATGGACTGATCCGTTCATGATAAGTAGTCCTGGGTAATTGTCTTGAAGGAAACTGATAATACTATTGCAGTGACTTATCTAGCTGAATAGTGAATCCTACTCCCACGACTGACTGGCGAGTCAACAGTAGAGTCTTGCCAAACCGAAAAAAAAGGAAGAAATACACACGCAATTCCTTTATTACACTGAAGAAAAAACGTGCGTAAGTCTTTCATTTACTTGTCAGTTGACATAGGTGCATATATTGAAAATGTACATTGGCTATGTAAACGTTCGTGTGAGTGTGTATCTTTTTAGTTTTATGTTTGAGAATTTAATCTAGGTACTTTGAGAGAAAGACTTGACAAACTATGTGCACGTGTGGGCGAGATTAAATACCAGGTGAGGAGACTTGAATAAATTTAAAGAGGATTGTTACGAAGCAATATGATTTCTGTTTCATTTACTCTGGCAAACCAATTCCTAACTGGAAATGGCAAGAATCCGACATTACCAGAAAGAAAATTATACCTTATATCAACATTGTCTTTTATTTATTTATTACGTTATATTTTAGAAAGCCGTCGATATTTTCGTAACGAATATGATAAGCCTATTAGAGAATAAATAACGGTCATTATATTGCTCATTTTGCTGGCGGAATCTCCAGTCTGACTTTGCGAATTTATACACAAACTTATCGTAATTTAACTAAAATTAGGTCTGTGTTTTTACATTATAAAACAATTTTTTGACACACACACACACACGCATGCCGGTGTTCTAAGAGCTGGAAATTTGCCACCCCGCCCAGACGACACCTCTTGCGTAATATGCTTTAAGAAATTTAAGATATCAGCCGGGCTGAGGGGGCACATGTCGTCACACCAGCAAGATTTTCCTCAAACTAATTCCCTGAACTATGTTCCAACACTTTCATTCGTCTGTCACCTATGCTTTAGACCATGCAAATCAGCTGCCGGCCTGAGTAGCCATCTTCGGGCACATGAGCGTGAGGTGGGAAGCAGCATGAATGTATGAATGTTGGGATGGCTAACGTCTGTCAAGACGAAGCAATTACCATGTATGTATACACAACACACTTGTAAATACTTGAAACAATGCGTCTAATATTTCCTCAAATACATAAATTGAAGTACTTTTGATTGCTGGAAAGCAACTGAGAATTAGAGGGACTAAATATATCCAAGGGTTTTATTACAATATCTTATTCTTGTTATCAGTATATCTTCGAAGAATAATTTCCACAGGTTTTATAAGTAAAAGAAAATAGAATTATACATAAGGAAATAGTGTTTATAAATTACTATAAATTAAATACAAATTACGGTGCAAGTGAATGTGCTGTGGCTCAGTTGAAGATTTAATGCCACATATTCTTCCTATCTTATTTCTTTCTGATGGCATTTTAACGTAATAAC
>OZ038486.1:59697328-59724828 GCA_964036315.1 Acanthosepion esculentum | reverse complement strand
GGTTTCTGCCCAAATATACATTATATGTCTCCCTGTGTCCAGAGCTGGATTAACCACTAAGCAATATAAGTACGTGCTTACTGCATCAAGAGAAGATGGACTCACTGAAATTGTTATATGATGTTGTATACGTCTAAAGAAATAAGTCAAACATGATCAACATTTGAATCAACGGAGTGCCATTACGAACGAGACGACAACTGATACGCAGTTAATTTTTATTGGCATTCTGATTGGTTAATAGGGGAATGAGCTAAGGGAGATAATAAGGTTATTACTTAATACATCACATGAGCCTGCTTGAATAAGTTAGTGTTACTAATTAAATTAATTTGATTTAATTTTTGTGAATAACGGTAGACTATCTTCTTCGTTTGACATTATGCTGACCATATGTATATGAGACTGTTTTATTGATTACACGATTACTTCTAGTCACAGTTCTGTTAGAATCTGGTTGTGGTTCACGTGACTGTGGCAGCTCACCTGTGATTGATTATTTCTTGGTTGATGTTGTTCTTAGTTTAGACTGATGACCAACCTCTCTCGGTGGTCATATGTGACATCAATTCCTCCTATATTTATTTCCTGCTAGTTTTTCCACATTGCATGTTTTCGGTTGATGTCCTTTATCTGCACTACTCACTAAGACTCCATACTAGCATACTTAACTCGCAGTATATGGGGGATCAAAATTTTTTTTAAGTGCTTAGTGTCTCTATGGGTGTTAATCCGGCCATCTGTGTGTGTAATAAAGTTTCGTTTTCCAGCTCAGCCATTAAATATTCCACATATCTCCATCACTACTTCAGTTTTCATTAGTTCAAATTATCGATATGTTATGTAGCAGATGACAAAATGGCGGATTTGATGTGTTAATTTGGCTTGTCTTTAGTGCTGATTTATTTTTTAGCGAAAAACAGTGTCAGAGACAGAAATGTCAGGGCGTATTAGTCAAATTATGGCAGCAAATTAATCATTAACTGACTTTTTGTTTGCTCAGATTATCTAAGAGTCATATTAATGAAAAGTAAATAGTATAAGGAAATAGGAGGCAGACCAAATTTGTATCAGTTTTTGCAGACGTCATTATTTTAATTAAACCATATTCGTATTTTTTTGGTTTTACTTTCCGCCTACTTCAACCGATGCCAAAATATTGCGGAAATGAAAAAGACAAATAAATTCTAGACAGACTGTCTGCATTCACATCATACTGAATCAATGATATTATCGATTATCCACTCGCATTATCAGAGGATACATTATTTGTAAACATATTCGCGGAAAGATTGTATTTAAAAATTAACAGACACATTTTTATGAATTTCAAACTGATAGACGAGATCTTTGACAGATCTTAGACGTCTCTTCTACTCCAATAGCTTCATGTCTCGCACATCTCGCCTATGGAACTCCCTTTCCGATTACTGTTTCCCTGACAAATGCAATCTCCAACGGCTTAAGTGTAGCGTCAATCGACATCTCCAGTTGCCTTGATATATCCACTTCCCTTCTCCACATCCTTTCATCTTTCATTCCTATCTGCTCTCGCTCCAAATCTTCTGTAACCCCCTTGCCTTGATCGACCCACTGTATTTCTCTTTCTCCACATCCTCTCTTTTACCACTCCTATCTGCTCTTCCTCCAACTCTTCTATAACCCCATGCGTGATAGTGGCCTCCAGCCTTGCTTGGGGTGATACGCTTAATATATATATATATATATATATATATATATATCGATGCGTGTGTGCGGCAATAAAGTAACAACATTCCATCTCCACTCTCCTATAGCTTTTTACAATAAAAACACGTTTTCAGCGCTATAGCCGTATTAGTCTAATAAAGACTGAGCTTTTTCATTGTGTGTGCGTACATTTTTTTACCGGAACATATTATAGTACCGGAAATATTGGTTTAGAGAAAGATTCCGCGCACAAAATGTCAGACCAATTTATTTGCAATGCAATATAACTTTTATTAGACAAATTAACAAAAACGAAAGTTTAAAATATTTTTTGT
The DNA here is from genome assembly GCA_964036315.1 of Acanthosepion esculentum. NCBI lineage: Eukaryota > Metazoa > Mollusca > Cephalopoda > Sepiida > Sepiidae > Acanthosepion > Acanthosepion esculentum. Next base: position 59,722,804 of record OZ038486.1, on the reverse strand, counting down.
TCGACTTAAATTGTATAGACAACGAAATGTTCAGTAATATATTAGATTTAGAGTTAACTGTGTGTTTTACGGGTGTAGCGTTCACAGGCCTTTTAGGGCAGCGTGAAAGGTTCATGACACTAGATCAAAAGAAGAAAATACGGAAGAGAGTTACTTTAGGGTTCTTGTGCCTTTATATTCGGGAGCTTCTGCTATTATGTTTAGGGTCAATATTATATGTAAGAGACTGCTAGAAATATGAAGAGACTGCCAGAAATTGATAGGAAAATTAATACAATATTTATGAACAAACTAAAATATATTTTGCGAATAGACAGAAATAAGATGAGTTATACTGATAGGAACATTGAACAGAAAAGAGATTTGTTGTGAAATGTGCCATTAATCTGTTCTCAACGAACGTTCAGTGGTTTTTATGCCTTTTGATTCTGATTGAAATATGTTAGCGACCGTTTTCTTCTTGTGAACTTTCATACCTAACAAAGTAAACTAGGACTGACTAGAGAAAAAATTGATACGTCATTTATTTGGGAATAGTAAATCCGAGATCCCAGAACAGATAAAGTGAGTTACAGGTTAACAAAAACCCCGACCTAAACCTGCAATTATATATATATATATATTATATATATATATATATATATATATATATATATATATATATACACACACACAGAGACAGACAGACACACACACACACACACACACACACACACACACACACACACGAATGTTCGCTCAAATAAATATAGTTTCTATGTATCTAGGCACAATACTCAATAGATATTCTCTCTGCATTGTCTTCATGTATTTATATAAATGTGTTTCCACCACCTGACATATAAGTTATTTTTCAGGCTTTACCCTTTTTGTCTTGCACCTGAAGCTTCCGAAATTGACTTCGATCCACCTAAACTAATTACGTTGTTAACGGAACACCTGCAATGAACGTCAGCAAATCTCAAGTCATGAGGATTGAAAGAGCGTCATATTAGTGCAATGATGAAATATCGTTTCGAATCTATCCTTCGAGTCAAGAGGGTAAACACAAATCAAATGAAGAGAGATATTTTGTGCTTCGTATGCCCATAAATACAATCAGGAGACAAATATCCTTTATTGGAAGTACAGTAATCCCTCAATTAGTGTGGCTAATCATGCGCACTAATCGAAAACATTAATCGAATATTATAATTTACAGAAAATGTTTTCATTTGTACCTCAGATTTTAGTCTCATTCAAAATTAATTTCTAATTTGCGTCCTTTTTTATTTTAAATAAGTTTATATATAAGATGATACAATAAAAATGTATTGCGTTAAAGTTTCTTAATATGATTTTTTAAGAAGAACTCATTTAGAGTAGTCTGCCGTAAGCTATCCTTCTGTTCATAAAATTATCTTACATTTTTTTCATCAATGTTATTCCTAATATCAATAATTTCTTCATTTAATTCATAGGTATTCTAAAGATTTTGCCTTCCCTTTTTCTTTTCATTATATGCCATGTATATCTAATAGCGTTTAAATCGGGTGAATGTAGCGCCCTGCCATGTAGTTTTATTTTAAAAGAACCCAATGCTATATATATTTTCTACTTTTGGAAATTTTCCAAACATAAAATCATTAGTATTTTCACCCGAAAATTTTATTTGTAATCTTTCCATAGTAAATACCTATATCTGTTATATTTCGATATTTTTTAATAAATGTCAGTTTCTGTATTTAATTTAATCGTCCATTTGTTTTTAACAAAAAACCCAGAAATTTCCTTTTTAGACATTTAAAATAAACATGAAAAACTAAAATATTCAAAATCTTTTAATAGAATAAAATATTCAAATATGCATCTTTATTATATCGAACATTGGCTTATATTATAAAATTAATCTACAATCGACATTCCTTTTATCACAACTGTAATTAGATAACGCAATACATGGCAAACAAAATATTTCCCATTTATAAGTTTTAGGAAATTGTTAATTAATACTTAACTAAAACAAACACTTTTCCATCATTATGGTTAAGCTTTAGAATGTTTTACTGCACTAATCTACTATGATGCATGAGCTAATGGAATTTTGTTATATTATGTCGGGCACTGATAGAAAACGCATTAATCGAATGCATATTAATTGAGGCATTCCTGTATATGACACAGCACACATGTGTGGAATATTTACAAAAAAAGAACTGACAAGTTTATCAATTGCAACATAAGATGCAGAACAGTGATGTATTTAATGTCAACTGAATATTTACAGCGTATGCATTCATGACCAGGCTTCCGGCCAAAGGATACAGACTTGCCTCTGAAATGTGATGTTGACGATAACGTGAGCGTTGAACATAGCATGATCCGATATTAAAGGCTGAGGTAAATTTCGTTGGAAGTGACGACAACACAAATCTGTCTCACTGGAATGTCATAGAATAAATGTCCATTTCATGAACCCATTTCCACCCAACATCGGATTTTTTTAAAAAGCAACTCTGAGGAAAAAAATAAAAAACTACATAGTTACAAAACATTCGTTTTGATACTATTTCAGGGAAAGCTGAAATAACGTGTCTCGAAATCTATTACTTAGCCTGTCACTATATATATATATATATATATATATATATATATATATGTGTGTGTGTGGAGAGAGAGAGAGAGAATGGCTAGCCACTCATGATTGAGGATACAAGTATACTACGGTGGCCAGATAGTCCCTATTGCAGACGCTTGCTCAGGGGCATTTTGTGTTTCTTGAACACCCCCATATACCACCTGTGTTTTATACTACAACTATACTGAGCAAACGCAACAGTTTCTGAGAGAAAAAGATTTCTTGCTGTCTATCTAATTTCTCTAAAATTATTGGCTATGGTTTTCAGGAACTTTCCAAATCTGCTGTACACTGTGATTGTCTACTCCGGACCGATAACATCAAAAATTCATATCTCTGACAATTTGACCATGGTGAGATTTGAACGTAGGTCTCATGATTAGCGAAATTTCTAACACACGGCCAACAGTCTGTTATATTATATATATATATTTCCCACCAAATAAAAAATTAGTGTTTATCTATACAGTCTGTTACATGATATATATATATATATATATATATTTTTCCCACCAAATAAAAAATTAGTGTTTATCTATACTTTCTTTGGTTATATAAGTAACTCTTGTCATGCAAATCTTACTCTTGAAAATAGTCTAGAAGTAATTTTAAACGATTAATGTAATAATTTTGTTTTTGGTTCTTAAAATTCCGGTCATCCTTCCGAGTGGGCCCAATTATACTTGCACTTTATATTTTATAAATTATGTTATTGTGTTTATATTTATTACAAACATATTTCTTCAAAACTCTTTATGTACATTTGTTTATCACTATACTTACATCTTAGCTGAAAATGTCCTTCAACATTCCTCGAAACTCTCCAGAACAGTAACACACAGCAAGACACAAATCCCGATCTGCATTAATTTCGATAAATGATTCTTATATCTATTATTAATTCGTCCACACTCTTGGGATTTCTCTCGTCAGTATAGATAGTGAAACAACTGTTAGCACACGTTAGACCCATTATATATATATATATATATATATATATATATATAATGTATATGTATATATATGTATGTGTATATATATATATATTTATTGATGTCAATGAATACCCGTTGTCACTTTCGTAATGTTCTTTGTAGTAGAGACTTTATAAACCCAGTTACAACTATGGTAACGCTGTTGATCACTACTAGTGTCAGACACCTTTGAATAGCAATCGTACAAATAGTACTTGCTCGATAATACTCGCTCGACCAGTGATCCGAATACAGAAATAATATAGTGAACAAAGTTGAGAAGACCGGTCTTGTATAGTATAAATGGTGATCCGAATAGTAATAGATAGAGCAGAAATGACAATCAATTAGACACACGCTACCGCCCATATATGCGTTTCCTCTTAAGTCACGTGGTCTACTTAATTCAATAATGGGGTCTCCTGTGTTTACTCACTGTCGATGTATGTTCAAACTCTTGTGTCAGCAGCAACAATTTATTCTTATCTAATTATATATATATATATATATATATATATATATATATATATATATATGTGTGTGTCTAAGTATGTACTTAGGTAAGTCAAAGTTAACATCTGCAACTGTATACAGAGAAAAAGAATGCTTGTTACATTAGCGTATTCACTGTTTTGCGAGCTAAATTATCGCATGCGCCATCACCTTAGAAATATCAAGAACAAAGTGCACATTTATCAGTGGAGAGATTTCATGGATTTCCTGACCTTCGTGCATTTAGCTATTACCAATTTAACGTTTTGGCTTTTCTTCCGAAAATAAAGAAGCAAGTAGTCCGTGATGTCAAAACTTAGTCAAAAACCAAGCACACGCCTATACTTATGCATTAATGACACTGACGCCGAAAACAATAAGGGTAACATCTCATTTTTTTTCTAAGAGCCGATAGCGCTTCTCACAATGCAAACATATTCTTTATGAAAAGGAGTTAACGAAATAGTAGAAAGGACCCACTGCGTAATATACGTTAATACGTTTCAGTTTAAATTTTCCAACGGAGAGGCTGACTCACACACTGCTGACGGCAGGGTATAGGAGATGAAAGCATTAGTTTTCATAGAACGCAGTGAATGCAAAAAAAAACGACGAAATACAAAAAGAGTTTGCTGATTTAATTTCCCATATGAGTCGCATTATCCCCCAATCTACAAAGAAAACAAATACCGTATATAGTCGTGTTTAATTCTATTTCATGTTCTGTAAAAACCCTGAATTATTGTCGTGAGAGGAAAAATATCATTCAAAGTCCTTTCAAGAGCAATTAAGTGAATGGTGAATTAGTTTAAAAAAGAGTGAACGATAGAGAGAAAAACTGGATCAGGAGATGACAACTGGAAGAGGGGTCCTCATTTCAACTTACAGCTAAAGTGATCAATTAGAAAAGATCCAACTCAATCCATAAGAAGTTTGTCATACGAGTGAGGAATTTGTTATGACAGTCCACAGAACAGTGGGAAAAGATTTGAAAATGAAACCGTACGTGAAACCTGTGAGACACCCTGTTGCACCTGGACAGAAAGTTAGGTTAGAGCGGGCGGGAATCATCTTGAATACGTTCGAAAATGATCTTAAAATATGATATATACTTAAACTTTGTTTCAATGCTTCCTGAGCTTCCGATCATTAGGCATGATTAATTACTGCTGAACATGTTATTTTCGTTTAAGGTCATTTCATCACGATTCTTCTGTTAATAGTTGAGAGTTATTATGCGTTCTTATTACTCAACGTAGAGACCATTACTTTTATAAAAGCCTTGTAAAACTACAGTAATATCTTTAATCAATTAAAAGATAACGGTTCAAATTTCAATCTAATGAAAGGACAATTTTGCTTTTACACGATTTGGACAATTTTGCTCTTACACACTGTTTGTGTGTGAGTGTTTATATATATATTAATGAGATGAGGTATCGTAATTATTTTCCTTGTTCAGACAGTTTCCTCATCTTTGTTACCATGTTCACGAAATTTCCGCCGTTGTACGCTTCGGCTTTCTTCGGGGGAATGGAATTTCGAACTGAATCCTTTATTTCCTGTACCCTGGTAAATCTGCCATGCCTCTTCCGGATGTCCCAGTTCCCTCCCTTTAACTAAAGTATCCATGTTTTTATAAACCACAACAGTAGCCAGGTATTGAAATCGCAACTCTTCGGGTCAAGTCCAACCAACGCATTTATCCACTTGACAACCTGAACAGTTTTCATCAGATGGTTGTGGTGGTCCATGACAGGCGATTGTTTATAAATCAAATCCTGTGAGATTTGAGAAGATTCGATACAATTCATTTGGCATGACATCGGTTCTGCTTGGTAGGTCAACTATCTTGACAGGTGATGAATAAATATACGAAACTTAGTACATCACAGGAGAATCAAACATAGAAGCTGATTCATCTGATTTTCTTGAGATCTTTCTAACCGAGTTGGGTTCATTACGGAGACACAGAAAGGAACAATGTCGTTTTATCTGCAGGAACGTTATAAAATCTGATTTTGAGGAAGCAAAATGTTTTTGTTTATTGGGTATGTCTAAAAGGCCTATCCATCAGTGGAGACTGTACTATGCCAACTTTGAGGACGTTACAAAAATCAGTCAAGACCAAACGTTCAGGAAAGCTTAAGAAATGCGTCTTGTTTCATTTGACAATACTTCAGTATACAACACTTTGGTTACAATGGCTGATGTACATGACTTTGGCTTTGAACTGGTTTATCATCCTCCTTATTTTTCCCATCCGACTACCATCTTTTCCCCAATATGGAGAAAAACTTGGGTGGGAATCAGAGTCGAAATGTTTAAGACGTGATCTCTGTTGTTGGTATATTTTTTGACCGACAGCGTGAAACATCTTCCCCAGTAGCATGCAATTTGATCAAACTCCAACGTATGGAATTTTCAGCCAACCGTCTTAGAGAAATTCAATATGCATTAAAATAAGATTCGTAACAAAAAAAGAGAGGCAGCTAAAAATATATGTAACCGTAAATCGGTAATAACGAAATATAACCTTTAAAAAAAAGCAACAAAAAAAAGGTTGAAATACTGAGTTGAGTAATAGCGATTATCATTTGAAAGGCTGGAATCGATAATATGTCCTGCGCACATTTGCTAGCAATTGCATGTTATTTCCAAGTTGTCAAGCATTTAGATACTGACGAGGCTCACTATTGCTTAAATTCGGTGATCAGGCGAGAACATTTTTTTATGGACGAGCAAAACGCCATATTATTTTTTTTTTACTCTTGAAATATAAATTAGCGTCCATGTTACTGAATGTGTCATTATTTATAAACAGAAATAAAAGAAAACTGCATGTGTGCCCAAAAATGAATTTCCCCTGCCTACAAATAGGCAATTTGATTATTATTTTTTGCATTATGCGAATAGATTTATGTAAATATATGTTATTTGTGATTCGATTCCAGAAAAAGAGATTGGCGTCAAGGAATAAGAAATATCCTTAGAATCGACAAATTGCTGATGCATAAATATCGACAAATTTATTCGTGTCAGATTATATATATATATATATCTATCTCAGTGTAAACTTTTATCCTTAGTAACCTCTACCCGTGTAATAATCTGTCTCACTGTGAGAAAAGGAATTAATATCTCGAGTATAATTAATGTTAAACGACAGATGACAAGGTCAAAATAAAATATTTACAATATGTTAGCATGTTACTTAACATTCGTGTCAGTCAGCTGTTGCCTCTCACGGTGGCCAATAGAATCTTCCTGCATATTCGTGGCAGCCAGCTATAGGCTCTCACTCTGACCAGTAGAAATGGCAGCAAACTTCATGAAAACTACCGTAGAAGCATAAACAAAATTCGATTATTTCAACTATCGATGGGAGTTGGGAAATGCAACGTCGGTCTTGGCCTTTTTACTAATTTGGAGCATGTGCATGTAAATTTTGGTGCAAATCCGTCGAAAATTGCGGCCGTGCATTCATTACACCCCCCACCTTTTATATATATATATATATATATATGGCATCAAACGTTTTGCAAAAAATATTTATCAAAAATGGTTAAATTAATGAAAAATAGCTCAATACATTAAAAAAGATAAAATATAGATCAATTTATGGTGTAATTTTTTTTTTTTTTTGGAAAACTGACCTTCCTGGTCCACCTATTTTCTATATCAGGCAGTAAATAGACTGGTCCATCTCAAGTAACTCCTTTCTAAGCATGCAGCTGACGAAGGATAAAAAAAGTAAAGAGCGGGTCTGTGTGTGTGTATATATATATATATATATATATATATATATATTGTTTTTCATACCTGGACTCGTAGTTAACTTGGAGAACTCTTCTAGGTTGCTTGAACTCTTTACTCGGAAGGCTGGTGTTTGTGTGTATATATATGTGTATATATATATATATATATAAATAAAACGGAGTGTATTTAGATTACTCATAAAATGAAAAGAATTTGCAATTTTATTGGTTCTGACCTGGCATCTCGTTACTTTCCCACTGCCGTAACTTAGATTCCCTATACTTTTCTATTTTCTTCTGATAAGCGTTTATATACGATACTTAAAATTTATCAATTTTAGCGCAGTACTCGATTGGCGATAAGATTTAATCATCCCACTGTAGCAATTGTTAGAAATTCCCGAAACTTGTATGTTATGTTTTTTTCTTTGCATTTCTCGCTTGTAGGACTCATTTGGCCTGTTGCTTTTTCAGTCAAATTTGATATTCAAAGTTTTAACCGCAATTGTTATATTCCGTCTTCTTAATTCCTATCCTTTATCTTTTAACGACAAAGAATGTCTGTTTACTTTTTGTTTTGTTTTTCTCTCTCTCATATTCACGCACTCACTTGAGTCATTATCACCTTACAGTTCATTTTACAGTATTATCACTGTGTAGTTCCCTTGTGTCGACTATAGTCATGGAGTAATATTGCATTCAGTAGTGAGTAACCATTTGCTATCGCCTTATGAAAACACACGTAATATTTAAATGCGATGACCGTTTTATATTTGGTATTCCTAATTACAGTTCTTTTGTTATCTCGCCTTTATTTTTCCATATTCTGACACTCTTTAACCCATTGCTTGGAGAAATATATATATATATATATATATATATATATAGTTCAGGAAAATCTGTAGCAAAATTGAAACGTTTTCATGTGATGCGCTTAGTCTCTTAGGACCTCATCTGACTGAAGTGATACTTACGTCGGTGGGAATAAACATGCGAACGAGGGAGAAGATATAGTGACCCTTTTAAATTAATTGTCAATGTTTTTCTGATATTTTGCAACCGATTTCATTTAGATTTTTTTGGTTCGTGTATTTATCTCGTGTCATTAAAGTATCTCATATTGCGTTAAAACATTAATTCAGTCCGATGATGTCCCAAGTGACGAAGTATCTCCCACAAAAAAAAAATAAATAAAAAATAAAATAAAATTCCTACACTTTAAGATTACCTTAAGATTAAGCACATTATTTGTAGCTGTCTGTCTGTTTCTTTGCTATAGTATTACTCTTCGGGCTTTAGAGACAGACCCCCCCTCCCCACTCTAACCATATGCATTCTGAAACTATATTACACTCTACCCTTGGGCACTCGGATAAGTATATTTTATTTTGACCAAAAGGCGTCCCCGAGAGGGGAAAGAGACAAGAAACAAACACTACTGAATTTTTTCCTTTTGATTTAAATTAAATTTAGATTGGAACAAGAGAATTACTCCTAACCAAAATATAGACGGAGAGAGCTAGAATATGGAGGTCAAATCGGCAACATCAAATTTTACAATATGAACGTCGATTTGAGCAAGTAATCACCAATCACTGAGTAGCGCCTTACAATGCACATTTTTGTGACATTTCAACCGTCATATCAATGCTGAAATCATCTCATCAATACATTCAATCAAGTATTGCATCAAATACATATCAAAGGGGTCAGATCAAGCTGTTTTTGCACAAAGCCAACAATATTTTTTCCATTTGATCTGAATGAAATTTGAACAAAGGGAATGATTCCAATCCCAATACTGAAGGAGAAACCGAGAAGATGGATGTCACATCGGTAAGATCATTGAGTAATACTGGAATATTATTTTCCTCCAGAAATTGTATTAATTATTTAAAACCATTCTTCATTTTCCTACAAAATAAATGTGTGACACGTAGCAAGTCGAGGGTAATTCGACTAGTAGGTGCGTGGGTGGGTTTATGTGTTCGTGTCTCTCTCTTATATATATATATATATATATATATATATATATATATATATATATATATATATATATATATATAAAGACATTATGTATGCTAATTTGCAATAAAATCCGTTCATAATTACAAATAACCTAACGTGTGTTCATGTTAAAGGCTGAGAGAAATGTGCTATAGTTTCAATTATTTTTATTTTCATTACCCAAGTATTTTCGAACTTCCAAAATTATCTTCAGGGGTGCAAGTAGTACAAAACTATCTGTTATTCATTTGTACAATTATTTATAAAAAGCTGTGCGCTGTTATCCATTAACGAAATTTTTCCATTATGGTTTTAAATGCAAAACGGTTGATAATGTGTGAAACATTCTTTAGAATGTAAGAATACTATCCTTTATGGATTTTTTTCATCTTATGCCATGGTTATGCATGCATTAAAGCTTGAAAACAAACTGTTCTTTTACAGGCATTTCAGAAGATTACTGCAGTATTCAAAGTTGTTTATGTTCAGTGCCGGCATCATTTTTTTTTATATAATTTGCTTAGAGAATCTGTAATCTGAATTTGTTGTTTCCATTGTGTAGGATAATTGTTTTTGTCGAATAGTAATTTTCTATTTCGCAAATGTGGACAGGAATGTTGTAGATATTTCGCAATGGACGAATGGTCAGACATGTTTAGTGTCAGCCTACTTGTTGGTGTATTTATCGTATAACGAACATTATATATTCAGGTTTTCTTCGGAGATACATTCTCCCAATGGACATTTAAATTGGTATATAATGTTGGTTTTACGTAATCCATCAGTCAGTTGGGTGGGGTTATCGCAAATAATTAAATTCTTTTGTATTTTTTTTATTAGTATACATGGAAGATATGTTAGTTTTAATGAGTTTCTTTATGATTTTTGTACTTAGCATGCATCTGGTTACAGTACAGTAGTTTGATATATTTAGTGTCCTTTGAAGTCTGTTGAGGTTTATATATATATATATATATTTATATATATATATATATATATATATATATATATTTATATATATATTTATATATATATATATATTTATATATATATTTATATATATATATATATTTATATATATATATATATATATATATATATATATATATATATATATATTTATATATATATATATATATATATATATTTATATATATATATATATATATATTTATATATATATATATATTTATATATATATATATATATATATATTTATATATATATATATATATATTTATATATATATATATATTTATATATATATATATATATATATATATATTTATATATATATATATATATTTATATATATATATATATATATTTATATATATATATATATTTATATATATATATATATATATATTTATATATATATATATATATATATATATATTTATATATATATATATATTTATATATATATATATATTTATATATATATATATATATATATATATATTTATATATATATATATATATTTATATATATATATATATATATATATATTTATATATATATATATATTTATATATATATATATATATATATTTATATATATATATATATATATATATATATTTATATATATATATATATTTATATATATATATATATTTATATATATATATATATATATATATTTATATATATATATATATTTATATATATATATATATATATATATATATATTTATATATATATATATATATATTTATATATATATATATATATATATATTTATATATATATATATATATTTATATATATATATATATATATATATTTATATATATATATATATATATATTTATATATATATATATATATATATTTATATATATATATATTTATATATATATATATATATATATTTATATATATATATATATATATATATTTATATATATATATATATATATATATATATATATATATATATATATATATTTATATATATATATATATTTATATATATATATATATTTATATATATATATATATATATATATAATTTTTGGCGTGTGTTTTACTGTATGGTTGAATAATGCAGACAGAAGAAAATATTTCATTATAATTTTCATGTTTGGTTTCTTTTACGTCATATCAACTTTAATGAGTTATTTAATGCCAACAACATTTTTATCGTTCTTAATATATTTTTTTTCAAAAATCTATTTCTGGTAATGTTTTTTTTTCAAACGTCTATTTTGGTAATTTTCCTACAAATATGTATCGCCGGTAATTTTTACGAAGTACTTCTGGTATTAAAACATTTTTAATGTTTTGACCCGGTGGGGGTTAATTCTTTGCCCATATTTGGGACTCTAACAGGTGCTAGCACCCAGGGTCAGTGTGGACCTGGGAATACCAGCAATTGAGAGCTTGTTCCACGCTCCTCAAAACCCCCTGCTCAGAGACCTTGCTGTTAGACGTAGTTTATCGTCATACCCAGGACGCGGATGTAGTTTATCGTCATACCCAGGACGCGGATGTAGTTTATCGTCATACCCAGGACGCGGATGTAGTTTATCGTCATACCCAGGACGCGGATGTAGTTTATCGTCATACCCAGGACGCGGATGTAGTTTATCGTCATACCCAGGACGCGGATGTAGTTTATCGTCATACCCAGGACGCGGATGTAGTTTATCGTCATACCCAGGACGCGGATGTAGTTTATCGTCATACCCAGGACGCGGATGTAGTTTATCGTCATACCCAGGACGCGGATGTAGTTTATCGTCATACCCAGGACGCGGATGTAGTTTATCGTCATACCCAGGACGCGGATGTAGTTTATCGTCATACCCAGGACGCGGATGTAGTTTATCGTCATACCCAGGACGCGGATGTAGTTTATCGTCATACCCAGGACGCGGATGTAGTTTATCGTCATACCCAGGACGCGGATGTAGTTTATCGTCATACCCAGGACGCGGATGTAGTTTATCGTCATACCCAGGACGCGGATGTAGTTTATCGTCATACCCAGGACGCGGATGTAGTTTATCGTCATACCCAGGACGCGGATGTAGTTTATCGTCATACCCAGGACGCGGATGTAGTTTATCGTCATACCCAGGACGCGGATGTAGTTTATCGTCATACCCAGGACGCGGATGTAGTTTATCGTCATACCCAGGACGCGGATGTAGTTTATCGTCATACCCAGGACGGTATAATTTTAATGGTCCCGCTCTAAGTGATTATTGGAATTTTTACGTTGTATAACATAGCATGTATAAGTTGGTTCACCGTGCAGATTGGACATTTACATCAAGGACACTTCCTTGTAGCTAAACGTTTTTATTTTCAAATATCTGGTCTCATGCAACTACGTATGAGGCAGACGTGCCTCTTCGTGGGAAGAAATTATCGCCATTGATATTCAGTCTTCATAGAAGTTCATGGAGACCAAAGCCTTGATGCAAGCATCCACTCTCAACAGTGCCGACGCTTTCCGGATGGCCGTATGTGCATGTCTTCCAACGCAATCTTATATACCACAGTATGTTGCTCTACACGAAAGTTTGATTACCTAGGGAAACGGCGTTCTAAATGTCTTTCGAGTGTTGGTATATCGCAAAGGTGTCAGGCGATTCCCAGATATGCCCAAGATAGAACAGAATTATTGTTAACTTATGTCTTCTTTGGATAATTTCATTGTCGAATGTCTGACTCTCATCAGAAGGGGGAAACACTACGAACTTGATTCAAATTTATGTTGCATGCAATGGCGACATGCAATTGATATTTAAATAATATCAGAAAAAAAAATTTAATGGAAATATACATCTAACTTCAAGGGCAGTTTCATTCTCTCAGCGCATTAATCGCACAAAAACAGGGTCACTTTTCGCTGATTGACATATTGAAATATCTATAAAATCTAAATAAAAATATTTATTTCATCATTATATATATATGTGTGTGTGTGTATCATCCACATCCAAACTGATTTGCTGTATCACAGCTCATCAATGTGGCTAGACATCCGAGTGCCTCAATCTGGGATCGAAACCCGACTGATTGGCATCAGTCGGAGATTTTACCCCTGAGCTATCAGCGCCCGATGGAAATGAAGGCGGAATTTTACGTACTTATTCTTCAAATAAACACACCAATGACAGAGCTAGGATGTATTATTAATTAAAAAAAAAATAAGCATTTCAACGAAGATGTAATCTAAGCGCTTATATTTTTGTAGATTTCATGTAATCAAAACTGTTCGCTTACATAGAAATCGAATTATCTGAACGTTTGTCAACGTCAGCATGAAAATCATCTTATAAATCTTTCATAATTGTCTTTTCAGTGGCATGTTGGAAGCGACCAGCTTTCTATAAATACAAAATATACATGTAAAAAACAAAAAGAAAATTTCGAAGAAAATAAGTCGTGATAACTTTAGCCCATGTAATTATAGAGACTAATAAATGTGCCGCAAAAAAAAAAATCACAATATATCATAATCCTCTTATCTACAATTTCCACAGCAATAGGAATTATTCATATTTCATACGCTGTACATAGAACGGCTACAAGCGAAATATCAGAATTAAGGGTAGAACGTCTGCATTACATTAATCGTCGAAGTGGTATGGCTCTGATTAATTTGCACTATATATATATATATATATATATATATATATATATATATATATATAAGGCATATATATATATATATATATATATATATGCCTATCAGGCACGGTGGAGTAATGGATTGAAGAATAGGAGAGCCGAGTTCGAATTCCAGTCGAATCTATTAAATTCACTTACGTGCTAATACCCTTGGGAAAGGTGTGAATACTCTTCTCCCACCAGCTATGGGTAAATAGCATGACAGAATAGGTTCTATAGCCTTGGATGACAACTGGTCTAGGAGAAGGACATCTCTGAATTCAAAACCTGTGGCACGTAGTGCAACAAGTCTCCGTATTCGGCTCATCAAAAAGTGTGGGTAGTTCTGCACAAAACTTTCACCATGATAATCAAATCTCATGTGCTTGTGTCGGGCTGTCAGTTTCCTTGGAACTGATCTCCTTGAACCTCATATGTCGAATTCGACGGGAGAGTCGAGTATAAGAATGCCGAAAAATACTGTAAGATTTAAAAGGAAATTATATTCTACTACTTCACTTTTTTTTTAAGTTTGTCCTCCCTGACATATATACGGACGCATCAGGTTTTCGTAGAATCATCAAATTCAGCAACGTCGAGGCGGCTAAGCTACTAGATGAGCGACAGCTTTGAAATACCTGCTGGTCTAAGCTTGAAGGCGCAAATTCTGTAATGCTTAACGGATCGGAATTTGAGACCGGAGAGTCCAGTTCCTATTACAGTGGTGATCGCTATATTCACTTCCGCGCAAGGAAGCTTCAGAAATTCATGAAGACGTCTCTTCTCCATAGCTATTATTCAAATAGTAGAAATTGTATTAGTAAATCCTCAATATCACCCTAAAATTATTGCAATCAAAACATTTCTGGCTTTAAATAACAGGAAAAACTTTGCTCAACTGAAAGAAAAAAAAAACTCCAGAAAATCTAATCATTGAATAAGACATTGATGGCATAAACAAACGTCTGTGGAGATTGCCTATTTATAAGTGAATCTTCCATGACTTCTTGAACAGAGACTGGAATGGGTTAACCAGTTCTATGTATAGACTAGCGGACTGTCTAGTCTATTCGCATTTCTAACCGTATGTAAATAGAGTATAGCAGAGTTCTTTCCTAAACGTATTCATGCTACAGTGAAGGCAGTTTCCAGGGTGGGGGAATGTAATTATGTCAATGGTTCAAAATTCCGCGTTGCTAGGCATTACACTGTCCTCATATACCTCTTCTCTCTTTTATTGATATAGAATGGGACAGCTGTAACAGGAGTTTGACATATTGTCAAGGTGTATTCAACTATTGACGTTCCGACAGCTGAGACTTTTAGATATATTTTATCCAGATAACAATCTGTATATATCGGTATAAGTCGCAACATCGTTTTTAAATGAGACCCTATCAGACGTTTGCAACGGTTTAAAATTTTTAAAGCTGGTAATTTTTTTGGTTAAAGTAATACGCCATCGCAGTGACGAGAATTATTGGCCGATTACGACTTTTACAATGATAGGAATACATTACTACAACCACTCCGTCCTGGGTATGACGTTAAACTGCATCCGAGTCCTGGGTAAGACGATAAAATACATCCAACAGCAAGGCCTCTGATCAGGAGATTTTGAGGAGCGTGGAACCACCTCTTAATTGCTGATGTTCCCAGGTCCACCCTGATCCGGGGTGGTAGCAGCTGTTAGGGTCCCAGCTATGGGAAAATAGTGAAATCCCAAGGTGTGTCCACATCCTGGGTATGACGATAAACTACGTCCAACCAAAAGGCCGTCAATCCGATCAATCGGCTGGTCATGTCATGCCCCATAACATCTAACCCATTTCAAAACAACTACAACTTACAATGAACTTTCCCTCCCAAACCCTACACTAAATATATTAACACCTTACCCCTAAAATGTGATGGGAAACAATGATGTTGCCAGGTATACGTTTTTTTGAAACAATGATGTTGCCAACTATACGTTTTTGATATATCTAGTAAATACTGGATCTGGCATTAAATAACCCGTAATGGTTGATATGCCATAAAACCCCAAACAAACAAACAAACTACAACCACTTGCTTTTGATGAAATTCAGAACAAGGCTCCTCAACGATATCTTCTGTCGAGCCACTTATGTTAAGAGAAACGTAAAGATCAGTGTAATATTAGATCAAAAGTTATATTTAAATGTTTTGATTGTTTATATGGTTCTATCTCATTTAAATTATGGTTGACCAATATTTCAATAAATGATTATGATCTCATACAAGATCATAGTTAATATCATAGCTGATAGCCGTTTCTCTTATCTACCATGCTGACAACAGGAATATCTTTTATATCCAACAAAAAATCATATAGAGGTTATGACTCTTCAATGGATTTTAGAAAGTTTAAAATCAAATATTTAAAACTTATGAACATATTTCGAAATTGTCACTTTCTATATTCATAACCTATAAAATATCAATGCTAGAAAAAAAAAACGATATTTCATCTGCAATTTAATTTTACCATATATATTATTGTTAGTAAATTTCAATTTCGCATGTTTTGAGATTCCCCGAGAATCATCAGGAAATTTAATCTTTTCCGCATTTCCAGCTTGTCAATATTGATTTTTAAAACGTCTCCTGTTTAATTGGTGGTGGGAGATGTTTATTCTGTTGTATAGGTTGACCAACCATATTTAGAAAAACGGAGAAGTTTGTTTCACCTATAATCTCCTGAACACAGTGGGAATACTGAGCAAGGAGGCGAGTGATAATACATGTCTTTAGTTATATGTACATATTTATTATTGGTTCGCTGCAAGTGTCAGCTGGAAATATTTTGTTTACATTATTCTGTATGAAATGTGGCGGAGAACAGAAATAAGTCTGGGAGGATTTAATTAGAAATACTGGAGCCTACAATAAGCTTGAGATTAAAAATATACAAGCACAGTCACAAAAGTGAATACAAAGGGGAAAAAATCAAAACATGAGAAACCTGATAAATATATATGAAGATAAATATAAAAAAAATACATAAAGAAAAACGGTATCAAGCAGTGCTCACTGACTTAACTAAGCAGTACGTAGTAGGAAGATAAAGTTTTAGAAAAAGATACATACATATATATATATATATATATATATATATATATATATATACACACAACATAAAATTCTTCACTTAGAACCTCGATTCTGAGGTTCGTAGACGAATATTTCCGTAATAGTTTAGACTACTTATCGGCAGGTTTATATAGTTTGACTGTTGATTTTTAAAAATTGTCCTTATATATATATATATATATATATATATATATATATTTGCAGGCTTTGCAAAGCGAGTTATATTCACTACTTGAAATCTTTGAAACACATTTCAAATGAACATTTCATTCATATATTGGCTTCTTATAGTTTAGGGGAGTTTTACAAATAGATGCCAACTTGTTGAATGCCAAGTAAAATGCAAATTTCAAACGATTTTCCGCACTATACAAGACGATATTCCAAAACTATTTTTGATATGAATATCTAAACAATCCTCGAATAAAAGAACAGTAATGAAGGGCAGTTAATTATTGAAATAAACTCTCCAAACAATTAATATGGAAATTAGTTAAATCTGAAGAGTGATATTGCCTAGAAGTCGATAATATATAATATAGATACTGAGCTTTCATAGTGCAAATCGCGCTTTTTCGAGTGGTATACACATTCTGGTACGAACCGGACAAAGGGGCAGATAGCATCACATCTATGACTAGCTTGGATAAGCTATGGCCAGCTAAGAACAAACGGCCCGAGTGAAGACACTCGAGTCCCGACTTTGAAAACCGACCTTATGTCACAAAGTGACACAGTGGAGGGGAAGAAAATACCCAGTGTAAGTAACTCTCTAACTCTCTAACGTGCTATACACATTCTCATACTGACAGGTCACAGGGATCCGTCCCTGTGCTGGTACTATCACAAATATGATTAGCTTAGACCGGCTCTGGTTAGCTTAGATCAACTAAGACCAGCTACAACTAGTCTAAAAACGACCTTGTATCACAACCTGACTCAGTGGGGTTGTCAGGTAAATGTCTATACATTCTGATACTTACTAATCACAACGATTCGACCGTGCGCTGGTAGTATCACAGCTAAGAAGAGCTAAGATCAGCGTTCCCACGTTAAAAACCAACCTTGTTTCACAATCTGACCTAGTTGGCCGGGGAGGGGGGGGGGGGTCAATTAAATTTCTCTTTGGAGTGGTTTGTAACACATTATCATCTCTCAGCTGCGTTTCTGTCCTTGGACAGAGTGCATTCAGGGGCGACTATCTCAAAGAGTCGCAATTGAGGAAAATTATACGGAGAGCTGCCCAGCCCTGATGAACAGCTGCCCGAGACCGAGCCCTCTCAATTTTACGAGAGAAAGGGGGGGTCAGTGCTCGCACCTAGGGCAGCACTAGACCGGGTGTCCGCGCTCGGGCTTACCACTTTAAACCGACCACGTGTCACAACCTGGCCTTTTGGAGTGGGTGGGGGTGCTGAGTCAATACAAACTACTATAAGTAGATCCGGCGATATTAATCACAGATTTTGTGAGAGAATTGAGCTCCAATTTCGAGTTTATTCATTAAGATTCCATAAAATAGCTTTTACCTAATCAGGTATTATGCATCTCTAACACATCAAATGTTGAATGTAAGTAATTCTAATTTCTATTTTCGCATATTTACTCTATGTTGATTTTAAGTTATAAACGGTACCCTGTTCTGTCACTCATGAAATAATAAGTGTAAGGAAAATAAGTATCTACATACATCAAATCATCTTTAAATTAAGTGATACTAGGAAATTTATCGTTGAACTTTTAAAAGGTTAAGATTAAACATTAATTCAATACTTAAATGCAACGATCAATTTTGAGTTCTTCAGTATGTTGTTGATGCCTATCACATGTACTCTTCCATAGGTACTGTGATGATGGCCAAACAAAGAGACTTCCACAGGAGCTAGATTAAATAGGGGAGCTTTTAAGCTAGACAAATTTTTAGCTAGCGACAATTTTCGACACAAAATGAAAAAAAAGGTTATTCCCCTTGAACAACGAAAGCAACGGTAATAGCTAGTATGATATATTCAAATATATATATATATATATATATATATATATATATATATATATAAGCTCGCATAATCTGTCCACCCTAAATCTGAGCTCAACGATAGGTTTTCTCTTCGCCTAACTTTGCTACGCCTTTTGAATGAAGTATGAATCATTGAAATCAGACGAGAGGAAGAGAAGCAGTTGCTTGGACACACAAAAACACTGTACTTTATATGCAAGATATATGTATATATGTAAATGTCAATAGATGAAAATTACATATATATATATATATATATATATGTGTGTGTGGGTGATATTCGGCTGAAAATTTTCATTACGTACCAACGACATTTCCTTCGTGTATTTTAAATTTATGATTCACTTTATTTTCTGGATTTCCGAATAATATTTGAAAAAGTTTTATTTTTGAGTAGCTCGCCCCATGTACATTAACATATCAAAATCTCACATTAAATATGAACTTGAAATAAAGAAAATAACCAGGAGTACCGAAAAATAAGTGAGAAAATAAGACTTAACTTTCTTTGGTATTTAACAAATATGCACTGATCTTACAAATGTGATGCATACCAGTTGCATTTTGATATTTCATATATCAATGGGAGCTTCAGCTATACTGGTCTTAGCAGGGGAACACACATCCTTAGTGTTTTAAGGAGACATGGGCGTGGATCCCATATGCACAGCATTCATTATCAGCAATTGGGCATCCTTCGATTTAGCTACTATGTTGAACCGGTATTAATCTATGTGGCGTGTTCATTTAAGTCGTGGTTTCTTATGGTTATCCACAACTTCTTGTATTATCAAGCTCTGATTAAAGTTGTCATTGTTGCGATCTTTCCTCGTCCCTGATCGCTCAACCATTTACACAAGCGAATTAATGTTATTCACTTTTATTCTTTGTCCATCTTTCCTTCAATACATACTTCGTGTGGCCTTGTCGAAGCTCTCTTCCTCGTTGAATTCCCTACGAATTTCAACTGCCTCTTTCTCAATCTAAGTACGTGCAAGTTCACCCACATCTTCCTTAGAATTTCTTCGTTGCTTACATATTCAGTCCATGGTATTCTTAACGTAATTCGGTAGAATCTCATTTTGTTACTTTAAATATTTTCTAATCTATGATGAAGTAGTCACTGGCTTTGATTCAACTACAATGAAGGAGTTATGCTCCAGCTGTTAAATCTTGCATTAATTTCAATTCTTATTAACCGCATTGTATAATGCCACGTAAAATTGACATTTGCAAGAAAAAACTCTAAAGTAGTACCATATTTTCTTCTAAGTGGATAAAATCTGTCATCGTGTTATCAAGTATCTGCAGAAAAAGTTTAGTCCCAAGGAGATTCATGTTGACATGTTTAATACATTAGGTGATAAAACTGGAGCACCATCAGTAGGGCAAAGTTTGGCAGTTGAATATAGGATGAGAAAGGATAGTCTTGAAGCTAAACTAAATTCTTGACCTCCTGCAACTGACACCACATAGAAAATATTAATCGTGATAATCACATGACGATGGTTGACAGGAAATTATCTATAAATCCAATAGGTAATGCTGTTATCACATCGCGAGAGTGTGATGAGGATATTTTTCACAATGAACTTAGCATGATGAAGGTTTTGTTTAGTGGGTTCCACGTCTTCTGACATTTGATCAAAAGTGTACCTGACTGATTACATCAGGGGAACAAATCTGATACTGCTTAAGGAAGATCCAGCAGATTTTCTTGAACGTTACGTAATTTAGGATTAGTGTTTGGTTCAACAATTTTTAGCCAAAATCAAAGATACAATCCCTGCAGTGGAAACGTCCTTCCTCACCTGCTCCAAAGTTTGAGACCTTTTCATCTACAGTGTAGGTAATGGCCTCTGCTGACGGAAAATATTTTGTTTATTGCTTATATTCAAAAGAGCTACACCATCAGTGGAGAGTAGTATTGTAAATTGCTATCTTTTTTTAATTTTCAAACACTATATCAACAGACAATTATGGTAGAACGTTATTATGAGAATTCATAGATGTTGTAACGTGAGAATATGGACGAAAGTTAGTAGTTAATACATAGACGTGAACAAGTTAAGATTGCAGTTGTCACGAAAGCATCCTGTCGAGAGACTGTTCAACATTGTAAGAATTTTTGTGAAGAAGCTGTAGGAGTGAAACGTCCACCTTGCGCATGGAATATGAATGGGATGGGGATGGTTCGTTCCAGTGTATGTCCTTACACGCAGACCACCAATATGCTACTGTGTGGTGTGCCACCAGCCTTTACCGCAGGTGATTCGCTATCGGACCGCCGGCGTGTTCCTCTCGGCAATGTTACCACTGGCGGACCGCTAGAAGCCGAGAGAGAGAGACTCACGAGTTTTGTTCTTTGTGAAAGATTTGTAGGGTGGAAAACAGTTCATCACTCACAAGGTTGCTTTAGACGCATTTAAACAATCAATATTTTAATGTTAAGGCTGGGATACTCTCGCTTAGATATTACTGCTTAATTCCATTTTTTGTTCACATAACTTGAATAGAAGTGAAATTAGTTATGGTATTTATCAAAATGACTAGTAACCAAGCGTTCAGAATGTGTCTAAAAATGTTATCAGCAGCGGATTTAACCGCTGTTGAAAGCTATATATGCCGAAATATATCGTCACCAAATTGAATCTGTACCAAGCGCTACAATTTGTTTGCTCTTTTAGTTACGTGTTCCTGCCTAAACATTATAGTCGATAACCGAGTCAAAGTTCGTTTTCAACAGTCCGATCCTGCTTCAATGATTGCCAAAAGGTGTTTATAGATAGAAACCATATTTCTTTTTTGTCCTTATGCCAGACTCAGCTTGTATCCGTATATCTGTATCGAAGTAGAAAATTTTGAAAGCCGTCTAAGAACACATGGCTTTGAATGGATATGCGCACGAACCTGATCACGTGAGACTGGTTTTTCAATTTATTTTCAACATATCTGAATTGGCAATTGTAAGCCAACCAATGAAATGGTTCGCGTGTCTGCAAAAATGTTATTATTCCAATTCCGTGACTCTTAAGTATTTCTTAATATCTTGACTTATTTTTCTACCTAATAAGGATTTTTTTTCTTTACACATTTCCTTCTTTTTCTTCCTCCTCTCCTTAAGTAAATGATGAAACATGAGAAAAAAAAACTGAGAAGCCTACATTTTTGTTATTTACCTATTGCTATTTAGGAGCTTCGTGCGATAATTGTGATCTTCAAGGTAGATAATCATAAAAGATCGACACGTTTATTTTATGAGCGCAAATTCAACGCGTGCAGCTCAAAAGAATTCAGGTATAAAACAATGCATTCAAAAGACTGTAAAACAATCCAAACACCATCTGAAAAGTGTAGAGTGCATAATGAGTTATACCGATGGTTAAAGTCACGATACACATAAGACATAGTATCAGCTGTTAACAAGCAATTTAATATTTATAAACCAGTCAGTTATAAGTGCCATGTGTGATACACACTTAGGCGAACATGAATGTTTCAATACATGACTGACGAGGCAGATTTTTTTCCCGCAGTAGTTTGTTATTACTTTCGGCTGTACACCAGTTGCTATCCAAGGTTTTAGAATCCGGTCTGTCCTGCTATTTACCCATAGCTGGAAGGAGAAGAGTATTTATAGCTTACCCAAGGGTATCAGCACGTAAGTGAATATAATGGATTCAACTGGAATTCGAACACGGCTCTCCGATTTCTCAATTCGAGCCGGTATCTATTACTCCACCGTGTAACTACTTTCAAATATTTTGAAAACCATATATATATATATATATATATATATATATATATATATATAAAAAAATAGCAGAAAGTAATTTTACTTTGGGATTTAAGAAATAACACGAATTTTGTTAATAATACTAGATTGGCTTTTGATATTTATTTCGAGATGCGGCGGAAAAATCAAATTTCCTTTTCAAATATCAGGATATAAAATGTTTAATTCCTCATGCGACTTTCTTATAAAGTAGGTTGCTTATGCAAATGTAGACGAGTATGGAAGAGGTAAACAGACTCAACTAATCAGAATTAACGATAATTTTCATAGTTTTTGCTCATTTGTAAAGTTGACCCCATAAAACGCTCGATACAAACTACAGGTATGTCGTCATCGTTTAATTGGTTACGTGAAGAAAGGAGCTATTCTAGTGGAAGTGATTTGAAATTACCAGGGTTGATAAAGATTGTCACTGAATCTTGAATATATTAATAGTCAAGTGTTGTTGAATAAAAAAAATAACCCGAGCGTGTCTTTCCCAAAATAGTAGTTATTTGGGAAAAATAGCTCTCACATGGGAAATTTCCCCTAGATCAGGAATACGGAGGAATTATGGGATACCGATCCCGTCGAAGTAACATGTATTGCATTAGAAGTAAAATTCTGAATTGTCGTAAAAGAAAAGTTTCCAAGGAACATTTTGCGTAGAAGTAACGATAATGTAGTCACAGGGTTGCAATATTTCCAAAATTGCAAGAGACTGAAGTAAAGGTCTTTTTCAACAACAGCGCATAAAATATATTGGAGTATAGAATTTCTGGAGAGTAAAAATTTAGTAGTCCTAATTCACACTTGGCAGCAATAATCCGCTTACGTTTCAATTCGATACTTGTTATGATCATCGAATCATTAATACTGTTACTACAAATACAAAACATCGAAAAAGCTGAAACATTCAAAAACACCTATGCGCTGTCTAACGAAGTTGCGTTTTTAAATGATCTAAATTACTAATTTTTTTTATGGTTTTGATATCACGTATTCGAAAATTAACAAATTGAAAATAGTCAATTTTATTATCTCGAAAATCGTAATGGCTTAACACAGCCAAAATTCATTTAAGACGGTATTAAGTGAAGCTTTCATATATTACAAGTAATGAAAAAGATGCATATTTTTCACAGATCTCTTTGAAGCTACAATGATGGTAGCTTCAGTTTGTTTTGTTTTTTTACACATGTGAATTGTGTCAAATGATTTAACTAAGAATTGACTACCTAAACCTACAAAAATAAGACATCAAAGGTAAAACAAAAATAAATACATTATAACAAGAGTTTTCCAAAGTCAGTCATCCAAGCAATATTTACTCATTAAGGATTACGAGCGAACAATCGATATCTACTTGTCTTAATGAAATAGAAAATATTGGCATCCTTTGGATTTTTTCTCAGAAAGTTACTACGAAACATGAGAGGCGTCATCTAATTAACCATGGATAATTGATTAATAGAAAGTAGTGGAATAGAATATTTGCAAGGATTGCACTGTATGTTTAACTCTGCTAGTTCACATTAGAATTTTCATAGATGTCAATATAGAATAGAAACTTAAAAGTGAATGCCTCGCTTATTTGAATGAAACTAGACGGATTAGCAGGAGGACTATTTCAACATATATGTATCATTTTACTTGAAGGTTATTTTTTAGTGGATAGCCATATTTGAGTAAATGCCCAGTTTATTTATTATAGGATATATCCTTTCGTATCATGAATAATCCGAGTGTCTGCTCAAATATGAGTATTCACTAAAAATAATGTTTTAGAAGTAATTCTGTCAGATAAATAAAAGTACATTTTTATATATATATATATATATATATATATATATATATATATATATATATATTTAACCAAGTTTAGGATTGGTATATACGGAGTGAAATCCAATAACCAACAATTAATATTCTTTAAAGAGTGCTCAATACATAGTAGAGCAGATATAATTATTTATTTGAATATTACAACATAAATGTTATAAAATCACGACAAAAGTAGCCATTTTGTTTCAACACTTCTTGTGTTTTGTCAAGTGATAATATAGAATATAGAATAAATGGTTTTAAAAGTTT
>OZ038486.1:59532328-59687328 GCA_964036315.1 Acanthosepion esculentum | reverse complement strand
TTTTTCAGATAACTTCATCAATAAATGAGGAAGCCGCTCAAGGATTGCAGAAAATATTCTTAGATTAAAAAAAAACTAATAATATAAGTATTAATAATTAATCTATTCATGTCTTTCCCAAGAGTATTTGCGCGAAAGTGAACATACTAATCCTAACTGAAATAGTGACTACTCTCGGATTAACTTTTCTTAACAGTTATCCATTACACTAGCCATAAACCCAAGCTTAACGCACCTCGTATTCGTAAGCGGTCACACATCAAGGTTAGAAAGTTAGACTTTGCTTGACATTGGTGTTCGTAAGGAACCGGTGTTTCGACGTGATGTGATGTAAGTACTGTATGTAATACAATTTCCAAGTGTCACTTAACTTTACTGAAAGACGCGTGTAATATGAACGCGAGAAATATAAAGCGAATGCTATGAGTATATCGAGGATAGATAATAATCCAAACAATATTGATGACGTTAGCTTTTCTTGGGAAGAAGCTGTTTGAGTCAAAGCTCTTTCTTGCCTATGGTATACGGAGGGAATGTGGTGTTATTCATCCCTGAGAATACAGCAAGTTCGGTCTGAGATGTAAATGTCTGAAATGTTGGCACTGAAGATTGGATGTGACTTGATCATTTTCCAAAATATCGTTTAGTTAGCGATATTACATCTGTAGAAAAGGTTCTCCAGGACGGAAAATATGCCATCCATCACAAGGCCGCTTAAACTGCCAACGTGATGATGGGGATGGTCTCAACCAGATATGGGTTTGCTCGCCGCCAATTCTTGTAAATATAAGGCATGATAGACGGAAGCATTACTCACTGCATCGGAAGGAGGAGCCAATGATAATTCGCGTAACTTTAGGAAGTCTGGAGTGATCTTAATGTCACGAAAGATATTCAAATTAATAGGTAAGCTACTACAAAATATGCGATTACTGTAAACGGTACTTGGTTTATGGAAATGAACAATACTAAATTGTTTCGGAAAAAAAATGAACAGCTATATTTAAAATACGAGTAAAAAATACCTACCTATTGTGAAGTGAACAACCACAGAACGTATAGAATATGTATAGCATGGGAGATGATTTGAAGACTGAATAACTGTGGCACAATTAAGTAAAATCAATTAATAAAATAAGAAATCATGAATATATTTTTAAACATCATTTACTCAGGACTCAAGTAATAAAGGAAACGGAAACGTTTCTCGTCGCATACTCGATTTTATGAGCCCATTTCCGGATGGAACAGAACCCCCCCCCCCAACCACTTTCCAACCAAATCGTTCACACCTGTTTTGGCAGTCCGACTCATGGAGCAAATGAATTGGTTGTTCCAGCTCCGCGGAAGTCTGACTTCAACTCGATCATTTTAGCCATCGTCATCCTAACGAACTTCTAGGCCCAAAAAGCAAGACGACATGACCAGGAACCATTGAGAACTGTTTCGTTACCGTCACCGTAAGAATAATTGTCCGTAGTAGAAACTTTTTGTATCCTTCTATATCCTTTGTTTACAGAATGAACACACATCTTCATTAGCTTCCGTACAAATTACCTACCGAGTTTATATGAATGCTTTGCAGATTATAGACAGGGAAGAATCGTAAAGAAACGAAGATAACAGACTTACAAAAGGTAAGAACCATGCTCACGCACGCACGTGAAGGATCAAAGCACGAAAATGATAATAGTTTGCCATCGATTTAAATACTGACGTTGTTAAAATATTCATTTTGCTATCCGGTATGATACAAAGACTGAAACTAATATGGTGTGTGATAAGTATTTTTACTTTTGTGGAAGCAATTGTTATAACGAAGGCACTATTCTAACCAGTAATCAATCGTAATAGGTTACAATAAAATTTACAATACACTAATATAAATTACTTCTGGCGGTTGTGGAAGTGTTCCAAATCTTTTAAAGAATGCATATATTTACCAGACCAATGGATGATTTGAATGTTCAATTATGTCGGGTAAGGTTATGAGAAATCTAACAAGGGGATAATGTTATGTAGTTTTGGAAATTAAACTGCGACAGCAGTCAACCACAAAGTATATGTTTTAGTAGAAAGAGATCCATGGCATAATTAGTATATGGGTTAAACACATGAACTGCGAGAAGACGATAGTGTAAAAAACATAGGTAAAGACTGCGTTGTTTCTTAAAAACACTATGATAATTCTCAAAAATAGTTTTAGCTATTTACCTTGTTTTTCTCTCTTCATTACATAATTATAGCAGGCTGATTTGACGATATTCCACTGAATACATTATAAGAAATATTTTTGATACTTAATATTTTATGCAGCTGTGGAAGAATTACATTAAATACGAAAACATTTTCCTAAATTTTCACTATGAAAAATATATTCCTATAATTTGTGTGCATAGTTTTTATATAGACCCTTTAATTTCAGTTAATATTTCGGTTTTACAAACCATGCGTTAATTTGAAGAATCTCTAAAAAAAATTAACCAAATTACCATTTTCATCTCAGTATACTAAATAAAAAATATAAAAGAAAGATCAACTAAAAACGAAAAAGGCGAAAGTAAAAAAAAAAAAAAAAGAAGGAAATTGGCGCAAAGGGACAAGATGCGAAAATGGCGCAAAGGAACAAGATGCGAAAATGGCGCAAAGGAACAAGATGCGAAAATGGCGCAAAGGAACAAGATGCGAAAATGGCGCAAAGGGACAAGATGCGAAAATGGCGCAAAGGGACAAGATGCGAAAATGGCGCAAAGGAACAAGATGCGAAAATGGCGCAAAGGAATAAGATGCGAAAATGGCGCAAAGGAAAAAAATACGAAAAAGGTGAAAGAAGGAAAAAAAAAACAGACGAAAAGAAAAAAAGCACGAAAAATACCTAGATAAATAACAGCAAAATAAAATTTAACAAGTAACAAAAAATACTCAAAGAAAAAAAACAAACAAAAAAGCGAAGAAATATCGCCAATTCGAGAGGTTAATGATAAAAACAAAAACCGACAATTATGTAATGTTTGTATGTCTATGATAACCAAGCGGTTTCTTGTTTATGGAAAAGGAAAACCCAGATTTTAGGGATTCAGAAAAGACAACCTGAAGTCAAAGAGATAAAATGCAATAACGATTTCAATAAGTAATGAACTTATAACAAATATATCAAGAAAGAAGACACTATGTGATTCTGACTTTATAATTATTAAAATAAACACTCTTGAGATGTGTAGATTGTTTTCAACCTCTGCTAGTTATTGCCACACTGTGGTTTGGTCCACGTTCCAAGGGTACGTTAACTTCATTTATGAAGTACATTACTTGTCAAGCTTACTTTGCATATTCAGGTATTATATTGCATTTGTCTTATATCGCAAGGTGTTTTATATTCCATCCGTAAACTGACTTTACTCAGTCGATACCATGCTTACATTTTTCTTCCCCGTTTAGGCTTATTTCATCATGAGTCCGTGTGTTGATTGGTTTAGGTTCGCCGCATATCAAACTATGCGTTATTTAATGCTGGAATTAACATTTTATATTTTCATGGGAAATCTATGGCTTCAGGTATATAGTTTGCAGATCAAACTGTATCCGTGGTATTTATTTATATGTACCCCTGGTAATTTCACTAATAAAATATATTTTTGGTAATTTGAATATAAAAATGTATTTCTATATTTTTTCAGTTTTGGATTGCTTTAAGTTTTGCTATAAAAATGTTCTATTGATTTTTATTGTGGGGGTCATTATTTACCCATATCTGGGACCATAATGGAAGCTACCACCCCGAGTCTGGGAATAGCAATAGTTAAGTGGGCGTTCCACGCTCCTCCAATCTCCCGAACAGATGCTCCAATCTCCGAAAAGATGCCTTGTTCACGGACGAATTTATAATCATAATAAATCTATCGTTCCTCATGTTACGCGCTTGAAACGTTTCTATTTGTTGTAACTAATCACTAATATTCAAGCAGCGATTATTATTATAATCCTTGTAGTTGTTCTTGTTGGGGTTTATCCCCTATGTTAAGCAATGTCGCATATGACAGATGAAGTCACAGTAGTCAATATTCTAACTCTCTACGATCCTTTAGGTTTTATAACATGCTTCAAGTGTTTTAAAAGGAAGTATCGGTAAAACTGGTTTCATATATTCTTCAGTTCTCTAGCGAAATATTTCCATGCATTGTACGCTTTTCTCGATTGGAAAATCAAAATCAAATACCTTGCCCGGTTTTGTAATCCCTACTGTTAATTACGTTTGGTTTTCTGATCTTTTAGGCTCAGCTCATCAATCCGTATTTTTTCTCGATTGATATATTTCTTACACAGTTCTATTAAGATTCGCTGTATTTATTTCTCCCAGATTTTCAACTTCTAGGCGTTTCGGCGAGAGATTATATTTAGCGATTTTTTTCTTATTTTTTATTCTGATGACATATAAATTCTATCACTAAATAACGTGTTTCCTTACTGATTTCTCCCATACATAATTAAATATTAATTGAAGCAAAAAATATAATTAACATATAGTAAAATCAAGCTATATACTTTTTTTATTTTAGGGTCTAATATATTACTGCATTACGATTTTTTTTTACGAAACTAGCTTTTTCTATATATTTTTTCTTTAGGATCGCATTTACTTTTTCTGTCAATATTTTAACACCGTCTTTCGCAGTCCATTCCTTATTTTGGTTAGACACTTCGCCTTTCCGTTTTCTTATCAATACCCACAACTTACGCAAGAAGTGTTTTCTCACTATAGCATCACGTTTTCAACGTTTCCGCAGTGTTACTATCTATTTGCCAGTAAATTCTAATTTCGTTTGTTTTTTTGTCTTGCTTGCTAGGCTTTTTATCGATTTGTCTTTCGTCTGGCTTCCTCAGCTAAAAGTTTGTTTTTAATTTAGTAACTTCGCTTTTTTTTCCTGTCCGTCTTTCTTTCATTTCATCATGAGGTTGGATCCACGTATATTTCGTTTTTAACATTTGTTCTCAATTTTCTGTTTTTCCACAAGCTTTTGTGTGTTTACTTTTATTTTCATCGGTTGTCTTTTTTTTTGTTTTTTACAAGAATCTACCTCCTCAGTAGATATGTTTATGCTTTATAAAGAAGATTCTATTGAGTGATGTCGGCTGTAATACATTGCAATATATTTTATAGGACTCCTATACTATTTCTCACTTTTCCAGGTTCTTATCTGAGGAGAATAGTACTCCTTTGTGTCAGTCGTTATTTACATATTTTAATTTTTATTTATTCCCTTACATGTTTAAAAAAAGATTTCCACAGATGTTAAGACATATGCTTTGGTATTACGTCCGCTATTAAATTGATTATTCTTTTTTATTTGATGTTAGCTCTTCCGAACGAGAAATCAGAGAGCCGATATCGAATACCAGTCGGTTTCGTTGTATTCTGTTATATGCATATACCTTTAAGACAAGGAATTCATCTCTTCGCTCTATCCACCAGCTATGGGTTAAACAAGGCTTGTCTGGACATTTGAAGTATAAAGAAAATAGTAATGCAATATTCACTCGTGTATATATATATATGTGTATATATATATATATATATATATATATGTGTGTGTGTCTGTGTGTGTGTGATAAAATCGTTGATAATCGCTAAAAGAGTAATCCTAAGTGTTCTGGTATGCAGAAGAATTAGACAATTTTTGCACACTTGATATATTTTGTTTTCCTTTCTGTGGAAAGAAAAAAAATATTTTACGAAATTAAAAAATAAACATCTTCACAGCGGTATAGTGACAACCGTCTTTATGAAACGTGTATCAATGAGGGATTTCTGCCTCTCTCTCTCTCTCTCTCTCTATATATATATATATATATATATATATATATATATATATATATATACACACACGCATACGTGTGTGTGTTTGTTTTAATAATAAAATTACTGAAAACTTAATTTTTTAGGCTCAGTTGGTTGGATATTAATGTTTTTTTTGTTTTGTTATATCAATTAGGTTCCCCGAATTGTTTCGGAATGCATGACCATCTTCAGGAAATAAACCCAGCTTGTTAGTAACAGTGAACTACCGGGGTGAATGACCGTCTCTAAAGAAAGAGAACTATATCTTTAGTTTTCATTTGTATTTTTTATCGTTAATTTTGGGCAGTCCTTGTATAAGTTAAACGGCCTCCTTCAAGTTGTTTTAAAGATAGAGGCTGGAGATTCCTCAGTCTCAGAATTCTCTCCTTGGTCATATTGACACATTTCTTAGTTGCTGGGGGAGGGATGTGTGTGGTAAGTGTATGCTATCCTTTAGCATACTAACGCCTCCGTGTTAATTTTTAATGTTCTTATCTTTATTGTCGCTTTGTGTTACCAAGTATATTACGGAACACTTATTAATACCCCGCCTTACGTCGTCGGAATCAATTAATCTTATTGAGCTTATCTCAAAGATATTACTTCTTTATTCACAACAATTGGATTTTCATTTTTTTCAGTGTATTTGCAAATCATTTGCCCTCAACTAAGCTCCTGATAATTCAGTTATGTTAAAGCTCTTAAATCCAAGAATGAGTTTAAAAATTGTCTTAATTTCACTTATTCGGTGTCGATTAAATCATGTCTTCTTCCGCTAGTTTTGTTCCAACATGTCACAAACTGACAAGAGTGTGAGAGTGTGTGCAAATGTGTCTACATAGTTTCTAAATAACAGACCGAGTACACATTTCAAATAGTGAGTTAGTTTATTAATTCCTAGACTAATGCGTTAATTATACACCTTTCAGGGTTTTCCCACTTTTTGTATGACACCTCTAATATATTAGTAAAGATTATTTAGATTTAACTGAAATATTGCCATAATGCTAACCTCCAATAGAGTAACACTTTGCACGTTCTCGGTTTAACGTTTTTCACTTAAGCATAAAGATTAGATCGAATCAATTGCCACGTCTGTTGCAGGCAATGTTGGCTCAGAGTGTCTCCCTAGACAAATTTTCCCGTTAGAATTTTATGCACATTTACCACTTTACTCTTCACCCGTGCATTGAATCTAACTCCCACAACTTTAGATTCCTAACAAAATCTAAAGAATCTGTAACGTTACCTTAACTCGTTATCTGCTTTAATATATGTCCCACCTTCATAACGAAGATCGCTGAGCATTTACGAAAGTCTTACAAGGTTATCGTTGTGATAAGCTTTGCTCTTTTGTGTCCTCACTTCAAGGACACTAGTAGATTAGCAGTTAGGTTTCGTCGTTTTACAGCTGAAAAGCTCAGATATAACCGTACGTTCTACGCTGACAGTTTCCCCACCCTAGCAATTCTCGCTTTTGGCCTTTGTTATATTCCGTGCTAAGGGAATAAATACTTAACACCATGTGGATAATAGAGGAAAAGTTTATTGTACACAACCAGTACAAAATGAAATACGCTACAGTTATACACACAGGTAAATCTAGTCGTGAGTGCCACTAATTACAAGGTCGGGCGTGCTTGCGTCTTCGCTCTCTCACTCTTCCTGCAGTCTCTCGTAGACAGTTGATTAATAGGTACTTACCCCCATGAATGGTTACACCATTACATCAGCATTCAACCGACTTCTTGATTTCCTCTCAACTTCGATGTTCAATAATTTAAACGCAATGTCAGTCACCATCTTCTATCATTTTCAATCCTTTTTGTCTTCGATCAATGCTTTTTTGTTAAAAATACTATGATTAAAATTACTTGAAAGCAGAAGTTGGGTTTATCAGATCAGTAGAGTGCATAAACGAAATAATTAAGCCATAGTTCGATCTCCCAAGACAGATTTAAATTTCATTACATGCTTATCGGAATTTTTTTTAAGTGGCGCCATACACTTCCTCATATAAAAGTTAAATGTGGCTTCGAAAACATTTGTAGGTCTTAGCAAGGATAATTTGCAAATATTGAACTGTGTTGCAGAACCCCGAATAGATTTACTAAATAACGAAATCATCATTTAAGACTTACTACAGCTGCAACTACTGAACTGTATAGCTATATCAACTATAAAAAAATATGTTGTCGTTCCCCATTGCTTCAGACAAAAGTTTAGTAAAGAAAGCTTATCAAAACTAGCGAAAACAATAACAGATAAAGAGAAACATTTTACTGAAAGAGCATTTTAAGAGGAACATTTTATAAACTTCAAACGAATGTGTCACGGGCAGCTCGCAAAATGAACGCCGAATGTTTCTTCATCAGGAAATTGATAATATTACCATTAGATATGGTGATTTTTCGATGGGTAGCTCATAGGTGGCACAAGTATCAAAAACACTAATCAGTGATCTAGCGAGATAAGATTGCTAAGCATTACACCAGATCGAAGTACCCTATTTCTATTCGAGATGAAGATAACTGATTCTACACTTTTCTCCTAGCCCTATGCCCAGAGAATGAAGGAAGCCCAACTTGAGTAGCACCGGCTACTCGATCAATGATTGTTAAATTCCTTTAAGGAATCTGTTTAATAATACCTTTAACAGAGCTTAGTTCTCTTAATCGGTTTCGTAAAAATGTGTTCTGAATAAAAATTAAGTCTTAGCGAAAGGAATTGAAAACTCATCACTAGCAGCCATTTGACTTAAATGTATGATTTCACAGAACGATCAGCTTTTAAAAAAAAAGGACTCGTAACTGAAAAAAACGAATGAAAAAAGAATGTTAATAAATACTTTTTCATACACAACCCAGTTGACTTTAAGCAAGCGAATGAGCCAAATGGAGTAAAGTGCCATGCAGATTTAAATTTTTCCCACTTGTGACGAATGCAGCTATCGATTTTTTTTGCATGGTAGTTAACATTCGTGTCAGTCAGCCGTTAGCTCTCACGCTGGCCAGTAGCTAATGGTTGCAAACTACATGAAAACTGCCGTAGAAGCATGAAAAAAAATCGATTACTTCCACTATCGATGGGAGTTGGTAAATGCAAACTCTGTCTTGGCCTTCTTACTCACTTGGAGCATGTGCATACAAATTTTGGTTTTATCCGTCGAAAATTGCGGCTATGCATTCGTTGCACACACATTTTATATATATATATATATATATATATATATATATATATATGATCAAAAATACGTTCAGAAACATTGAGAGAGGGTTTCTCACATGAGAACAAGGGGAAAAGTCCATATGAACGCACATCCTTTGTTTTTTTTTTAAGTGACTTTGTTGCTATATACATTAAATTTGTCATTCGTGTTTACTTGCGCTTCAACGTTTAACGAGTGTAGTAATGAGTTAACCGAGAAGGGTTCTGTTTAGCAATGGTTGCTTTGTAAAAAGATTTTGTAATGTGTCTTGGATTTTACATTTAATAGCGTATACCGTAAACTGTAAATTTATTAACTCGAAAACGAAGGATATGCGGACATACTTCAGATGGACTTTTGTCCTTGTTTTGGTTTGAGGATCCTACCCACGAAATCATTTTCGATACACCCTCTACATAGTCAACACAAGACGTTACGAGGGAAATGTAACGATAGAAAATGTTATGACAAAAAACAACTGAAATATTCATGTTTAAACACCACTGTAGAAATTTAGGTAACTTTGTTTAAAACCTATGCGATTTTTTTATTAACAGCTTAATTTGAATTTAAGAATTTTCTAAATCCTTTAAAAATTTTATCTTTAAAAAGATTCAAATGTCATTATGTGTTTATAAATTATTAATTCTGATACGTAGGGTACGATGAATAAATTGTCATTTAATTTTACTTTAATTTCAAGGATGCAATTTGTTTTTGATTTTTTCGACTGTACAGTTAGGTACTGTGTGTGAGAAAAAGATCACCATGACGCAATTCACTCCGACAGATATCCGGAAACAACCAAGGTACGGCAATTTGGAAAACTCACTCTGATCGTTCTGTTTTAGAACACCCTAATTTGTTGACGAGTGCCTCAGAATCAGCACGGAGGCCTACATCAACTTTAATAATTTGGAATATTGCCTCAGTATGATTCTTGGTGTTCTCTATATAAAGGTTAATGGGAGATGAAGAGTAACGGGAGGAGGAATAAACGGATCCTTTCTAGCGCATGCTTCTATCATTATTGTCCTTCACCCGTGATAGCTTACGCATGTATCTTAATTTACGGATTTCATTTTTTTTTTGTATATTTTCTTCGTTCTATGTCTTATTAAAAGACATATTTCGCGTTATGATGTCTAGCGTAATTTAGATATTTTGATCATGATATGTTGTTAGGTATCATTCTATTTGCACAGTGCTGCATCTATAAACGCTTCTATATACATACGGTGATATTGCTTATTTTTTATATGAATATAGCTAATTTTTAGGGTAACCATTAGGCGTGTATGTATAAAAAAGCCCGGAAGACAAGTCTCCCACGCACCTATCCCAGAATTATGTAAAGTAAATTAAATAAAAACAAAATATAGAAAGTAAATTACCAGCACATTTACATCATAATGAATCTTAAATCTACCACAATCTTTTTATATCATAGAAAATTTACATTATATATATATATATATATAGTTTGTGTGTATATAAATACATACACATTTTGGATAAGGATATATAAATTATGTTATATATAAAGTAGAGTGTATGTATCTTTGTGCGTGTGTATGTTCCCTAACAACTCCACTACTCCTACTGTTCCTATTTCAATGATTCATAGCTTATTCGAAAGCCCTAGGAATATTAGGCTAAGAGAACGACTTCGTTGAGTTCAGATTCAAAGTTGCCAGATTATGAGAGGTTAAAGATATTAATATATTATAATAACCATTATCTTTACTTTATAGTTCAAAGGGAGTAACTCATATTTTTGTTTTGTATTTAAAATTGAAACAATCTTAAAATTTTAAGCTTGCTTAAACGCCGCCATATTGGGCGTCATTTAAGGTAGATCATTTTGGGGAGTCTTGCTTTGGCCATCATATATTAGGCACAATGCGAATAATACACATCTATCATCTCATAATTTACATGAATCTTCAAGGAAAATTCTAGTCGATAACAAAAATTTTCTCTTCAGCTGACATAACCATACAGTATTCATAATTGGGGAAGTATTGCTTATTAAATAGAATTCTACCGCTACCAATCTTTCAATATTTAGTAGTGTAGACAGCGTGTTAAAAGTTTTCTAAAAATGCAAGTGATGCATATATCCACCGGCCATCATAAGCAAACAACTCAAGGCGTATGAACTCTAAACAGCAAAACTACTATGCAGAAGCGGCACACAAATTCACCATCCAAAACGACATTCTTGATAATGTCTATAGAATTAGCCAAAAGCGCTTGAAAGAATTATAACTATGGACAGTTCCTATATTCTGTAACCCCTGAAAAATGTCAAAATGCTGGAGAAACTCCAAAGATTTATGAAATCTTTCTTATCGGTCGTTTTCAGTAAATGTGGTTTGAAGGAACGGTTGCTAGCCAAATAAAAATTATATAGATATATATATAGATATATATATATATATGTGTGTATATGTATGTATGTGTGTGTGTGTGTGTGTGTGTGTGTGTGTGTGTGTGTGTGTATATATATATATATATATATATATATATATATATGGGGGTGTTTAATACTATCCGAAAGAAAATTGAACATAGACTGGCAAAGCTATCAACGACTCATTTCGCCGAGAACGTCTTCCTTAGGTTAGAGCAAACGACCAAACTGTATATAAAGAAAATTTGCTGGGACAAGAGAGACTATACGTCAAAAGACCTCATCACTACCGATGACCAGACAGATATATATATATATATATATATATACATACACACACTCACCAACGCACAAATTTAGCCAAAACGATTTCTAGCCGATTTTGATTTCTTAGAAAAACAATGTATATTGCTTATCTGACATATAGTTAGGAATCAGCGTCCTAAACATTTGCCACCGTGCCTCCAGCTGTGCGATTCCGTGACGGTAACAATCAGGGGAGACAAAAAAACGTCACAATGTCTGTCGCAAGTCTGTCTCATTGCGAAGGATTTCCCACAAACGTACCTGTCTAGAATCTAAGAGGTTTTAATCTGTTGGTACAAGTTTCAGTAAATAAGGTGGATGGAAGGCCCAAGACGCCGTATGGTATCCCTGGTAACATGCGCCACATGACGCATGGCTTGTAATGTAGGAACCATACAAACTTGCGGTTAACTAATGTGCGCTCCTATTTCAGTGCACTATGCACACGTTCACAATGATGGTTTGGCCTGTTTGGAGTAGCTGATAGTGTACCACTTGTCGGATAGTCCACCAGATGCAGCGCATGATCTTGCGTGTGCATATAGTTGGCCTTGTGCTTTGAAGCTTACATTAGCGTGGCGACAACCAATGTGACATACTTGGGAGTGTCATAATGGATCCAATTTTCGTCACGGGTCATATAGGTACGTTTCAGGGCCAAGAAATCAACGTGTTGGTTGCTGGATTACGACAGAGTGTGAGGTATCTACTTGCTGAATGTGTATGCCTAGTTTCCTTGCCGCTGCCCGAGTTATTATTGATTTGTGCGCGCAGTGCAACTGTACTGGCCAAGAGCAATGTCCCAATGTGACGGACTGATCATTCTCGGAGGCCTCATTATACACTAGGTTGGCTTATATACATGTATGTTGTGGGTGAGTTGTACATACAATGTGCAAAGTGTCATAATTGTATTTATTTTTTTGACTGCACAGTATTGCACAGTCAATTGGACACCGTCTGTGAGAAATAGCAACATGGCAAAAGTCACACCGTCCAAAATATGGAAACAGTACACTGTACTGCTTGGCATTCGCAGAGGAAACCTCCAATACGAACATTTCAGAGTATTTGGGTGTCAATTTAAGAATAGTGTAGATGATTCCGAAAAGTTGAATGAATCTAATGGTGGTTACGAACGTAAATTCACTCTGATCGTTCTCATAAGAAAACTTCTGTCTTTGTTCGTGACGACCTCAGACTCAACACAGAGGCCTATATTAAGTGACCTGAGGTAGTGCTGCCCTGGGTCATGAGGGCAACTACTGAAGGCCTTACATATAGCAAGTGGACTACATCATGCCACACAAGCAGGAGTACCCATTCATGCCTCTAAGGTAATTTCTGTGACCACTTCATCCTTACATCTTGACACCTCCCACGACTGCAAAGATTATGACAACATTCACCACCTTAAACAAAGAGACCATCCAGGAAAGTCGGTCGGAGGCCGTGGTTGAACCCAATGATGATTTTATTGTATACATTTAATATTTTGTCTATAATTTTATAACTATATGTCTTAAATTGAATGTCAGTTTTATATAATTTTGTGTAATTTAGACAATTTATACATCGCAATATATATATATATATATATATATATATATAATTCGACATGGTTCTGATATTTGCTGCTCTGGCTAACTTCTAGACACTTTCTTCATGTGTTTTTTTCCTTTTACCAGTTATGTTCTCTCATATTAGTAAACACTTTTTTCAGTATGCTTGTTATTTTTCTTGACTAACCTGTATCTACTGCAGTTCAGAACTAGAAATCTCTAGAAGTGTCTGTTTATATGAAACAAGTTTTCTAAATACAAATCAGGAACACTTGATGTCAACGTTGGATCACAACTATTCACCATACTGCATTGTGATAAAAGGTGCGCAAATATCCAACACGGAGGTTTCAATACACAGTTTGCGGCAGGAAATTGGAATACTTGAACGTTTTCACCTCCTGAATTTCTTAATCTTGGACATTACCAAATTATGTCCGATCGACGATTCCCTTTCAAAAGAATTGCTGAAACACTAGAAATATCACACCTACGCGTGTGACATGCAAGAGATTTCCGCGAAATGAGCGTCAAAAGTATTTGAATGCCGATCAGTAACTATATCATGTGGCTAACTCAATATTGTTATTGCAGCATACTCAGTGTTCAGGCGATAGCTTTCTATTAAACAAAAATGTTACACCACACACTTGTCCTGTGACGATACCAGAATCGTTGCAATGGTGATAGCGTTAGTGAGTTTAATTCAAGATCACAAAGCACGAAGAACTATCATGGCTACAGAAGTTTTGATTAGAAAGCTATTGCCGATTCTCTTGGAAATGGCCAACCGGTAACATGCAGTACACTCCTTGTTATTTCCACTGCGCAGTAATCGGGTCGATGAGATGAAATAAAAAAAGAAAAACAAACTGCGAGGTGAAACTGTAGAAATAACTTAATTTGGCACAATGACGTTTGCGCATACAGGGTTGATCTGATGACGGATGTTGTGAAAAATGCATTATACGTATGTCCTCTAGATAATGCTAAACCGCTAGACTGCCTTCTTACCAAAGAATTGGAAGGCAATCTTGCTCTGTTTAGGAAGAATATTAGAATAATACAGAAGTTAAACTGCGAGAAAACCGCCTAAACGAAGATGGATAATGTTTTAAGTAATTAAACAAAACAGAAAGGAGGGAATATCAAGGATTTTTTTCTCATCGGATTTATTCATTATTTACATAAAAAAACAAACCCGAGAATCTTTCAAGTCTAAAATTCATTATTGGTGGCAACAATTTTATTATGTCTGAATATGGCACAGTCGTGATAACGCAAACAGAATTTCAACTACTGGAACTTTAACAGAAACTATTTAAAAAAACCGATAAAAAAAGGACTAAACACCAACTCTAAAAAGAGAGGATATGTGGTTGTCCGCAGACGAAACAGTCCCAAGTCTAAAAAACAAATTGGAGACACTAAATGTAAAAACATTAGACAAATTTCGATATCTATGAAATGTTTTAACTGAGGACCAAACCCAATGGTTCATTGGAATATCGAATGATATCTTCCAAAACGTAAGAAGAATATTAAGAAACAGGCATATTTCTTTTTTTGAGAGGTTAACTTTGTTTAGAGGCATATTAAGCACGATTGGTTATTTTATGCCGTAATCTAAATGTGAACATAATTTTATGGCTTTAAAGAAATATATTTAGAATACAGTTGTATGCCTTCAACTAAAGGTAAAATTATTGCTGCTCGCCATTTTGCTTTTAAAATGTCTATTGATAGTCGTTTGTCTTTATATTAAAAAGTACTGCTGCGCTTTAAAAAAATAAACATGAATTGCTGCGTTTTTTTGTTTCCTTTTTAAAGAAAAATGTATTGTTCGCCATCTGTAATATAAAAATGTATTGTAAGGCATTTTTATATATAAAAATGTAATGTTGGCCATTTTTTTTATGTAAAATGTATTGTTGGGCACTTCCTTCCTGTAAAAATATATTGCTAAGCAGTTTTTGATACGAAAATGTATTTTGGGCAGTGTTCCATATAAAAAGGCTTTCCTGTCCTTTTTTTTATATGAAAAGTTATAGTTAGGCATTTTTTTACTATGATAATGTATTGCAAATACTTTTAATAATTTACACTTTCATTATTTTGTTTCGGGTTACACCATTTTGCCGAAATTAGGTACCTAACCGCTGATGCCACCTCGGGTCATAGCGGACCTGAGAACAGCAACTCCTAGGTAGTTCCACGGTCATAAGAATTTCCAATCTTTCGATCGGTTTGATTTGATATGTTTTACGGCATATCAACCTCAATGGGTTATTTAATGCCGAAAAAATGTTAATTTCTGGTTACATTTTTCTTCAAGAATGTATAGCTAGTAACAACTTCCCTCAAAAATGTATAGCTGGTAATATTTTTTTCCAAAACATACAGCTGGTAATATTTTTTTTCCAAAAATGTATAGCAGGTAATATTATTTTTTTCAAAAATGAATAGCAGGTAATATTTTTTTTTTAAATGTATAGCTGGTAATATTTTTCCAAAACGTATAGCTGTTAATTTTTTTTTTCAAAAACATATAGCTGGTAATATTTTTTTCAAAAACGTATAGCCGGCAACACTATTCTTTAAAAAAAATATAGCCGGTAATATTTTTTCAAGATTGTACAGCTGGCAACATTATTTTTCCAAAAACGTATTATCAGAGGCCTTGCTGTTGGACTTAGTTTATCGTTACACCCAGGATTCGGATGTAGTTTATCGTCATACCCAGGACGACATCTCGATTTAGGGATGCTGTTGGACGTAGTTTATCGTCATACCCAGGAGGCAGATGTAGTTTATCATCATACCCAGGGCGCTTTTTCGATCGGCTTTCTGCTAGATGTATTAAATTTCATTATAAACGAAAAAATGTGCTGAAATACAATGTAAAATCGTTCCTAGTATGTGTCAATGAATGAAGTACCATCCTATCACAGATGGGAAAGAATCGTTATGCCACATTAGTTATACAGAGGGATACTGAGAAAGACATGGTCTGAGCAATGGCGAATGTTTCGTGAAAATTCACAGATTTCTACGTAGCATCAGGAAGAGACTGTTGAAATTTCTTGGACGTACTGTAGGGGCACGGCACGTAGGAGAAAACGAATTATGCGTAACAGGCAATTCAGAAGATGTTTGCATATTTCACTAAACACATTTCGGTTGAACCAATAAAAGGAACAACATTCAATAAAAGAAATGATTTATTTCCTCATTTTAGTTAATAATTATCAGAAACAGACTTGTAATTATATTAAATCATTCCTGATTAATTACACTGGCCACAATGCGCTCAGTAATGATAAATAATACTTTGACGAAATCAGTACTAAATATTGTCAGAGAAGGTGCCATTGTTGATGGAGATGTCTACCAAATTTATGCTTAAGTTTAATATTAAATGAACAGGATTTAAATATATGTTAGCATTGTAATGCTTGTCGTTCGGGTTCGAATTCTCAATATATATTACACACAATTGGCGTTAGCAAAGGCAGAAATGTGTCTATTATTCAGTAACATTTGGAGTTAAAAGGGGGGGGGATTAGGCTTTTGAGACTTTGGTTGTAGATAGTCGATGACAATAAAAATCCAAATGTAAAACCGTCTAGAAGGCGACGGGTAAATACAAAACTGACTTTTAGAAGGACAACGGCAATACGAATTTATGGAAGAAAAAGAAGAAATACTGGGGAAAATTTTATGGGCATGTCATTCAACAAAAGTACATGTAAGTATTATAGATTTTATATAGAGATCGATGAATAGATTGTTTCAGTAATAATTTTAATATATCTAGGCAACTAACAATTAAATATGAAATTATCGCTTTATTCCTGATATTGTCAACATATCTCAGAAGTTTGAAATAGAGTTATGAAATGCTTTGTACAAACACCAGAAATTAACTTTGAAAAATTCTTAAGACGTTATTTTGGTTTACCACGATAATTAATAACACAAATAAATCCAATGATTCCAGTTAAAAATGATACGAATACGAATTAAGGCTTTATAGTTATAAGCACAAACTCCGTCCCAAAACTGTATCTAACATTAGAAACATTTTAAAAAAAGGCTTTCCCGATCGGACCGAGAACACTGAAACAGTATATTTTGTAATATTAATATATGTATGACTATATAAGCCAAAACATTCTTTCAAAATCTGGTTTCGCCCAAGCTTTGTTTAAAAAACATTTATATTTCTTTGTGAGTAATACACCATGGATTGACTTTTGGGAGATACCAATCATTTTACTGATATAAATCCTACTAAGTAACTCATATCTTGGCGAGAAGCGGTGGATTCATTCCTTTTCTAAGACTATTTCCATGTAAATAGATATTAAAGATTAAATAGATTGGAATTGGAAATAGACTTTCGATTTAAACTCAGATCAGTTATCCATTACACCACATGATCGTCCATCAAGATAATGACCAGGCTCGACGTTGTTTAACTTCGGGGATTGTACGAGAAACGGTATTTCAACGTGAGCCAGTAGTTGAATTTTTATATTAAAATAGCTATGACTTAAAATATCTAATTACTTTCTGTAGGCTTCGCATTTTTATGAGAATTTCAAAATAATTTTCGATTCATATATCACTCGCGAATATTTAGGTCATATATTCAAACTAAAAAGTCCATATAACTTAAATCTTACTAGGATTGTATACGTTAATGTAGAAAGTATATCGTTAGATAACCTTAATTATAATATTGCTAATTCATCAAACCAGATTCTTATTTCATGATTTATTAATTATATTTTTGTAAGCGTGATATTCTATTAGACTATTTTTTCCTTGTCAAAATATTAGATTTTTTTTATTGCTCTTTTTTCCGTACGCCTTTAATCTGTAGCAATATTGTGTTCACATTCATTCATTACATCATATATTGCCGCTACTCTCAGTCTGTGTATATGTATACACACTAATTATAACATAATTACTTAGTCAACATTAAATGTTAATTATTTTCATTCTGTTTCATCAATATCAAAGAAAACTCTGCTACAATTTTAGTCGAATGTAGTAGTAAAATATCTGGGGCAGGACAAAATGCAAAAATGAGTAGACTTAAATGTAAAATATACACAGTGTGTGTGTGTGTATATATATATATATATATATATATATATATATATATATATATATATATAAATCAACAGTAATTTCATGTTTCTCTCTTGAATACAATAATGTCTTATGTGATATAATTAAATACTTAATTGTGGGAATAAACTGTCCTGTCTTATTAAAGAAAATTCCTAATTTCTGTCTCTATGAAAAATTGTCTTTGGTTAAAAAGTGCTTCGTTAATAAGACAAAAGAGACTAATTGAAGCAGACCATGTAATCTTGTTTAGTGCCCCTCTCTGGCTGACTTTGGTGATTTTTTGTTCTAGAACCCCGAGTTGAGCACGTTGTTCAATTCCCTCGTGCGAGAACGGTCAGGATTGGTAATAAAGTTACTTTTTCTTTATTAATTTTATATATCTGCTAACAGCTCCAGAGCTAATTTAGACACTTCGTGCATATCACCGAGAAAACGTCCGGCTATGTTTTCTGACGAGGGACTAAAACGATGATATATATATTTCTGTTGTTAACTGGAGAAATAAATTTTAACGCTTCTAATACGGAACTTCCATCTCAATCGTTTGCGGGCACTGTTTTGTTTTGGTTTCGATCAGCATGGTTGATGCTAACTTCCAGAAGTTAGATTTATTGCGTCTACATTGGTTAATTGA
Organism: Acanthosepion esculentum; assembly: GCA_964036315.1. Taxonomy (NCBI): domain Eukaryota; kingdom Metazoa; phylum Mollusca; class Cephalopoda; order Sepiida; family Sepiidae; genus Acanthosepion; species Acanthosepion esculentum. The sequence goes on along the minus strand of OZ038486.1, from coordinate 59,668,221 downwards.
TTCAAAACTGAAAATAACAGTGACTTCTCATTTTAATAGATATATTTACCAAAATTGCACAAACTATTTTGAAAAACTAAATAGTAAATTTGTTAAGTTATATCGCCATTACCTTCAACCACGCACTCCAGATGTCTTCGAAATCTTCTGTAACTCTTCTGGAGGGTGTACTTTTTTTATGTTGGTGTGATCTGCCACAATCCTTGCCTTCAGTTTATCTTTGTTGTTATAAGGAGTTTTGTTGTTATTTCGCTCACCTGTTCCCCATACATGATAATCAAGGATGTTGCAATCTGGAAAGTTAGCTTGTCAGAAGTTATTGGGTTATGTGGTCGCAGAAATGGTCTGAGAGACATGACTGCATTCTCATGATTGTGTGGTATGTGTATAGTGTCCTGTTGCCAGACTTAGGATTTCTTGACCCAGAGCGGAAGCACTTTATATACGTCTCCGTGTTGACTTTGAGACCCCATGGAAATAAGAATAGAGACATAATATCGGCGTCACTCCAAACACTTTTCGAATGACAATTATGCTCATCCAACTCTTTTCAAATCCTCTGCAATATCATCAGAATGAAAACCAAACACACTATAATGTTAGTATTATTATTGCAGGTAATATCTCTTCAAAAATTATATTCTTATGAGACATCTCATATTTAACATTTAAGAGTTTATCGACGATATTCACATTAAAAAAATGTGGATTTCTATTCAAATGGTGTGGACGTTTCTTCTGAGAAATGACAAAAAATTGAACGCAAGTAATAGCGAATATATAATCGAATCGTATATACATTCGTTTTTTTTTTTTAATAAAATTGAGAAACAAACACGGGTATTATTTGTGTCAATCTCATAGGTGGTAATACCTCATGAAAACAATTTGTATTGGCTATCTGATAACCTTCAATATCGGTTACACATTTCTGAAATAGAAATCTGTATATTTTTCCCCTTTTTTGATAGCAAAATGATATTGCTTAAAAACTTTCTATATTGGGGAAAATTGAAACCACAGGCTGCATTTTAATGATATCTCGAATATATTGATCGGTTTACATGACCCGGCGTCTTGAAACACGTCTGCTTTTCTTCTTTAGCCATGAGATCGCCTAAATATCTCGTTATTATTCTCGTGTGGTTTTCACTACACAACTTGATTTTTAATCTTACTAGACTGTAATGCCGCCAAACCGACTTGTTCGATTCGTGTATTGCCAGAGGAACTAGTTCATGAAATAATGCGAACAGATGTGAAAGCTTCAGAAGTTGGTATATGGTGGTATATGACTTTCTCGGTGAGTTAGTAAAAATAAACACATAAATAATTTCAGGTAAGTATTGAATTGAAAGAAAGAAGAGAGGAGAGGAGAAAACTAAGAAAAAAAGGTACAATAGGCGAGAGGAATTGTAAAATAATGCTCGATGTTTTTAGCAAGCTCTCATGACTTGAGAGCTGAGACATCTGTTTATCTTTGGGCAGAGTTCGTGACAAATTCTATATAGCTAAGAAAAAAAAAATTTCAAAATAGACATCCACCCATGGCTTACAATTTTTTCACCAACAAGATCAATTCTCTATAAAAGAGTTTGATAGAGATTTTGAAAATAAAGCTGGTAATATGTGGATGTATGAAGCTTTGATACAGTCGGGTTGCTGCTCTTCTACATCAGACTATAATTTAACACTAATTCTTGCTTCCTGATAACACAATTAGCATAACATGATTTTACACGAATACTGTGTAAGTGGACTGGGGCTCTCGTTGTTCGTCTCAAGGTCCTTGACAAAATCCAGAGACGGATATTCAATGTGATTGGTCCTGATCTGGCATCTAATTTACACTCACTTTCTCCCAGACTTACCGTTGCTTCCCTCTGTCTTTTCTAAAAATACTTTCACGGTAACTTCAATAGTTTCATGTCTCACACTCCCCGTGTGTAGAACTCCCTTTTTCTTACTTGCTTCCCTGATAGCTCTAATCTTCAATTATTCAAATGCAATATCAATCGACATCTTCATATGGCTTGATCTAAATCCCCGTCCTTCTCTTCATCCATTCCTCTCTCACGCCTCTTTACTCTTGCTCCCACTCTGGGCAACCCCTTGCGTTCTAGTGTTACTCCCGCTTTGCTTGGGGTGAAATGCTTAAATGAATAGAAAAAAAAGTGAATAAATCATTTTCTTTTAAAAAATGACCGAGTAAAATAATCATTCGATATCTAAGAGTTAATTTTACTCAATCAAAAAAAAAAAAAAAAAAAAAAAAGACTTACAATTTTTCACCAACACGATCAATTCTCTATAAAAGAGTTTGATAGATATTTGAAAAAAAAAAGCTGGTAATATAAGGATGTATGAAGGTTTGATATAGTCGGTTTGCTACTCTTCGACATCAGACTATATTTAACACTATTTTTTGCTTCATGATAACACAATTAGCCTAACATAATTTTACATGAATACAGTGTAAGTGGACGTTGTTCGTCTCAAGGTCTCAACAAATCCAGAGACGGATATTCAATGTGATTGGTTCTGATGTGGCATCTCGTTTACAGTCGAATGTTTTAAGCTACAATGTACTGCATATTTTCATTTATCATACATTTCGTGAAAAATTTGAAATATTTTTAATAACGTTCTTAAGTAAAACCAAAAGCGGGAAGATTATCTTCATAAATGTACACTACTACATATTCCCTACCGGCATCCTTCCTTTCTGTACAGTACCGGATTAACTTTATATTTACTGAATCCATATGTTGAAATTTTATGACATACAGGGTTTGTGTCATAAGCGATTTAATTCCAATTTTTTTATCATAATTTGTTTCCAAATGTTTTACATTCGGTCCTATTTCTTTGGACTCTTCTTAGCGCATATTGATCTTCTGTTCAAAATCGTTCTGATCTCAATTATGAATAGCTACGTCGGAATATAACGTTGATCGTTACATTAGCCCCGAAAGGGAAACCTAGATTCTATTCAAACAGTTCAAACATTTTATTCTATATAGTAAGATTGCTGTTAGGTAAGGTTGTAATTTTCTTCAAATTATATTTTAGAAATAAGCTTAATTTCTTTCCGAAATTGGAATATGTAAAATGAAACAGTAATTTGAAATGTTCTTTTAAGTTTGTTGCTTTGTAGCACATTAATAGGATTGAATTCAATGTGATGCCGTTTGTCAGTATGTGTTTTATGGTGATTGGTTCTTGGTATGCCACGTATACCGGAGGATCTTTTTTTTTTTCAGTATATACGAATTGGTTATGCTAGTATGTCGAACACGGAACCTGGACCTAATCTTCTAGTTTGGCGTTTCTGATTTGATTCTCCTATAGTTAATTAAATTTCGAAGAGTTTATTGTTTGAACAATTGCTCCATAGTTTCTCCCACATGCTTCAAATCATTTGTCTATAAATATACACGTTTTGTCATATACCATATTAAAATATGTTGCTTGTGTATTTATACATTCATAATATTTGGGAATTCAGTATTTGACCACGGCTGGGCCCTAATAGGAGCTACCACACCGGTACTGCCTGAAACTGGGAACAGCAGCAATTAATAGGTGGTTCCATGCGCCTAAATACCTACAGTTTCCTCACCAGAGATTTGCTGCTGTATGTAGTTTAACATCATCCCCAGGTCTAGAAGGTAATGCGCGACGAGCTCACATTTCACAATTGTTTCGCCATGTATCGTTTCAGAATAATTATTCATCATAGAGGGGAAATATGGACTTAAATCTCTGTATAAATTAAGGTTCTCCATATGACAATTCTGGTAATGTTTTTTTAATCTAATCCAAATAGACTAAAAAGTAAAAAAAATATGTAAATAACTTTATTAAATTGCTTGTGCATATAGTTGTACTATGTTATGTTTTCCACAATATTAAATAATTGCATATTAATTACACTGGCCGATGGTGCTCTATCTGACTGAATGTATTCAGGAATATCATAGCAGGTGCGGTAGTTGATGCAAATTCAACCGCATGTAATTTTAAGCTCAGCATTAGACAAACAAGTTTTTTCCGATAAAGGTTTCTATCTTGGAAACAAGAATCGACTCATGCCCTTGGAAAAGGGATGAAATCTATCTATACTTCCCTCTTAGGAGGAGCAGAAGGGGCTTTCGAAGATTGAGTAGGAGCCAATCAATAAAGGAGACAACCCCGAATTAAAAACCATGGCAAACGCAAACAGAGAAATAAAAAAAAGATATTTCGCAAAAGTCATGGCGCCTCAAACATATTGAAAATGTTAGAGAAAAAAAGAGAAAAATTTGAAAGTAATGTCAATCGTCATGTGTCTTCATTATTCTTAAATTGTTCTCACACCTTAATAAGGTTTCTCATTTTGCTTATTCTTTCAGTCTTGATGGGTTTATTGTCTTGCTTAAATCATTATATATATATAATATGATATATATAATATAATATATATAGAAATATACATAATACATATAATATAGTATATATATATAATATAGTGTATATATATATATATATATAATATAGTATATATATATATAATATAGTATATATATATATAATATAGTATATATATATATATAATATAGTATATATATATATATATATAATATAGTATATATATAATATAGTATATATATATATAATATAGTATATATATATATATATAATATAGTATATATATATATATATATAATATAGTATATATATATATATAATATAGTATATATATATATAATATAGTATATACATATATAATATAGTATATATATATATATATAATATAGTATATATATATATATAATATAGTATATATATATATAATATAGTATATATATATATATATATAATATAGTATATATATATATATATATAATATAGTATATATATATATATATAATATAGTATATATATATATATATATAATATAGTATATACATATATAATATAGTATATATATATAATATAGTATATATATATATATAATATAGTATATATATATATATAATATAGTATATATATATATATAATATAGTATATATATATATATAATATAGTATATATATATATAATATAGTATATATATATATATAATATAGTATATATATATATATAATATAGTATATATATAATATAGTATATATATATATATATAATATAGTATATATATATATATATATAATATAGTATATATATATATATATAATATAGTATATATATATATATATAATATAGTATATATATATAATATAGTATATATATATATATAATATAGTATATATATATATATATATAATATAGTATATATATATATATATATAATATAGTGTATATATATATATAATATAGTATATATATATATATAATATAGTATATATATATATAATATAGTATATATATATATATATACTATAGTATATATATATATATATATAATATAGTATATATATATATATATACTATAGTATATATATATATATATAATATAGTATATATATATATATATAATATAGTATATATATATATATATAATATAGTATATATATATATATAATATAGTATATATATATATATAATATAGTATATATATATATATATAATATAGTATATATATATATATAATATAGTATATATATATATAATATAGTATATATATATATATATAATATAGTATATATATATATAATATAGTATATATATATATATATATATAATATAGTATATATATATATATAATATAGTATATATATATAATATAGTATATATATATAATATAGTATATATATATATAATATAGTATATATATATATATAATATAGTATATATATATATATAATATAGTATATATATATATATAATATAGTATATATATATATATAATATAGTATATATATATATATAATATAGTATATATATATATATAATATAGTATATATATATATATAATATAGTATATATATATATATATATAATATAGTATATATATATATAATATAGTATATATATATATATATATAATATAGTATATATATATATATAATATAGTATATATATATATATAATATAGTATATATATATATATAATATAGTATATATATATATATAATATAGTATATATATATATATATAGTATATATATATATATATAGTATATATATATATAATATAGTATATATATATATAGTATATATATATATATATAGTATATATATATATATAATATAGTATATATATAATATAGTATATATATATATATATAATATAGTATATATATATATATATAATATAGTATATATATATATATATATATAATATAGTATATATATATATATATAATATAGTATATATATATATAATATAGTATATATATATATATATAATATAGTATATATATATATATATAATATAGTATATATATATATAATATAGTGTATATATATATATAATATAGTGTATATATATATATATATATATATATATATATATATATAGTATATATATATATATATATATATATATATATATATAATATAGTATATATATATATATATATATATATATATATATATAATATAGTATATATATATATAATATAGTATATATATAATATAGTATATATATATATATAATATAGTATATATATATATATATAATATAGTATATATATATATATATAATATAGTATATATATATATATATAATATAGTATATATATATATATATAATATAGTATATATATATATATAATATAGTATATATATATATATATATAATATAGTATATATATATATATAATATAGTATATATATATATATATATAATATAGTATATATATATATATATAATATAGTGTATATATATATATATAATATAGTATATATATATATATAATATAGTATATATATATATATAATATAGTATATATATATATATAATATAGTATATATATATATATATAATATAGTATATATATATATATAATATAGTATATATATATATATAATATAGTATATATATATATATATAATATAGTATATATATATATATAATATAGTATATATATATATATAATATAGTATATATATATATATAATATAGTATATATATAATATAGTATATATATATATAATATAGTATATATATATATATAATATAGTATATATATATATATAATATAGTATATATATATATAATATAGTATATATATATATATAATATAGTATATATATATATAATATAGTATATATATATATATAATATAGTATATATATATATATATAATATAGTATATATATATATATAATATAGTATATATATATATATAATATAGTATATATATATATATAATATAGTATATATATATATATAATATAGTATATATATATATAATATAGTATATATATATATATAATATAGTATATATATATATATAATATAGTATATATATATATATAATATAGTATATATATATATATAATATAGTATATATATATATATAATATAGTATATATATATATATAATATAGTATATATATATATAATATAGTATATATATATATATAATATAGTATATATATATATAATATAGTATATATATATATAATATAGTATATATATATATAATATAGTATATATATAATATAGTGTATATATATATATAATATAGTATATATATAATATAGTGTATATATATAATATAGTGTATATATATATATAATATAGTATATATATATATAATATAGTATATATATATATATAATATAGTATATATATATATATAATATAGTATATATATATATATAATATAGTATATATATATATATAATATAGTATATATATATATATAATATAGTATATATATATATATATAATATAGTATATATATATATATATAATATAGTATATATATATATATATAATATAGTATATATATATATATAATATAGTATATATATATATATAATATAGTATATATATATATAATATAGTATATATATATAATATAGTGTATATATATAATATAGTGTATATATATATATATATATATAATATAGTATATATATATAATATAGTGTATATATATATATATATATATATATATATAATATAGTATATATATAATATAGTATATATATATATAATATAGTATATATATATAATATAGTATATATATATATATATAATATAGTATATATATATATATAATATAGTATATATATATAATATAGTATATATATATATATAATATAGTATATATATATATATAATATAGTATATATATATATAATATAGTATATATATATATAATATAGTATATATATATAATATAGTATATATATATATATAATATAGTATATATATATATATATAATATAATATATATATATATAATATAGTATATATATATATAATATAGTATATATATATATATAATATAATATATATATATATAATATAGTATATATATATATAATATAGTATATATATAATATAGTATATATATATATAATATAGTATATATATATATATAATATAATATATATATATATAATATAGTATATATATATATAATATAGTATATATATATATATAATATATATATATATAATATAGTATATATATATATATAATATAATATAGTATATATATATATAATATAATATAGTATATATATATATATAATATAATATAATATATATATATATATATATATAGTATATATAATATAGTATATATATATAATATAGTATATATATATATAATATATATATATATATAATATAGTATATATATATATAATATAGTATATATATATATAATATAGTATATATATATATAATATAGTATATATATATATAATATAGTATATATATATATAATATAGTATATATATATATAATATAGTATATATATATATATATATATATATATATAATATAGTATATATATATATATATATATAATATAGTATATATATATATATATATATATAAGTATAATCCCGTGTATAGTCAATATTCATTCTTATAAATATTAAACAAACGACAAATGTAAAATATAGTAGAATTACAAAAATAAAACTCAGAAAATACATACCAATGGACAAAGTAAAATTCATTAGACTTTTCCCTTTACGTTGATATTCATCCCACAGATCACCGACAGGCGTAAATCCATCGAAAGGGACATTTTTTGTAAGTTTTATATATTTCCTAAATTAAATAAACCTAATCCTCATATAAAAATAATAATTCGGAATGTGCTTGATAGCATTCCTTAAAATGGTTCCAACGAAATTTTAAAGAGAACAAGGCAATTCACATTTTCTGTTGTGAAAATATACTTTGGAAACAACTCTAACATAAAAATTGAGCTATTCTCCATGTTGACAAGATAGATAACAAAACAACTGGTTCAACATTCGTTTAAATTGTTTCGGTGCTGGCGCCTGAATATTTAATATCTTCCGTTTAAAGACTCACAAGCAGAGACAGCTATAATATGATCAACATCAGAAGAACAAGTAAAGGCATTTATATATAAAATTTTACAATAAGTCTGAAGGAATAATTTTTGTTTGTTTACGAGATTCTTAGAAGATAAATATATGCATCGAAGTATATCTCTGAAAGAGAAATACATATAATGCAAGAACAGAAGACATGCATTGTTAGGCGCATATTTCTGTGTACATAATTTTATTTATTAATGCTTTAATAATCGGTCGTTTCAAGACAGATACATGTATATATGTGCATGTTAGTTATTCTTTCTTAATTCCACTATAAGAACGTTTATTATAAAATCTATTCAACCTGCGCAAACTCGTTTCGTAATCATAGACTCGCTATCTTCTACCTTCTATACTCTGCTATAACATCACATCACGGGAAATAACGAAGTGAAAATTTTAACTTGTATTTGAGAAAGCCAACAGGTACATGGCCAACTTGAGCTTGTTGAATGCTAAAGGTATATATATATATATATATATATATATATATATATATATATATATATATAAGGTGGCATGGCTTGAAGGAGACAAATATTTACATATATTTTCTGTTTATACCTTATTCTTATGGATACAACTTGAGTAAATTCTATTTTACTTAAACAGTATTAATTACATTTACCGGACTGAATCTTTGAGAAATTTCATAGAGAATATGCGGTTTCCGACAGAAATCGAACTCGTATCCGATACTATGACTGTCATATTGCCTGACGTGCTGTTTCACCATTCAGCCACAGAGAACTTGCTGTTGAGAAAATTCTAAATAACTTTCCATTAAAAAATATCTTCTATAATCTTTATCGATAATTCATTTCTGCCCCGAAAACAAACTTGGCGTGAGCAACGTAAATACGCTTCGAAGCTGAAATGATTTTTTGATGCGTTTAGCTCACACACACACACATATATATATATATATATATATATATATATTCCAGTCGAATCCATTACATTCACTTACGTGCTAATACTCTTGGGAAAGGTGTGAATCCTCCTCTTCTCCCTCCAACTATGGGTAAATAGTAGGACAGACTGGGTTCTATAACCTTGGATGGCAACTGGTCTAGGAGAAGGACAACTCTGAATTCTAAACCTGCGGAGGGTCGTTTGGGGACCTTGTGGCATTCGCTGCACCAGGCCCCTGTATTCGTCCCTCCAAAAAGTGTGGATGGCCCTGCACAAAGCCTACACCACTATAATCAAATCTCATGTGTCGGTGTTCGGCTTTCAGTTTCTGAGAACTGATCTGCCTGACCCTCATGCGTCGAGATCGACGGGAGAGTCCATCATAGATATATAAACCTTCCAATGTTATTTTACTGGATACTCATATGTCATCCGACACTTCGTTCACTTACTAAACATCATATTTATTTTTGTCTACCATCCTGATTCCTAGAAAAGCACAATTTGCGCTCTCTTAAACCCGATTGGCAGAGTATAACCGTCGTTTGACCGACGTGCCTAAACCCTGCTCGGCCACAAAGAATACTTGCCGATCAAGCAACGTCCGAACTGTGCCTTTAAACAAAATCCTTCTCCTCAGAGTTTTCACGAAATCATATCTTCTCAGTTTCGTACGAAAGCCTCATTTGCTAAAGAAATTATTTTCTATTTATCTATCCGACAGATTTTTATGACTTTAAACGTTAATTTTAGGGGATACATATATATCTGAGTAGATGCTTACTTTATTTATAGAAGTCTATTTTTTATATTCGTCTACTGACAAGAATTTTCGGGAAATCATCAAAAAGAGACCCGCTCTTCGTCATATTCAGCAGAATATCCAGGATATCTCAACAGTGTACACACGCATTAAAATTTTCACCAAAAATTCTAGGATCTACAATCTACTATAATTTAAAAAATTTATATAGAAACAGTATCATTAGATTTGTCACTCCCATCGTCATTTCGCACGAGCTTTACGCATTGACAGTACCTTCTAAATAATTGACTATTTGGTTTGAAATCGCGTGAAAAACAAAATATAGCAAAGACACTACTTAGTTTCAGCGAAGAAAAAAAAGCAAACGAATTATACAAGTGTATAACGTCTCCTAATAGCTCATAAATAATTGTCTATTCTGTTTTCACCGCGTGAAAAGACAGACGAAGGCGCTACTTGTTTTCAGTCAGAAAACGAAAAAGTAAACTGTTTAAAGTCTGCTTTAGTGCAACAAAACAGTTGTCAATTTTTTTTTTCATTTGTTATGGCTTTTTAAAATCACGATGAGTGTTCATATTTATGTTTATTAATGCAATATCTTTTTAAGTTGTTAAGCTTATACTATTTCCACTTCCTGACTTCCCCATCTGCGAATTGTGCTTCCCATGTCCATTTGTTTGCATAACAGTTAATACCGCATAAATAATGAACTATTCCCTAGTTATAATGAATAAAGTAGTATATGTTTCTTGGCTAAAAAACACGAACATCGGGAGTGGTCTTGTAATAGTATAAAATCCAATCATTGGTTGAGCACAGGCCATTTTCATAAGGCTACTGTTTGACTACGAATTCTACCAATCTTAAAAATCTTGTCAATCCTATGCTACCGATATTTTTCTAATTTTCAGTAACAATAATCCGTACAATTTCTTCAGTTCGTCGAATAGATCCATTCTCACATACTGTAAGAAAGAAAGAGGATATTCGTAAATATATGTTCCGGTATAATTTTTTTTAAAAACTCATTACTCAAACGAGATGCCACCACTGTCATATCGCGAATTAAATAAAATAATTTATATCAATAAAATTTAAGTTTCGTGTGTATGCATATTATATAAAGTCATGCTATAAAAATGGCTTAGGTGCCGATTATCGTCTAACAACTTCGGTGAAGTAGGGCGGATGTTTTGATTCCAAAGCCAGTTGTAAGGCCTCTGGGAAGAAATTTATCCAAACATTCTCAATAGCATCCACTGATCTTTCAAATATCAGGCTGCAAGAACTGACGTGTATATAAGAACTATCCGCCGTATGATCGATTTAATTCCTATCATTCGAGGGCGGTGGTCTCATCGATGACGGGTGAATTATCCTGCTTACTAAAAGTGGTCAAATAACAACGGTTAAATAACAACGGTCACATTCCAATGAAATGTTTACGAAGGCCAAAAGATCTAATCCATGTCACAATTGCACACTACATTCCTTTATCTAAGCCTTATATGAGTGGGTAACTTTGAGAACTACAGTACCTGGCTATATGCGGTCTGCGCTACACACTAACACTGCCTGGAATCGAAATCTACATGAATTGTCACTCATTGGACCACGCCATACTAATGTGTTCAGATAATCTATGTTACGTATCAAGAGTTTACTGAGTGAAGAGATGTCCTGTGGTGTAATCCGTTCGTGTATCCCATGAGAGTTTTTGAACCATTATATTCTGCACAGAATGTGACTATAATGTTTCAGCATTTATTGCTGCAAACAAATCAAGCCGTACTTCACGTCAGGAACTAACGTTGTCCAGAACGGCGCCATCAGTTATGGCCCATAAATACCTCGCACTTCAGATGGCAAATGTCCCTTCTATTTCCGAAATGTTCCATCGGCCTGGCTGTCATTATTATTATTGCTAGTTCAAACTCCGCTATTCTGTCGTTTTCACACGATCTATCTTCTCGGCATTCACACTTGCTCATCGCACGTCAGTTCGCAACTGTTATACGTCTGAGCCTTACCAAATATTTTACTGCACTGGAGCAAGTACTACATGCTACTATTTCATTACGTTTAGCAGGTGTAGGGAGATGAACCCCAATGTCTAAATGTTAATGATAGCATTTTGCTGACTGTATTTTTCCATTCTGAAAATAACTACTAGGGACGATGTATATTTCACAGGGAAAAGTCAGAATGTTCTTACAAAAGATAGGCTAAGGCAGTAAAGTAACTTTAGCAATATTTTAGCAGGAAATTATTTGCGTGCCACAAATAATGGCTATTCTATTTATCAGTTAACAATCTCTAAAGATTTTACTAATTCTTAAGTGCAATTACATTAAATGTAATTCATCGCCACAGATTAAAGTTGTCCTCACAGGTGATACAAGGATGGCACCAAAGTAGAACACGTTCTAGGTTTGGCTTGGTATTTGTTTTACAACATATCAACATGAATAGTTTATTTCATGCACACAAAAAATCCATTCTTGGTAAATATATTTTCCCTTCCAAAATCCATTCTTGGTAAATATATTTTCCCTTCCAAAATCCATTCTTGGTAAATATATTTTCCCTTCCAAAATCCATTCTTGGTAAATATAATTTCCCTTCAAAAATCCATTCTTGGTAAATATAATTTCCCTTCAAAAATCCATTCTTGGTAAATATATTTTCCCTTCAAAAATCCATTCTTGGTAAATTTAATTTCCCTTCAAAAATCCATTCTTGGTAAATTTAATTTCCCTTCAAAAATCCATTCCTGGTAAATTTAATTTCCCTTCAAAAATCCATTCCTGGTAATATTTTTTCTTTCAAATATCCATTGCTCGTAATAATTATTTACTTCAAAAATGTATTTCTGGCTTTTTTACGGCATATCAACCATAATGAGTTAATTGAAGACAAGAGTTTTATTGCTGGTGATTTTTTTCATCAAAAATGTATTGCTGTTAATATATTTTTTAAATTTATTGCTGGTCATACTTATTTCTTCATCAATTTGTTTCTTAGTGTTTTGACCCTAGTTTTGGGGGTTAACTACATGCATACAAGTGGAACCTTAACAGGTGCTATCACCTCGACTCAGGGTGAACCTGGGAATACCAGCAATTAAGTTGTGGTTCCAGGCTCTTCAAAGCCTCCTGATCAGAGGTTTGTTGTTGGATCTAGCTTATCGTATTAACCAGGACGAGGATGTAGTTTATCTTCATAACCAGGACGTGAACAAGTTTTAAACGAAGTTACTATTGCATAATATATAAAAACCCCGAGTCAAACATGTGCAACGTATAAAGCGTTTCATAGGCAAATGTAAAATTGCCTAACATGGTATGTTTACTGTCTAAACCCAATCGTCTCAAATAGGCAGATAACAGTGTTATTTGAGCATGCAGACTTGGCACTGTTACATTTGGTAAGACAAAAATATATTCCGAAATATAGGGCAAATGATCGAGATCCTATATGAAGAACATCGCATCAGGGTATAGATTCAATGTTTCGTGTGATGTTGCGTTAAATTCTTAGTGTTCTGTTCGAAGAAGCACTAATGGGTCTTCAAAGGGTTGAGGTAGAGACATGCTGTTGCAGATAATTAGCACACATTATTGCACGATATTTTACCCGTTAACAAGATAAAACAGATGGAATCTTGTATGGGGGGGAGGTAAAAATCTCTGAATGCGACAATAAAATTTCCGTTCATCATTGCAATAAAATGATTAAAAATAATTTTAATATTTTGAAGACCAGTGAGAACTATGCACGCATACTCCAAACACTATTTTTTAACAAAAAGATTGCATCTCTGTAAATATTCGTCCGCAGATAGAAATTATTCACTACTTCGTTGTTGCTCCATGGATAGTCACCGCGCAGACAATTTATCTGAAGAACGAATTATGCGATTTTATTCATATTGAAGATATCTAAACACTAAATCCGATAATGTGTTATCTTCAGCAACAAGTTCTGAAGATTGCGTTTAATCATGAAAAATGTTGCCGCTGGTTATTGGCTTCAAAGTCTGTGTGCGTATGTGTATATATACACACGAATAAACTCCTGCGAAGTACGAACGCGTGAGAAAAAGAGAGAAAAGGAGAAAATATGAATGCCCTTATCTGAATAACATTTGAAAAGTTTCGACTACATCAGTGCATATATTAATTTATAGTGCAAACACGTAGTCATTGAATTTTGTTCCAGTTTCACATGTTCGATTTTAAGAAAGTGATACAGCCAATTTCCATTAAAAATATCAAGTATATTGGCCATAATTCTGCACGTGATTCAGTCTAGTAAAAGAATTAGAATTCCATTTCACGCACACTTTTTGAAATAGTGACATTTACTTGCTTAACATACTTAAAAAAATATGCACATGTGGTTCTGAATCAAGGCAAATGTGATATTTTTACAAAATGTAATTGTAATGTTAGAGAATGTGTACATATATTAGGACGTTGGAAATTGTCCATTGCTTTTATCAATGCAGAGCGAATACGCAATTTTCTTTTAAAAAAACATTTGGAACACACACATGCATTATATTGTACACACACACTTGTGGAATTTCTCATCGATTTAGCAGTGTATTTTGAAAAGGAACCACGGGACAAATTCCTCACTGTATATCTGAAGTGGTAATCGCGTGAATCGAAAGGACTGATAACAGCGAAATGGTACACATTTTCTACTCCATATTTAAGCGATGACACTCAGAAATCAAACAAACTACGGACGATAAGATAATCAAGTTTGCTCTTTTTATCTCGCAGATAGAGGAGGATGGGTTCATATATTTTCAGTGTGAAATATAAAGAAACGAATGAAAAAAATGGCAGGAATACGTACTCACCTCGGGAATGATCACTTTCACGTCGATAACAAACGTCGCACTCCACATATAAATCCGCAAACATGTTAATTTAAAAACAAAGAAATCCTTAAAAAATACTTGTTATATTGTATTTCACAAATTGGATAATTATCCAATCTGCTACTAATTCGTATCAAGTGTGGATAAACTGGCCGAAATCTAAAATACTACGAAATATGTGTGTGTGTGTGTGTGTGTGCGTGTGTGCACGTATATGCAAGGAACTTCATAGGCATTACCTTAGCAAAGTAACGTTTTCTCAGATGGCAAATATCTGAATCAATAATTCATTTACCTGATATTATTTAGTTTGCAGTACTAAACGAAACATTTGAACGAAAAATTGGATTTGATTGTCAGTTATTTATGTGCCATGCGTGCTACTGCCTCGTCAGTCGTGTATCTTTCGATACATCATTGACGAGGTAGATTTATTTCCGCAGTAGGTTACCATTTCTTTCTGCGGTAAAAAGAAATCCTGTTATTTACCCATTCATACTTTTCCCCAAGTGTATTAGCACGTACGTGACTGTAATGGATTCGTCTGGGATTTTAACTGCTATCCGATTGCTCTCTACGACATGATCGATCATAGTATTTGTTTCGTAATCTGCATTCACTTACATTGTTCTTCTCGTCTGAGTTTCAAAAAGCTAATCATATCTCGAATTACAAAAACGGCGTATACTTAGTACATCGATAGCAAATCGACTTCATGATTCCCGAAAAATCGTCAATTCTCACACGTTTCCCTCTGCATATCGCCATTTATGCGGGGATATCCAATTCTGTCAATTGATTTTGGTCAGGCTGCTAGATTTGTTTTTATTTAACAGCGCCTGTCTCTATATGCTGACGGATGATAGCCTACTCTGTAATCTCGTGTAGTCAATCGTTTAAAACTTTTGTAACCATTGCTCTTGTTACTTGAATACATTTAGCGCCATACCGGAGATCAATCTGAGAGGCTAAAAGAATATTACAAAACGCTTTTTTTAATTCACAGATTTTCATAAAATCTACGGGAATTAACGGTAGAACTAGTCAAAATATTTATTTATAAAAACAATCTATAAATAACGTGATTAAAAATTAATCTGCAGTCGATTTCTGAAGCAGACGATATTAACACCTGCTTCCTTAAGTTTATTCCCAGAGAAAGAAAATGGAGGATGAACGAAGGGGGGAGGAGTAGGAAAAATAAACACAATAATTCCTCCACCTGCTACTTAGTTCAAAAATAGTAAGTCGGGCGTGTTCATATTTAGTTTCACCTCTTTTCAAGATGATTGTATTAATTATCCTTTATTTTCTTGTTTCAAAAATCCTGTTAACAAAATATGTAAGTACCGAATTTATGTATGTGTAAGTTTCTAGAATCCAGGTGAAATTCTCGGTTTGAACAGGTAGACTAGATTCTGCTAATTCTCAATTTTCTCTTCCCACAGCACCAATAACAGACGAAAACAATGTTTGTAGAAAAATGAAAATCTTCATTGAAGATTGAAAATAAATCATTTCACGAAATTAAAAACGGAATAACAATTTTCGAATAAATTTGGTATGCTTTGCATCAAATATTAAATGATATGAAAAAAAAAACTTATTTTTACGTCTTAGAATATAGTTATTTAGTGTCTATTCGATGCTTGTTTAAGTGCTGAAATTTCTGTATACGGGTAATTCGAATCGTTTTTCTCTTATTTCGAAGCAGATATAAAACATGTATATCTAAATAGATATTCTTTAAATAACAAAAATATGAAAACAGTATTGATGGCGTAAACACCTTCGACAAAACAAATTTGTGCAACTGATTTATTTTTTATCTTTGGCATTGATTCTTTTTAAAAATATTTTTAGACTTTATATTTATCGTGAATTCTCAATTTCTTTTTTTAAAAATTCAAATAAATATTGATATATCGATTAGATTTTCGTCCTTTCACTTATTGTCCTTTTTTTTATATTGCCATCATGTTAGGAAAAAAAACGAAACATTTTGGGGAAAACAGATTTTTATATTTTTTTGCCAGATATTTCAATGAAATATTAGCAGTTTTTGCCCGGAATTCGAACTTGAATGCTATGACACTACCTGTTTAAGTTTTTGTTAGTAAATGCCTGATGATGGAAGATTATGTATATTTTCATTTGTGAATTCCCCTCGTTTGGTGCGCGAGAAAAATTAAACACGATTTTATCTACATCACTGCCGCTACCGCAGGCACTTTTAATAATGGCTCGATTACGAGTATAATATGCTGCTCCCAGAATGAAAAACGATGGATGAGGATATTCTGGGATTTGCTTCCATGAAATGTCGAGTGTTCTATTTCGTATCGGTACGTATTAACATGAAAGCAATTCTCTCCGTAAATGTTGTATTGGTGCTCAAATAGTTTCATCGGCGATGAAGAGGAATACTTATCCACTTTATTTTAAGCGTTGATGTTTTCTATAGAGAGACTTAACAAGTTCTGCCGTTTTTAAGAAACATTAAAAACATTGATGCTTAATATTTCGTACGTCCAGTTAAGCTAAATGTAACAATTTATTCAGTTGAGCTATTTTTGTTTAGCACGCCTATACTGATAGCGGATTTGATTTGCTACAATTGCAATATTCTCAGAAACTAACATAAAACTAACAAAATTAACAACAACTGTGACGCAGCTCCCTGGAACAGATTGTGATTTACCTCTTGAAAATATCAGTACATATCATACAATATTGATATCAGTATTTGTACTTCGTATCTGAGATTTTAAAACTAACTTTAGTGCCGAATGTTATTAATTTATTACTGACGCCATGATTGTTTGATCTTGTTGAAAATATATTTTTATGTTCGTTGAGATATTATGCCGATTCCTTTGGGCAGAGAAAAAAAAACTAAGATACGTGGTTACATTTGCACAGAATAATAATTCTTGAAGTAAGCTACCTTGTAGAATCCATACTTACTCCTGAAAAACTGCCTCCCTGGCAATACGAGTCAGTTGAGATCTTGTTATATTAGAAACAGCTTGACATGCCGCAATAATAGATTACGCACATTTACATTCGACCGATGATTATCACGAAATGAAGCCAACTTCAAAGTTCAGAGCAAGAGGCTCAGAGACAGACAGTGACTGAATGAAAATAAATTTCGTTTTGGAGACGAAAATCACAAAAGAAAATTCTTGTATATAAAACTGACCATCCCGCCAAAAGGCACCCAGAGGAATGAAGCGATTCTCAGAGAACGGACAGAGGAGACGGCTGTGCACCACGCCTAATCTCTACTTCGCTCGCTTATAGCAGTAGGGAAAATCCTAGAGTAAATTCTGGCTCACTACTGGAAATTATTTTTTATTTTTTTAGCAAAACAACCCACTAACGTTTTAGAGCCATCAGTGTATATACACTTATAATTTCGGTGAGATTGAAGAACAGTATCGATTTCCGCCATGTAATCGCGTAATTTTAGAGTATTTAGTAAGGTTTAGCAAAGTCTTAGGGTACTTCATTAACCAGAGTGGAATTTTTGAGTTGGTGATTTTAAGAATTAGGGCTGGATTTGTATTTCTCTGACGGAATGTTTCATGTAAATGCCAAATTGTTTGATAACATTTTCTTTGTGTATCAAACAGACATTTGTATTTCTGGTTGAAGGTAGAGTGATAATCGGGGTTAGATGGACAGGACTTGAGTTTTAGATAATATTGTAATGCCAGTTTTTCAGGTCTCAGTTTTAACGTTGCTTAATGAGCTTCAGCACATAAACCTTCTATAGGTGATGTTTTCAAGGCACCCAGAGTTAGTCTTAATCTTGAATGGGGTCAATGGTTTTCCGAGTCAAACCATTCATGAAACATTCGATCTTATTAGATCTCTATATCATTTTAGCAGTTTTATGCGATCTGCTCCGCATTCGGTTCTTAGCCACAACTCGCAGTAATTGCAATACTCTGAAGCATTCCTGTTTTATGTATTTTAATTGAGATGAATATAGTGGTTTATCGAAAAAGTTTCCCTAGAGACTGATGTTGACCAGTTATTTATAATTCGGTTCCATCAAGTTAAAGAATTTGTGCATTTTGTCTGATTAGCGAAATGGATACACTTTGTTTTGGTTGCGGGGAATTTGAAACCATTTTCAATAATTCATTGATTTAATTTATCCAGGCATATTTGCAGTTGCCGTTCTGCAGTATGCATATTTTTTTATCTGCAGCAGATCAGAATGTTATCTACGTATAATGAACCATAGACGCCTTGATTCAAACAGTTAATGTTACTTCTTATATTAAAAGGCGTGACGTACAAGATACCAACTTGTGGAACTCCTTCCTCTTGGATTTCTGAGTCTGAGAATGTGGATCCAAACCTGATTTGAAAGTTCTATCGGACAAAATTCATTTATCAAACTGGGAAATTTACCGTGTAATCCAAGATTGTATAGGTGTTTCTATATTCCCTGTCTTCATGTTGTCCCATAGACCTTGTCTATATAAAGGAAAATGGCTACTGTGTGTTTTTTTAAGAGTTTCTAGGCGGACTACCTTGTCGATGAAGCCGCTTTTGTTTCGGAATCCACTCTGGAGATTGGTAGCTAAACCATTTGTTTCGAGGTACCAGTTAAATATTTTATTTACGATATTTCTAGGGTTTTGTATGTGCAACTCGTTTATTTTATGGTCGAATGTTTTGTGGGTTTGGTTTGTCTATTTGGTTTTGTTATAGGGATCACAATAGCTCGTTTACAGCTAATAGGCAGTTTTCAATATCTCCTTAAATATGTTTAACAGATTTTTTGTGGGGGGAAACGTCTTTAAGAAATTGATAATGAATTTCATCTGGGCCGTTAACTATACTATGTGATTCGCTTATGGCATCTTAAAGCTCGTTGAGATTAAAAGGATGCTGTTCTTTGTTGTTCGTCTTCTGACTATTTTATCCTCTGCATCATGCCTGCTTTTTTGAATTGCTGATTATAGTTATCACGAGAGGACATTTTTAATGGTTTATGTAAATAGACTTACTAAGTCTTTTTTGCTCGTTATTTTATGTTATTTTGGGTTTCTTTGGTTTTACGGCATATCAACCTCAATGGGTTATTTAATGCCGACAAAATTTTATTGTTGGTAATGTTTTATTTGTCTATTTCTGGTAATAATTTTCTTTCTAATATGCATCGCTGATATATTTTTCTTTTTCAAAAACAATGCATTGCTGCCAACATTTGGTTTTCAAAAACAATGCATTGCTGCCAACATTTGGTTTTCAAAAACAATGCATTGCTGCCAACATTTGGTTTTCAAAAACAATGCATTGCTGCCAACATTTGGTTTTCAAAAACAATGCATTGCTGCCAACATTTGGTTTTCAAAAACAATGCATTGCTGCCAACATTTGGTTTTCAAAAACAATGCATTGCTGCCAACATTTGGTTTTCAAAAACAATGCATTGCTGCCAACATTTGGTTTTCAAAAACAATGCATTGCTGCCAACATTTGGTTTTCAAAAACAATGCATTGCTGCCAACATTTGGTTTTCAAAAACAATGCATTGCTGCCAACATTTGGTTTTCAAAAACAATGCATTGCTGCCAACATTTGGTTTTCAAAAACAATGCATTGCTGCCAACATTTGGTTTTCAAAAACAATGCATTGCTGCCAACATTTGGTTTTCAAAAACAATGCATTGCTGCCAACATTTGGTTTTCAAAAACAATGCATTGCTGCCAACATTTGGTTTTCAAAAACAATGCATTGCTGCCAACATTTGGTTTTCAAAAACAATGCATTGCTGCCAACATTTGGTTTTCAAAAACAATGCATTGCTGCCAACATTTGGTTTTCAAAAACAATGCATTGCTGCCAACATTTGGTTTTCAAAAACAATGCATTGCTGCCAACATTTGGTTTTCAAAAACAATGCATTGCTGCCAACATTTGGTTTTCAAAAACAATGCATTGCTGCCAACATTTGGTTTTCAAAAACAATGCATT
This sequence comes from Acanthosepion esculentum, assembly GCA_964036315.1. NCBI lineage: Eukaryota > Metazoa > Mollusca > Cephalopoda > Sepiida > Sepiidae > Acanthosepion > Acanthosepion esculentum. The sequence goes on along the minus strand of OZ038486.1, from coordinate 59,646,122 downwards.
GCTGCCAACATTTGGTTTTCAAAAACAATGCATTGCTGCCAACATTTGGTTTTCAAAAAAATGCATTGCTGCCAACATTTGGTTTTCAAAAAAATGCATTGCTGGCAAAATGTGGTTTTCAAAAATGCATTGCTGGTAATACTTTTTATAAAGTATTTCTGGTACTAAAACCTATTTTTACATTCTCAGTGTTTTGACCCCTTTTACAATTCCATTGAATAAGGTTTTGCATCTTGATTATGTATTATGAATTATAAATTTATACTATCCAATTTTTTTTATTATATGTGTGAAGTGTACATCATTTCTTTATGCTTCTGACTATTAGCATTTTGTTTCTTGTTATGTTTTGTTCTTTGAATCTCTTATTTCTAATTTGTTTGATTTTGCTCCCTTACATTTACCATTCATTCCTTTTAATGTACTTTATCTAGATGATCTTTCCCTTGTTTAGAGATGGTTAGAGATTTGATCCTTGATGTCCATTCATCTTTGTTCTTCATTAACCGTTTCGTTATCCTTTTTTTGTATCTCTTCATTCTCTTGAGAATGTTTCGATGTTTCTATTTCTTGGATCTTTTTTTCGTTTTGATCTCTTGTGTTTAATAGTTTTGTATATGTAGATTCATTTGTGTTTGCGATGACGGTATAGGGTTTGTTTTTCCATTAGGTTCTTTTAATGATCTTTGTGTCGATGATGACTGTTCCCTTGTTTGTGATGTGGGAAAGTTTTGTTCCTCTATGTCCATTTCTCTTGATTCTTCACTAAAAGTTGAGTTATATTTTATGTACCTTTTGATTCTCTTGAGAATATTTAGAGGTTTCCAATTCTTGGATTTTTGTACTTGTGTTTGGAATTTTCGGATTTGTTTTTCTACATGTAGAGACTTTTTAATTTGAGTTTGACGAGACAGGATATTTTTTGTCTATGGGCGTTTGATTTATGAGTGATATACTACATTTTAGTAGTTCTACTAAACAACTTAATTCGTTAATAAGCATTATAAATTATTGGCTTCTTAATGCATTGTTTTCTTGAATGACTTTTTGTTGAGTTGATATTTTAGTGGTATTTGTATATGATACTTGAAGTGAATTGGATTCAACTGTTTCCTGGCCTCTTGGAATGAGGTATTTTGCATATATTTTCTTCTAATTATTTCCTTTTTCCAAATGTTACACTCTTTGGTGTCTGCTGAATGTTTTTCCTTACAGTTTGAATATAAAGGAGACCTTTCACAGGGTGATTCATCATGCTCAGTTTCCGGTCCACCACATCTTCGACAGACAGTTGTTCTCGTACAAACATTTTGAAGATGACCAAATTTATGACATTTATGACATCTACGGAGATTTGGAATGTATGGCTCTACCTTGGCTGTTGTGTAACATTATTACTTTTGGTAGAGTCGGTTTGTCAAATGTCAAAATGCATGTGTTTACTACTACGTTATTTCTTTTTACTTGTATTCTTTTAACATCTGTTACTCCTTGCTTTATTAGGGTATCATCATTTTCAATTTTTTCTGATGAACAATGTAACAGTTAGAGGCATTTTATTACTCCTTTTGATGAATTAAGAAATTGATGGGGTAGGCCTTGACTTTATTGTTAATTTGTTTGATTTTTAGCAATTTCTCTGTATATTTTTTGGATATCACTTGATTTAAAAGAGTTTTTTAACAAACTAGTTTGATCATGTCTGAAATAACCCTTTACAACAAGAAAGAAGACACGTATGATATATCACACTCAACTGATTCTACAACAATGAAATTTGGAAATTGATTTTTTTCTATTTCATTTTTGCTTTCAGAAGTCTCATATTGTCTCTTTGTTCACTTATAAGAGAGCCCATATAATTTTAATTTTTGTATTAGCTGTCTCTGCATCCCACACACCTCGGAGTTCCTTCTTAAGGAACACTATCAGGGGGACTAATCCCATTCGCCCTAATCCGCCTAGGCTACACAGACAGTATAGTTGTGATGAGAGTTGATACTTACACCTGAACTCCCCCACCATATCTAACCAATTATAGTATGATGTAAGGTGTCGTGGCCCTGTCGGACCCATTATCTATCATCCTAACTAGCCGATTGGAATGGATTGGTCTATTCCTCCCGCCCGTCTATCCCAGGTAGGGACCGAAGTGAAGTGTTGTGAAAACTCATGGTCATTTTACACCAGATAAGGTGTCACTTAGCCACCAGCACTCCGTCCCCAGGCATCACGGGTCGCCTTCTACGGGAAACGGGTGGCCCATTTAGGGGAAATTTTAGTTTTTTTTTAAATTGGGTTTTGTGAATGTGAACCTTATATACTGCAATTTGTGTTGATGGTATTATTATTACAAAAAAAAACATTCTTATACTTTCCTAGTATTCCGATTCCAGATCAAGGGAGAGGGAAACAATTTACCCATAGCTGGGACCCTAACGGGTGATACCATCTCGGGTCAGGGTTGACCCGGGAACAACAGCAACTAAGAGGCGGTTCTGCGCTCCTCAATACCCCCTGATCAGAGGCATTGCTGCTGGATGCAGTTTATCGTCATACCCAGGACATTTATGTTATTTTGAGAAAGGTGATTTAGAGGAGGAGACATATGTTTCCTTATCCTCCAAAGTTTTTGGGGGCTTCGTATTGGAGTTAATTTTATTTATGTAATCCCTCTATAATTTTCTTTTAGCATATGATTTGATGACGACGTGTCATTGCTCTTTTTCCTTTCAATAGATTTAAATTATGGTTGAGTATTAAATTTTCGTAGTGTTGCTCTACTTTGGGGGATGTCATATTTAATTAGAATCGCTACGTCCCCATATGCCAACAATTGAGTGTAGCGTATGTAATTGTATTGAGTGTATTTTGTTTTAATTTTATCATTAGGTTTTACGAAAGTTTCTTGAAGGCAAATGACAGCATGAAGTTATTTGCTATGAGTAGGAATAGATCATTTATGTTTAATTTTTGTCATCATATTTATATATTAGGGTGTTAAGAGTTTTCGCTTCTGCCTGATTAATGTTTAGTCGATGAAGTGACCATAATCTCTATGCTCTCCGTCAGTCTGCGCTGCGTTTCTTGTCATGTTTTATTCTTTGAAGGTATTTTCGCCTGTTCGTTTGTTTGATCTTGTTTCCCGAGTTTTTCCATTAGGTTCTTTTGACGATCTTTGTCTGGATGATGACCGTTCCCTTGTTTGAGATGGTATAAAGTTTTTTTTTTCATCTATGCCCAATTCGGTTGGTTCTTGAATGATGTTTTGGGTTGTGTGATTTTTATGCACCTTTTGATTCTCTTGGGAATGTTTAGAAGGATCTATTTCTTGGACGATTTTTGTACATTGGATTGTTGTTTTCGGAGTTAATTGTTTTGTACATATAGATTATTTTTAGGTTGAGTTTGACGGAACAGCACTTGTTTTGTCCATGCGAAATTATGTGTAATATACTACATTTTAGTAGTTACATGAGATTTTTTAATTCATTTATCAGTGTTGTAAGATCTTGGCTAATTATTTCATTGTCCTCTTGGCCGTCATTTTGGTGATTTGATATTTTAGCGATATTTGAAGATGGTGTTGTAAGTAAATTAGATTAGACCTGTTTTCTGGCTTCTTGGAACGAGATGTTTTGCGTGTATTTTATTCTTATTTATTGTTCCTCTTTCCAGATGATACACTATTTAGAGTCTGCTGAGTTTTTTTTATTATTTTACAGTTTGGTCGTAAACGAGACATTTCAGAGGGTGACACTTCATGATCAGACTGAAATTCCCCACATCTTAGACAGACTGATGCTCTCGTAAAATGATTTTGTAGATGACCAAATTTCTGACATCTCCGGGGATTAGTAATGTCTGACTTTACCTTGGCTATTGAGTATCACCTTTATTTCTTTGGTAGAGTAGGTTTGTTGAATGTCAAACTATACGTGTTTATTTTTATTCGGGTATCATTTCTTTTTCTTTGACTTATTTGGAGGTCTGTTACTCCTCGGTTCTTTAGGAGTTCATCATTTTTATATCTGCTGGTGAGGAGAGTGACAGTTCTGAGCATTTTATTACTCCATTAGATAAATTATGAAATTGGTGGGGGTAAGCCTTTACTTTATTGTTATTATTTCCTTGATTTTTAGTCATTTCCTCTGTCTTGGTATTGACTTGAATTAAACGTATTTTTTCAGATTTCAGTTGTCATGGCTGATATAACCCTTTGCAATACAAAGAGACTTTTGATATTTCACTATTAAATGATTTTTTAACTATGAAAAATGGAAATTTTTCGTCTGATATTTCGTTTTAACTTTCGCGTTTCGTAAGTCATCTTTTCTCTTGCTTCATTTAGCTAAATAATTTTGAACTTTGCATCCGCTACCTGTGTTACCCACCCACCTCGGAGTTCCTTCTTAAGGGAAGGTATAAGAGGGTGATAATCCCATTCGCTCTGATTCGCCAGGGCTACACAGATGATGGTTTGGTTGTTTGGGGGTTTTATGGTATATAAACCACTATGGGAAATTTAATGCCAGATCCAGTATTTACTAAATATATCAAAAACGTATAGCTGGCACCATCGTATTGTTTCAAAAGCTGGCAACATCACCGTTTCAAAAACGGAAAGCTGGCAACATCACCGTTTCAAAAACGGAAAGCTGGCAACATCACCGTTTCAAAAACGGAAAGCTGGCAACATCACCGTTTCAAAAACGGAAAGCTGGCAACATCACCGTTTCAAAAACGGAAAGCTGGCAACATCACCGTTTCAAAAACGGAAAGCTGGCAACATCACCGTTTCAAAAACGGAAAGCTGGCAACATCACCGTTTCAAAAACGGAAAGCTGGCAACATCACCGTTTCAAAAACGGAAAGCTGGCAACATCACCGTTTCAAAAACGGAAAGCTGGCAACATCACCGTTTCAAAAACGGAAAGCTGGCAACATCACCGTTTCAAAAACGGAAAGCTGGCAACATCACCGTTTCAAAAACGGAAAGCTGGCAACATCACTGTTTCAAAAAAGTGTAGTTGTCAACATCATTGTTTCAATGTGCTGGAAAAGACCTCGAAGTTCACTATTTTCCCATAGCTGGGACCCCAACAGGTGCTACCACCCCGGGTCAGAGTGGACCTGGGAACACCAGCAATTAAGAGGTGGTTCCACGCTTCCTCAAAACCTCCTGATCAGAGGCCTTGCTGTTGGATGCAGTTTAACGTCGTACCCAGGACGTACACAGATGAGTTGTGATGGAAGCTGATACGAGTACCCGAATCCACCACTATATCTACCCAAGTATAGTATGTTTGAAGGATTCGCAGCCATTATCATCCCAACTAGAACTTGCCGCTATCTGACAAGCCGATTGGAATGGATTGGGATATTCCATCTGCCCGTCTATCCGACATAGGGACCGAAGTGAGGTCGTGAAGACTCCTGGACATTTTATAGCGAATCAGAAGTCACTCAGTCACCAGAAACCTGTCCCCAGGCATCTCAGGTCGCCACCCACGGCAAACGGGTGGTCCAATTAAGGGGAATTTGTAGTTTTGGGGAATCGGTTTTGGAGAATATGCATTTTATATATTGCCATTTGCATTACTGGTATTTTTTTAATAAATACCTATCTTTACACTTTCTCATTATTCAGAATCCAGTTTGGGAGAAGGAAAACTATGTACCCGTAGCTGGGACCTAACAGATACTAACATACCGGTTCAGGTTCGATCTGGTAACAACAGCAAGTAAGAGGTGATTTCACACTCCTCAAAAAACCCCGAAGAGAGGCCTTACTGCTAGATGCAGTTTATCGTCATACCAAAGACGAGCAGATAATGATGATTTTAAAATTAATGCAATCAAATATGAATATACAGATTTTGTATTAATGAGTACTTTGTCAAGAGTCGCGAATAAAATTTGACAATGGTATGGTTATACATACATACGATTGTATATTTAAAAAATTATTATTCGAGAGTTGACGAGTCAAAAAAATTTTTGTTCGCTTGTTGGTCCCGATTTTGAAACACAGGTTGTAGGTGTCACTTGACTGAATTTTGTTGACCAACCTGTGGTGGTTATGCCAACTAGACCCAAACATTTTGCAGAACGTGTTTATCTTCTGGTGACGTTGGAATATTTTCATCTCTTATGTCTGTTTTGTTTTACAGCATATCAACCGCAATGGGGTAATCAATGCCGGCAAAACTTTTACTGCTGGTAATATGTTTTTTCCCCAAAATGTATTGCTGGCAATATTTTCTCTAAAATGTGTAACAGGTAATAATTACCTTTCAAAAATGTAGAGCTGGTAATGTATTGCTGGTAATATATATTTTTTTACATATTTTTTCTTGTTTTAAAATCTATTTTTACATTTTCGTAGTGTTTTAACCCCAGTTTGGGGATTGAATTATTTACCCATAGCCGGGACCCTAACAGGTGCTACTACTGCGGGTCACGTTGGACCTGGGAACACCAGGAATTAAGAGGTGGTTCCACCCTTCTCAAAACCTGATCAGAGACCTTGCTGCCGGATGTAGTTTACGGTCTTACCCAGGAAGTGGAATTAGTTTACCGTCATACCCAATACGGAAAAATGTTCTGGTTTGAAGTCATTATTCCAATAATTTGATGGAAGAGTCATTAACTGCTCCATAACCATCACCACTGACTGGAGTTTGGTTTCATTTAATATATCTTTGGTTTCAGGTTCAGGGTAAGAGAATTCCACAATAGTTGGGCCATCACTTCAGCTAAATTCTCTATTAGCATTCAGAACTCTGGAGTGTGACCAACTAATTGTAAGTGCTTAATGTGGAAAGCTAAAGCATCCCTGTTTGCTGAAGGCAATTTGCTGATGATTTCATACAAAGCAGTGTGAACGATACTGTTATTTTTTTAGTAACAGCCTTAAACAAATTCTGGTCACAATTTCTATGTGATAAAGGATTCCGTGAGATTTCTTAAAACGCCTTTTAGACATACTCAAACAACGTTGATGTCATCAATAAGTCTCAAATTTGGTATTGATTTGCCTTTCGAAAATTTCTTAGTTCTTTTACCAGACGTTCAGCACTCGGAACTCTATAGATTCCAATTTCATTAAGGCCTCGAGGCTCATGCTCTGTATAAGATGTACTACAATACCAGGGATAAAGGGTGGACACACAGGTTCATAGTCTGCAATTACACCAATATAGTTTTTTTCCCGGCACCAGATGCTTTCACAGGAAGAGGAATACAGGGGAGTGGAAAGTGACTTTTACATTTGGGATGACAGATAATTTTACACTCATTATAACGCATTGCGATTTTACCAAATTTAATTTTGACACCACAAGACTGACAATATTCAGACCTTATTAAAATTTTGAACATGAAGATATGAATTTTATTCAGTCCACATGCAGGAGAATTAGCTTTTCTTAGAAAAGGAAAAGCAGAATCTGTGTTCGTTGATGGGAAGACTTTGAATTCCTTTTTTTCTGAACCTGGGAGTTTGTCCTGAGCAAAGTGTTTACACTTCTTCCTCATCAGAATCACATCTAGAATTTTTTAATTGTACATCAAGCATTTGTTCACTGAAACCTTTGCTCAGCTTGAGCATATTAATCTGTGTTGTCGTTGCTGCATGGTGTTTTCCAGAGTCAGGGTCAAAATGAACACTGGTTCGTGTCACTATTGAACTATCAGCATCTCGACTAGTTATTTTCCTTTTCGGTGGGTTAACTTCTGTCTGGAGGTTCTTGGATAGTGAAACACCAAGGTCATCATCAGTAACGTTACAGCTGATGTCTAAAAGCCGGAAGAGGAGGATTCTCGCATGTGATTGCCAGTGTCCATTCTCTGCCCAACATCTGATCGGTGTTAAAAATTCAGGAACGCTAATTTTTGCAATAAATACTAATCCAGCTCAGATTCGTTTTATCATTCAGCAAATTTCGAATCACCTGAATTAGTTTTTTTAAAAAGCATGTCATTTTCCATTTGTGTAGGCATTTGAACTTCCAGTGTTATTTGGCCCCTTGCATGTTTAAGCTCAATCTCTCGTGTTGCCTTCTGACATTCTCTTAGATTTTCTAGTAATTTTAAAATATCTGTTTCTGTTTGAAACCAATGGGAATAAGCCTTGTACACACTATGCCCAAACCTCTGAAATTCATCTCTTCCTTTTGCTAACAAAAAGTGATTCCGAATATGGGCCTCATAGATCGCAACAAGTGATGGAAACATGATTTTTGTATTCTTAATTTTAAATGTCGATTCAGAATGAACAATCATATATGCCGAAATTCAAACTAAAATGACGTCATTGGCATTCGCGACACCTCGCGGCTAACAGGCTTTCAGTAGAGATAATTAAGCCAATATTAATAAATCTTATGTCTGGTTTGAGCTGCAGAAAAAAAATGCATGAAAAGAGAGGACGAATCTCCTGAATGTATAACCTACAGGAGGCAGTCATAGCGTTATATCAATTTATAGATCGATAGTATCCTAAGCGGAATTGAAGATCTACAAGGATTTATAAATGACGGTTAAAATTGTAGCGGTAATAATATTTTCTTATGAGGAAACATTAAGCGTTCATTGCTCGAATAGCTATTATTATAATCGCCTGACATGTATTAAATGTTCCTCTTAATATAATACTCAGTTTTTTTTTTATTTCCCATGTTCAGTAAGTGTGATCACTATTTCCAATACCGATTTAAGCTAACATTTTGTTCAATCTAGAAAGGCAACACCTGATTCATGTAAGTATTTTCTGAAATTTAAATGCGCTATCCATTTTGGTTGTTGCTGCTGATATAAATCCGGAAGTGATGTGCTTTCTGTTATTTGTTATTCTGTAGCACCATCCCAGAAATTCTGAAGAAGGCTGATACTCGCTAAGGGCTACAGTGTCTATTTTGTTGTTGCTGAAAGCCACATTTAACCATTGATGGTAGTAAACGGTCAAATATAGCTGATAATACAGCTATTTCGGATTGAGTTTGGCGCCTTGCATTATCACAATATGAAAGTCAATCTAACGAGATTATTTCAAAATGTGACATGAATTTTTAGGTTAAAGTTTTGCTTTTTTTTCAGAAATTTACGGTATTAGGCCAAACTCGCCCCAACACGGTCTAATCTACGGTCAATCCTATTATATATGACATTAGAACTAGACAAACTGAACACCCATACGATATGTAAGAGGCATTAGATGTGAAGAAGAAAAATCCAGGAAACTTCTTGATTAATTAATGTAAATAAAGTGAAAAAAATAAATTATTTAGTACAACAAATTGACGGAGTTTTTATGAGCCTTAATAAATCTAGACTTGGCAGATAAACGAAGAATCCCACGCAGATTTACTTTCAAGGTCATTATTCTGAAGAGATCTTTTCGTTAGTACCTTGGTTTAAGAGCACTATTGACCAATGTTTCAATTTCACTGCTGAAATTCATATTTGTAAGCCTAAGTTCAGTAATAATAGCGTCTTTTTCCCCTCACTCCATGGTTGGTGAATTATCTTCCGCTCAACTACGATCTTTTAAAATTTAAAAGCTGTTTCAGTCATCATGTTCTGTCTCTTAACGTCCGTTTCTTTCACGATTTGTAAATCATTGTTTCTTTTTGGCTTTTATTGTTCGGTTTCATTAAAAAAATAAATACGAAAAGAACTGCCTCAATCAAAACACTTCATTTTAACCGACTACTTTACCTTTGCCGATAATCGTTATGTCGTTACATATCCTTTAAGAAAAGGTCGACTTCGTGAAAAACCAAACAGAAGACCAATATAAACACGAATAATCTTTCAGAGTCTCTGATTTAACTCAAACAATTTAAATGTATATATTTCCTTCATTTAAATACACTGGCATTTGATATAGGAGGTACAATTTATCTGTTTCCCTACTTAGAATTGATATCTTCGAAATAAATTCATTTTGAAGTTTTCCCCTCATCGTCTACGCGTACATTTAGGTAAAACAAGTCAGTTAATTCCGATTCAACGGCACTTCAAAAATATTACTATTAATAGTGATTTTCCTGTAATGATTAATGAATGTATATCTGCTGGGCGAAATAACTCCAGGTTATAAAACGTACATATGAACCGACTTTTAATTAAGGTATCTGACATCACAGTTCTGTTCATGTTACAGGTATCACTTCTATATTTATAACTTGGAAAATGCACGAATGAACGTTTTCTTTTTCAAGCATTCTCACTGTAAACGCTTGTTCTTCGAACGCTATCAAGGCATATACTTTGGGAGGGGAAAGTTTCCTGCAACTCCGTCTGTATGTGTGTGGATCGGTCAGTAAGCATAAAGAGATGCGTTTTCGGGTCAATCAGTATAAAAATGAATATTACATAACTGACATGGTCACCAGCACGTAGAGAGCAAAAACCATGTTCGTTGTCTTATTTCAAACGCAGTTCGGCTGATTTCGACTGCAATGGCTGAAACTATTTATGTATGCCCTGTTCTAGTTCCTCAGTTTTGGGAGCAAGCTCATCACATACTAATGTGGAGTCATGATCGCCAAACGTCCTGGGACGATCGATGATAGATGAACAATATATGTGATATATTCAAAGTGAGCAGAATATTTTTTCGACAAAGTTACGGTCGAGTATTAGAGCCACAATAGACATTGAATTAATCGACAACAGACTACAAAATTCCGCCTATAGAACGCCGCATTATATTTTCAGATGAATGTGCGTTGTGTATGTGAAACGTCGTAATCTATTTACCTTGTTCGGACTGTTATTTTTGTTTTCAAATATTTATTTAATATTTTATATATATTTTTTAATGCGTTAGTTGTATTCAATGACTTGACCAAAACAGTTCCGAGTTCATGACCAAGCTAATACAGTGGCGCACAAAACCTTGGAGAATCGAGTTAAATGGAGATAGCATTCACCTAGACGGTAAAGTAGAACAATTTACCCCAGTGAACGCAATAAAAATTTCGGTTCGAATTTCCAATCGTCTAACGAAGGCTGTAGCTTACATCGGCCGAAACCCCATGAATACGTCAACAAACCTGAGGACAACAGTTCGAACAATTAGTGGAAATAATAAATGTATTGCTAAGCAACACTTTTTCGCAAAACGTCTCTGAAAATTGCGCAATTTCAATTGATTAAAAGAATCGAATGGATCCATGTACTTAATACTATTCCTACTAATTTCCGATCGGTTTGCAAAATTACTATAAAATCTCAACAGCGTTTGTGAAAAAAAATATTCATTTTATATTGAATTACATATGAACGATAGTGCAAATTGGGACATTAAATGCACTGCGTTTTAACAAGGATTCCTTTTATCAAAACACCGTCACTAATGCGATATTACTTAAGCGACGCCTTTTCAAGTTGCTTTCTTTTTCTTATATAAAGAGTGAATCGGATTTACTTTGAAATCTTTTTACACTGCTTACTACTTGATTGACATGCATGTTTTTTGTCTATTTAATTGCGATAAACCTTTTGAAATTCATGTTAGTTTTAGGTTCTGTTGCATACAAAACATTTCCTAACTGTAAGAATTTCAACTAATTCTATGCAATGGACATTGGCATTTCATTAGCATTCAAAACAAAACAAAAAATTCATTTACATTATCAGGAAGCAAACATTCCATCCAACATCCGTAGTCATACGATAATGTACCAAAAATGATAGGTTAAGCTGATGGAGACCGAGTGCAAAAATAAAAGAAAGATGTTTCAGTGATTAATAAAAATTTTTAATCTAAGAAATTCTTTGAGCAGTTAGAGTGAAATATTTGAATCAGAGGACAGTGGTTAAATACATCGGAATTTTGCGCACAAACACACACATATCTCTCTCTCTATCTCTATCTCTCTATATATCTATATCTCTCTATATCTAACTCTCTCTATCTCTCTATCTCTATCTCTCTATATATCTATATCTCTCTATATCTAACTCTCTCTATCTCTCTATCTCTATCTCTCTATATATCTATATCTCTCTATATCTAACTCTCTCTATCTCTCTATCTCTATCTCTCTATATATCTATATCTCTCTATATCTAACTCTCTCTATCTCTCTATCTCTATCTCTCTATATATCTATATCTCTCTATATCTAACTCTCTCTATCTATCTCTATATATCTAACTCTCTATATATCTATCTAACTCTATCTATCTATCTCTATATATCTAACTCTCTATATATCTATCTAACTCTCTCTATCTATCTATCTCTATATATCTAACTCTCTATATATCTATCTAACTCTATCTATCTCTATATATCTAACTCTCTATATATCTATCTAACTCTCTCTATCTATCTCTATATATCTATCTAACTCTCTCTATCTATCTCTATATATCTATCTAACTCTCTCTATCTATCTCTATATATCTATCTAACTCTCTCTATCTATCTCTATATATCTATCTAACTCTCTCTATCTATCTCTCTATATCTATCTATCTCTCTATATCTATCTATCTCTCTATATCTATCTATCTCTCTATATCTATCTATCTCTCTATATCTATCTATCTCTCTATATCTATCTATCTCTCTATATCTATCTATCTCTCTATATCTATCTATCTCTCTATATCTATCTATATCTCTCTATATCTATCTCTCTATATCTATCTATATCTATCTCTCTATATCTATCTATATCTATCTCTCTATATCTATCTATATCTATCTCTCTATATCTATCTATATCTATCTATATCTATCTATATCTATCTATATCTATCTATATCTATCTATATCTATCTATCTATATCTATCTATATCTATCTATCTATATCTATCTATATCTATCTATATCTCTCTATCTATATCTCTCTATATCTCTCTATATCTCTCTATATCTCTCTATATCTCTCTATATCTATCTATATCTATCTATATCTATCTATATCTCTATATCTATTTATATCTATCTATCTCTCTCTATATCTCTCTATATCTCTCTATATCTCTCTATATCTATCTATATCTATCTATATCTATCTATATCTATCTATATCTATCTATATCTCTATATCTATTTATATCTATCTATCTCTATATCTATCTCTCTCTATCTATCTCTATAAAATTAATTTCGTCTCATCCGATCATAAAACCTTTTACCAGAATGTTTCTAGGTTATTCATATGAGCTTTAGCATAATTGTTGAGAACATGCTTATGATGTTTCTCTTATATAAGAATAATTGTCGCTGACGACACTTGATTTTGATCGCCAGTGAGCAAAAACAGGTGATCCCATTATTAAGTGGATCACGTGACCACAGAGGAAATGCATACATAGAAAGTAGCGTGACGTCTAAGGGGTCACACTTTCTATCCTCTTTTACAATCCGGTTTGTTATTCTCTATATTATTTCTCTATACCCATTACTATACGGTGGTGAGTATTCGAGCGAGTGTTATTCAAAGGCATCTGCCACCAGTATAGTTCAACGGCGTTACTCTAGTTGTATCTGCAATTACAAAGCTTCTACTACAACGAGCATTACGAAAGTTTCGATAGTATTTTCTAGGCATTATCTCATGAAGATAGGCATTGTTCAGATTTTGTCGAACTTTTGATGTATGCAAGTTGATTCCGGCATTGGAATGAGAATTTAACAGCCGGAAAGGACTCATCAGAATTTGATTTGATGTCATTTTTTTTTTCGCAGACGGCCATTTCTACATTGTGATGCCATCAAGCCAAAGACATTCCATTTATAAATATCTTGTTTCTCGGCGGAGAAATGCACTTCAAATCGTTTTGATTTGGAATTGCATGATAGGTTTCAAGTACGGCATTTTTTAAAGGTTAAAAATGTTCTTTAGATCTTTGTATATACATTTTTAATTTATTCTCTAAGTGTAAATTTTGCATTCACAATGACTTATATTTGCTGCAGTACACACAGCTCACAACAAAAAGAACAATTTTGTTTTTATCTGATTTTTTTTGTTTTTTTTTACACGTGCAAAGAAAATTATCTGCTCTGGCAACCATTTAAAAGGAAAATACCGAGTGTAAAAGTAATGGTTCAATTTTGTACGTCCTAATTTTAAATTAATATTTTTTATTCAAGCTTGATACAAGTATTTGAAAGTTCAAATTCGTTTTGAATCTTCACTTTAAGATTTCTTCATTATCTGGATAAAGAGAATTATTTTAAATATTAACTTAGGGGTTCACTTACATTTGCGTAGCACTGTACATTATATTCAAGTCCTCAATTGGTGCACCATACTTTCGGCCCTGTTTACATCTAAATTGTGCTCAGTAAATCTCTATATACTAAAATCAAGTAGAGCCATTGCTAAGTAAACACTGTTATTCAATCATTGGTTTTATTTTTCTGTTACGCCCGGTAAGGGAGGTGCCTGTATGTATAGAAGTATTAGAATGCAATTCTTAGCGTCTCTATTGAGAAATAATTGTATTATACAGACTACCAAATAAGGCTAGAAAACCATGTTTTTAGTAATATTTTAGTTATAAATCGTCTTTAAGTCTGAAACTCTTCTCGCCGAATGTAATTGCCGAGATAATATTAATGGTTCAATATATTCAGGGTTTGCTTTTACGTAGACTGAATTTGAAAAATCTATTTACCATCAGAAATATAACTGACTTGAGGAATTCGGTAAATCCTCGAAATTTTTCATGAATTGCATGAATATAAAAGAATAATTATCAAGACGTGACACTGTAATAGGTCACTGACAGTAGTTCAAAGGAATGTGACTATCGCGACACTGGTAGTATAGAAATGGGAGTAAAAGAGTTCAAGTGAAAAACCGGTATACAATTGGAACATTGGAAGGGTTGAAAAGGTTAATGTAAAAAACAGGAACTGAAATATGAAGCGTAAGAAAAAAAGTGAGATTTTTTTTGTTTCCAATAAACACTAACTCAAATAAGAATTGTTATGAGTTCACGAAAAGGCCAGAATGTAAAACATTAGAAAATAATTTTGATTTGAAAAGTAAACGGTTTTAGTGTTTGAAGGTCATTGTCGGCCGGGCATAGCCAAAAATCTAAAAATATTTGAAATTGGATTTTACTTGGAATTCGACACAGATTTTGCAGATTTCCTGTTTATGCATAGGTTGTAGAGTTTGAATTTTAATCGATTTTGTTCTTTGCTGTCAATGTGCGATATTGTTCGCCGCATTTTAGCCTCGAAATTTCTGATTTTTTTAAAAAGCGTAGCATTTTTTTATGTATAAACTTCTTGATTATTGTTCCGATAGCATTATCAATACTATTTTATAACTTAGGTATTTGAGAAAAAATACAAAAAAAATTTAGTAGTTGATAGCTCACCAGCCACTTTGTTTTCACTATATTTCTTTTATCTTTTGGACGTATCATTTTCGACTTACCAGTTTCAACTTCCTCATACTGTTACACAAGTAATACCTTCGTATTCAACTGCAACATATAGAGTGTCCAAAATCCGACGCCTGCTGCAGCATATCGATTAAAGTAGGTTAGTATGCGCCTACCTATACTTACATATTTGAGTTTAAGATAACGAAACAATAGATAACGTTATTCTGATGAAGCTTTAATAAAAGGGAAACATGTTAGATTGAGAAATGTTTCATATTTGCTCTTCAGCTTATACTGTCAGACTCGCTTAAATATATGTAGGTTGCCACATAGGAAGTCTTATTCAACATTATCTCATCAGTGAGAGAAGATGCATAGCCATACGCCCCATCAAAAGATATTTGATATAATGCGTGGTTTTGAGCGCAGTCCTACCGTACAAAGGACTCGGGTTTATAGGTGCAGTTTGTTTTCCGATATATCAACCTCAGTGGGTTATTCAATGCCGACAAGATTGTAGAATAGATTAGTATGAATAAAATATGTTAACTTTGTAAGAAATCAGTTTGTAGATCAGGTTCCGTTGACGTATCTTTGAAAAGAGGCTATTTTGTCGAGAGTCAGATACATTGCTGGTGATATTTTTCTTTCAAAAATGTATTATTTTTTAACTTTCATAGTGAACCCCCAAACTGGGGTCAAAAGAATAATTTTCTATACTTGGGACCCTAAAAAAATCTCGAGTCGAGTTGGACTAGGGAATGACACAAGAGATGGTCCAAGGCTCCGCAAATCATCTCGATCAGAGGCTTTGCTATCGGATGTAGTTTATCATCATTGCCCGAACTCAAAGAACTAGGGACATTTTTTCCAACTCAACATGCCAATTCCCCCATTAGGGACATCTCCAGAAAGAGTGATTAACTCGAGCCTCTTCCGAAAGGGAGTTATTACATTGTGTAGGCAGGCGACCAATATAAATTTCACATATGTATGGTTCTGGCTAGGCCAATTAAATAACTTCCGAGTAATAAAACACGTGTAATGCAGCACAAACACTGGCATTAAGGTGTGACACTATGAGTCGGATATATGCGCACACGTGTGTGTTTGCGCCCGCACATCTGTGTGTGTGTATATATACACCCCCACATCTGTGTGTGCGTGCGCGCGCACACATATGTGCGAGAAGATTAGTTAGATTTGACCTGGGCATCAAACTTCAAGACCAAATGATTAGATTAGGAATCTAGATAAAAACATGTTTGGACATATGGCGAAAAGGGTAGATAAGTGTTAAGTACTTGTCAAAATACTAAGATAGGAAAAAGACCGGCTCTGGTCAAAACTTAAAAGGGTTTGAATTTAATGTCCCTGAATCGGAGTCAGCTAGGCTAAGAAATATTTTTATGTCCACTTTCTTCAAAGAGAGAAATGGTGATGAAAAATTATGGGTTTATTCGTGGGTGTCCCTTGTCCGGAAATGATGAAAGAGGATTCTCCATATATACGGAGCGCTTTGGGCCACGGGTAGTTAGACTTAGTTTAGGTTCGAGGAAGGTTGATTTAGGCCGGAGCACGTAACATCGAAGAGCGACCCATTAGCAGCCGGACATTGTTAGTTAAGATAAATATTTTTTTCCGCCAGCCGAGAATCAACCAAGAGTTATCATCCACAAAAAGGTCACACACCTCTCCTCTTGTCGTCCTACCCAAGTTTGTAGTTGTGTTTTTCTTTTACCTGTGAGCCTACCTCTCGCTCGATCCACCGCACAGAAATTGTACGACGTGGGGTCTATATCTTTGTGCAGCGAGTTGCAGAGGTGGGTAGTCTCACAAAGGATTATCGATTCAAAGAATTGTACAATGTAACATTTGTTACAAAGATTAGAGTAAGAAAAAAAATAGCTGTAGTCACACAGGGAGACACTAAAGACAAGTACCAATAATCATTTTATATAATTACAATGTTGTGTTAAAACAATGGTAAAATCCC
The DNA here is from genome assembly GCA_964036315.1 of Acanthosepion esculentum. Taxonomy (NCBI): domain Eukaryota; kingdom Metazoa; phylum Mollusca; class Cephalopoda; order Sepiida; family Sepiidae; genus Acanthosepion; species Acanthosepion esculentum. Next base: position 59,628,753 of record OZ038486.1, on the reverse strand, counting down.
TCTATGCGATGAGAATGGTATTAATAGTCTCTGTGTGTGTGCTCCCGCGTATATTATATAAAGATGTTACATACGGACAGACAAGTACTCACGACAAAGATGGATTTTTGTTTTGATGCCAAGATGGTTAAATACGATTCTATTTAAAAATGCTACTCATGAAATTACCAGTTACTTCATAAGTAGCATTTTTTAAATAGTTTATGACTATCTTTGTTTCTCACCTGTCGAGATGCGTCCTCATCGAAAGAAACATTCATCTTTGTCGTGAGTACCGGTTTGTACGTATGCAGCATCTTTATGATAAATTTTTTTCTTACTCTTGGTATTGAGCCCTCTTAAATTAATGCTATGAATTTTTGAATTTGTCTTTACATTACATTTGAATATATATATATATATATATATATATATATATATATATATATGTGTGTGTGTGTGTGTGTTAGGATGAAAAAGTTAAATTTGAGAGCACAATTACCAGTATTTGTCGTGGAAAAAAACAACCCATTTAAGTACAAATTGTATAATATATGCACGAATTTAGTAGCTTTTATTAGGTTGTTGCAAAAATAATGTCGTTGTCTCACATGAAGTTCAACGTCAAAAGACGACATTATTTTTGCACCAACCTAATAGTAATTTGGGAAGAGTTGATCGTTTACTAAGAGGAACTCACATGTCATCCTGATCAGCAGCAATCGCACTAACCTTGTTCACACAGTTGATTACGCGCCATCTCCAACACTCTTTATTTACGTTCAGCTCATTGTAGTTGCAGTATAAACCAAAAATGTGTTCTCTGGGTGTTGAATAAACACAAGGCAGTCAGGCGTGCTCCGAATAGATTATCCTGCTATTATATGGGGGCTGCAAGCTATGTATAGAGTAAATATAATACCAGTGTTACCAAAGTATATCATTATATTACGTGCACGGTCTGTTATTCATTACTATACCTATTTTGAATCCCATCTACAGGGTGTATCAAAAACACTTTTACAAAATTTGGAGCCGGGTTCCTGACACCAAGACAAGACAAACATATGTCCAAAAGACCATCGTTGAACCTCAAATTACCAACTCATAACAAATGTTCAAAATGCCCCCGCCACTTTCTTCTACACAAGCATGCACCCGTCCGATCACTGACTGGCGGAGACTTTCAAGTACTCCAATTCTATGTCTAATAGATTCGGAGGGTCCAATGACACGCTGATGAAGCGTCTCTGCATTATTAATGATTGCTGTATAAACCAATTAGTTTTACGTGACCTCCCCAGTTAAAAGTTCAAAGGCTTGAGGTCGTGGAACGTGCAGGCCAACGAACCGATCCTCCTCTATCTATCCATCTTTCATGGTAGATGTCAGCAAGTGCATCACGAACAGTATGACTAAAATGTGCTGGAGTCCCATCATGCATGAAAAAAAAAAAAACAGAAACAAAACATGCGTCTTCGTATTAGTACATCCACTAGCATGACTGGTCTCCGTTCGAGATGAAATCAGTGTAGACAGCTTCTGTAAGAATTACTGGGATAATATATAGAAATACCAGACAGTCACCTACATTTTTAGCTCACACGTTAATCGCAAACTGATGCTAGCATATAGCCTGTATTTTACAATGGGGATTCCGATATAACCACATAAGATGGTTGTGTAAATTTGTTATTCAAAATCTTTCAAGTGTTGTTTCATCTTTAAACAAAACTAAAAGAGACAAACTGATCGTCATGCTGTGTAATAAACCATCCTCTAATATAGTTCATTGAAGACTAATCAAAGGGCGAAAGACCCTGCACACTGCGAAAAGGATAAGGATACAGGAGCTGCTCTTGAAATACTCTCCATGCGGTATTATGAGATGTACGACATGCTAGGTTATCTTGACAAGTGCAGATACTTGGATTGTCTCCGAGAGACTGTACAGATTGTTCTTCCAATTCAGGCGTACGAGTGGATCTCAGTTTTCCTATATCCATAGCGGGAGGTGCCACGGATGCTGTCCCGGTAATGAGACGATAAACAGCAGCAAAGGTTGGAGGACTCAGCTACCTTCGATCTAGAAATGCAATCCGATACAGCAGTGCAGCCTCGCGTTATTTACCAATCGCGCGATCGTATGCAAATGTCATATTTGCCTGCTCACAATTTGAATATGCTGACATTAATAAATGAAACACTTCTCAGTTGACTCTCTACTACACAAGTTTAATTTTTAATGACTAACGAGACGCAGATGTATACGAACGACAAATGTAAACTCGCCTCCACGGCAACAGAGTCATCTAAGGTAAAACTTCCAATTAAATAACTCAAAAAAGGATTTAACTTTTTATGAACTTTTGTCCTTGTTTTAGTGTGAGGAAAACGCTCTCACAGTTTGTGAAAATATTTTTGATGGAGTGTGTGTGTGTGTGTTTTAAAAAGATACGGAACGCATTCCTATGAAGTTAACTTTTTCGTCTAGCTGTAAATTCTCTGCTTTAAAATTTTATTTTAAATTATATATAAGTAGATGTTCTGGATTAAATAAATCGCGTTATAACGTCTTATCTCCGAACTCAGAAATTATAGTGTCTTTAATTACACCTAATTTACGTATGCCAACCCCATTTGGTTTACAAAATCATCTCACCTTAAGCGCAATACTCTCCAGTAATTCACTAATCAGCTTTTCTTGTACATGCAAATAATCTTTGAACATAAACTGATTAAAATAATTGAATGTCTCCACTGTATATCTACGTAGAAAGATGTATGTTAACTAACGTATTTAAAATTTGCATTTTACGAAGGACTAGAGAAATACAAGAAGAATTATCCGATAACTTATCTGAGCACGTACAAATTTCCATGATTTAAAATAGAAATACGTGGCTTTTCTCAATGTTAATAGAAGTAAAATAAATATAATCCCTTCAGTATAGTGGAACAATTGATAAATTACATACATACATGTAATATTTTTGAATTAACACTATTTTCATTTAAATTACAATTAGTTTCATCAGGGAAAATACCTGTCTGAATTTTACGCTGATAATAATGATGGATGAACCGTTTGGATCGTGCGAATTCCTCCAGCATCGGACTAATGCTCCAGTCAGGTGGACTGGCAACGACATCCACATGCAACAACATCGCATTCCCGGACGACTGTTGTAGGCAGGGCTGTTATGTGACAAAAGACAAAGAGACGGTTACAAGACGTGATAAAAATAACACCCATTCTGATCTGATCAAAAAGCAAGGCGGAGGAGTGTATTGGCATCCGATTATATTGACGTGCCATAGCCCACCGAACACATGGAGACAAACTTCTAAGCCCAAGTTGAAAAACCATATTACAAGAAAATAAATTTGGCATTTATCGCGATCAGACATACATTCGCCCCAGAATTGGGATGCGGATCAAATCAAGGATTGCAAGATAAAATCTTCCGAACAAAAACAAATCCATGAATGAAAGATACGATGGTTGACAAAGAAAATTAAAAATTACTACGTTCCAAGCAAGCAATAAATGCTCGAACGAATACACAGATATATATATATATTTACATACATTTTAATTGATACATAAGGTACCTAAAATTTATAGGCTTACAATATCTTATCGATTATTAAAAAGTTAAATTCTCTCTCTATCTATATATATATGTATATATATATATATGTGTATGTATGTGTATGTATGTGTATGTATGTGTATGTATGTGTATGTATGTGTATGTATGTGTATGTATGTGTATGTATGTGTATGTATGTGTATATAAAATACATTATCCAATGAAGAAATCCCTTTCAGCAAACACTTATCAAAAGGTGAATGCTGAGGAATAAAACGAATTAAAGTAGATCAAGTTGCAGAAATATCGAATGAGGAGGGGGAACTGGAATAAAATTAACATAAATTTTAATAAACAAATTGATAATTAAAAGCAGATAGAAAAAAACTCAAATTTCCTTGAACAAACACAAAGAACGAGTAAATTAATCATTCTAATTAAATAGGATAGGATGATGAATTTTCATGAAACCAACCTCGAGAACTCTAAGGTAGTTAACAGAGCGAACTATGTAAAATAGAAAAAGAAAATGTGTCATATTCATCACAGTCTGATAAATGCTGTGAGATTCACGAGACTTTAACAGATTTGGTGGCTCTCAAACGACTGACAACTCGGCACGAGTTGTGTAATCCGAGTTTCCAAATTTTCATTGGTTCGTCCAATATATATATATACTATATATTATACACACATACACTGGAAAATATCTCACAACCACGCTGTTGTCGAAAAGGAGATATTTTTAAACAGAGATTTACGAAAACGCTGTGTGTGTGTGTGTATATGTATATATATATATATATATATATAGCGTTTTCGTAAATCACATTGTTTAAAAATCTCATTTTCGACAAGGACCGGATAGCGTGGTTTTAAGATTTTTTACAAGCTGTGAGTATACAGATGTATTGAGCGAGAGAGATACGTGTACATGTATGTACACATGCGCGCACACACACACACATATATATATATATATATATATATATATATGTGTGTGTGTGTATGTATGTATTATGCGTATTTGGGCAGCAACAATTCCTTCTAGCATGCTTCACTAAAAACGGCTGACAACGAATATTTGATTTTTTTTTATTTTATACATTCTTTTTTTTTCAGATGTTCAAGTATAGAGGAATTGTCCATAGCTATAATTGTTCCGGAACAATTCTGCTAGTCGTATACCCATTATCCAGAACATTTTTGGATGGAGAATAGCTTCGCGCGTATTCTATAATGCAGTTTCGCTGTGTGTGGTATGTGCTGCGCGAGTTGTATGCTTTTTGGTGTTTGACCTGGGCATGACCTCTGTTTTTGCAAAACTTTTAACCCGCTATCTACACTACTAAATCTAAGATTGATAGCGGTCAAATATTTAATAAATAATGCTTCCCTAATTATGATCTTTTTTTACAAGCATGCGGTTTGAAAATGTGTTATCTATAATTTTCCTTAAATATATTTGTAAATACCCAGTAAGACGTTCATTTCCGGTGTGTCGTATGTCAGATATAGCTCATTTGTTTTTGATAAATAACAGTCTGGTACTAGTCATTGGAAATGGTACACTATATTGGTCAGAGTTAGTTTAGATTTGGTGGGTTTATTTCGGTTGGTGGCGAGTTTTTCAATCTTCCATTTTGTATAATGCCATGCTGAAGACAAATTATATTTGCACATAAACACAGGATATTATCAAAATGGAGACCGTTAGTTTCCAGACATTTATTAGTATGGTGAACTACTGCTTGGTCAAGTTTGGCAAAAGTGCCCTCCATTGCCAACAGTTTCACCGCAAATTTGCTGAAACTACGCAAGACTAGTTTTTCGTTTCATAAAGTGTATACATTTTAGGCGGACTCTCTTTCCATATAGAGAGTGCAATGTGTAAATTGACGCCTTTTAATATTTTTTATTTTGCTTATGCGTATTGCTGTTATTCATTTCGTAGACTGCACATTATAGTAGCGTTAGGTGGGTACCGTCTGTGTGAAAAGAGCACCAAGACGCACTTCACTCGTCCAGAAATTTGGAAGCTGAATTCTGTACTGCTTGGCATTCACGCCGAAAACCCAATACGGAAATTGCAGAGTGTTTTGGTGTTAATCTGAGCACTGTGCAGAGGATTCCGAAAGAGTAGGATGATACATCCAGTCAGCATCATGATGTTTGGTGTGATCACTTGTGATGGCGACGTTATGCGTCCATTCATCTTCCCACAGAGCATCTGAATCAGAGCAATGTCCTACATCATCAACTTTTAGGAGGTAGTGATACACTGCTTAAGAGGATAGCTGCTGGAAGAACTTATGTGAAGCAACATGATTGTGCACCATGCCACACAAGCAGAAGGTCATGGCAGACAATTTCTGCGACAAAAACACTCCTTGTATCTTGCAATCTAACATACCAGAATGCAACCCCCTTGATTATTATTTGCGGGGCGCCTAGTAAAACTCCTAGTATCACGTAAGATGAATTGAAGGAAAGGTTTATGGCAGCATTGACCAAGTAAATGAAGGAGACCGTCAATATGTTTAGTATAAAATGAGATGTCAGTATCATTTTCATTTTTGTGTCATTTAAACGACAATTTATCCATCGCATCATATATATATATATATATATATATATATATCTCAAGTGTTTGATTCTGTTTAACATTTGTATTCAATCAATAGGACTTGAGGAAATTATTACATAACATATGATTTTTTTTATCCTATTTTGCGAAGAGAACTGAACGAAAGAAATTCAGCGCTACCTTCTGATATCTGTACATTTTTAGTAAGATCCCGTTTAAAAATAATGGCGTGGAACAACGAAACCGGTGTAGGCGAAGATTATTTTCTACTTCTGAGTTATAAATTCTCCAGAGTCAAATTTAAATTGTAAAGAGAAATATTAGAAAAAAATTTAGGAAGTTCAACTGTCAATTTCTTTTATGGATTTATTTATCTCCTTCACGAAGCGGAGATCTCAGTGGATCTCCTGCATACACCTTAATACAACATTTATTGGATTTTTTTCTAACAAATATTAAATGCACGACTCGGAAAGCGAAAGAGGAAGGATTTATCTCCTCACTTCTTCTCTCATGATAACTGAAATGGATGCTCATATATATATTTAAATTAAAAAATGCAAAACATGTATGTTATACTTATTTTTAATTTAAATGTGTTCGCCTTAGTTTTCTAGCATGAAACGGAGAGTTTCAGGAATGGTACGTACAAATGTCATTCGTGGAATACGAATAAAAGAAATATTTCTAGGGAAAGTCCGTCCTGTCGACTGATACAACCCCCCCCCATGCTCAGTTCTATTTTAAATACAGAAAAAGCATGTCAAATATTTTGTTTTACTTTTCTCGTTTGCTCATTGGAAAAAAAAATTGGGTGAAGATGTTTAAGCACGGCTGCATTATCCTTTAGGCTACGAAAGTCTGCAGCCACGGGCCCCCTTCAAGCTTTTATTAAAATGTTATTTTCATTTTCTAGATTTTATAACTTCTATATAGTTTCATTATCTGAAATACAAATATGACACAAACCTATTTGATTTTGTTTGTTTGTTTGGGGTTTTATGGCATATCAACCACTATGGGTTATTTAATGCCAGATCCAGTATTTACTAGATATATAAAAAATGTATCCCTGGCAACATCACTGTTTCAAGAACGTATAGCTGGAAACATCACTGTTTCAAGAACGTATAGCTGGAAACATCACTGTTTCAAGAACGTATAGCTGGAAACATCACTGTTTCAAGAACGTATAGCTGGAAACATCACTGTTTCAAGAACGTATAGCTGGAAACATCACTGTTTCAAGAACGTATAGCTGGCAACATCACTGTTTCAAGAACGTATAGCTGGCAACATCACTGTTTCAAGAACGTATAGCTGGCAACATCATTGTTTCAAGAACGTATAGCTGGCAACATCACTGTTTCAAGAACGTATAGCTGGCAACATCATTGTTTAAAAAAAAATGTATTCCTGGCAACATCATTGTTTCAAAAACGTATAGCTGGCAACATCATTGTTTCCCATCACCTTTTAGGGGTAAGGTATTAGTATATTTAGTGTAGGGTTTGGGAGGGAAAGTTAATTGTAAGTTGTAGTTGTTTTGGGATGGGTTAGATGTGATGGGGCATGATATGACCAGCCGATTGGACGTTTTTTATCGTCATACCCAGGACGCGGATGTAGTTTATCGTCATACCCAGGACGTGGACACACCATGGGATTTCACTATTTTCCCATAGCTGGGACCCTAACAGGTGCTACCACCCCGGGTCAGGGTGGACCTGGGAACATCAGCAATTAAGAGGTGGTTCCACGCTCCTCAAAACCTCCTGACCAGAGGCCTTGCTGTTGGATGTAGTTTATCGTCTTACCCAGGACTCGGATGCAGTTTAACGTCATACCCAGGACTGGCCTATTTGATTTTACATGAAGTAAAGCAAGGAAAATAATGTTTTAGTGTCTGTCATTGTGTTCAAAGTATATAACACGCTTGATTTTAGTTCAATATGTTTACATTTTAGAAATTTTTATAGCGACTGATTTAAATATTGTCAATATCATTCAGACAGTTTCATAAACTAAAATGATACCAATTTTTTCATTCATAGTGACCGATTTGTTATAATGCTGTTTTTTTTTTACTACAGCTGTTTTGAATCGTCTGCTAATGATTTACCATATATAATATTTTCACGTAATAGCCATTCTATTTTATTTAACGCATGTATTAAGTTGCCAAATTCACATCAATACTGAAATTTTATATGAGTATACGAAATATTACTTGGACAGCTTTAAAACTTTATAACACAACCTAATATCTGTCGTCAATCAAACGTTTATGCATGGTAATAACGCTGCTATTATTTTAAATAACTTCACTCGTTCGCAATTTTGTTTTTGAAAGTGACGATAAGAATTTCAATAAAAACTAAACAATTGAAAGCGAATTTATAACTTTTCTGTTTTTCAGAATGAACACAAAAGAAACATTTTATTTATTTTATTATTTACACCGTAGTAATTGGAATAGATGGGAAATCATCGCCACATGAAATCGATTCGAACTTAAGAAAATGGTACATAAGGATTTCCTTACATTTGGGTCACATATGAAAATTTTACAAATTGTTTAAAATTCAACAAAAATTATTTCTATATTTTTCTTTATAAAATGTTAAATTTTAAATATTGAAATAGTTTTAAATACAATTGCATTTTTAGAAGATTGTGAATATATTTTTTCTAAATTAAAGGCTCAGGACTTTATAATATATTTGTTGTAATCCTCAAATCCAACAAACGAAATTACACATACATTCACATATATATCATGACACTTCCAAACTGCGTTTTACAATAATTATTGCTGATTAGTGAATGTAGTTAAAAAAATAATAGCACAGTTAAGTAAAAAATCGTCGATTTCACAGGCTGTTCTTTTGCGTGTATAAAGTTTAAAATGTTGCCTCATTGCATAGCTGACAAATGCCGATGTGTTTCCAATTTTCCACAAATTTAATTCAAATAGCGTGGACGCATTTATGGGTTAATTTCAGGATAGGCGTAAATATTATACGAAAAGCGACAAAGACAGAAAGCGAAGCGGGACAACAGCGACAAAGCCAGAAAGCGAAGCGGGACAACAGCGACAAAGCCAGAAAGCGAAGCGGGACAACAGCGACAAAGCCAGAAAGCGAAGCGGGACAACAGCGACAAAGCCAGAAAGCGAAGCGGGACAACAGCGACAAAGCCAGAAAGCGAAGCGGGACAACAGCGACAAAGCCAGAAAGCGAAGCGGGACAACAGCGACAAAGCCAGAAAGCGAAGCGGGACAACAGCGACAAAGCCAGAAAGCGAAGCGGGACAACAGCGACAAAGCCAGAAAGCGAAGCGGGACAACAGCGACAAAGCCAGAAAGCGAAGCGGGACAACAGCGACAAAGCCAGAAAGCGAAGCGGGACAACAGCGACAAAGCCAGAAAGCGAAGCGGGACAACAGCGACAAAGCCAGAAAGCGAAGCGGGACAACAGCGACAAAGCCAGAAAGCGAAGCGGGACAACAGCGACAAAGCCAGAAAGCGAAGCGGGACAACAGCGACAAAGCCAGAAAGCGAAGCGGGACAACAGCGACAAAGCCAGAAAGCGAAGCGGGACAACAGCGACAAAGCCAGAAAGCGAAGCGGGACAACAGCGACAAAGCCAGAAAGCGAAGCGGGACAACAGCGACAAAGCCAGAAAGCGAAGCGGGACAACAGCGACAAAGCCAGAAAGCGAAGCGGGACAACAGCGACAAAGCCAGAAAGCGAAGCGGGACAACAGCGACAAAGCCAGAAAGCGAAGCGGGACAACAGCGACAAAGCCAGAAAGCGAAGCGGGACAACAGCGACAAAGCCAGAAAGCGAAGCGGGACAACAGCGACAAAGCCAGAAAGCGAAGCGGGACAACAGCGACAAAGCCAGAAAGCGAAGCGGGACAACAGCGACAAAGCCAGAAAGCGAAGCGGGACAACAGCGACAAAGCCAGAAAGCGAAGCGGGACAACAGCGACAAAGCCAGAAAGCGAAGCGGGACAACAGCGACAAAGCCAGAAAGCGAAGCGGGACAACAGCGACAAAGCCAGAAAGCGAAGCGGGACAACAGCGACAAAGCCAAAAAGCGAAGCGGGACAACAGCGACAAAGCCAAAAAGCGTAGCGGGACAACAGCGACAAAGCCAAAAAGCGAAGCGGGACAATAGCGACAAAGCCAAAAGCGAAGCGGAAAACGCAAAAAAGCATAAATGCAGCGAAAACAAAAAATGAAGAAAGAAAAAGAAAAAAGTATTGAACGATTCTTTCCGTAACCTCCAACAACATCATTCTCATTTTTAGTTTTTTTTTTTCAAAAAAAAAAAAGAAAAAAATAATTCCATTTTTCATGTTTTTGTTCTCTCCAAATTTACCATTTTTTGATCAGCCTACTTTAAGCGCCTGGTCTCACTGAGAAGAGTTTGTCTTATACCGATGTTTTATTTCAAACAGTCCAATTGTGTATGCGTGATTGTTTTATTAATTAAATCCTGCACATGTGTCTCATTTACAAACATCCGCATTATTTCCGCGCAAATTGCACAGTAACATTGTGCAACACAGAAAATCGTCCCGTCTTTTATATTTTAGTCTTTAAACAGAAATAATTGACATTAGAAAATAGAATTATCCTTTCCCTTAAAATAGGTTTCCTTCCTGGTTTTGGCTTAACAACCCGCTATCAAACTTTAAGTGACAATGTTAACTTTAGTAGACGAAATAAGATTTTTTACATTTAACATTGCGATCCAAGTTGATAGGTGTGGTTAGTTTGTTTCACTGCATATCAAGTCCTTAAGGGCTTTAATGCTGAAATATATATTTGAGAGCTTTGTTTTTGTTTTTTTATAATTAAAATATATTGCTGGAATTCATTATTATACTATTAAGATATATATCGGTAATTGTTATCTGCTATTAAATTGTTTTGAACAGAGGCTTTGTTGTCGGATATGGTTTCTCAACTTATTCCAAATCACTCTCACGCGGAGCATTCCATTGGTTCGTCCTAATTTCAACTCAAATACCTTTTTCCCATGATCATCACGGAACTGTCTAAAGATTATTACAATCTTACCTTGTTCAAGTCTTAGATTAATCGTTATCTTCTCCACATGTGCCTTTTACTCTAGAACTTGAGCGGTTCTTGGACTTCGGAAGAGTATACATTGTAAAGAAAGTATATATTTACTTACATGATTATCATTACTTAATCTCAAAATAGCAATACATACTTTGCTTTCGTAAACCCTTTTTTCTTTTCTCCGTCTCCCTGAAGTCCACTTTCAACGCAGCTTTATTTTCGATTTCAGATATTGCTTTAAGTTACAGTCCAATGAACACAACTTAGACCGTTTTTTTTTCTTTCATTTGGCGCTTACACCATTCTTCCACGTTTGTTACCAATGTATACACAAGTTAAATTTATAGATCTGAAAAGTGAAAACGCTGGAGAAACTTTGCAGTAACCACTGATGTGGAATGTTTTATTACATTAGGCTTCACTCTGACAGTTTACCATCCTATTGTATTCGACGAAATAAAATTCAAAAAATACAAATATGCAAGGCGATGATCCAGGTTTCCACCAGACAAAAATAACCGTATGTGTTATATATATGAGCGTGTCGATAGCATCAGTTCTTTATTCCCTGACAGTTCTGTCATATACAGAATATCTGTATTTCAATTCCTTGTAGAAAGCCGCTGACATTTCTAATATATAAAAAGAGCACCCGTACGATTTTGAAAGAATGAAGTGATGAATGGTTAAAGTATATATAAGTAGAAATACAAAATAAGTATTTATGTATGAGGAATGTTGAAGAAAGCGTAAGTTTTGCAGGAAAATGAAAAATATACCAAGAAAAACGTTAACATGAGACGCTCGTAAATCCTCTTGCTAAAATGGAAAAGGATTTTTCAAATTGCCACAATTTTCAAAAGATGGAATCAAAATAGAGAGACATGAACGAAAGATAATTGACACAAACATAAGTTAGGAACAAAGACTTTTGAGAACTGAGAAGAGCGTCTGTATACTTGAAAAGAAAAGTGGAAACCCGTTGATAAAAACAGAAGCTAAATTGAATTTTGAAAATAGACAAATTAATTTTAGAAATTGAGAAATGCTAAATATCATTATAAAAACTAGAAATACTTCCGACCGTGCTCTTGTGGCAACCAAAAACCACAAAGTATAATAAACACTAAAGTATATGGCGGAAGTGGATTATCTCCCCTAGACATATAAACCAGAGACTAAAGTCACGTGTTATTATCATAAGCAGCAGCGCTCATTGAAAATGTATTATTTCACCTTTTCTGTTGCTGCAGCTATGTATGCATGTTGATATATAAATATATCTAGATACCTAAAATTTTAATTTTGTGCAAATGTATTATTGATTTGAACAGAATAAAATGTCTACATAATTGTTTGTCATTTATATTCGAAGTTTTAGCTGTCACTATTTAAAATAGTAACCGCATAACACGGCAGTGGAGAAGAGACTAGATCATGTCATTCCCGTGTAAAAGTGAATGAGTAGACCGTATGATGAAGTAATCTAATGTATCACCGAGAAATTCATTTTAAAAAAATCAAATATTATATATATGATCGACTTGCCGTTGTATTCGACGTATGAGTGTAAAGCAGCTCAGTTCCTAAGAACCGACAGACAGACACCAGCACATGATTTGATTATAGTAGTGAAAGGCTTTGTGCAGAAAAACCCACATTTTTTGAAGGGCCGAATACTCTAATCGGCTCTCAGATTCCTCAATGTGAACCGATGTCCACTACCCAACCGTGCCATATATATATATATATATATATACGAGTTGTTTTTTTTTTAACTTTTGCGGTAAGGAACCAAAAGAAGACCATTAAACATTTCCTTATATTAAATTAACACCAACAATAACTCATGTCTTCTAAAATATGATATTGACTGCCCACAAAGTTCTAAAATGCTAAGAATTCCTTCGGTAGCGCAAACATCCCCTAACCGGAAATTTTTTAATGCTTAAACATGTGAAAACAAGGTAATTCAACATGCGACATACCATTCAAAAAATGCTATTACGTATCAACATTAGCAACCATGTATATCTTGCTATATACTATAAAAAATTAACTGCAAATCTAAATTACCTGCCCGTCATTTTCAGGCCAATAATGCATTTTTTTAAAATTTCGCTGTCCCGTACAACAAACTACAATTCTTGAAATAAGCAGAATCGTTACATTGGCATGACGACGCTGAAATGATGTCAAAGCTTGTAATATTCCTCACATCTAGCACAGCAGAAACTTATTATGTAAAATACAAATTGAAACATCAACATATAAGAATCGACGAACAAATTACCCCGTGAAAATGGCTAAAGAATTGACAATGTGTTTGGGAAAATAACCATGACCGACTGTTTCTACACACTTCCACATCAAAGGAAAAAATCTAAGAAAATTACAAAAACGAAGAAAAAATACATCTGTTTGCCTGTCATGTACAGTGAAGCAAAAATTCTTTCCAACAGGTTTCCGTGTATATGACAAGGAAAATTCGATGAATGTCTTTTTTTATAGTTTTTCTAAAATTCTTACCTATTTCCGTTTGGGGGGGATTAAGGGAGCGTATTATTTATATACATATAGAAGTAGTGTAAAGTAATTCAATATTTCATGTACGAGTGGGCAGACAGCAATCCTGATTTAAGACTCTGTAAATTTTTTTTCTTTGTGCTTTTTAAAGGTGCAAATCTACTACACCAAACAAAGCCTTTGGAAGAAATCGAAGGGAAAATACAAGAAGTTATGTCTTCCATACCACCTGAGATCCTGGGCGGCTAGAGTAGCTGGTAGCGAAATCTGGTGCCCATATCGAATTTTAAATAGTGTGCTAAACGCCTTCCTCTCATATACATTTATCAAAATTATAGCCAATAAATAAATTAAGTATTTTACATTTGGAAGTTACTTTTCAGTTACTATGGGTGTCTGTCTGTGTCATGAAGGGTATATGTTAAAAAAATGTAATATTTAATTCCATATTTTATTCAGTTTCCATTTCGTGCAATTCCATCAACCAGTACTTCAAATGAGCCTATCCTGCAGATCTACCTCAGGTAATACGCATATTCTACATACCCCTGTTATAACTGCTGAAATTGTCTCAGGAGGTGGTTGTTTATGAAACCGTGGGTACTACTACGTTTCCTCACGATTACTAAAGGGAATGCATCTGAGAGCAGTTGCTTCACCGTACTACAGCTGGAATTGACCTCCACAGCAACCTACCTGAAGCAAATGGCTTTTAGGTTGGTCTGGTATGAATGTTTATTACGCTATAGTAACGCATAATTATTGGCCCACATATTTTAAAATATATTGTGAGTGTTATGGTCTATATAAACGTTTCTCAACTGGTGACTGTAGGTGCACTTAAGTGCCGTGAAAAGTTACCAGGTGGGTCCCAAATTGGCAAAATTATTTGTCATTTGTTATTTTTAAATGGATGTTGAATTACATCTTTAGGAGAGCGATAATCCTTTATTTTTTGCCTTTCTTAAAGGATTTAAATCAGTCATTAGAGACATCCATTGAACAAAAATTCTAAACCCCATTAAATGAGAATTATAAAACATCTTTTTGGGAATACTAAACAAAAGTTGTTTTTTTTATTTTCAAATTGTCCTTATAATGTAAAGTGCACCCTACAGATTTACTTATTCTAGAAGCCCGACCTGAATTAAAAACGTTGAAAAACTCATCTATGCGTTTATTGCACTTCAATATATAGCCGGGCTATTTCACTATATTCCCTATTTTTACTAAATTATTCCTTAAACAATATCGGATTCGTAAACCATAAGAAGGAAAAATAATTTAGCTGAAACAGAAATTTAGATTGTGCTGACATTAATTATATATTTTTTCGTTTATGGCCTTTTTAAAAGAAATTCTAATATCGTTTAACGTTGATCTTATTTTTCTAATGTAGATTTTGTCCTTGTGAAATAAATTTACATTTCTGATACTACGACTCACCGTCGAAATCATTTCGAAATATATCATTTACATACGTTATTGCTTATTGAAACTTGTGACTTAAGAAACAGTCAAGTTACGTACACTATTTCCAAGACTTACCAAAAATAGTGCAGAAAGCCAGTTAAGTTCCATAAGCAATGAAGCAAGTGAGTCAAATATGGTATAATGTGTAAACATTCGTTCTTGGAGAAAATAATTCGTGTACGAAAGATAGCCAGTCGTAAGGATTAATAAATGTAAAGCAAGATTCTAAAAACGATCAATTATGGAAGCTTAAGCCAATGGAATTTCCCACGTAATACGTATAAACTATGTATAGATATATATTACGTGGTGCAATGGTTAACCAACGTGTCTCACTAGAACAATTACGACTGAAAGGTGAGTTCGATCCTAAATGGATGCCCCATACTTTCGGCTTCGTGGCCTATCTAAGCAACCTGGGAGAGGCATGAATCCTCTTCCTCCAACTGGGTTCGATAGTCTGAGATGGCAACTACGAGGCAACTCTGAATTCGGCTCTTCAAAAACTGTGGTTGGTTCTGCACAAAGCGTTTACAATTATAATCAAATCATATGTGCAGGTATCTGCTGTCTGTCGAATACGAGACAATCCAGCATGCATATATATATATATATATATGCATATATATATATATATATATGCATATATATATATATATATGCATATATATATATATATATATATATATATATATATGCATATATATATATATATATATATATGCATATATATATATATATATATATGCATATATATATATATATGCATATATATATATATATATGCATATATATATATATATATATGCATATATATATATATGCATATATATATATATATATATATGCATATATATATATATATATGCATATATATATATATATATGCATATATATATATATATGCATATATATATATGCATATATATATATATGCATATATATATATATATATGTGCATATATATATATATATATATATATATATATATATATATATGTGCATATATATATATATATATATATATATATATATATATATATGTGCATATATATATATATATATATATATATATATATGTGCATATATATATATATATATATATATATATATATGTGCATATATATATATATATATATATATATATATATATATATGTGCATATATATATATATATATATATATATATATATATATATATGTGCATATATATATATATATATATATATATATATATATATATATATATATATATGCATATATATATATATATATATATATGCGCATATATATATATATATATATATGCGCATATATATATATATATATATATATATATATGCGCATATATATATGTGTGTGTGTGTTCTGGACATTGTATGTGTAAACATGCATGTAACTAAATTATATCAGTAGAATTCTAACGAGAGCCCGAAAAATTCTTAGTCTCCCTGTGGATAAATAACGCTGTCTTTATCAGAAAAAAACATTTACACTTAATCTCTGTGCACAAGACCCAAATACCACACAAGTTACACTATCACTGAATGTGTATGTTGTATGGATGTAAGAGGAGGTAACTGTTGATTAATATATATAGAATAGATAAAAATTTACCAAAGACGTGAAACTGTTAAAGGCTAATAATTGGGCCAGTATCATTTTGATAGTGCGTTCCAAAAATGTATTTATATCTTTTTAGGAGAGAAATATCTGAATTTCAAATCATTCTTCACGGGAAGACAAAGACAAAGCGCATAATTTGACGGTACAAGACATGACCGCTTTTAACAATGCGTGAACGGGTTCAACAAGTCATGTAACTAGACTGGACATTTGCCATGGAAATAGCACTATTCTAGCGACAGACTTGCGAATTGTCTACTGGGACGTATAGTTAAATCTATATTACAAAATGATACAACTCAGGTTATAGCGTCTTGTAAATGAATAGTTCCCGTTCAAATGAACCATTACAAAAAAAAATGACTATCTCGGGAATGTATATGTACTAAAGTGTAACCCGGATATAAGAGAGTTGTCGGGACCGGTTTAAGTAGTCTCTTATATCCGAGTTTCTCTTATAGCCGTGTTTAGTCTATTATATATACATTAACACAGGCTCCAATTTGGGACCAGAGACAAACTCTTATATTCGGGTTTCTCTTATATCCTGGTTACACTGTATCTAGAAACATCGTTTTTTTTTTGTTTTGTTTTTTTAAACCAATTTCACCCGAAGCAAGTCAATGAAGTCGTTAAGACGCAAGGTGCTACTGATTGTTAGAGAACATGATAAACACTATTAACGAGATATAATAAAAGAACAAGAACTAATACATAATATAACGATTTACGTTGACATTCAAAATTTAAAAACTAAGTTGAACGAGAAGCAAGAAGCCGGAAGTGAGTTGCACAAATGAAGAGTACGACAAACTCACTCAGCACAGAAATTACTGTTGCGTCTAGCCATTGACACTGTAAAATAACGAGCAATTATCACTAATTTATACTGCGCTTAAATTCACAAATTTTAGCAAACAGACTAACGTTCATCAGGACAATTGCTGTAAAGGTATTTATAGAAAAGGCACAGGGAAGCTACGTTACAGATGTAGGAATGTGACTGGAGCCAAGATACCGTGTTAAGAACAATATCATTGCGGATTATCTGGATGTTATCAATAATTTCTGAATATATAGCAGAAGTATCAAACCAGATGTGGCAGCAATATTAAGAGCAAGGACGAATGTTAAAATAAATATGGAAGAAAGATTTTGGCGAGAATACTGTATAGCATGTTAGAGTGAAACAACTTATCTAGCAGCAGACCGAGCAAGGTTTGAATATTTCCACTTCAGGTGATTGGAAAACATTAGATTGAGAAGATGCAATTAGGAGTTTCCCTCAGGATTAGCATCAGCCATACTGATGGAAATATGCAAGTTTCTCTCAGAGGATTTAAAAAAGCAGTTTTGTTTCCGGATTTTAAAATAAGCAAGCCATTTTTATACCAGCAGATTTCATGTAATTTTTAAATCAGCTGCAACTTTGATTTTATTGGGCCGATCAGATTAAGACAAGAGTAATAGCTGTGTCATAAGCATACATACTGAGTTGAAGATAGATGGCTTCGAAAAGTCGTTTTTGTAATAAGGCCAACATATGTGCGAGGATAGATCTCTGCGGAGTAACTCCATAGATACCATATCATCTACAAGAATGGCCATTGAAAAGAACTTTCATTTCACGTTGTGAACGGCTGTATCAATTCAAAACGTCAACCTGAAATACCATAATTTTTCAACTTTTGAAAAGGACAAGTATGCCAAACCCTATCACATACTCTCGAGATATCCAAAATGGAACAGCCTGAGCTTCATTCTTTTTGAAAACGCTGTAGACTTTCCGCAATAATCGTTAATACATCAGAAATGGACGTAAAGTAAAAGCTATATTGCTTAAACAAAAGAAGACTCTACGAGGTGAGATATTAAACAATTCATATTTAATTAGAGCCTCTAACACATTGCCCGAAAGAGTTAGAATGCTAATGTGCCTGTAGTGAGAAATATCAGACAATTCGCCTCAGCTAATTAAGACAAACTATAGGAGAGGATTTTCAACAGGCAGGAAGGTAAGAAGCAGCAACGTGTTTATTGTCGAGATTATAGAGAACAGAAGTCAGTTCAAGAGGTCATTTCTTATAGACTGTCGCAGTGACACCATTAATTTCATTCTTTGGGAGGATCCAATTCAGACATGATAGCAGAAAACATGTACTTATTTATATGCGCACCACTCAACAGTTTCATTTCTAAGGTGAAAGCCAGTCAATGATGTTACAGATACGTCAAGAGTAGAATTAGAAGAGAATTTACGAACAAAACGTTCTGCTTTATCAGCAGATGGTAGCATCAAATTAAATCAAGATGAGGTAGAGAAGACCTACCCGTATTTTAAACTGTTTAAATAGTGTTATTTTTATAAAAAAGATGTTTTTTTTAATGCAACATAGCAATTGATAATGAAATAAGTTATTCTTTTACTATTCGGAGTATTTTCTAGGATTGCATTCTTAAAATACCATTTTGTTCAGTGATACGTGTTCACTAAGATTTACAGAATTTAATGCATCAAATATACCCGACAAAAGCATCATAGCAATGCTGAAAGCTTTTCTTGGTGAACATACTATTCAAAACATGTATAGCGTCTTATGATTGAGCATTAACAGTAACATGTCTGTCAGTGTAATTTCACAAGAGTACAAAAATCTATAATGCTCTCTTGCTTTTTTTAGGTGAAACATTTCTACTTCTTTTTCTGGAAGTCGTGTATTATTATGACGGAAAATAGACTTTTACTGAGACAGAATGAAAGTGAAAAGCATGTATACACCTGCAAGTTTGTGCTGTAGCAAAAAATATTGCATTACTTTGGTTTCGGGAATTCGTGCAAAAACGCGGAACTTTACTGACAAGAAAGATTTTAAATATACCGGGAAAATGAGAAAAACAAAAAAGAAACACGCAAAGACAACTAGAAAGAAAGTGAAAGATAAGAGAAAAAAAGTAAAAAAAAAAAGAAAAAAAAAATCAAAGAAAGTTAAGTATTAATCAAAATGTGTACATTTCTCTCTTTGGTTAACTGCGTTGAATTGCGGGCATGTTATAAAGTAGCTAATCAAATATGCATATCAATAAATCTGCTATATATAACCATACAACTGTAAACGCAGCACTCCTATATACATGGTGTAAGTCTAAATCATATATAGTACAACAGGAAGTTTTTGTATGATTTTTATCCCCGTCAGATATAAAAAGAACTTGTGTGTAGTGCAACCGATTTCTGAAAATACATAATATTTAACCTTAAAAAAGTAACCTGCGTATAGTGTGACCCACTTTTATGATCACACGACTTACTCCCTATTTTCAGTCACATTTTTTGTTTTCACTTGATCAGACATTTTTGTAACATTATTCAATATTCCTTAATACATAAAATTAAAAGTTTATCTGTCAGTTCAAACATTGAAATTCATTCAATATTGAAATAGTGTTGTTGATCCTTGTCTGCATTTTTGCAATTTAGCATCAAATAAATACGTTCGTAAGATTTATATTTACCAGCATGAGTGCAGTATTCTTTCAAACGTTGCATTTCTTTCTTTATGGTTATGGTAGCAGTTTAATAAAATATTCGGATTTCATTGATTTGCCGTGGCTGCTCAGTCAATCTGTTCAGACAGATTTTCAGGAAAATCCATTCAAGTCCACAAGCTGTTATCGCGCTTTCCAGATTTGATGGGGTTCATCCCTAACCTTATTTTTAAGTAGAATATTAACATCTTCATTACGCCATGATTTGTTTTTACAGTAAGTTCCACCTTGTACAAGGCCCGGAGCCATTAGAAATAGGTTACGTTAGAAGGACATTTTGTGGAAGATGAAAGTTAACTCAAGCCTACAACAGGTGAGGGTTGTAGTGATAGGGGCTCCATATGACACTGGTTTGCGGAAGGATCTGCTCGATTGGAACTTATTTCTCACCGATGGAATATGGAGGGAATGTTGGTAGTTTGCTACTATGTAAGTGACTTGGCGTGCTCCGGCTTTGAAGGATTGGCTTGGCGGGAGCAGGGGGATGGGGTTCATCTGATCGCTTTCCCTGGAAGTAGCGGTATAGCAGCTAGATGTTTGACACATCCTGCCTGTGGGAGAGAGTGGTTGAAAGGTGGAGAGTAATTCGCCACGAACAAGGGCTCGGAGGCGATTTTGAACTATCAAGGCTGGAGAGAGAGAGAGAGGTATTTGCAGGTCCAGCCCACATCAAAGAGTACTCCATATTGTGCAAGATCAGACTCTTGTAATGGTAGAGGATAGCAGAAGTCATCTAATTACTAGAGTGGTACAGAGGCTGACAATTTTCACTGCATCCTTAGGAATGGATCCTATGAACGAGTTCAAAATTTTTGCATGATAGATTTTATGAAGTTTAGTCCTTTTTTAACATAGAATTGGAAAACACCTATTATTCATCGTCTCGTTGTTTGTATCTTCATAAATAACTTTTTGTGATATGTTTTTAAAAGAAAACTGGTGTAAATTTCAACCCACCCCTCAGCCCTTCATTCGTGATTCTCAATCCTGGCATAGAGAAAAAATTTAACAGACGTAAAGCGATTCTCCTGCAAAAATCGGACCAGCAGCTGGACAGATATCTTGCCTTGACACATTGCTTAAAACTCTAAATGTTAATCGCCTACATTAGATTACAGCTAAAAAGAACCTAGCTTATTTAAAAGAAAAGTAATGTGCTAACGTGCAAATGCCTGAATCTATGAGTCATCCCCCTAAATTTTTCCTTCCGGTTTAGTCTACACCTTTCCAAGGAAAATGACTGCTATTACAAGACTGCTGAAGTGACGTCTATTTCGACGACTGCTTAAACAACATCGATAATAAAAAAGCAAAAAATAGGTGAAAATTAAAATTACCAACGTTACAAACTGAAAGAGGGTGTTCTTTTCGGCACAGCAGACGGAAAACCAACGTAACATTTCAAAATTAATCATCCTGGCTAGCGTTTTTCACTGTGCATAACTGACTAACGTTTTGTTATGTTTCATTACCTCGCATACTTATACGATTCAATTAGTTAAAAACTATTTAATCTGAAGAAATATTTTCTTTCCTTTTTTAAGAACGAATCATTTCATATTTTTTTTTTTACAATAAAAATTAACCTAATTCTAAAGTTACAAGCAAAGCACTCGATAGGACAACTCACAAATAAATCCTTAACACTTATTTTTGTAAATGAATACTATGATGGATAGGATGTCTCGTTTTATTCACTTAACATTTTACAAGGCTTAATTCCAAAACAAATCCTCTCTTCAGATAAATCGCTAACAATATTCCGATAAATAAAATTTTGTTTACATTTATTCTCAGCAAAATCGATTAGTAACCATCCCTCACATTACCCGTGATATTATTTCTATTCTTTTCATCAACAGTTAATTTTATTGTGTTCAATTAATTATAGTTTTCTTCGTTAATAATCCTTATTGTAGATATCCTTGATTACAGCGGCGTTTATTTAGAACTCAGAGATCTGCAGTTTATAATACAACTTTGTTAGGCCGAGTTTTATGTAAAGTTTCTGGGCAAAGGGTTAGCATTCTCTGGTGAAGTCTAATTGAAGGGCGCCAGTAAGGTGAACCTCGTGCTTGCGATGACAGTTTATCTGGAACGCGCACAGTCATCGAAGACTTTCCTTTGCCCTATTATCCTCAAATATCTTTGTCAAACTGTCGTCTGATTATCAGATACTTGCCAATGACGCCACACGCTGGAATATTCTCACCTGGTAGTCAACACTGAAATCATGTATTGTGAGATTCAAACCCGATATATCATTGTTGGAAATATAACACGCTAACTAGCCCTGGGCAGGTACACTATGTAATAGGATTGAAGAGATTATTCCACATAAAACAATCTACAAACCTTCTGAACTGAAATCGTGTCAAGCAACTAGCCCAAGACTTCACGATTTTATCAGTAATGAAACACATGAACAGAAGAAATGTTCCCCAGATGAGATTAACTATTTTATTTCGCATTGAGAAAGGACACCGCTGTGTTGCTAAATTCAACATCTTTTCTCATGCTGCGACTCTTCTACTTGTTCTAAAGGCCTAATGATATACAATGTTTTTTACTCTTGCTAATTTTGACACCCCACTATATATATATATATAAAAAAGGGAATTGTATGTGTGGCGAAATCTACAAAACTAATTTAATTTGATATATTCAGACTTATCACGCAAGCCACTTTTTGTAAAAAAAAAAAAAAAATGATCATCGTATGATTTTTATTTACGAAGATAGTTTAAAATTAAAATGCATTTGAAATTCTCCAAATTTTTGAGTAAAAGCGAACAGTAATAATTCCTTTATCTGACCAGAATTACCGTTCTTTATTTTCTATGCTGTGGATATTTCCGAAATGCTCTGCTCTATTTATTAATATTTCTACTCTTAAAATTATTTCGATATTTACACCAAATAAAAGCGTAAGTTTAAAAATGAATATTAAAGCAACAATTTAAATTTTATTTGACAAAGTTTAATATGTATTTATTCAAATAATTAAGTGTTTGCGTGTTATTGTTATTGACTTAATATTTTTCCGCCATCTTAAGAAAAATATTTTTTATTCACTCTTTAAAAATAAGCTACATTACTTTTTCGAATTAAGAGGAAGAAGGACTAATTTCATAATCAGAAACATTGTTATCTTTCCTTATTCCCCCCTTCATTCTGACCAGTTTCCTCGCGTATACCTTCGAGCGAATGGTTACAGTGAAGAGATGTATTGACGACATCGGTCGACAGACGTTGCATGTACTTTAAAATATCTAAAATTATTTTTCAGGGAAAAAATTACACTATAATTTTTGCTTGAAAAATAATTAAATGTTTAAATATATCTTAATTTAAGTTTCATTTTTTATTAATAGTATGGAAAAAAGGTTAATGAACTTAGATAAACCGATTTGCTTTGTTTGAAAACATTATTTATGTTATTTAATTCGAAAAATAAAGTCATTTTGAATAGAAGTATGGGTATACTCACCCACCAAGCCCGCATCCCCGAGCGTGGTATTTGAAATTTGGTATTTTCCTAACCTTAGTTATATGTTATTTTCTAACAAACAAAGTTTATTTTTTTAAGATGGCTGAAAAATATCAAATTGTCTGTAATAAACTATTCTTCAGAGATCTTCCGAGCAATGCCAGCATACACGCTAGTGTGTATGTATATATATATATATATATATATATATATATGTGTGTGTGTGTGTGGAGACAAGTACATATGTATGTGTTTCATTTATTTACTTGCTGCTTTTTCCAGAAAATGTCAAGAAATAAAAGGCAATTCGCTCTTGTCAGGAAACACGTAACGTTTGTTATCGCTTATTTATTCTTCATATAGGTGTTAATCTTTCATTACTAATTTCCTTGGTTTTGCGGCCTTAGTGAATAATTAATACTGTCCGGGACATTTATTCCTCTACAAGAAGCCAGCACACCGACTGGCGTCGACTGGACGCGAAAATGTTGCAAACAAAGAAACAGGTTTGTTATTTGGCAATACGTCGTTGCAGCTAGCAATGCTTATTTTCCTAAAACATTTCAGTATTAGGGAATAACTCAATAACCGTCAATAATCATCGCCTACTTGTTTTGATTGTGTTCATGTATAGAATGAACCGTTAAAATTTATTCTTTCGGGACTTGTTCTGTATAACCTATCAATTGAATTGAAGAAATGTTGAGTCTCAGCACGAATCGAACGTGCATTAATTGAAAACCATTTGTAGGTAAAGTGTGTTTAACTGTTCAGACACGAACAAACTCAAAGATTCTTTCTCAAGATAAAGGTGTCCAGGTAACCCTGGCGAGAGAAAATATTTCTGCAAGTCTTCGATATCAATTATCGAAGTACATATCAGTTTGAAAGTGTAAAAAGTCTAATCAATTACCCACAATTTATTTAATTATAAACAAAATCACCTCAAAGAAAAAATAACTACATTTGACCATATTATATCACATGTGCAGGAAATTACAACAGAGTAATCGATAACGGCTCGGTTTGAGGAATCGGAGAGCAGAGTTCGAATTCCAGTTACATTCACTTACGCGCGAATACCTGTTGGAAATGCATGAATCCACTTCTCCCCTTGGTAAATAGCAGGAGAGACCGAGTTCTACAGCCTTAGATGGCAACTGGTCTACCGCACATTGAAATGGCAACTGGTCTACCGCACATTGAAATGGCAACTGGTCTACCGCACATTGAAATGGCAACTGGTCTACCGCACATTGAAATGGCAACTGGTCTACCGCACATTGAAATGGCAACTGGTCTACCGCACATTGAAATGGCAACTGGTCTACCGCACATTGAAATGGCAACTGGTCTACCGCACATTGAAATGGCAACTGGTCTACCGCACATTGAAATGGCAACTGGTCTACCGCACATTGAAATGGCAACTGGTCTACCGCACATTGAAATGGCAACTGGTCTACCGCACATTGAAATGGCAACTGGTCTACCGCACATTGAAATGGCAACTGGTCTACCGCACATTGAAATGGCAACTGGTCTACCGCACATTGAAATGGCAACTGGTCTAACGCACAGTGGGTTCCCAAGTGGACATATCGAATTTTGACAACTTCCTCAAATGACTTTAGGATATGGAAAAATGAAAAGTTCAGTTTCTGTAGTATCAAAAAATGGTCTTATTTGTCTTCTGACTCCAATTATTTCTCAAGATATGCCCATTTGAAGCTCGTGAATTTCAAGTTTTCGATACATCCTGGAAACAAGTTTTTTCTAAATATGTCCCATAAGCCCCTAAGATAAGGCGAAATGCCCAAAATTTGATTCAATATAAAAAATTGGGTATATGGACAGGTTTTTGACATATTTTTATGAGTTTTCCACAAAATTTAGTGTAAAAATGGGCATTTTTTCCATAAAAAAAGCCCCAAAATTGGCCCCCGCTGATAAATTGTGGTGAAAAATTGCAGAAAAGCCCCGAGATGAAATTTTTCATGCTTCCCATATAAGAATCTAGACATGTAGGACTATCCTAATCCATTTGGGTGAAAAAATTCTCTCTGGGGAACCATTTTAATTCTTTTATATTGAAAAAATTTGGGACAACCTTCAATTCCCTTTGAATCCAAAATCCGGATAATTTATGTAATTCTCACTCAAATTTCATGATCCAGCCCACTTTTCCCATGTTATTTGGGGTGCTGAATCCAAATCTGGCATCAGAACACCATAAAACTGCACCATGATCTTGGTATAAGTGATTTTTACTCTTTTTAAGCCCTTTTAAGACCATGGAACACTTGTCTTGCAAAGGGACAGGGCACACCATTCGCAGCTGTGAGGAGTTGAAGGCTGCTATGTATGGTTGTAACAGTCATTATGAATCTGTTGTGCTTCCTCACAGATGAATAACTTAACTTTTTTTCAGTAATATTTGTGACAAGTTGTAGCTGTATATGATTTATTGTTCATTTTTAAACTTGAATATTTGAAACGCTCATTGTCTGTAGTGTCAAAAAATGGTCTAATTTGTCTTCTAACTCCAAATGTTTCTCAAGATATGCCTCTTTGAAGTTCGTTCGTAAATGTCGGATTTCCGCAAAATTTCTACCCTTCTATCTTTTGGCCCCAACATGGATTTTTGAGCCAAAAACTCATAAAAAATCATATCTCAGTTCTTGAAAATCAATTTTTTTTGCATACCACACCCTAGAATTTGTCTAAAATTTACCGCACATTCAAATGGCAACTGGTCTACCGCACATTCAAATGGGAACCTGCTGCAGGAAAAAATCTGCATCGTAAAATCCATGATCGCCTAAGCGTGTTTGATACACGCTTAGGCGATCATGGATTTTACGATGGCATGGCAAAAAACTGACTGTCCACAGAATAATACTGATGAATTTCATTCACACACACACATTTGAACTTTTGCTATATTTATGAGGAAATGTGCTTCCAGTATAAGTGAGTATGTGTAGATATATAAGTGTACACTTGTCGACAGTGTTTCTACAATCTTTAGCCTATGTGTGTTGTGATGATTTATTATATACTGGTCAGTGGATCATTATGGGTAAAAAAAAGTTAAGGTATTTACTGTTTGTATTACAAATTATTTTCAAATCTATTGAGTAGACGTAATTATTCGTCAGAATGCAGTTAATTCTAACTATTGGGTAGTATTTTTGTTCATTTTAACTACTCGAGTATGTTTGCAACACGCTGACACATGTTGAAATCCTCAGAGAATTTAGTTTTGGAGTTATCGTTAGCATTTTCTTTCGAGATTTACGGACTACATTTCGTTCATTTTTTCTAACCAAACAATGAAATTTGAAGATGTTGATTTGTTTGGAAAATACTTTGACAGAAACTACTTCACGGTCTAATAATTTCTTTAATTCGATAGGACTTCATGGTAAACAATATTTTTTAATAATTTCTTTTTTTTTAAACAGCAAACAATTCTTACGATTTCTTACTTTTGAACATACAAGTGGCCGTGCGTAAATATTTTTCTGGAGCCAAATTACAGTTTTCAGGCGTTTGATCTTATATTTTGTTTCTAGTTCTCTCAAAAGCAGGGCTAAGTAGAAAATAGATTTCTGCATATAAACCTTGAGATATTCAAATGACAATATTGCATGTTTATTAAGTAAGTATTTTCTATTCTAATCAATGATATTTCTTTTCAAACTGTGTTAAATAAAACTTATTTTTCCCCAAAATTATTGAAGATATAATGTAATAAGCTGCGCCCCCTAGTGAAACAAATGGTACTTTGTACCGCCTTACTTTTGTACTTCTCCCCAAAACTTTGTATGGATCGGTCAATGTGTGTATTTTAGAGGGTGTGACGGATGGAATAACGGAAGTCACTATTTTATATATACATTTATCCTTAATTACTTACGGTATTTGAATTTGTTTATTATTATCAAACTTAGTTGTAGTTATGCGTGCATTCGTAATTTTTTTTTTTTTATTATTAAGCTTATCACCCCAAGCAAGGCTGGAAGCCACTAGCACGCAAGGGGTTACAGAAGGTTTGGAGGAAGAGCAGATAGGAGTGGTAAAGGAGACGATGTGGAGAAAGAGAGTGGATCGATCAAGGCAAGGGGGTTACAGAAGATTTCGAGCGAGAGCCGATAGGAATGAAAGGTGAAAGGATGTGGAGAAGGGAAGTGGATAGATCAAGGCAACTGGAAATGTCGATTGTCATTACACTTAAATAGTTGGAGATTGTCAGGGAAACAGGAATAAGAAAGGGAGTTTCACAGGCGAGATGTGCGAGACATGAAGCTATTGGAGTAGAAGAGACGTCTACATCTAACAGTTACAACGGGGAAGGGGTGGGAACGGGATGCCAGCCTCGTAGGACGTTTAAATTCATGAGGACTAGGAACCAGAGAAAGCAGCTCCTCGGAGCAATTACCGTGAAAGTATTTGTAAAAAAAGACAGAGCGAGGCAACATCGCGTCTGTGTGAGAGCGACTGCAGACGAGATGACAGATCAGGGCCAAATAAATTGCATATCCGTCTCTGGATCTTATCAAGAACCCTAGGGCAAACTTCAGGGGCTCCAGACCATATATGGGAGCATTACTACATGCAAGATTTGTTTATTCACTGAATTTGTGAATTTCATTGAATTCTATCATTTTTTTCATTGGGGGTTATTCAATTTGTTTCAAATATTGTCTTTGTCATATTATGTTGTCATATCATATAGTGTTATATTATCTGTTCATGTATTTGACGCGTTCTACGGAGGAGGGATGTATTTGATAATTTTGCGTCAATACGCACTTATAGGTTTTAAGCAGTTCTGACGAACATTCCGTTTCATGGTTAGCCGTAATATATAGGAATACCTTACACATAAATAATATTTATTAAGAAATCATTTCAGTAAATATCAAGTTTTACGGAAACATTGAAAATTATGCATTTACTTACATAACAAATAAAAATATAATTTTTGCTGCTATATTCAATTTATTCTTAGGCATTTTTCATTTTCTTTTTTATTGGCAGCATTTTAGAATACTTTGACTGCAATGCTAAGTTTCCCAAGTTTAACTAACTACAGCTTTTTCCTCTTTCCATACTTGTTCTTACATCGCTTTCTTCCAGGCATTTTGATGGACAATAGCGAATTTTTTGTATTTAGAGTGATCTTATTCCATTTCTAAAATAAATGCTGTAAAAAGTAATATTTTAAATTAATACACGACAAAAAATAAAATGCTTTTAATAAACTATCATTATAATTATTTCGCTAAGATTATAGAATTTCACTGTAATTATGTAACAATGAAATGTCATTCCATAGGCAAATCTACAGTTTATGTTACCTCATATCATTGCAAGGTTACGAACTCCAAACCTAAATTGAGCTGAAGTATTGTGTAATCGGATCGAAATTTTTGTAAAATTCTTGGATATTATATAATGATTAATTTGCAGTGGAAAAAATGTTTTTTTTCTTTTTTGTTGAATACTGCCCTCCTCCGCCGAATGCGTTATTTGTACTTAATGTTTTAAGATTTAATTGTTTTTAATTATCGAAGTTTAATTAACACAGTGTGAAGTTGCTTCTATGCGTGAATTTATTTTATCAGTTTTAATCGTCTTTTAGTAATTTGTCTGAAAAGGTGAGTATAGCATTTTTCTACAACAGTCATTTCTTTTCTTTATGATGATAGTCTAGTACTCATTCCCATATTAACTCGGAGAGGTCACGCATTTAGATTAAATTTTACTAAATTCTAAAAATAAGGCAAAGACAGTACATTAAAGAAACATTTACAATAGGTATAATCTGCAATTACAAATTTTTAGTTAAAGTTTTTAATATGATAGGTCTTTTAAATATAGGAGTGGAATTTTCACCTGTTCCAATTATTTTGTCCAACCCTTGTGTATGTGTGTGAATGTGATATTGACCATGTTCACCATAGTCTATGAATCTGTCCAATGAAACAACGTTAAAGATTAACACTCCAGAGTCAGACACTACTGAATTTGACCATATCGCCAATACCAGTCTTCGTTATCAATTGCTGGCAATGCATATTCTGGCATATAACATGACCGCCTTTATACACATCCCGTTAAATATTTTGAGCCTTCTGATTGGTTAACTCTTCTATTGATGAACTATAACATGGGTCAGCTCATTTTGGTTGGCTCACTAGTGCATAAGGTACCCAAAAACTTCAACACCCTCTCATTTTGGGTACATTATGGAATCTTCTTTCAAAATATTAGTAAAGTCAATATACATATGGAACAAATACTTTAGTATTCATTATATATATATATATATATATATATATATATATATATATAATTTTTTTATTCATTAATATCCATAAACATTAGTTCTTTCATTTTGTCCACTGTTACGTATTTAAGGTTAATATACATTCATATCAATATTATAAATTTGGGTTATGATCACAAAAAAAATTGGAAAAAGTTATTTTACCCATAGCTGGGACCCATTAAAACAGGCACTATCACTCCGGGTTAGAGTGATTCTGAGAGTCATTCAGGAGGGTGATTGGGCTAAAATTATGACTATTTACGTTTATACCCCCAAACTAAGGACTTATATTCGTACCAAAAACTGACGTCTCTTAAAACAATAACTAATGGAAGCAGTTTTACGTCCTACCCAGGACTAATAAGGACCTTATAGGTCAGTAGCAAATATGGCAGGAATGAAAGCCCGTAATTTCAATTTTGTAATTGGCTTTGTAAACAAAACCGACACGCTATTTTCAGTTTGAATATATTCAATTTGTACTGTTTTTTTGTACCTTAAATTCGAACTGTATACCAAGAAACCATAATAGTCGAGTCAAGTCGGTTATTTTAAACCTTATATTTAAGGAACTTTTAATAGAGCAGCTTCACATTTTGAAGCAATTAACATATCGTCGACCCAAACAATCAGAATTACTAATATTACATTATTAAATATTTTTTTGTGTACAGGCCTGTGGAGGGTTAAAAAATGTTGTTCAATTAAATAGGAATGTAGTAATTTATTCCACGTTCTTCCGCTTTGTTTGAACCAATATAGTGACTTCTTGAGTTTCCATACATAATTATCACCTTTTTCAAAATCTTCTGGCGGTTCTATGTATATTTCATAGTCAATCGGAGCATTTAAATACGCTGCTTTAACATCCATATGGTGTATATCCATCGTTTGGAATTATAAGAATTTACGGCTTCTTGATAGTTCTTCGGGACACATTGCACCGAATAGCAACAGTCAATATCACAGATATTACATTGATCCATTCCAAAATATTCTGGCTTTCTTCTATTTCTCGTGGGATAACGCGGAATTTGCCCCTCTTCTGTTGTATTTTCTTTTAACTCAAGGTTTGCGTCTGTTTTTTCCTCGTCTATATCATCTGGTATGACACCTTCCTTTAATTGTGGATTTTGAACGTTTTTTTTTATTTATAGGCCCTATCTCATAATTAGTCAATACCAGTTCGTGTTGGACCAGTTCCTCGCAGTTAATGTTATTTTCTTCGGGATCCTTCACTTGCTCAAGGGAATCTGTAAATCTTACGCATCTGATCTTCCTTATTATTTTACTTTGTGGGAAATAAATCATATCGGCCGGACTTGTTTTGTCATAGCCAATGAATATACCTCTTTCACTTTTTGGATCTAGTTTTTCCCTGTGGTTGACATATGTGTAGCAAATTGTACCAAAAATACGCATACCACTTACGTTGGGTTTGTAGTTGGCATAAGCCTCGTAGGGATTCTTTTTAATGCTACTATTATAGCAACGGTTTCTTATATATAGGGCTGTATTTAATGCATAGACCCACAGATTTTTGGATAACTTAGATTCTATTAGCAAACATCTAGCCATTTCGAAAAGAGTCCGCCAACTACGTTCGGCGATTCCGTTCTGGTGCGGGTAATAAGGTTAGGTTTTCTCATATTTAATGTTTTCATTTATTTTCGTATTCATCATAAGTATATTCCCCAGCATTATCTGTTCTAATTATTTTCACTTTTCCATAATGTGAAATATCAGATAAATACATTGCTGTACCTTGTAGGGTATCGGATTTGTTTTTCATAAAATATATCATAAGTCCTGAATATTCGTCAACAAAGTTTAATACATATAAATAGGTGTCAATACCCATTGGTTAAATTGGACCCGCTAAGTCGCAATAAACTTTGAACAAGATGTCTTGATTTTGGCATTTGACCCCTATTTCTATATTTCGTCATTTTCCATTTAATACATGTGTCACAATGTTGTATGCCCTTTGAAGATGGAATTTTCATTCAAGTAACGTTTCTTGTAATTTTTTAACATCCGAACTATTACAATGACCTAATATTTTATGCCAAGTCGCTAAGTCGTGGGTGGCTGTTTTCACAGATTTAATACTTTTCAAATAATATAAATGTCCATTTTGTTGTATATTAAATTCAGTTCCGTCTGGGTATATTAACTTTGCATTGTCTCCGTGAAAATTAACTTTAACACCAGTTTTAACAGCAGACTGAACAGAGAAATCATTTTGTTTAAATTTAGTGTTATATAAAGCCCTTTTTAATAAACATTTTCAAATATTTCCTTTAGTATCTCGTAAATAAATAAAGGCATCGCCTCTTTTTAAAAGTAAATTTTTACCTCTGGTACCGTCAGCACACTCAAAGTGGGAATCTGGCTCGAAGTTGGGGTCAAAATTAATAAATTTTGTTTCATCTGTGATTACATGATTTGTCGCACCCGTGTCGACTAGGTAAGAATTATAACTATTGGGTATAGTATCAAACCCAAACGAAAACGCATATGTTCGCTCATTCGAAAAAGTTTTACATTTTTACAAAAATCACTCCTTGTATGAAATTGACATTTCGCACGTACATGCCCGGCTCTTCCACAACGAAAGCAGATGATATTTGATTTTCTATTATTATTGTTCCTGTTGTTGTTGTTGTTGTTGTTGTTATTGTCATAGTTGTTTTTAAGCCCCTTGTTTTTAATATCATAATTCCTAGTCTGTTAGGTTTGAGCGAGTGGTTTTCTGAATTTTCTAAATGACGTTCTAAGTTGCATTACGTTATTTCTTTAATTTGGGGGATTACACATTTTTTCAGTTTCTTCATAACTACGTAAAGCAATTTTAAACGCAGTGAAAGTTAATGTTTTATCTTTTTGAGTTATGACTGCCGTGAATGGTTTGAATGTTGTTGGTAATCCCTTCAAAACCATGGCTAGTAGCAGCCCATTTGAGATAGTCTCACCTGCCATTTTTAAGGCACTTATGACATTAACAGCTCGAAAATATAATCTGTTACGGATTCATTTTCTTGCCTCCTTAACGAGATTAGTTCAGTAAACCGCGTCTAGAGATTATATGCCAAAGAGGCATTGTCAAATATTTTATGTAAAATTCATAGGTATGTGCTATCCAATGAAATAATTTGTACCATTATGTATAGCGAGTAAACATGAAAGCAATTAAGTCCCAATTTTCAATTTCAGATTGATATTTAGTATTTTTTCAGTAATTTATAGCAATTTGCAGTGTCAAGAGATTATTTGCAAGAACTAGAGTTTAGTATTATGGCTCGTAAAAAAAAGAAATAAATGAATGAATTATATAATCAAAGAAATTAGCAAAGGAAAATTTTCGCTTCAAATTTCTAAGGATTTGAAAATGATCATCGAACAATCAAGAAAATATGTCAAATGGGAATTCAACCAAGGAAAAACAGTCTCAGGCTGAGTTCAGGAATTTAACAAAGCGAGATTTATCACATATCCGAAGAGAATTAATAAGAAACACAAATGCGTCAAGTGCGTTCATATTTGAGGCCGCTGGAGCTCCTATGGTGTCAAGGGAAACAAGTTGTAAAGCATTAAGGAAGTTTGCTGATAAAATCAAATAAAGAAAAAAACATTTTAACAAAAAAAAACATTAGGAAAGAAAATTTCAGTGGGCAATCAAATACGTGAAAACTGAATTCAGTGAAGTGCTTTTTACAGACGAATCAAAGATGGGCCTGATGGATGGGTTTGCACGCAACATGACTCGAAAAAATTTTTTTAAACGCCAACAAGGCGGCAGTGGGATCATGATATGGGCTGGGATTATTGGTAATGAACTCGTGGGTCCATTTAAACTAAGAGACCGGGTTAAAATGAATTCCAAAAGTCAGTGATTTTCTAGAGCAATATTTCTTTGAATGGCTTGGTAACCAGTCTTTAGCCAAGCGTAGATCTATGATCTTTATGCAAGACAACGCAACAAGTCATGCATCAAAGTTTACTAAATTCTGGTTGAAAGAAAACGGATTTGTTGAACATTCTCTTATGGACTGGCGTTCAAATAGCTATGACTTGAATACCATTGAGAACCTGTATCCACCCCCCATGCTGTGGTACAGGTGAACGGAAAGTTGTCGGGCGCTTTTGTTCTGTCGAGGTCGGTTCGTCAGGCTTGTCCGCTGTCGCCTCTCCTTTATGCTTTAGCGTTGGAGCCTCTCCTTCGCTGGCTGAAGGACGAGACGTGCAGTCCTGTCCTACGCGGGATCGCCGTTCCTGTAGGGTCTCGAGCCAGGGTTTGCGCGTACGCCGATAAAGTATCTGCTTTCGTGTCGTCCAGCAGCGACATTGAGGCTGTACAGAAGGCGCTTGATCGGTACGAGAAGGTGACAGGGGCCAAGGTAAACCGCGACAAGTCGTCCAGCTTGCGTTTAGGTGCCTGGAAGGGCCGTGATCTTCCAGGCGGCTTCGGTTGGACGGACGGTCCTGTCTGCATTCTTGGAGTGTCGTTTGGACCCGACCTCCAGCTGGAGAAGAATTGATCAGAAGTACTAGCAAAGGTCGATTCTGTCGGTAAGACTTGGAATCAACGGAGGTTGTCCGTGAAGGGCAGGGCGGAGGTGTGTGTTACATACATTTTCCCCCCTGATTCTTTATCTATTGTCAGTACTTCATCTCGGTGAGGCCCTACATGAAGGCGCTCGAGGGATCGCTATCCTCAATTTTATGGAGGGGACGCTTGAACAGGGCCAACAGACGAGTCTGCACTAAACTGTGTCATGGGGGGGGGGGGCTGGGAATGCAACACTTTATGACTCACATCCGTGCCTCTCAGTTGGCTTTCCTACGCCACGCATTGACTAGAGGAGACCCGATTCTGGAGGGGATTGTTAGGGACGTGTTCCTTGGCCTTACCATCAGTCCCCCCATCTCGAGGGTTGAGCGCCGTCGTAAACCCCGAGATCAATCGCTTTTCCACCGCGAGTGTCGGTCAGCCTTGAATGCTATTCGGCGGTCCAGTGACCTGTCACTGTCTAGGAAGGTCTTCTATCGGGGATTAGTGGAGGGGCGCGCGAAGGATTCCCTACGTGATGCGCTCTGCTTTTCGGAGGAGGAGTACCGCTCCTACTGGTCCTGGGCGCCAGCATCGGATTATCTCAGTAACCCTGACTTTTCGCTTACCTGGCGATTGGGTCGGAATCGGCTGCCTCTCAACGACAAGGCTTACATATGGGGCTTGGCAGATTTGCCAGACTGAACGGTGTGACCTTGGTTTAGAAGAAACGGCTTCGCACGCCTTCTACCATTGCCCCCGGGTCCGCCCCTTATGGGACCATGTCGGCGAGCTGACGTCTCGCCTCGCTCCCGAAGAACTCGTGTCCATTCATCGCGCATACGCGTGTGACAATGTGTCGCCCCCGTATTCCGGGGTGAAACGAATTGTGTTTCTCACGAATGCTGCTAGCCACGGCTCGAATGGTGATAGGGACGACGTGCATGGAGTAAGTCTTGCGAGGCAATCGTCTTATCAGGATCTAATCCGATTCTTTGAGCATCAGCTCAGGATGAAGATTGGAACTGATAGAAAACGATTGCATTCGACAATCTTCAGCGAAAGGTGGGTAAAAGAGGCGAGATTGGTTCGTTTGAACGGGGCTAGCCTTGATTTTCTTTTCTAGGTCAACCTATGTCACATCGGGTGGTTTCCTGTGGAACCCTCCCCTTGGTTAGGTTAGACAAGCTTAAGTGTACCTAGTTAATGCGAGTAAGTGTTGTTCCTGACCTGTTCCCGGCTATTTCTTTAGTAATGATCAAAGTCGAGATTCCCAACCTCCCCATTTTGTTTTTGGCCTCCTTTTATCTCGACTGGCTCAGCCTTTTATTTCCCCATGTCCGTGTTATTCTATCTCTTTCCCACTCCCTTAGCGAGAGTGCTTCTTGATTTTGTCCCCTGGACAGAATACAAAGGCCTCTCTGTTTTGACGGTTGGACGGGCCCTACTAACAATTTATGTTTAGTTTAAAATTTGTTGAATTTTTGTTTGTTATTGGGTTCATCTCCCTCCCCTTTTATCTTTCATTATTAGAATTTTAATGTATTGTTATCATCAAATTTTCATGGTGTGGGGCGCGTTTTTGTAGGTTCCCTTTGTGAGGATGCGGTATTATGGTGTATGGAGGATTGAATGGTGAAGGACGAGTTCTTGTAGTGAATGTCTCAATTCTAATGTATGAATGGGTTGCGAATCTGATTATCTAGGTATGGGATAGATAGTTATGACCAGCCTACCCCTCCCCTTTTTTCGGCCTCGTGCCACAATTTTGTATTTATTACAAATAAATATTCTCGTACATAAGGTACCCAAAGACTCCAACACGTGAAAGGGATTATGAGAAATAAAAGCACTTAAATGTTAAATCACACAGGAATATTTCGATTTATGAAGTTTGAAAAGCGTAAACAAATACGGAAAATTTCATCGCTTAATTATCGACAGAATTCTTATATTCTATTAAAATAGTTTGCAGAATACACCATTAGGTATAAAGATTGATTCGTTTAAAAGGGTCGTATCAATTTTCAACACGTCAATTTTCTTAGAAGACCACTAGCTCATATAATATGAAACCGTTAAAAAACGTAGTCCCTCCTCATCTTGTCCGACGTGTCTTGTTAACAGCTCTTTAGTGCAGTGGCTCTGTTGCAGAGAGTCAATAAGGCTATGAAACAATAATATCAGGAGGGATATGAGCAAGATGGCGTTGACGGTGTAATGTCGTAGATAGAATTCGATCTGAACTCAAGGACCACGAGTAAATATGGAGTCAGATTTAGCATCTGTGTTATAAATTAGGGATCATTTGTGTAATTTTTTGAGCACCACGATTTTGGAGTTTATGAATAGAACACGACCAGGAACCGTGTTCCAGGAACAGTCTGCTGACGACCATGCTGATGTCACGTGTTATTTTAACTTCTTTCAGCATTAATGTAATATACATCAATTCTGCTCTCTACAACCACAAATAATATATAAAACGTACATGTGGACAACATTTATACATAAGTGTAGAGATAAACGTCCACATTTAATACATTACCACGTAGACTAGAAACAAGTTGGTGCAGTTGCAATTATTCAAGCGAGAGGAGGAGCAATACTTAAGGAAGCGGCGGTTTGTAATTCTTAGGCTTTTCCGGTTGCTAATCCTTAAATATCTTTATTGAAAAAAGAAAATCACAGAAAAGTACTGCACACGCATATATTTAAATACGTGAGATCAGAATTCATTACATAACGTATTTCTACCCGCTGAATTAGCGTATTTCAGCATGAAGACATGACTGCTCATTACGCATTCATGACAGACCGAAAAATAGCTACATTTTAATAATTAGGAAGTAGTCATACTTAACACCGCTAAGTCTTGTAACTATGATTACTTTATCAAGGGAAAATATCCATCAGGCCCAAACAAAAGCGTAGTATACAGTAGTAGTATTCTTCAGTTTTCTACCATATATGATGCTGCTTTATGATCAGTAGGATTTCACACTTTTATAAGTAAAAGTAATACATGATATAAGCAGTAGAATGTAATACTTGGAAAACTAATTAGGCGTTCTTCTACTTGATTTCAGATATCACACCCATATCAGATAAATATGTAAATGAAACTTAATGTCTTATTAAAATTGGCAGGAAACAAAATTAGTTTAAATAAAAAGAGACATTAATTGTGCTATCAAATTTAGCAACAATTGTCCGTAACACCTAAGCACATACAGAAATGCATGCACATATATATGCCTATCTATAAACTGCTACCAAATTTTGAGCATGTTTGCTTGTCATGCAAAACGTACCTTCATAAATTAAAGTTCAAATTGGATTCAACTGAGATATTCAAGTTCAACTCTTTTAGAGTAGACAGAATCACCTCCGGACACAAATGTTTTAATTGATGAAAAGCTAAGTCTTCGAAGTATTCCCCGCTAAGTTTTCAAAGAAACGCTATTATACAAAATATTTTCGGACAACATAATTTTCACAGGATTCTAACTTTTCTAATTGGTAACATGGTCATTAATTTGTCAAATTTGGATTCTTCAATGTTTGACAAAGGTTAAACGCAATGCTCAAATTATGATCACATTCCCAGATAGGAATTATAACATTTATGTTGAATAACATATCATTCCATAGTCGCTTACCCTTACTTTGTATTAAGATACGAAACGAATATTTCGAAGTGTAACACTGAAATCCAACGATTCATTGGTATAGAGAAATATAAAAGCTAAGCAAACTATCCACAGAAATAGTTAGAACCAAAGAAAAAAGTAGTGAATTGTTACGTAATATCTGTCCTACAAGATGGCAGTGAATGCTGAACAATATCTCCGCAGATGAGATCGAAAATGTAAGTATCGACGATGTTTTGCAGAAAACTGCAAACAAAAAACGACTGCTAAAATAACGTATGGACAATTTAAATTCATATGACACTTAAGGAGGAACGACGGCTTGGGAATATGATTTTCACTGGAGAGATTTCGGTCAAGGTGGACAGATGTAAACAACACATTACCGAACTAGCTGACTTAAGTAAATGGATGGCGGAGCAAAGTTTAGGAGAAAACAATATGACAATAGCTACAAAGGACAATAATTTGGAGCGAAGCATAATCGCCTATGTAGTGAAGAGACAAGTAACATAGGATTACTGCTGCATACTGATTATCATTAATATTTAACTTGTTCACTTACTGCTTTATATTTTTAAGCTGAGCTCATTGATGTAATTTTTCAAAGTTCCCTGTCCTCATTATTTTTGTCAGTTACGAGACTTCGCCCGTTGGGGGACTTGAAGCAAGGAAATTGTGCTACAGAAGAATAAGATTACCATGGAATGCACATGGAATAGCGAGAAATATTTAATGGAACCAAAAATGACAAATGAGGACAGACAGCCAAAATGATTTGGTACTCTATATAATAATAATATATATATAATATATTTGGAAATCAAAAGGGACAGAAGAAAACCGCATGTAACCTACCCAACGAACTTGTTTAATTGAAGAAATATATTAAGCGAGAGGGATAGTAGACAATCAAACAATTCTTAGAAGTTCAACCGAGAGAAGCGAAGAGCTACGCTCGCCCACGTTCGAAATGGAACGGCTTATGAAAGCATGCCAATCGTGGAAGAACGGTTTATATTTGCAGAGCAGATACAAAATTAAAGCTTTTACGAAATTACAATAAATATACATACAAGCTACGTTTAGGTATTATTAGACATTCAAGTTAAAAGGGGTTGAAATTGCTCCCGATTCATCAAAGTTTCATCTTGCATTTCTCTAATCTCAAATTATTTCCTTGCCTTTACTCTCTTTACCGAATACACGCTACCTACATAACACGATGAAAAACTGTATGATCCTGCCTCCTTAGGGCAAGAAAACATCAAAGATCGAGGAGTGGTTGAAAAGTAGTTTTTATGTCAGTATGTCAACAGGATCGTTAAATTGCCAAGTGAAAACAGTGTTAAACATGCAGAATTACTAACAAAAGGTAACTATATAAAAGGAAAATCCTTATGTAAAAACTGTTTCACCTGCTCCGAAAAGTCGGTGGTTGCTGTGCTCGTCCGATTCATTATTTATTAGACACAAAAAGATTTAAATTCAGATATGTAGCATCGTACCAGGATGCGTGTACACATATACACAAACGTAAATCTTCCAATTGGAATATTATTATTATATATATATATATATATATATATATATATATATATATGAAAATTTCTGAGTTAACCTGTAGAGAAGACTATATATATATATATATGAAAATTTCTGAGTTAACCTGTTGAGAAGACTATATATATATGAAATGTGTGTGTGTGTGTGTGTGAGTATAATTTGAATGAGATAATGAGATAGTGAAAGGGATTATGAAAAACAGTAATACTTAATATGACAGACGTAAGGAAATATGGAAACAAATCTTCTCTTAATTATCGCTAGAATTCTTATATTCTATTAAATTACTTGGAGAATACACCATTATGTACAATGGGACGTATATAATTTCAAACCACTGATAAGATCGCTAAAAAAAAAAAAAGAATAAAAAATAGGAGCATAGCATGATGAAAGACGCCGAACTTAAAACAAATTTTTATCGTCTCAGTATCTATGTTGTTATTACGAGGAAAGGACAAAGTATTCTTAATTATTTTCTTGAAATGTTTCCTTTTTAGAACATTCTAACTTTTGATTAAAAAAAAATATTTCTTTGTATCAGTGAACAAAAAAATTAGCGCGTTTTCTTCGATTTTCTCATTTTTTTTTGTATGTCAGATCTTATTTTACAAAATCTTGCGAAAATAGTTTACGGATTTCAATGAACCTTTCAGAAAATATTCACAAATGATGGAAATTGTTTTCTTTCTTAAAGTCATGGCAAAATAGTTTTTATATTACCCCAACTAACTAATTTCATGAAAACTCTAGTAATTCAACACTGTTCAGTTTAGTGATTATATCAGTTAAAAGCACAAGGCTTTGAGGAAAGCAAATCATGTATTTGCTTTTTAATTGGATCGCACCTACCTGACAATCAGCTCTGAATTTTTAACATACAAAACTCAATAAAACACATATTTAATTTCAAATGCTTTTATTTGCTTTTATGAATATAGATATTATCTGAAAGCAAACATCTTTTTCGATGTAAAATGAATCTTTAAAACAATTATTAGCTATTTCTTAAATTATTTTATTATTTTTACATTAAAGTTGTTAAATATTCTAAATTTAGTTAATACGGCATACAGGTTACACAACGGTGTTATTAAATAGATCTATCTTTGAGCATTTTAAATTTTATAGCTTATAACAAACAGAAGAGGCGAACGGTATAAAAAACAAAAAATAATTACAGATGGCTTTTGCGTCCATAAAACGGCTGTAATTCAAATGTACGGAAGACGAGTAAGAATAGAATAAAAATTCGCGTGAATCGTTCTTCTCCACTTTCAGCGCCTTTATTTCTGTGAAACACGTGTGGAGAAGTTAATTTGATTTTTCACTTTCAACTGAGAAGTGTAGACAAGTATTACGTATCATCTTATGAAATTTATGATACTATTTTTATATTGTCTCAGTTAAATTTTTCCGTAAATGAAATATCAAAATCAATAATAAAGTAAATAAGTAATTAAATAGAAATACAAATATCAGCAAAATGTAAGAAATATACATAAAATTATAGTATTTCATGTACACTTCTGATAAAATTTCCTAAGGTAGGTACCTATAAATTAATTAGATACCTTTATGAAATTTAATCTCACTCAGTTTTATTTATTTTTTCCTAATATATTTTCCATAAAGCCCCTTAAGTGTAAAGGTGATAGCTAAGTACAAAAAACAGCTGAAAGTTTTCCTGAAAAATAAGGAGGTAAATTAGTTGGTTCACTTGAAATGTCACTTTTGTCCTTCTGTATGTTAACTTTTTGTCAGGTAAGCTGTCAATGCGTGATGAAATCATAATCTGTCAAAGTGACACCAAATGTTATGACCTGCTTTGTCTTATTTTTAAACTACATATTTTAGGCGCAGAAACGACGTAATGCTAGTTTCAAAATATTTTAAACAAACATTATAATTTCTCATTTTCTTAAAATTAGTTTTGAAAAATTAAAATTGATTTTTAGAAGAATTTGAAACTGAGATTTTCATTTTTTTCTTAATAAAATTTATAAAATGGTTGACATGATTGATTATCTGTCAATTTTGCTGACTCAAATGAAAAAAAAAAAGATTAAGGAAAATTTCGGACGTTCTAGGAAAGATTAAAGAATATAAAAATACCCCCAAAATAATTTTATCTTTCCTCTTGATCAACATTCAGGCGATAAAATTTTGTTTTCGTCAATTTTGGCGCCTTTTTCATCATGTTATTTTGTTTTTTAGCGATCTCGTGGAGATATATATATATATATATATAAAGCAGGTCATAACATTAGGTGTCACTTTGACAGGCGATGATTTCATCAGGTATTGACAGCTTACCTGAGAAAAAGTTATCATACGAAGGACAAAAGTGACATAATTAGTTAGAAATAAATCAATATGAGCAAATCG
Source organism: Acanthosepion esculentum (assembly GCA_964036315.1). Classification (NCBI taxonomy): domain Eukaryota; kingdom Metazoa; phylum Mollusca; class Cephalopoda; order Sepiida; family Sepiidae; genus Acanthosepion; species Acanthosepion esculentum. The sequence continues at coordinate 59,586,334 of OZ038486.1, read as the reverse complement.
TTTTTTAATAACCGCTCAAAAAACTTATCTATGAATATGAAAGGATCCTATCAGTAGACAAAACATGTGTAAATTATTTAACGAAACCTGTCTTAATGAAAATATGCTGCCGAAATATACGCATATATATATATATATATATATATATATATATATTAGTATTTGTGTGTTTAGGCAATTAAGGAATACTAGAAAATGTTGCCGGTTTTAAATCATGAACTTTTGTTGTCAGTTTATCCATTTGTTCTCAATATAAACACTAATCATGTTTACTACCAGGAGTACGCATGTATCCACCAATAATCGTAAATGATTTTCTCATTTTTAATACAATGTAAGCATTTATCTTAGAAATAAATATATTGACCTAATATGTCCAAATTAGTCTTATCAGACACTAGTTTTGCATGTTGCTTTATCTGTGTTTATACGTCCAATCCTGGAATTAGAGTTTAAATTATATTTTTACTTTTTTAACAGAAAATTTCTTTTCAGTTGGTTGACCATAACCAGTTGGCTATGTCCTCTAGCTGACACTGTCTATCGCTGTTGATCAGAAAGGGTAGACGGGGACAAGATGGTCGTGTTTTTACAAGAAAGGATGAGAAAGTGACTTGCGAGTTAAATAGAGATACTTGGAAACACCGTTAATCGGAAACAGACCAAGAAATTGAGTTATCCAACATGAATTTAGTTGTAAGTTGGTATCACCCGCACGGTTATGCTCTGCTTTTATCAAAAGCTGTTTACATATTACACAAATTTACGTTTCAGACTGGTTGTCCTAATAGGCATACAGCTTCATATATTTGGAGTGTAACTTTCTTAATTTGCTGAATAGTTTCTTTAAGCGAAAACCTTGTTATAGACTCTCGAAATGTTCCTATATTGTCAGTTTGGTATGTAAACCTGAAACAAATTTCTAAAGATTATTTTTTTTATTACTCCGACTGCTTTTATCATTTTAAACTTCATTTTAATGGCTACTTATATTTGAGTAAACTCTCCGTTTAGTTATTTTATCGGAGCCAAATCAGTTAAAGTACATCGGATCTAACTACGGTTCTTTCTGCTCAGTGGAACCCATGTTTGATTCCTTCCTGAGAGCACATATTTTCTCGAATATTCGGGACGATATACGAAAATAATTATAATATTTAAAAATACGTCGTCTACACAAATGTGTGTATTCTCTGAGAATAACGTTTGAAGTGATGAAATATTGTATTAATAGAAAATATATATATATATATATATATATATATATATATATGTATAATGTGTGTGCGCGCGCGCATCTGTCTGCTTTCCTAAAAATCTTTCTTTTTTTTTAGCAAATCTGTCAATTTAATCAGACATATTTAACTGACTTCCTGGAAAGAGTTTCGATTATTCAATTTAAGCTTTATGCCTGAATATAAATGAATATCTATAATAACGTGTTGACTGATATACTTTTAAATTTTATTTGCATAAAACTTTCCATAATTTTCGAGGGAACTAATTTCAAAACGAAACAAATATAGTAAGATTATTCACCGGTAGATAAAAAATACTGGAAAAATGTAAAACAGACTATCGATCAATCAAAAATCAATAAGGAAATTTCCAACGTTGTAAATATTTCGTCAACAATATATTTGGCTTCAGCGATACGACATATTTGAGTAACACAGAATGGGTAATAAAATACAAGTTGATTGATCAGAATGAATATATACAGGAATACACAGGAACGTGATCTCGAAAATATAAACATGACCATCTTGATAGTAGGGTTACAAGTGACCAAAATTATAAAAACAACCACACTTAAAACATTTAGACAATGATCACAAAAAGAATAGGTAATTTTAAGTAAGTTTCCTCAACCAAAATTTCTTATTGATAAAGTCCAAAGTCTTATTAATATTTCCAGTATAAATTCTAATGTACTATTGCATCGTGCTAAAAATGAAAAAAATACATTTACGTTTATGCTTATATTGTTCGATTGCATTACAAACTATGTACTCAATAAAAGTATACATTGACGTCTAGATTGATAGATACGATGGGTAAATTATAGATCAAAGCATCTGAGTAATGTTTACTTGTGAATTTAGAGCTATATTGGATGGAAATGTTGATTGAACATGACATTTACCTCTACAGAACTTATCTAGAAACACTGCTTTAGTAAATGGTATTTTAAGAAATCAACTTTTAAATAATTTCATGAGCCTCTCCAGTACAGATGCTGAAAAATCCGGATAACTGATCGTTTTATTTTACAGTAACGTTGATCCTGTACAGGGCTCGATCATGACTCTAGGTAGAAGCTTACCTTAAAGAAAAATGTATAAGAATATGAGAGGGAAGATAACGCTTAACTCTAGAATTCAACAGGTTATGGTTGTAGCAATTGAGAAAACACCCTCTTTGGAGTCTGTAACACAGAGAATTGATTAGCGGTAAAGTACTTCGAATAGAAATTCTCGCTGATGGAATGCAGACGGAATGTCGTTGGTTTGCTACAATGGGAATGGCATGGCGGGTCCTAGCTGTGAAGGTGAATACCTGGCTGAAGCAAGGCACGTAATTGCTCTGAGCACTTTCCATGGTAGTATAAACCCTACACACCCGCCCGAAACAAGTGGTTGGAAAACAATTTTTCTCGAAGAAGGACCCGAAGACGTTTTTGAAATCTGCCAATGATGTAAAACGAGGTCTGGGCAGCTCGTTTCCAAATCCATTTATGGCCGCATTTGGCTCTTATAAAGCTAGCGGATAGCATGAAGAGTGGTAAATGGAGTAGATAATTTTATTAGCATCTTTAGTGATAGATCATATATAACAGTTCAACTTCAGGTTGGGTGTTAGTTTGAAGTTTAATAATATCTCAAGGCAGGTGACTCCTTGAGAGGGAATCCATTCATTGCGCCTGGCCTCAGTCCCGTGTCTTACCAGCGGTGATGTTCGACAAGTTATTTTTGAGTATTGCTAATGAAGTGTTAGTTAAACATCATATTCAAGACTATATTCTTGGCAATCGTGCCAAGATGACAACAGGTCTTGTCAAGAAACAAACATTTCAGGTTTACTCAATCCTCACGAATTATAACCTCTTAAAAACTTGCTCCATAGAGAGCGTATGTAAGAATGAAAAACAAATTATCTCCGAGATATCTGGAAAATAAAAATCTTTCAAGTAATTCTAAACATTAAAAGCCAAATGGAAACTGTACTTATCAGACATCCGTTTCAAAGGTCTATCTTTCACATTTATTTAAATTTACGGAAGCAAACTATATATTAAATTACTTACATTGTTCGGAGTTTGTCCTCATCTTTGTTATATCCATAGCACAGCAGATAAAATCGTTGTTTAAATGATTCAAAAACCGAATTGGCCGAACGAGCTCTAAATTCAATACCTGGGCCCAGTAGAGAGGATAATCTTGGCGATTTGACTTACTAAAAATAATTAACTGAAGCGGAGATATCCGGATAATGCATGGCAAGTGAAAGTAGAAATATGTACCCCTTATGGATGGAAGAATGTTTTCATTTCGAAATGTCAACGTATATATAACTTGAGGAAGGCCGTAGCATACAACGACGGAAACGTCGTCAATAAAACGAAGAATAAGAGAACAATGTAAATTGTGTAAATAGTTACAATACCTCATCTCAGAAATATATAGAGATGAGTGAAATATAACCGAGATACATGTCCTTTCCAGATGGGGATTGAGAAGCACCAGTGTTAGAACCTGTATTAAAATGTTATCCATCCCACAGAATAGATTGGAAGCCACCACGAGGATTACACACTTTCATACGTATATAAATTTCAGAATTAAACCCCGAAATACCAAAGAAATGTATTATGAGATCTCAAAAGGATATATACTATGTGGTTCCCGTCAGGAAAATTGTTTAATCGAAATTAATATCAATCACGAAACTTTGTTCTAAGTCGATCTGATCTTTTGGGACCACGATATATGCCCAATATACAATAAGAGATAAAAATGTAAGCTTTGTACTCTGTGGCACTGCAGTAAAATCAAAATTGTTAAGTGCATCAGTAGGTTGATCTAAAAGGTATTATAGTCACTAAATGCATAACCTAACCTCATTTATATCAGTGGCTGCATCAATATGACTGAAATCAACCCAGCTGTTCTTTGATTATATACACGAAAGATAACTAAATAACAGGGAATTATATAAACGCCATGCCCTCGGACAAAATACTCATGAACGACTTGAATTTGACGGAGTTCTTTTTTATCATTTCATACCAAGCAAGGGGATAACGCCACCAAAACGCAGGGGGGGGGGGTCAGGTGTAATGAGAATAAATGAGAATGCGAAGGTTTTACTGAGGAGAAAGAACAGAAAAAAGTTTCAGGAAAACATGATTGCGATTGACTTTGCATTTAATTTTTTGAACATTTTTGGTGGCAGGACGGTAAGATATCGGAAGAGGATTCCATATATAAGAAGTGCAAGAAAACAATTAGAATAGATCTTCGTTTACTCTAGCTATTTCAAAGTAAAACAAAACATGCAGCTGGCAATCTAGTAGTACATTTAAATTCACACTGTCAATATACCAAGTCGGGGGAGATCATTAGAACAGCTGTCATGAAAATATCTACAGAAAAAGAAACAGAGTGTAATCACGTAATGGGTGTGAGAAAGTATTGACATGAATGCTCATGCCAGATAACATGACTCGATCCTTCTTTGGATTTGGTAGAGTGTATCGACATATACAGCCGGAAAACAAATAGGAAAATTTACGAATAACTAATTTAGTCTCCTATTTTAACAGTCCTCAAGAACGTAACGTTATAATAGCTATGGTGAAATGAAATTCAACAGAAATTGTTCATAAAAAAGTACATCCACAATTTTTATCATATTTGACGACTGAAGATTTTGTTGAGAAAACTTAAGCATAACATCTCCGTTTATGTGTCCTTTTCCATCCGGATATTGGCTATGTTAAATTTTTCACTGTTTACTATTTTTGCAGTCAAGAAGAACCGATTAATTTTTTTTTTTTCAGATTTTCTACCAGATTGAAAATGCAATCAGTAGATATACATAGATAAGTGTGTATGACAAATATGTGTTACCGGACTTCTTCAACCTATAACATGAGGTGTTTACGAGAGAATTAGAATATCTACCAGGATTCGGTATTGCCGGCAACAATATTAACATAATATATGCAGATGAGACTGTTGGCAGCAAAAAGAAAGGACGAAACATCAATTTCAAGACGGAGGGATGCATTGTCGCTATTTCTGGGCGCAGTCGAACAAACAAATTACAAATAGGAGATACCAAAATCAAACAAGTACAAAATTCTAAATTTTTAACAGTGGGTGTAAAGTACGACACTGAAATTCGAAGGTATATTTGGATAACCAAAGATACAATCCAAAAGCGAAGCATAGAATTAAGTAACAGAATTATAAAAGAAGAAAAAAATACAGAACTGTTACGTAATATCAGTCTTCCTATATGGCAGTGAGTGGTGGACAGAAAAACAGACAACAGAAAAGTGACTTGACATGAGAATGCTGAGGATACCATGGAACGAACATTTTGAGCAACTATAAAGTTTTAAAGAAAATTGAAACCAAAGGCCAATTTACTCTTCAAGAAGAGTTGAAATTTCTGGGGATCATAATGAGGAAATAAGACTTGGAAAATGCTTAAACTACTTAGTGAGCTTAAGTAATTGGATGACAGGAATAGACTGAGATGAAATAGTTTATTAAGCGCCGCCAAGGACAGGACATTTTGGAGAGACGTGATGTCATAGAAAATCATTTCCTAGAACTTAGCCATAGTTTCTATGCTGCAATCCTTAATTTCCTGGGCACGTGACTGATTACCGCAAAAATCCGTCCACATTTATTCACATAAATGCACAGCGTTCTCTATAATTCTCGTTAAAGTTTAATCATGTGTTATCAATAGGATATGTTATTAATGAGAGCTTTTGTATCATTGTACGTTATTCACCGCTTTCTTCTTCCCCTCATGTCTTCTCTATTTTGTATGCTCTCGTTCTTTCTGCGTGTCCTAAAAAATTCAACTGTCTCTTTCTGGCGGTAATTATTAGTGTCATGTTTACTTTTTTTTCGTAAACATCGTACTTACTCGTAATCCTTGGTACTCTCAGCATCCTTCTATACATTGAATTTTCTTCAGTCTTTTCTTCGGGTGTGACGAGATAATCCATACTACTTAATCCGATTTCGACAAAAACGTAGCAATTTCATTTACGTTCCTAAGAGTGTACTCTCCCGCTAGGAGATCATATGCATTGGATTTTATTTAATTTTTTGTGTTTCTAACATCGTTGCTCCTCAGTTATCGTCTACAAACGAAAATATTTCCAATTTTCCTTCTTTCCTCATAGATTAGATTTTTTTTTTTTTTTTTTTTAGAAAAGAATCGTGTTGGAATACAACACTTCCCAAACCGAGATATTGCATCATTTTGTGAAGCTGCTATAGATAGGAATCCTTTTGCCTGGTTTCGAATGAAGAAAGGTGAATGGTTTAATTCTATGTCTACAAGAAAGAGAGAATAGATAAACTCGGTCACGGAAGTAATTAGAAGAGATAGCCTCAAAATCATTTTGCTAATAACTATGCATTCTTTCCTTTTGCAATTAATGTTCAGTTATTTCTTCTCGCTTTCATTCACAACCTTCTGTAGGAGTTCTTGTAGTTTTCTTTCAGTGTCTGCTATCAACACTGCCTCGTCTGCCTATCACATGTTATGATTTTGGCCGCTAATAATGAATACTGATAGGACTTCCAGTTTTCTCAGAATCACCTTACCGTATAGGATCACTAAGTCCAGTCGAAAGACAACCTTTTCTTACACCCCTTTCAATTTTCGTATATCTTCTGAACTCATTTTCTGTACGTATGAATGCGGTTTGCTGCCAGTATATGTTTACGAAAAAAGAAACGTACTTCACAACAGGACAAGACAGTTGAGTTTTCGAACGCACATACTGAAGAAAGTGAGAGATATAGAGTAGTGTACTTGATGCTCACAGGACAGATTCAAGAGAAAAATAAGAAAACAATGTATGACATAATGAGTGAGCTTGTGTAAATCGAATGCAAAGAAGGGTTTAGGAGAAATCAGACATTTTTTAATCGCTACAGGGAATAGGAAATTGTAGAGAGCCATGTTCGCCTAGGTACTGAGAAGACACTGTACAAAGAAAACTTGAAATCAAAATTGAAATTAAATAGTAATTTCCTGCTGTAAACTTAGCTAAGTTCCGGAGTTTGAAAATTTAAGTTTTACAACTTTAAGTGGAACTATGACTAGTTGTAAAGTAATTAGTTTTGTAGAATGTCCTTTGCAGTATTTAAGTATTAATACATGTTGATCCAAAATATATTCTTTTAATGCAGCTTGTTCTTTTTCATTGAACGATTAAAAAATGCATTCTGTAGCTTCAAGGAACGTTTTTCTTTTGAACGAATTCAACATGCTAAAATGTACAAAACGTATGTGTTTTTGTTTTAGGTTTATCTACTGTGTGAAAATCTGCTTTGTCAGTTTATTTACACACAGTTAAGAATTTTGTTTTTGGTGAAAACTCACCTGTTTCTAAGTTGCTAGTGTCAATTATTTTACTTTTTAAATTCTGTGTGATTTGAGATATTTTTCCCCTGACAATGTGATCTTATCCTTGTTAAACAAGTCAAAAACGTATAGTTCCGAGATTTAAATATGTAAGTACGACAATATTTAAAACGCTAGACAGAACTATCAGTCTGAAGAATAAAAATTATCTGTTTTCAAATAACATCAATGTAAACCAGAATAAGCATTTTATATTCTCAATCAGATGAACACATGTAAATTCTGAGTTCAGTATTGTGAAGGAATTGAAGAGATTATACATGTTTTTATTCATAGGTGTTTCATGATTTTTGCAAATAATACTTTCAGAGATCAGTCTACTATTTTTTATGCTATTTCAAAATTGTAATGTGACACATCTCGTGATCTCTGATCTGCATGAATAAATTAACGCATAGATCTTTCCTTACGGTCTTAATCGATATCTGTTCTCATGTCCCTAGACACAAATATTTGACGTAAATCATCTTTCAAAACAATCGGATAATCTTTAGTGACAAAATTCACGTTTACTAAAATGGCGAAATGTCAGTTTACTTGACTATTACAGGGATCATCCAGTTTGGAAATTTTCACTTTGAACGGAAAATCAATTATTAACGGGTGTTTATCTTTTTGTTCATGCTCTAAAGTTTCACTGGTACTAAACCATATTCAAAGAAAAACTTTTTAATCCTAACTTATATTTTTATTACACGACAAATATTTTAATTCCTTTACAGATTACGTTACTCCCGATTTTCATGCTTAGATTTGTGTTTTCATCCTGTTGTTCCCTTTCATTTTCTCTTCATTTTTATTGTCTTTCATTCTGTTACTTTTATTCCCTCTCTCCTTGTTTCTATTTCTGCTAACTTAACTTTCATTTAAAGCCACGAAACTCCCATAAGTATATTATTTCTAACTTAATATCGCTTGCTTTGGTACAGATTTACAGCAGTAGGACGAGGAAGACGTAGAAGTCAATACTTCACCATTACAGAATGTCATTTGAAAATCATTCAAAATCCATACTTTTTTTTTTTTTTAAAGAACAAAATCCGTACATTGAAAAAGATAAGTACATCAAAATCATTGGTTTGAACATATACATTTAAAGCATATTCGCTTCCCTCTGTCAGTATGCATTTTTTACTTAAATCGCACACAGAAGATATATCATTTTTGAACAATGAAAAAATGACACAAACAGTGAAGACGAAAAAATGTCATATAATAGTACTAAATTAGGCTATTTAAACCGGCTTGTTGATATTAATGCTTTGTTTACCGCGAGGGATTGTTTATCGATATATCTGTTGGCTAGAATCTTAAATCATTATGAATGTAAACAAGAATCTACTCAACAAGGTATAATTGATGCAGATACCAGTGGTTCCCCGCTGTCTAGGCGCCGTCCTATAATTGTCTTGATCGATATCTCAATAATACTACGATTTTATATCATAACAAATCGATCAAAAACATTGCTTTGCTAGATAGCAATTATATTTTCCACACAAACTATAGGAAAGAAATAATCTACCTGATAATGTTTATATTGCCAAACTAGAGTGTTGCTTAGAGAAAATGTGTCAAGTTCCCGCCTTGCCATGTCAATTTATAAGGTTCTCGATCATGCTTCTACACTCCGGTTTCAGACAATGTATGATTTAGGGAACGTTAAATATTACTTCTGGTGTATTTTTCTCAATATAGCATAAACGTGAGGGGGCGGGGCTTTAAATCTCGGACATTTCCTCCACAACCAATCCCTCAGTTTTTATTCTCACATTAATTTAGGTACCTGCACGAGATCGCTGAAAAAAGGGCATAGCATGATGAAAAATACGGCAAACTTGATGAAAACAAAATGTTATCGTGGAAATATTTGTTATTATTGAGAGGAAAGATCAAAGTATATTTCAGTTATTTTTTTAAAAAATCCTTCTATTAAGAACAATCTGAATTTTGAATTAAACATCCTTGTTTCTCTTTTTATCAACGGAACTAGTAAAAAAATAACAGGTACAATCATTAACACGTGTTTTTTTTGTTTGTATGACGCACATTAATTTGGAAATTGTCGGATGTTAATGAAACGTTCAGAAACTATTCACAGATGATCGAAATTGTTTTCTTTTATTAAAGTCATGTCAGAATTTTTTTTTATATTTATTACCTCCCATAACTAATTTTATAAAAACGCTAGAAATTCTATCGCGTCAGGTTTAGTGATTACAATAGTTAAAAGCACAAGCATTTGAGGAATGCAAATCATGTTTTTTTTTGGTTTTTAATTGGATTCCTCTACCTGAAAATCAGCTCTGAATTGTAACATACAAAACTCAATAAAACAAATATATTTAATTTCAAATGCTTTTATTTGCTTTAAGCTGTTTTTTGAATGTGGAAAATATTTTCTGAAAGCAAAAAAATCTTTCGATGAAAAATTAATTTTTAATACAATTATTGTTTATTTATGTTTACATTTAAGTTGATAAAATATAAAATTAGTTAAAAGCCACATCAGGTTTTGTAAGTGTCCTTATGAGACATTTTTAGTGCGTTGTAAATTATATCGTTTTGACTAATCAGAAGATCGGCAGTAATTAAGAAATGGAATTTTGTGTTTATAATCGGGCTCTAATTTCAATTTCAACTGAGAAGGGTACCTAAAAGTTTCAGTATCATTTTATGAAATTTATATGATCTATTCATATTAATGTCAGTTATAGCATTTTTTCCATAAAGGATTTATCAAAATTAAGGAAATTAGAGTATTCTTTCATAAGAAAGATACATATAAATTAGATACCTTTCTTATGAAATTTAATCTCATTAGCAACAGTCTTATTTTAATTTCTTCATAATATATTTTCCATAAAGCAACGTAAACGTAAAGATGAATGCTAAGTACAAAAAAACAAAAATGGATCGCTGAAAGTTTTCCTTAAAAATAACGAGTAAATAATTTGTTCACTTAAATGTAAAATCTTTAACTTTTCTTCTTCCATAGAACAAAGTATACTCACGGAATCCGTCAATATGTCATTCATCACATGTCAAGTGACGCGAAAGTATATGACCTGCTTTGTTTTATTTTCAGATAACATCTTTTCGCCGCAGAAGGTAAGTTAAGCTTGGTTCAATATATTTGAAATAAACATAATTTTCTCAAAATAAGTTTTGAAAAAATGATAATTGATATTTAGAAGAAGTTCATACTGAGATTTCAATTGATTTTATAAAGTGGAAAAATTGGTTGCCATCTGTCAATTTTGCTTACTCAAATATAAAACAAGGTTTTTAACGAAATTTTCGGACGTGTTAGGAACGATTAAAAATGTAAAAAAATACACCAAAATACTTTGATCTTTCCTCTTAATAATAACAAACATTTAGACGATAAAATTTTGTTTTCGTCAAGTTTGGCGTCTTTTTAATGATCGTGGAGGTACCTACATTAATTGCAACAGGATAGAAAACCGGGCACGACAGGGTTGGGAGATTTACAGCAGAGATTTGGCCTGGGCAAATCAACAAATGGACATTTTGCCTGAGTTAGAAACTGGCTATCTTATAAGGTATACAGGATTGCAGAATGCTTAACAAAAAGCAGAAACACGTAGTGTGCGGCAAAAGAATGAACCAATTCTAAGTTTTATTGCTATTTTACCGGTTCATGATTGTGCGAGAGTAATATTAACCACCATTATGTCAAAATTAAGCACACAGTCGCGGTCAGGAGTAACATTTCAGTACAGCTTTCCATATATTTTTTTTTATATTTGCCATTTCTGCATTATTTTATATACTTTACATTGAGCAGTGTCTACAAATGTCGCCAACTAATTTACGATATATATATATATATATATATATATATATATATATATATATATATATATATATATATATATATGTGAGAGAGATTATATAAACAAGTAGCAATGCATAGACTGGGTGAATTAAATCTGCAGTCAGGCCTTCCTAAATGGATTTCAATTATACGGAGTAGACATTTAAGTCAATAATATCAGAAGCTGCATTTTTCAATATATTTTTAGCACTTCAAATCTGAGCCCGAAATAACACATTATATATATATATATATATATATATATATATATATAAAGAGAGAGAGAGAGAGAGTCGCACGCGGAAAGAGAGAGAGAGAGAGAGAGAGAGAGTCGCACGCGGAAAGAGAGAGAGAGAGAGAGAGAGAGAGTCGCACGCGGAAAGAGAGAGAGAGAGAGAGAGAGAGAGAGTCGCACGCGGAAAGAGAGAGAGAGAGAGAGAGAGAGAGAGTCGCACGCGGAAAGAGAGAGAGAGAGAGAGAGAGAGAGTCGCACGCGGAAAGAGAGAGAGAGAGAGTCGCACGCGGAGAGAGAGAGAGAGAGAGAGAGTCGCACGCAGGCGGAGAGAGAGAGAGTCGCACGCAGGCGGAGAGAGAGAGAGTCGCACGCAGGCGGAGAGAGAGAGAGTCGCACGCAGGCGGAGAGAGAGAGATAGAGAGAGAGATAGAGAGATAGAGAGAGAGAGATAGAGAGAGAGAGATAGAGAGAGAGAGAGAGTCGCACGCAGGCGGAAAGAGAGAGAGAGAGAGTCGCACGCAGGCGGAAAGAGAGAGAGAGAGAGAGTCGCACGCAGGCGGAAAGAGAGAGAGAGAGAGAGTCGCACGCAGGCGGAAAGAGAGAGAGAGAGAGAGAGTCGCACGCAGGCGGAAAGAGAGAGAGAGAGAGAGTCGCACGCAGGCGGAAAGAGAGAGAGAGAGAGAGAGAGAGTCGCACGCAGGCGGAAAGAGAGAGAGAGAGAGAGAGAGAGAGAGTCGCACGCAGGCGGAAAGAGAGAGAGAGAGAGAGAGAGAGAGAGTCGCACGCAGGCGGAAAGAGAGAGAGAGAGAGAGAGAGAGAGAGTCGCACGCAGGCGGAAAGAGAGAGAGAGAGAGAGAGAGAGTCGCACGCAGGCGGAAAGAGAGAGAGAGAGAGAGAGAGAGTCGCACGCAGGCGGAAAGAGAGAGAGAGAGAGAGAGAGAGAGTCGCACGCAGGCGGAAAGAGAGAGAGAGAGAGAGAGAGAGAGTCGCACGCAGGCGGAAAGAGAGAGAGAGAGAGAGAGAGAGAGTCGCACGCAGGCGGAAAGAGAGAGAGAGAGAGAGAGAGAGAGTCGCACGCAGGCGGAAAGAGAGAGAGAGAGAGAGAGAGAGAGTCGCACGCAGGCGGAAAGAGAGAGAGAGAGAGTCGCACGCAGGCGGAAAGAGAGAGAGAGAGAGTCGCACGCAGGCGGAAAGAGAGAGAGAGAGAGTCGCACGCAGGCGGAAAGAGAGAGAGAGAGAGTCGCACGCACGCGGAAAGAGAGAGAGAGAGAGTCGCACGCACTCGGAAAGAGAGAGAGAGTCGCACGCACTCGGAAAGAGAGAGAGAGTCGCACGCACTCGGAAAGAGAGAGAGAGTCGCACGCACTCGGAAAGAGAGAGAGAGTCGCACGCACTCGGAAAGAGAGAGAGAGTCGCACGCACTCGGAAAGAGAGAGAGAGTCGCACGCACTCGGAAAGAGAGAGAGAGAGTCGCACGCACTCGGAAAGAGAGAGAGAGAGTCGCACGCACTCGGAAAGAGAGAGAGAGAGTCGCACGCACTCGGAAAGAGAGAGAGAGAGTCGCACGCACTCGGAAAGAGAGAGAGAGAGTCGCACGCACTCGGAAAGAGAGAGAGAGAGTCGCACGCACTCGGAAAGAGAGAGAGAGAGTCGCACGCACTCGGAAAGAGAGAGAGAGAGAGAGAGAGTCGCACGCACTCGGAAAGAGAGAGAGAGAGTCGCACGCACGCGGAAAGAGAGAGAGAGAGTCGCACGCACGCGGAAAGAGAGAGAGAGAGTCGCACGCACGCGGAAAGAGAGAGAGAGAGTCGCACGCACGCGGAAAGAGAGAGAGAGAGTCGCACGCACGCGGAAAGAGAGAGAGAGAGTCGCACGCACGCGGAAAGAGAGAGAGAGAGTCGCACGCACGCGGAAAGAGAGAGAGAGAGTCGCACGCACGCGGAAAGAGAGAGAGAGAGTCGCACGCACGCGGAAAGAGAGAGAGAGCTGCACGCACGCGGAAAGATAGAGTTACACGCTCGCAAAGCTCGTGTTAGCCTTCTGAAAAAAATTCTCTGTATTGGTGCCAAGAATATCGGACCGCGTTGTACTATCAATGAATTCTAACCACTAACATCAATGCCGACATAGATAAGACCCTAGAAATGTGGAAGTTTATACTCCAATCTTGACATTAAATACCTGGGCACAAGATAAGTGAATACATTAAGTTAACGATTATAAAATTAGAATTTAGTCTTGGGATAAAGATCTACAAGAGAAATATGCAAACGGTTGTTACCTAAACTGTCAAAAATGCTATATGATAGTTCAGGAGCTACTCTAACGGTTACAAAAATTTTAAATCCTTGGCTGATGCAGATTGAAACAGTTCAGCTAATCAAGTTCAAGTGACAAGTCATTTATAAAGGATATGAAGTTTCGTGTAGATAACAAATTTTGAATGTAACGAAAAAAAAAAATGTCAGTACTGAGAAATTATATGACTGAAGGTAAGGTTTTATAGATCATGAATGTGAGTTTGTCCAACATTGTTGTCGCAGGACCTGGAAGTGAATTTGAATAATTTGAAAAACAAGCAAGGACCGTCATTACACAAACAAGAATAACTGTGGAAAGAGCTAGAAGACCGGATACATTTTTCAACAGATTCTATTCATTCCTCTTTAACGTTATTTTATATTGCGCTGATGTCATGCATTAACGATTTTACGTAGGTGCAATGAGAGTACAATTAAATACGTACTATTCAGTTATAATCAATAAGGAGTTATCTAATTGACCAAATTATGTTTTTAAATTTATGTGTTATGACATGAAGCAAGTGGTGAAAGCAAGTGGTGAAAGCATATGAAAGAGAGAGAAAGGGAGAGAGTAAAAAAAGGAATTATGACACTATATCGATTAGCATTGCATCATTGAAGATAAAACTTGAATGTCAAGCAAGAAGCTGGAAGACATTTCACCAAACAAGTCCGTGTGAAGAAACTATTCCCATAAAACACCCGGTTACATCTAGTTATTTCAAGTGTGAAATGAGAACTTATTGCTAATCTCGTACTGAGGTTAGATTAAAAGTCTATGTGCCATAGAACAAAGTTCAGTAGAAAAATGAACAGGAAAATATTGTTTTCAATAGAAAATCCTGGAAGATATTATAGGGCGGTGGGACATATAACAAATAGACCCAATAAATCAATAGTAGTTTAAAGGCATTTTTCTTTGTAATGTACACAAAAGACTTTCATAAAGTCTAAAAAGTGATGTAGTAAATAAACTAATACTGAACATAAAACAGTCAACAGAAACAAGTATTACAATAATATTATATAGTTTATTCACATAACGTTAAACTATACAAATGTATAAAAATTACAGAGTCTACTAAAAATCTAAGAAACACTGATTTATAAACAATTACATTCACAAAATACGTTATAAGCATAAGTTTCTACTGAAGATCACTTACAATTTATAGTACACAACAGAGCGTTTATATAATGTCTTTTGAAGCATTAAGAGTGTAGAAGTTAGTACGTTGCCGTATATAATCATTAATTTGATTCAGTCTATATTTTTACTGATATTAACCCTTAGCCCACAGACGAAATGTTGGTCGCCTCTTACAGCTATTACCATGGCATGTGTTCGCGTGAGTGACATTCCTTACTTCCACGAGCTCAGACATTCACATCTCGCCATACCAGGTCCACGGTGGTAAACCATTCCTTTCATGTTCCTTTAAAAAGGAGCAACTTCCACTCAGACAGCTTCCACCCACTAGAACTGTTGCATTCTGGAATTGACCCACAAAATGATGCAACTTTAACCTAGCCCTTTTCAAGTCAGTGGTCGACTGACATCGTCATAATATGTATATCTTACTACTTTCTCTCTCATAACAATACGACTCAATTCTTCCTTGAGTGGCGCTCAGGCCTTGAATTAATTGAACAGGAAAAGAATATCGTATTTGTTTGCGGATTCTTTCTTCAATAAATCATATTCCGAAAATATCTTTCCAGCCAACTTCTGATATATTTTGTGTTTGTAAACTTAACTATATAATTTACATCCATTTTTGCTGCAGCTGAGAAAGTTATCCAAGCAATGTTTTGGATGGACAATATTGTTTCATTTCCTGAAACGGGAAAATGTTCTTTGACATAACGAAATGAATTCTTATATTTTATTAGTGTACGGTAAGATATTTACGAAAAACATTATCTAATTGAATATAAGCCACGCTTTGAGCAAGAAATAAAACCTATTATTTGCACCCAATATCGCCAAGGTCAACCAGCATATAGTGGCTACCGACCGTGAGTTAGGTAAACAATTCAGATTCGCGAATATATTTACTTAAAAGTTCTATCATCCAATTTTCTGATAGACTGAATGTTAAAATATATATTCACTTTAATGATGACCACGTTAAAGTCTTATAATTATAATTTAGTAGAAACCATCTCAGAAATTCAGGAAACAATTTCAATTACATGGGGAACAGAATTTGGCTGAACCTCATATGATTTTATTCATTGGTATTCGCTCACTTTCAGGAATGTTTTCTCAAGCTGTCAAATTATGGAACTGCTCTATTTGATTCTGCATGCACCTGATCTCATACTGGCGCTGTTACACTTTCTCACCCCCCAAGCTTTACGTGCACATCTCCAAATTATCCACCGATCGCCAATAGGTTTGTTCCATACAACGGCTGTTGCAAGCAATGCAGTTCATACTGACTCCGAGCAAACCATACTTACGGCACCAGTCAATGCAATTATCAGTTTTGTAAAACTGTGCTCCAATCTGCAAAATTAAAAATTCTAGGGAAAAAATTACATTGCGGCAAAATATTAGGAGAGATGCGAAAGTGTAATATCGCCTTTATATTTTCACATTTTGCAGTAATTTATTCTATTGTTCAGGCCCATCTGTGAATCTATTGTATTTTATCTCTGGTATTTTAGGTTTTCAGTCTCCCAATCTGTTTACACGTTAATCGTACATAATTATCTGTCCATACACAATGTAATGAAAGTTGAAATTAATATATATATATATCAAGGTCTTCGTGAAAGTAAGGAAAATGATGGGAATATGATACCCATACGCAACCAAATGTACTAACAATCATCTGTTGAATGATTTTGGAGGTTCTATGTAGACAGTGCTGCTAGTAAACATGAAAATAATATTACCTCAGGTTTCGGCTAAAATATTTGGTAACAGATTGTATCAAATTCACAAGTTAGGAAAAGTTAAGATAATTAGAATTACTAGAAGTCTAGAAATGAGACTAGTACCAATTATACCAACAACTAACACATCTTAACACTACCACCACCAATAAAATCATGGAAAAATGGAAAAATAGTTATGTTCGTTCCTCTGATGTCATCGTATCGAAAAATTCCAGTTACTTTCCGGTCGATAAATCAGATAAAAGCGTCGGTTAAGACGACGAAATAATATAGTATATAGAAATTAACAAAAAAAAAAATTAAAAAAGAATAAATTTATAGAAAAAGTCATTGACAAAATAAAACGAATACAATAGACTAATAAAATTAAAGGATTAATAAATGTCATTTCTTTTGTCAATGTTACTTTGGAGTTTAGTAGTTCCTTGATTTTTTTTGCTTTTTGGCATTGTGAATTCATACTTTCCAGAAAGCATTACTTCTGCTTCGTATTCAGAATGTATTATAGAATTATACCGAGAAAACATTTTGGGAAATATAAATTTTAAGCGAAGACTGAAGCTACAAAAATTTAGTGTTATCTGTCGTTTTTCGTTTCTCGCAAAATACATTAAGCAAACAAAATTCCATCACTTGCTTCTCACTTTCTACGTTCTCCTTACCCACTTTGTATGCGTAAATATAAATTGATTCACTGCCGAGTTATCTACACATTCTTTTTTCTATTTCTTCATATATTTTTTGCATAAGAGAGAACAGAAACCCTTCATATTTACGTTGAACTGAACTAAAGTAATTACTTTTTAAGCATTCAGCTTTCCAAAGCAAATTTATCACAAACATTATGAGCATCTAAAATAATTGGCTAAATTAAAAATTTATTAGTATAATGAAAAAATGTGACATTAAATCGAAAGTCTATAAAGTATTTGAGATGGTGAAGTGACCTTCGATTGTTACTGATTTTAGAAACTGAAGAAACAATGAAAATAAAATTTAAGCTTTCATACTAAAGAAATGAATATTCTGTTATATATCGGCGGTTGCCTTACGCAGGAATAATATAACAATCATGAGCCAGATCGAGTAGCATTCTAAGCCAGAGATCAAAACAAATGTCCCTGATTAAATGGTGGTGAATGCTGGACAATCTGCTCACATATGAAGGGAAAATTTGAGGCTGCATAAATTTGATATACAGGTTGATGCTTAGGATACCATGGACTGAACACCTGAAAAACGCCGACATCAGTGTTAAAATTTCCAGGGTACATAAGTAAAGAGAGAATTGAAATTCGGATGCTCGACGGACAGATTGAAGGCAAGAGAGACGGAGAAAGACAATGCATAACTTGGTTCGTTTGAGTAAATGGATGCCGAAACAAGAATTAAGAGAACTAAAAAAAAAAAAAAAAATTTATTAAGAGGTACAATTACAGAAAATTTTCGAGAGCCGAGTTTACCGACGTTCTAAAATGTCACGGCACATGAAGAATCATTTTCCCAGCAAACAAGGACTTGGCTGCTTCGATGACTCGCTTACGTTTGTTATGAGCAGTAGCAAATAAATCTTTGTTATAATGAGAGCTGTCCCGCTAGTCTAACCGGAAAGAGTGGCCGGTCATGCCTGTGTGACCAACGGATAGAATTGCGTATTCAATATGGTATTTCCGAGGAATGAAAGCATCCACGTCGTCTCTGACTCAAGAAGAAACCTCAGTAGCGCAGTTTTCAATTGGAATGTTGAAGATGTCAGCCCAAGGTGCCCCCACGAAGAAAATCCCTGAATTAATTCCAATCAGAATGCTGTTAGCGGCAAAAGGGTTTATGGATAGGGGGGTTCATGTTGAATGGATGCTTGGAGGGAGATATCAATAGCTACCACAGAATGTTCAGAGTAACCAAGAGGGCAATATTGCTAAACTCGGCAAGAGCGAGGAGAGGAGGTAAGAAATAGATCTAGTAGAGAATACTGTTTCTTTGTTTGGCTAGAGAAACAAGTAGCGAAGTCCACAATTAGAGGGAGAGAGTAGGCAATGGAAAAATTTAATGTCAGCATACCACAACATCAGTAAATTTATAAAGTTTCTCCAACGTGTCGTAGTGAGTATAAAAAAACTGAAGACAAAGATGTTCAGACATGGAGAGAAAGAGTCTATTCCATTCTATCAGCTATTGCTTCTACTTTACTACAGTATTGAGAAGAAGGGGGGGTGATAAAGAAAAACGGTAGCAGAGAGTTTAGTAGCGAATCACATGAAATAGTCAGCGGCCTCGAGAGAGAATTCTCTTACCATCGCATGATTATCTCGGATGTAAACACCAAGGTAAATCATATGAATGCTGGAATCTTTTCGGCAAAAGGCAAGATACTTTGGAACCAAGATTTCACTGTAGGCAAAATAAAGGTTATTTGCTGCATATGTTGAAACGGATATCCCGAATATTGAAGAAAGAAAGATTGAGTGGAGTGGGTAGGTGGATTTTGTTCGCTTGTTTAGTTTTGTGATTTACATCAAATGTTTTAAGAGTGTAAAAAAGACAACTGTAATTGTCACTATCTGCCGTCAATAGCAATACCATCCAGCCAATGCGTGACTGACAATGTAGCCCCAGGATAAGCCAGTTCACTCGTATTAAACTGTAAAATTTGCGAAATAATTTGTTTGAAGTAATGATGTGATGTCTACTATCAACTAAAATAAGGATGGTAAACTTGATTTTTCACCATTAACAAATCAAAAAAGTTTAACTTTTACAATCAACATCATGGCATAAGGCTTTCTAACTTACAAGTATATCTTTCTATTTTTTAAGTTGACTTTTTCTTTTATGGATTTACAAAGCCGGTTCGCTATCAAATTAAATTCCATGGGTTGTGTTTGGTGTAGAAGGGTGTGTAAGGCGAAGGTTTCCGAGAAAAGCTGATCACTAACTTGGGATGGATTATTTAGATGGAGTTAGTAGGAGGTGAATAGTCCAGAATCTCACATGTGATTGGTGATATCAGGGTAGTGAACTATCTTTCACTTTAAGAGGGTAGGGTGGAGTTGGCGGTGTAGGCTCTTTTAAATCATATCAGATTTCGCTATTAATTTTTTTTGCATAAAAATTCAGTAGTACAAAATTCTCTCAAATCAAAAGACCTGATCATCTCTGCGACGACTTCAGTAATGCAATATTACCAGCTACAGACATAAGACATTTCAATAAATGCCTGTTCCACTCCTCAAAATATATACATGGGATAAAAAAGAAAGGAAAATCTACATTTATCCTAACTTCCGCACATACACGCACAAAATTTTGTTATCACAAACCACGATGTGAACAGTAAACCTACTTTATTTTTAAAGAACCTATTCTTATTCGGATTATAGTTAAATTTGCATGACTTATCCATAAATGAATGACATTTCGCATTGTTTTTTTTTTCGAGAAAATCTTAACTGTCTGCCCCTATTAATTTTAACAAATTCAGAGAAATTATTTTAGTTACAAATCAGGATTCCACAATATTTAAATCAACAGTGTCCTTTGTCAAACAATAACCATTTACCGAATATCTGTTCTGAATCGTGAAATAAAAATGCAATAAAACTATAATATTCAATTGCTTTTATAAGTAAGATGTGTTAAGGAATGTATAACGGAAAAAGGTTTCGATGAATAATGAATTTCTCCAAGAATTGTTTTCATGTTTTTAAAATGAATGAGCAAAATATATTTCAGTTTTAAATATGGAAATTCTCTATTCATTTCAGCCTTTTAGATGAAAACTATATTTACTAATCATGAATGGTAAAGATTAATACAAATCATACTGCAATATTTTTAAAAGGTACTCATTTTTTTTTCTCGGATTATAAACGTGCATTTTATTTTTGTATGGGTGACCCTACACAATATGATCAGAAATTAAGACCGTCAGCACTAGTAAAATGAAAACCAACATTTTTAAAGTTCAATTAAACATAACATTACGAAGAATAATTTTTCTAAATTTTTATGATTACAGTGTACTAAAAAAGGGGTACTCAGAAAAATTTCAATTATGTTTTACAGATAAACTCTCCGTCAAACAACTTTGGATATGTTACCCGGCTACTGCCAGATTAAAAATGAATTTCTTCGATATTTTAAATTTAAAGTCAATGTTTCAAATCAGACTGAGGAATATTAACCGACGAAAAATATAATCAAAGTTTCAGAAAAAATAATGGAAGCTTTTTTAAGAGAATTACGTTGAGATGAAGGACGATGAAAATTGGCGCGTATGAGATTTTTGTAACAAAAATAAACTACTTGCAGTAAATTTAAATTAGGTTTTGAAATATAGCTAACTATTACGCTTATCGGAAATATTAATTTAAATCTATTTGCCTGAAATTAAAACTAAAAGAAAATATTCAAATAAGATTTTGCGTTTTCCCAAATTCATTTTAAATCTTAGGCATCGTTTTTCTTTCGGATGTCCCTAAATGAAATAATAGCGGTAGGAATCCAAACATTGTCGAATAAACAAACTATGTCTGAAACTTTCTAAACAAATAAAATAAAAAACGATGAGTTTTGTGCATTAAATATTCCTCAAATAGAAGACGCCAGAGTCCCTTGAATGAGAGGATTACTATACGGGGCAGTCGTAACAGTATAAAAACAGCACTTAGCAGATATCAATAGACAGTGAAATTTTGCAAAGGCATAACACTCTTTAGACATAAATTAAATTATGAAAATGATAACAAATAGTGTCATCGTCCTCTTCAATAAACTCCAATCGGAAGTCGGCACATTTATCAAAGCGCCCGTTTCACTTTGGAAAACAGTTTGGAAAGAAAGCTTGAGGGATCGTAATTCAAATACATTCTCGAATTATATTCAATGATGTTCAAATTTCTTCCTACATTTCAAATACGATTTTCTATCCGAAAAAAGAAACCAACTGTATATCTAGGGTGTTATATCTGGTTTACAAGGGGCGACAGCTACGTGTTGACGTATGCTACTGAAAATATCTAGATGAAAACGTGAATACTCGTAATTTCAGTGTTACTGCTTTAAGAGAGGGCATAATCTCGCTCAGACATGTGTCACGGTTTAGAACGTAACCTGAGAGGAAAAGTTCAGTTCGTGCGTACACGTGACTATGAATTGCAACAGTTGCATGGAATCCATGAAAGTTCTTAAAAAGGCCTAGGAAAATTACACCAGAGTCTCTGCTCGCAAACATTCTGACGTACCAGAAGTTCTAGCTTCAGTATAGGATTTTAAAATCCCTCATTTTTGCGTATATATGTTTACATTCACATATATATTTAATTGTGTAGCGGGGAGGTTACACTATTTCTTTACCCAATACAAGGTCCATTACTGCTACGTTAGTAAATGAGGTTTTTGGTTACAGGGAAGGTAATGTAGTGCATATTATGAAGACATATTAGGTACCTTCATGAGATCGCTAAAAACAGAGCATAGCATGAAGAAAAAGACACCAAACTTGACAAAAAGTTTTAGCGTCTAAATGATTATGTTATTATTGTGAGGAAAGATCAAAGTATTTTTAATTATTGTAAAAAAAAAAAAAATTCCTTTTTTTAGAACATTCTAAATTTTGATTAAAATATAACCCTGTTTCTCTTTGTATCACCGGAACTAGTAAAATAACAAAATTTTAGCACGTTTTTTTCTGTATGACACATTAATTCGGAAAATCTTTTAAAAATAAAAATAATTGTCGGGTATTAATGCAACTTTCAGAAACTATTCACAACTGATGGAACTTATAAATATGCTTTTTTTTTATTAAAGTCATGGCAGAAATTTTTTTTCGTATATATTAACCCCTGCTAACTAATTTTACGAAAACAATATAATTTCAATTTTGGGAAGGTTTGTGATTATAGTAGTTAAAAGCACAAAGCTTTGAGGAATCAAAATCATGTTTTTTTTTTGTTTTTTAGTTGAACCACCTCTACCTGAAAGTCGGTTCTGAATTGTAACATACAAAACTCATAAAACAAAAATATTATTTCATTTCAAAAGCTTTTAATTGCTTTTACTTATTTCAATGAATATGGACAATATTTTTTGAAAGCAAAAAGATATTTCGATGAAAAAATGTATTTTTAAAATAATTATTTGTTATTTCTGAAATACGTTTTCTATTTTTACATTAGGTTGTTAATTTTTCTAAAATCAGGGAAAAGTTTGTAAAATTTAACGAATGTTGTTATTAAGTAGATATATATTTACAGATTATAATTTCCATAGCTTTTTACAAACTAACGAAGAACAGAATATAAAAAAATAATTTGTTCAATTAAATCTAAATAACTTCACATCTCTCCTTCCGTAGAATGAATTAACATCACGTAAGCTATCAAAACGTCAGGAAAGTCTTTCGTCAGCTTGTCAATTGAAGCGAAAGGTTACGACCTTCTTTGTTTTATTTTCAAGTCCTTTCGGCGCAGAAACGAAGTTAAGTTTGATTCAAAATATTTTAAATAAACAATTTCTGATTTTCTTAAAATAAGTTTTTAAAAATTATGATTTTTAGAAGAATTTCAAACGGTGATTTTTTTTTTTTTTATAAATTGGAAAAAAATGGCTGTCAATATCGATCATCTGTCCATTTTGCTACCTAAAAAAGATTAACGAAAACTTTTGACGTGCTAGGAACGATTAAAAAATGTAAAAAATACCCCCGAAATACTTTGATCTTTCCTCTTAATAATAAATATTTAGATGATAAAGTTTTGTTTTCGCCAAGTTTGGCGTCATTTTCGTCATGCTATACTCTTATTTAGCGATCTCCTGAAGGTACCTAAGATATATGATATATGAGCGCAAGGTAAGCAAAGTTTCGCCTATGTGAAAGTTGTTGCAGGGTGGTCGATAATTATTCATCCACACTGTCGCCTAAGCCCTTTTGTACTGTATACTGGAAAGTGAGGTTTGAGCAACTCCAGGCCACCTATGGAATCAATACTGAAGTTTTGGTTGGTTTTCACACACGTAACTGTATGGTTTGGCATGTGGAATCAAATGCCTGTCCTGCGTCTTCGTATAAGAGTTCCAGTTAAGATCTGCAGTAACCTTGTTTGCGGAGAGAGGTTTTCCTTAAGGAGCTACAATTGGAGTACATTAGTTCTTCACGATGGGAGAAATCAGAGGGTCTGCTCGATGTTAAGGAACTATCAATAGCTTGGTTTTGTAGGTATTGAGTTTTATAAGTTAGTCTCTCCACAATTGAGCTGTTAGTGTTAGTTCAGAGGCTAGATCAACTGTCCTGACTAAGTGATCTTTATATTGGGGCGTGCAGCCATAAATCGTTGTATCGTCCATATCCAGGATGCGATGAATAAATTACAGCCACCCAGGGCAGCATTAATTCCTCAAGTTAATTCCTGTCGGTTTCCGTGTTGAGTGACGCCTTCACCAACTAATTCGGTATAGGTCTTTACTTATAAGAACGATAGAGAGTGAATCTTCCGAGCTGCTGTACCTTCGGAATTACAATTGAACTCATCCTTCTCATTTTGAACAATAAGCACTTCTCGGGTTGACATCTAAACACGGGGAACAATTTTTATACTGGAGATTCCGGTGCGAATTTCAAGCAGTAGAGCATGCAGTTTCCAAATTTCTGGAGGAATGGATTACATCATGATATTTTTATCACAGACTGTATCCAACTGACCCCACAATACTGAAGTCGTCAAAAATCAACGCGCATGCGCGAAATTAAAAACAAATCTTCTCCACTTTATCCATCATATATATATATATATATCCTGATTATGTTCTTAGCAGATTATCATCATTGCAAAGTAGGGTGGTGGTGGTGAGAGCACTTGGGAAGTATCTATTTCAACGGCCTCAATGTACTGGCTGCTTTTAATGATCTTGGATCTACAAGACAAAGGATTTCAAAACTTAGGACACTTTCAGATATAGCATATCTGTAGAGTTCACGGAACAAACTTCTTTTACACCTTAAAACTCTAAGAGATATAAGGTGATCGGTTTCATCATGAATATCAAACGGACATCAGTGAATCGGGAGATACTGTTTCTTTCAGAATGTTGGTAGTGTTGAGGTGATCGATATTTTTATACCTCCAGAATTTTGTTGTTGAAATTGAGAAGGCTGAGAGCCAATATTACGAAGAGGATAAACCTTCCCTCGCATAGAATTACCATTGATATTGAAATTCAGCTTCATGCAGCAGTGTTCCTCTGCGTGTGCGTAAACCTTGACAAACTTTGCATTTTGGGTAAAGTAGGAATTACTGAATGGCAAGAAACATTCAGTAAAACCGTTGATAAATAAGGTTTTTTTAATGAAAGGCTGTAATAAATATAAATGATTGTGTGCCATAATTTAAATCTTGTAGCATTACGGTAGGAATAACTATGTTAAGAAAAATTTAATAAAGCAAACATCGTTTTTACAATGGAAGTATTTACTCAGTATATTGAAATATTCAAAATATAAATTTTCATGGGTGTAATAATTTTCAATAATTTTCTTCGGAACATTATCCAGCACCACCTGTAATAATTTCAATGAAATTATTTTAATACTTCACTAAGTAAAACGCATAGAAATATAAGTATATAGAGTAACATTTCTAAAGAGAATTTCCATATAATTTGAAATTCTGTAAAATAATTAGAAGCATGTAAATTACATCTATAAACGTGTATATCGATGCGCATTTACTTTTACCAACATTACGTTTTAGGATATGTATCTTTTGTCTACAGCGATATATCACAAATCACTATTCTAGGTGATAAAAGTAGATTAGTTAATAATGACCAAATTCTAAGCCCAAAGTGTGTTTCTGGAACAGCAGAAACCGATTAACTGTAGCAGCGTTAAAATCCGTATTGAAATTCAGTGTAAACCGGATATAAGAGAAACCCGGTTATAAGAGATTTTCTCTGGTCCCAAATTAGAGCCTGTGTTAATGAAAATATAATAGACCAAACCTGGTTATAAGAGAAACACGGATATAAGAGACTTCGTCTCCGGTCCCGGCAACTCTTTTATTCGGTTTACACTATATATCTATTTAAAATAATTATTGAACATGTAATATTTCAAGGCCACATTCGCGTAATTGTTGAATAAAGCAAAAATGTTATTCATTACAGTTCACATACGTAAAACACTGACTTACAAAAATATTATTTAATGTATTATTATAAACATAGCAACGGGACACTATGTCCGCTTTAACCTATATCAATGCATTCTTCGGACAATTATGTCCCTCAGGACGTGTTGAAAACACGTGTGGGACACACATATACCAGGAGACGAGGAAGGGTTAACTTGCAATAAATGATTAATATTCAACACTAAATTTTTATTATAATGAAGATAACAGGCGTTAATGAATTAAGTTATTAGAAATTTAAAATTTCTACACCTATCACACGTTCACTTCCCTACTTTTTTGATTAGACATTCATATATATATATATATATATATATATATATATATATATATATATATATACACACGCAATGGGTGTCTGTAACTGGATAACTGTCATTCCATCCAAAATATTTAATAAGAAACCACTAAACTAATTCAGTTGTTTCCAGAATTTCACTTAAGACATTTAGCTATCTTGACAACATTTATCGTAAGAATCACTGAAACATTATTCAACTAGAAAGAGAACAGTAAAAATCGCTGTGTGTCAGCCCCACTCTTTTAATGGTGCGAGGAAAAAAGGATCTTTCAGTCCTTAAGAAATGGAAATAACATTCATATTTTTGGCCTCCACCTCCAAAGTACTTTCAAGAAAAATAAAAAAAAACCGTGAATAAGTTTAAAATGAGGAAACAGAAGTGAGGAAACTGGATTAGGAAGTCCCAATAGGAAGTCACAACAGGAAGTGGGATCATCATTTCAACATACAGCTATGTACAGCTTTTCAATTAGAAAAGATCGAACTATCCATAAGACGTTTAGCACGTGAGGATTTTCAGCTATTACAGTCCAAAGAGCAATGAAAAAGAATGGAAAATGAAATCGTATTTGAAACCTGTGAATCACCTTGTTACTACTCCAGGACAGAAAATTAGGTTAGATATGGCGAAGATCATCTTGAAGTTGGAAAAATATGAATTAAGTTTATTTCAATTCATGAGCTTACACATCTTTAGCTATGATTAATTACGAACATGTCCTTATCGTTTATGATCGACTTCATACGATTCTTTTAAGCTTGGCAAGTAATTACAGATTCTTTTTGCTCAAAGAACAAAACATCAGTTTCATAAAATCCTCGGGAAATGCCAATAAGCTATCTTTAATCATTTCTAAGATACAAAGTTCAAAGTTTAATCTAACAAATGGACAATTCTGCTTTTGCAACCTGTGTAATGTTAGAAACATATCAATATTTAGTAATATATAAACTATTTCTTTATCGATTTTATTGTGTAAAAATTTGTCACGCTACTTTGAAGAATATGCTCTGGTACATTCAGTTCCAATTAAGTTCTTTACAAATCAGAGAAAAAGCCTAATTTTGTATGGGAACAATGTCACTCGCGTGGCGGGTAACTTGCGATATTCACTATACTTGTTACACAAATGCAGAAACATTATTTGTTTAACACCCACAGAGCCCAGGGGTGGTTTATGCTGCAAATATGCTGAGCAGATTTTACTTACAGGTTTCTTGCGTGTTATCTCGCGTGATCAACAACCTGAACACAACTAGCACACTCAAACCGTCGGTCACGATGACTTGATGCTAGCACAGCTATCGACGCCCGTGCCGCAAGGGTTCCGTCTAACCAATTTAACTCTAAAGCCTTAGGTCAACCCGTGATAGGTTTCCAGGCTCCTTTCCAATGTGCCGCACGCTGGGATAGACGTCGATCCATTCCGATAACATCAGAAAACCTCTTTCCTGATAAATCCACCATGGCTCATCGTCAGAACCGCATATACGTTTTATATATATATATATATATATATATACACACACACACAAGATTTGAAAGATTTAAAAAAATTTCTCTCAAGGTGATAAAATTTTATTATTTAGTAGTCCCGCTTACCAAAAATTTGAATGTTTAAAAAAAAACTTTTTTTTAAAAAATAATTAAGAAATACTTAGTCCTCTCGATACATATTTGCGTAAAATATTGTTTGACAACTTTGAAGACTTCATGCTAATATCTGTTTTTAGCGACTGATGTGTGTGTGTATATATATATGTACCTCCACGAGATCGTTAAAAAAAGAGCACAGCATGATGAAAAAGATGCCAAACGTGACGAAAACAAAGCTTTGTCTCAATCTTTATTAAGAGGAAAGATCAAAGTATTTTGGGAATATATTTTTACATTTTGTAATCGTTCCTAACACGTCCGAAAATTTCGTAAAAATCTTTTTTTTTGAGTCAGCAAAATGAAAATCAGTTTGAAATTTTAAATATCAATTACCATTTTTTCAAAACTAATTTTTTAAAAATCAGAAATTATGTTTATTTAACATTTTGAACCAAGCTTAACTTAGCTTCTGCGCCGAAAAGAGGTCATTTGAAAATAAAACAAAGCAGGTCATAAACTTTCGCGTCACTTGACAGGAGTTGAATGGCATATTGCTGGATTCCTTGAGGATAATTTGTTCTACGGAAGAAAAGTGAAATATTTTACATTTAAGTGAACAAATTATTTACCTCGTTATTTTTAAGGAAAACTTTCAGCGCTCGAATTGTTTTTTTGTTTTTTTTACTTAGCTTTCACCTTTACGTTTATGATGCTTTATGGAAAATATATTAAAGAAAATAAAACAAGACTGTTACGAATGAGATTAATTTTCATAAGAAAGGTATCTAATTTAATTTATAGGTACCTTTCACATTAGATTTTATCAAAAGTGTACATGAAATACTATAATTTTATGTACATTTACTATATTTTACTGCGTTATCTGTATTTCCGTTCACTTTAGTATTAATTTTGATATTTCACTTATGGAAAAAATGCCATAAGTGAGATTAATATGAACATAAGATCATATAAATTTCATAAGATGATACTGATACTTTTAGGTACCCTTCTCAGTTGAAATTGAAAAATCATCTAAACACCCCCACACGTCTTTCTCAAAATTAAAGGCCTTAACAGCGAGAACAAAGCTTAACTCAAATAACCCAATTTAATTGTATTCTGGTTGGTCTTCCCTACTTTATAATTAGAGCCCGATTATAAACACAAAATTACATTTTTTAATTACTGCGTATCTTCTGATTAGTCAAAACGATACAATTTACAACGCACTAAACAAAGATCTTTCTAATCAGGGCACTTAAAAAGCCGATGCGGATTTTAACTAACTTTTTATATTTTAAAAACTTAAATCTAAAAATCTATTATAATTAAAAAAATATATAATTTTATTAAAAATTCATTTTTCATCGAAGATTTCTTGCTTTCAGAAAATATTGTCCATATTCATATTTCATTTATGGAAAAAAAATGACATAACGGAGATTAATATAAAAATAAGATCATATAAATTGCATATGATACTTTTAGGTACTCTTCTCAGTTGAAATTGAAAAATCAAATGAACTTCTCCACACGTGTTTCGCAAAAGTAAAGGCCTTAACAGCGGAGAACAAAGCTTAACTCAAATAACGGAATTTCTTAATTACTGCGGATCTTCTGATTAGTCAAAACGATACAATTTACAACGCACTAAAAAAACATCTATCTCATAAGGACACTTACAAAACCGGATGCGGCTCTTAACTAATTTTATAATATTTTAACAAAAATGTAAAAATCTACTATAATTACAAAATAACAATTTTATTAAAAACTTATTTTTCATCGAAAAATGTTTTTGCTTTCAGAAAATATAGTCCAACTAAAAGCAAATAAAAGCATTTGAAATTAAATAATATATTTGTTTTTTTAAGTTTTGTATGTTACAATTCAGAGCTGATTTTCAGGTACGTGGGGTCCAATTAAAAAAAAACTTTTGCATTCCTCAAAGCCTTGTGCTTTTAACTGTTGTAATCACTAACCCTGACGCGATCGAATTTCTAGCGTTTTCATAAAATTAGTTGTGGTGGGTGGTAATAAATATAAAAAAATATTTCTGCCTTGACTTTAAAAGAAAACATTTTTCAATCATCTGTGAATACTTTCTGAATTTTCATTAACATCCGACAATTATTTTCATTTTTGCAAGGTTTTCCAATTAATGTGTCTCACAGAAAAAAACGTGCTAAGATGGTATATGTTATTTTACTAGTTCCTTTGATACAAAGGGAAACCAGGGTTTTTAAATAAAAATCACTTTTACTAAAATGGAATTTTTTTTTAAGTAATTAAAATAAACTTTGATCTTTCCTCTTAATTATAAGAAGTATTTACACGATAAAATTTTGTTTTCGTCAAGTTTAGCTCTTTTTTTTTAGCGATCTCGTGGAGGTACTTATATTAGATGGATGTGACTGCAATACGTTTAAAATAAAGTGTCTGGAAAGCTATAAAAGAACTCCCTTTCATACTCCAAGTAGTTCTTTGTTCAATAAAGTATGTTACCACGTTATACTGGTACGATATAAGATGCTGTTAGAATTACAAGGACTGATGTTGAAACGAGTCAATTTGAAACTTATTACCCGGGGACGCTGTGAAGTTCTGCTACAAGAGAGAATTTATTTTTTCTCTTAACGTCGGATTTCGGGTACAACACTTGAGTTGCCTAGATGTCAGGGTTTCCCCATTCATCAATCTGTCGCCATAAAAATTTCAGACATTTTTTATAGACTTGGATTTACTACGGACGAAGTTTAAGTTTACAGTACTATAATAATGCGGAGCCCACTGTGTCGATCATTGCATGGAACTTATTTTAATTAAAAAATTGTAACATGTAGTGGACTTGAAATGAACAATTTATTTCCATATTAAAACTAACAAAACATCTAAAAGCATTCACACACTACACCTTCCCCTCTAGCCAGATTCACAGTCAAACATCCACTTTTCTTTGACCAAACTTGCCGCAAGCAAATGATATTTGGGGTGGCGTTGGGGGAGGGAAACGTTTGCGTAACGATAGTCAATTTTGTGACAAGCGCTAAGACCGACACGGTACTTTTTTTTTTTTTTAATACATTTCCATTCGGGAATATCTAGTAAAATCCCCTCCCCTTATTAATAAGTAAACTACTATGAATTCACCTGCACTATTTGTGTTGAGTTGGCATTGCCAATAACTTATTTACATAGGTAACGAAATACCAATTTTTTTTTTTTTTCATTGTGTTGATATTCCACGTTATTTCTGGTCTGTTTTCAAATTCTTGTAATTGTCCTTGTAATTTCTACTTAGTTTCATTCTTTAATTTAAATATCATTGGATCCAATAAATATCGGAGTCAAAAATAGTTTTAGCGTTAATGGCCGGTCGAGAAACGGCTGTTCTGACTTCGTTGTAGCAGCATGTCTAGTTTTTTTTGTTCCTTCATTTTTTCCCTAAATAAGATAATGAATTAAGAAATAAACTTAAAGCCAAACAAAAAAAAAAAATGAAAAAAAAGAAACAAGTGAAATTAAAGGGAGGATAATTTTTCAAAAAGTAACTAATTTAATGCAATGATTCTCTTATATTGTGGCAGACATTTTTTTTTTTTTTTAGGAAAGTAGATCAAACACTTATGCCAGATAAAATTAAAACGTTCAAACGCTGAAACAGAAAAATTAAAATATAAAAAGTTAGATCGAAATGTGTGGGTTTTGTGGAAAATTTCAAAGACAAAATAGACCAAGTTGAAAAGAAAAACTTACCTTTTTTTCTTCTTCCGCGAAAATAAGATTAGTAAATGAAAAGGCCAAAAGAATTAAAACCAAATTTTTGAACAAAATATTAATTAAGCAGAATTAAGTAACTCGTTAAAATGAGCAAAAGATGTACAAGCTGCAAACTTTTTTTTTATCAATGGAAACGAAGAATTAAAATAGAACGCCAAAGATAAAAACATACTGTGAACAAACATTTAAATATACACTAAAATAAAAAAAAAACATGAAAAATAAAAATTGAAACAAATTTCCCTACCTGACAAAAATATCCGGCAATCAATGACGAAAAGTAGCTGTCCAAAGTAATCCTCACGGAAGTCGCATGTCCAATGGGAGTCGTCGAGAACAGATCCGGCCCATATTAAAATCGGAACACAATAATAGTTCAATATTTATAATCTATTATTAAGATAGGAGACTAGTTCATTTATTTATATTAAAAATACATTTGTTTTCGTATCAAATTATTTTTCTATCAATTTATTTGTTTTGTCACATAATTAAATGGACTGTTCCAGTATCTTAATCTAGGTTATAAATACTGAAATATGAGAAACGTTAGTTTTTTTTCCAAATTTGTGCCGGTCTATCAAGGACATTAATTTAGACAGGGGAGGGGGGGCATCGTAGCCTGGTTGATCTGATCAATTTTGGGCTCGTTGATAGATACCGGGCCGATCAACCCGGAGGGGGGCACGTGGGCTTTAATTGGCCTCTAACAAGGTGGCTAGCTACCTTGATAGAATGTTAGTTAGAGGAGCCGACGTAGACTTGATAGATTGTCCCACGTTCCACTGGGTAGGCTACACGGACCACAAACTCGTTTGTGCCTGCATGGCGTTACATCGTAGGCCCAGAATGGATGGGTACTGGAAGTTCAATCTGTCTTAACTTCCAGGCTGCACTTCCAGAAGCAGCTAACTTCACCACTGACTTCAGCAAACGGCTCGCCCGAGATAGATCTGAGAAGGTGAAGTCGCTTAAGGCTAGAAAAAGGGGAGGGGCTGAGGCTGGTTATCACTAACTTTTTCTGCCTCGTCCCATAACAATGTATTATTACATAATAAATAACAATTTCTGTCGATCCTGATCTTGAAGACTTCCGTGAGAGACTTTTTTGAACAATTTATCGTAGCCATTTTTGGATTACCATTTTGGAACTGCTGCTATATGAAATACTGTGCCAAATTGTCAAGGAATGTATAAGGTAAGAGTTCTTTGATTTTTTTGTTTTTTTTTGTTTGATGTTTTCTTTTTCAGACATCATTTTTTCGACTAACCGCTATGCTATAGTATTTTATTGTTTCGGCTGTTATGCTAATTCGTTTTCTCTGGAAAAAAAAAGTTTGACGTCTTCATTTTTGCTAATTTTATCGACTTCGATTTGAGCCTGTTTATTTAATTCAGTTTAACTTTGTTCTAAAATCGGCTTCTAACTCGTTTTAATTTACTTATTCTACTTTCGCGCGAAAAAGGATCAAGGTAAGTTTATTTTATTTGTTCATTTTTTTTATTTTCATACTTTAAAAAGTTACTTTTGTTTTTCAATTTTAGCATTTTCACGTTTTGGTTTAATTAAAATGTCAGTTTATCTGACATTTATATCTGTTCCTTGTGATACATCTTTATATTAAAATAAATGTTGAGTTCGGTTAGTTTATTCCTGTTGAAAAATTAACCCAGCCCAAATCATTTTTAATTTTACTTTCGGTTGTAAGCTGCTACTACTACTTTTCCTGAATACTATCTT
The DNA here is from genome assembly GCA_964036315.1 of Acanthosepion esculentum. Classification (NCBI taxonomy): domain Eukaryota; kingdom Metazoa; phylum Mollusca; class Cephalopoda; order Sepiida; family Sepiidae; genus Acanthosepion; species Acanthosepion esculentum. Next base: position 59,552,752 of record OZ038486.1, on the reverse strand, counting down.
TTATTTTGTATTGGAAAAAACAAATCGAGAGATTTGTTTATACAATGCCAAATAAATATTCAATTTGTGTCGGAAGATTAGCAAATGCGTGAAACGCAGTTGGAACAAACAGTGAATAAGTCTTGTGTATTTATAAATAACAAATGTAGCACTTTTAATTAACATCGAGCATTGCTTTATTATCACCAGAGCTAAATGTGAATTATACGCTAATTTATTTATATTATTGGACTAAGAAAAATATTGTTTCCGTCTTTCAAGAGCAAGTTATAAAAAGTATGCAGTTGTTAAAATTATAAAAAAGGTGTTAAGGCCATTTTAAGATTTCAGTTTTTTAAAATAGGAAACCATATCTTTAAACATTGGTTTAAGTCTTTAATTGAACAATAATTCTTTATATATGATCTACGTATTTGTGAATAATTTTGGCGCCAACTTAAAGAAAACGATTTCTTCATATAAGGTAGCAGTGTTAGAAATCTATTTTATTGCAAACAGAAAAGTAACTGAAGTATCAGAGAAATAGACAATAGGTAACATTCAGTGCGATTTTAAAAATAATCCTGTTGCTATTCGCCGCACGATACTGATTTTTCAACCATTTCTTTTAAAGTTTAATGAGATGTTTGAATTAAAAGTTACTTCTAGTTTTCTCCTTTTATTAACTGTTACATTCTAGCAGCCTACAGCTTTACAAAAAGGGTATGATGCCGATATCTAGCTTCGACTATTATTCAATCTTGGAAGAGTATTATGGCTTAATGGAAGACATTATCTCCCTTTCGCTCAGGTTTTGTCCAGAAAATAGTTTTTCGATACAGATGTTTTACTTATTATTAGTTCATGATGGAAATAATGAAACTGCAGAGTATTGTAACGTGCTTTGTCCACATCTGATAAAATAATTTTTCTATAGTTTCAGTGACTAATCCTTAAAAACCCTAACCAAATGACAAAAACAAATTGATCTCATTATTTAAGATTTTTAAACAAGACATAATCCAATATGGGACCTTAATCTGAGTTGTTGAAAAAATAGTTTTCAGTTACATAGTACGCAAATTCATTATATATATATATATACATCTCAAAAAGCTTACTTGTGTGCAACTTAATATTAAATATTCGGTATTAGAATGTTAAGTATGTTTTCCTTCTTTCAAAAATATATGCAAATCCTATCAAGCAAAGAAAATGTGTTACTATTTTTTAAAAAAGCGAATAGATTATATTTTATCATCTAAACAAATACAGAAAACTGTAAGACTAAATTAGAAATGAAACGGTTTTATATAGATTAAATCCTTAACACAGAAATCCTTTCTCTAAAAGTTTAATTTGATGAAATTATCGGAAATGCTGTTTTTTTTCTCATACATCATACCCAGGATTTCGACACGAACATAACTCTAGATTTTCTTCCTACGCTCTGCGGTCAAGCGGATTCTTCTTTGGTAATTAGTCACATATTGTGGTATCAATGTCAGAGTGAAACAATTTATCGACTTTTTGCAGGAAAGACTAAATGAATGATTATATAGAGAAGCAAAAGATTTGGAGAAAATTTTCTGACTTCAGCTATAAACAAGAAATAAATGTATTGGACAAAATATAAGTTACCTCGTTTGAGTAAATAATGTAAAAAGCCGCATGGGTTAAAGTTGTCAAAGAATACTGTTGTGATCAAAGCACGATTTCACTAAACAAAACATCGACCAATAATTGCTCGAATTCGTCAAAGAGGTATATTTGTGCATTTTCTATTTGTATATATTTGAAATAATGCAATTTTCTAAGAAAGAGGCCAGTCAAAATCAGTGGGAGACAATCTTTTCACTTTGTTTAGTCTGATATATATATATATATATTCTGTCTTGTAACATGATTCCCTAATGTTTCCTTCAATCAACAGAGGCGTATGTCAAACAAGCCAACAACGTGTCTTTCGTTCGCTACCGCATTCACGCTCTTAATCTATCACCACGTTAAGCACTTTTTATAGATTGACAACTCAAATTTCCATAAATACTTTCTCGCGAAAGTATCCCGATACGGGACCTGTCTACTTTATATATACGACTCGTAATGTCGCCATTTTCATTCTGTGAATATTTTACACGCGAGATACATCCGAAACCGTTTTCGTTCAGGAGGTAATCTATTTCCTCTAGTATTACAAATATATGTATATAATGTTTGTATGCGTGCGTACGAGGGTGTTTGGCAGATTTAAATTCTCTGTATTTGAGTTTTTAATAGCCTTATGAATTTATGAAAGATAACAGTGCAGCAGATCTCAGACATGTACATCATTATATATATATATATACATATGGTAAAATCCTATCTTAGAATGTTTACTTCATTTTCAATTACGGCATTAACGATCGACCGCACTTTACCTTGTATTGGGAAAGGTTGAAGAACAGTCCACACATTTATTGTCATTGAAATCTTTTCTCGAATGAAAGGCCATGTTGAAGTTGAGGAATTGATTGCAGACCTATTTATAATTTATCTATCTTTATCCCAAGGATTTACCATAGCTTCTTTAATTCATTTTGATAGTATCGTTACATTTAAATGAGCCTATACTTTCTCAAGTAATTATTCGAAACATCACGGTATTTCACTTGTTTCTAAATCGTGTTATTGAAACTTGTAACCATTTACCAGATATCAGGACGATACAGTGTTCCATATATTCCTGATGTTTCAGGTTTAGAAATTAGTTTCAATACTTTCTTGTGGTAATGTAATATTGCATTGTGTTTACGTATTCAATTTAACCAGTTTCATTTTCATGGCATGATAGAAAACATTTTCTGCTTGACTTTGTTTACATTCAGTTTTTCATTTTTTTCTTACATTTTTTTTTGTTCATGACCGATTTAATGTCTTTTTCCTTATTCTGTAGTCATTAAATATATTTCCCTGTCGATAGCTGGTAAAAAAAATTAAATATGTTTTATTCCTCTCGTTCAAAAGTATTTACGCTTTAGCCTACATATTTTGCGAAGCTTTCTTCCTTTAATCATCTCACCACAAACAATGAGATAAATCCAAGATATTACAGAGATGGAAAGAAAGTGAGAAAACGTTGAGAAACACGGCAGTGTAACAGGATTCTAGAGGACGACATTTGACAGACTGCAGTTATATTTTTGAAGATATTAGTTGTAAGAAAAACAATTAACTGAAAGAGTTCTTCAAGCAGGAAGAGCTGGAGAATAAACTATTTGCGTAGAAATTGCGGTTATATCTACCAATTTCAGCTTTAGAATGAGATCCATCTGTCAATCGAGTTCGAGAAGCCGTGTTTTCAAAGGAGAACTCAGAAAATTTAACATGAAAATATTTATAGAAAAGGCGCAGGGAGGTTTCGTTACGGCATTAGGAAAATGACTTGAGTCGTGAGGTCACACCATTGCATATTCTCCTTTGGATGTTGTCGAAATCTAAATACGAATCAGACACAAGACAACAGGTAAGAGCAATATTGCCAGTTATGTCTCATCATTTTACGGTGGAAATTGTCAGATGTAACCGTAAGTTGTGCGTTTAAATTTTCTTCTCTAGCACTTCACCTTTGTGAAAATCTCTCCCGGCATCTTTCTTTCCTGTCACATACGATCTTCCAAAATGTAAGTAGAACGTCAATCTCTAGTTTCAGATTTTTTGTGCCTACGGTTTGTGGGGTGGAAACTGGGACAGCTAATCAATTTAGAAGCGTTGTACCCTAAAACATCTGAAAGAAGAAAAAAAGATAGAACTTTTGTCTGTTACAGAAGCACTTCGCAGCATCCCCGGGTAATAGTTTGAGATTGTCACGAATTGACTCGTTTCTTACAAGGAACATCTGTTCTTGTAATAGAAACAGTATGTAATATCGTAAAAGTATGACAGTAACACCCTATCTGGAGGGTGAAAGGGATTTCCTTTATAGTTCACCAGATGGTCTCATTTAAATGTATTGTAGTCTCGTTCATCCAATCAATTAGTGTCTACTACATAGCAAACACAATCTGGTCGAAAAAGAAAAAGATTCCCTGCTTAACTTGACTGATATTTACACAACTGTTTGAATTCCATCGCTTCCCCACCCCTCCACATCGAGTTTCTTAGTGGGTACAAGTTACAATACTATCTTTATCTTTGAAACATACTTTTATATGGTCAGCTCTCTTAGGTAACATTTTCTTCAGTTTCTTTCATTCACCGAACAATATGTGGTAGGACTGTTTGATGCAGCGTCGACTGGTGGATATGGCAAATGTCCCATAACTTTATAGTAAGAAAAAAAATATCAGTAACTGTAATATTAGTATTTATTAAATAAGATACATATCCCAGTTGCCTGATAAAACTAAAAATCATGGCTGGTGCTGGAAATCTCTAGGTGAAGTATATTCAGTTTTTACTGGATACCCTACGTAAGTAAACGTCTCCGTTTTCTGGGAACGGTATATCAAGTCTATCGATCCGCACACTGGAAATACAAAAATTAAATGCACCTTCCGGGTGGGTTCTAATTTGCGTTCTTCTATGTAGGAGAACCCCCTGTTTTCAGTTTACGCTTCTTCGGAATGCGCATTCCCTGGTTCAGATTCACTCGATAGTGGATTCTCCTTAGTCTTACGCAGACCAGCAGATATAATATATACTAAAAAAGCGTCTGCGCAAATAAGGATATCCATTACAAATAACGTTAGACTTTATGAAACTACTGGAAATAAAACGCAGTAATTTTTTTAAAGTTTGCTCCATATGTTTGTCAAAAAAATTTAATATATATCAAACTATATTTTTATATACGTATGAATTTCGTCATCCGTAAATTTATAATACATGCGAGGACTCTTTTCTTATAGTAACAGGGTCATATATAACAATCGGCATTGGACGTAAAACATTGCTATGGAAAGTTAGCGACTGATAATTTCTAATTTTATTAGAAGCCTCTACTATATATATATATATATATATATATATATATATATATAAGTATAGCTTATTCACAAAATAACTTTCGAATGTTTGCATAATTTATGTACAGATATAACTGCTATAAGTATTACTATTATGCCATTAGACAAATATCTCATATCTAAAATATATACAGACAATATCATACGGAAATAATAAAACACATAAGGAAACGAGAATTTCCACAATTTAATTAAATTAGATATTTCAACTATTATGACATTGATTTTGTCAAGATCTGTCTGTTATATGTAAATTTATCAATAACTTATCTCTCCTCTGACATAGCGCTAACAGCTCAGTAGTTAGATTGGCTGACATCATTCAATACATCTAAAACTCGTATCATTTCATCACCATACTGTTGATCCTATATCTGCACCTACAGGGTCTAAAGCTAACTCCCGACCTCAAACTGCGTATATTCCTACCATCGTAAACAATGTTGACAGAATGGATCGCTGTACCTAATACCTGACTCTTGCTGCCAACGTCTAACAAGAGTCAGAAAAAACAAAATGAAATACTGCTGCCTTATCTAGCCTCGAATGTTCAAAAGCGATTAGGTGACCTTGAGGGTGATGATTTTTCCACATTGCAACTCTTATGTCAAAGACGAAATGTTGGTAGACTTTCATTACTATATCGCTATTATTATGGCAGATGCTCGGACAAGTTACATTCATTACTTCATTCAGCTTCTTTGACACAAATATTACTTTTTGGAATAAACTCTCGAGAGAGTTTCCTGAAAACTACAGTAAATATCTTAAAAGCCAGTCACACCTATTTATGTTTACGTGTCGTACTCAGAATAATGAATGCAGCAAAAATACGTCCCGCAACGGTGTCTTCGCCAAGGTAATGTCCTACCATTATGTGGGAGGCATTTCTGCCGCACCCTATACTTGCCATTTCCTTAGAACAATCTCATGCAGTAATCCTATGACTTATATTCTTGTGTCTTTTATTTGATAAAATAACAGTAAAAAAATGTCCATATGTAAATAATACGATGTAAGTGAAGTAGGATATTTCCATTATATAAATATACTTAGTACATTGCCGTCCTAGTTAGGGCGGTAAACAACACCCCCATTCTGCTTCAGACAATAAAATACATTTAACAGCAAGGCCTCTAATCAGGAGGCGTTGAGGAGCGTGAAAACACCTCTTAATTGCAGGTGTTCACAGGTCCACCCTGACCCGCGTTGGTAGCACGTGTTAGGGTCCAGCTATGGGCAAATGGTTAGACCCTAAACTGGGGGCCAAATCACTATGAAGGTTTAAAAAAAATAAGGTTTTAATGCCAGAAATACTTTGTAAAATATTATTATCAGCAATGAATCATTGAAGAAAATAAATATTACCAGCTATATATATTTTTGAAAAAAAAATATATTGCCAGCGATGCATTGTTTGAAAAAATATCAGTAGTACATTAATTTTGAAAAAATATCATCTGCAGTAAAAAATTTTTAAACAAAAAAATATTATCAGCAGTGCATTTTTTTTGGATAAAAATGTCAGCAGTACGATTTTTTTTTTTTTTTTTTTTTTTTTTTCAAGGAAAAAAATATTCCCAGAAACATGTTTTATTAGAAGGAAAATATATTCCCAGGAAGATTTTTTTTTTTTTTTTTTTTTTTTTCAAGGAAAAAATATTATCAGCAATACATTTTTGAAAAAAAAATCCAGCAATAAAAATCTTGTCGGAGTTAAATAACCCATTGAGGTTGATATGCCATAAAACAAACCAAACCAAACCATGATTCAAAGGTGAATATTAAAAATGTCCCTTTCAAGTCATAATATGATCGGTTAAAGAGTTACGAAAGATAAAATAAAAATTATTTTAAGTGCCGTGGACGCTCACTTTTCTCAGATTTTTAGCAAAGCCTCCCTTGCCTTTTATTTAAATCGCGTTACACAGCTTACTCCATTTTCCACTGTCTTATCACCGCCAATATGTTCAGTGAATGTTAAAAATTCCTACATAATTTTATGTACCCCATTAAATTCAACTGTTCGTGAATCTAAATGTTAATTTTTATTACCAATATCCTTAAAACATATGTTCCGCTTATAGTATAATAAGCGTACTTTTTTTCTTTTTTTAAGCATTTCACCCAAAGCAAGGCGGGAAGCCACTAGCACGCAAGGGGTTACAGAAGATTTGGAGCGAGAGCAGATAGGAGTGATAGAGGAAAGGATGTGGCGAATGATAGTGGATAGATCAAGGCAATTAGAGATGTCGATGCATTACATTTGAATAGTTGGAGTGTACAGTTGTCAGGGAAACAGGAATAAGGGAGTTTCACAGGCGAGAGGTGCGAGATATGAAGCTATTGTAGTAGAAGAGACGGATACATTGAACAGTTTCAACAGTAAAAGGGTGAGAGGGGTATGCCAGCATCGTAGGACGCTTGAATTCATGGAGTCTGGGAACCAGCGAAAGCAGCTCAACGGAGCAATTACCATGAAAGTCTTTCTAAAAGAGACGCGACGGCAAACGAGATGCCAGATCAGGGCCAATTACATTGCATATCCCTCTCTGGATCTTATCAAGAACCCGAGGCAAACAGAAGGGGCTCCAGACCATATATGGCAGCAATACTCCATGCAACGGCGAATGGTTGATTTGTAGATTTGGCGGATCGATTCTGTGGAGAAAATTTTCCTGGCCCGGTACAGGGATCCAACTATCATTGCGGTGGATGAAGCAATTGACTAAATGTATTTGTTCCATCTCAGGTCAGCAATCAGCGTGAGACCGAGAAGCCGCAGAGTGGTGCTCTCTAGAAGTTGCGCGTCAGACATTCTAATGAGATGCAGGGAAGAATCTCTGGTGATTAATAGAGAGCAGTTTTGTTTTTGATGCGTTAAAGTTAACCAGCCAATTCATGCCCCAGTTCAGAACCGATTGGAGGTCCTTTTCGAGGCAAACGCCCAGGTTAATTTTGTCCGGGACACTAGATTAGTTTTTGAGGCAGGAGTAAATTGTTGTCTCGTCCGCGTAGATGACAACTTGGGAATCTATAGCGTCAGGAAGATCGTTTATGAAGATAAGGAACAGAGTAGGGCCTAGGATGGAGCCTTGAGGAACACCTGAGTTCGTGGGATCGAAGCTGGAGGAGAATCCGTTGAGAACGACCTTCAATTCACGGTTTGACAGGAATGATTGTATTAGGTCAAACAACCGACCTGTAATACCATAACCCTGGAGCTTGCGAAGAAGGCCGGCATGCCAAACCCTTTCAAACGATTTGGAGATGTCTTGAGACACGGCACGAGCTTCTCCGTTATTATGAAGAGCTTGGTAGATAAATTCAGCGATGGCCGTAAGCACATCAGCAGTAGATCGGGCAAAGCGGAAAACATATTGCTTGTCTGAGAGCAGATCATGGGATGTAAGGTGGTGAACTACTTCGGCGATGATTAGGGCTTCGAAGACTTTGCCGAAGAGGGGTAGGTTACTGATAGGACGGTAATTAGAAGGGTCAGAGGGGTAGCCAGAGTTCTTAAAGACAGGAACATTGGATGATGACTTCCAGCAGTCAGGGAAAAAACACTCCTTGAGGCAGTAGTTAAATAATTGAGAGGGCGGGCGCCATTTCAGTCGCGCATTTATTCAAGACAATGGCTGGTGTCCCATCTCCAACACTAGCCTTGTGGGGGGGGTCTAAATTAGAGATAATGCCCAATACCAATGACGGGGATAAGGGAACCCCGCTCAATAGGGCTTCGGTCCTAGAAGGGAAATCGTGTATGGGTACACTGGAAGAGTCAAGCGTTGAATTGAAAGAAACTTTCCGAGCAAAGCATTCAGCCTTGTCGGCAGTACTTCTTTAGAAATAGATCTCTTAGATTCCATTGAAACTACGAAAAATTCTTGAGCAATCATTACCTTGAAGAGAGCTCGTGATTGCTTCTAAAAGCGGCATATGTGCACTGCCTTAATTAGGTGGTGTGAAACTTGCTGCAAGATGCGTCAGCGTGGCGCCACGCTTTTACGGTAAAAGTGACTTCTTTGATGGATAATTTAGGTTCATGTCGTAGGCACAATTTTTGAAAAACTTCAGAGTTATTTCCAATTTTTATTTCAGTTCAAGAAAAAAATAAAAAGCAATGGTAGCAACTCAACACCTGTATTCACTACAAACAACTTTCATGGTAATTATATTATTATAAATGGTGCAAATAAAAATAGATCCATAGGTTTTCTCATTATGCGAGATAGAATAACCATCAGATTTTAAGCTGAGAATGAAAATCGCTCAAACATTTCAAAATTCGGACTAATATATATATATAAGTATGTGTATATGTATGTATGTGTATATATGCATGTTTTATTAAAAACGACAGACAATGAACTACGGTTGAGAATTTCAATGAATTTTTCTTGTTAATAACAAGAGCTAATTTTCTGTACAAATAGTGTTTCAAATATCCAAATGTTTTATATTTCAGAGCGCTTTCGGTAATACCTTTTAGCCATTATCAAGGATGATTTGATTTTTCAGCTTGAGTGTGTGTGCATTGGGTGTATGTGTTAGTGTCTAGTAGAGATGTTTTAATTTTCGAATACGGTTAGCACATTGTAACTTTGTTCGCGTTAATATTGTTAGCTTTTTCATTTTTATTATTAAAGCTTACATTATTTTTAGTCATTTTTTACAGGTGGGTGCAGATAATATATTAGTGTTTCTATTATTATGTTTCTAATGGAGTCTGGTAAGTTGGTGTGTGTGTTTAAATGGGTTCTAATGGAGCTGTGATCAGACAGGGAAAATGTAAGACATATGCATAAGCATGTTGTTGGTTAACCGATGTAATTATTTAAGAGTCCAGTTTAATCAGGAACACAGTTACTTAAGGGGCATTTGAACTCATAATGTTCGTCCTTTGTAATTTCGGTTAGTTGGTGTGTTGTTATGTTTGAGGATACACCAACTAAGTATATATATATATATATATATATATATATATATATATCGCGACTATTAAATGAACGCAAAGACTGAGAGATTTGTGGAAGGCTCAAATACAATAAAGAGCATACAAAAACGGAAAAATTATGAAATTATTTAAATCTTATTTCTGTAATGAATCAGATGTAAGAATCCAAATAATTGGATGCTGTATATTTTTCGGTTGTGAAATTTGTTTTTTTTTCTGTTGGTGTCGGATTATTAAGTATATATGTCAAAGCATAAAATCTTCCAACTGTCTTGCATATTTCTTATCCAGTCAGATTTGCATCTAAATTTTCTCAGAAGTATGAACCAAAATGTATGCACACACGTTTCGTGTTTTCGATGACAAAATAATGAAATGCTCTTAACTATTGACTCGCATTGAACATTTAAGCAAGAAAGAAAATAATAAACATGTAATCTTTCACCTGGCACAGATCATGAAATCCTGAATAAGCCAAGAATAGAAGCATCGTTAGAACGGCATCCAAGTATTACATTAACACTTGAACGGCTTTCAATTTGTCCGTCCAAGTGAATTCAACAGATTTAATTCCCAAACATGGCTCACAGAATTTATTATAACTAAGACAAAATCACCCATAACTTAGGAATTGCTATTGGGTTAAATCAATACAACATTTATTAACATCTCTTTTTTTCCCTTCCCACGTTCTTCCTATTAACACCGATTCCGCGAAATAAAATTACTACAATGCATCTGAGCGACGATGGAAAGCATAGGATCATCAAATTGTAACATATTAAATTATCCTGATAGTTTCATTCGGTTTCTGTTCGTTTTTATTAGTTTTCATTACCGCCTACGGTAAATAAGTGTTAAATATTTTGCCGAAAGCAATAGGCTTGAAGTACATACAACCAAGAAAAGATGACTATAGTTGTTTCATATAATCTTAGAAATATAATAACAAGGCATTAGTAGGAAGATGTGGAAGTTGTTTAATGGTACTCATCATAGAAATATCACGGTTCGAATCCCAATTTCTCTAGATAGACATAGAAGATGGCACCCTAATTCGTTGCAACAGAATATGTATTTAGCGGATTTGAAGTGTTTCGAATCGAATGCTGTTGTAAGGAACAGTATCAAAATAAAAATAAAAAAGCCAAATTAAGGTACATTTCTAAAGATGGTTGTTGAAGCGTAACTGGGTAATTTTCATCGCTTTATATAAATAAATATATTTAAATTAGGTATGTCAAATATTTCGCTAAAAAGTGGTATACCTTGACGACAAAAGGTCCCCAAATTGATAAAACAATTTTTAACGTTTAAATATTTATGTTCTTATTAAAGAGGAAAGACCAAAGTATTTTCTGAATATTTTTTCAGATTTTTTAATCCTTCCTATAAATGTTAAAAATTTTATTAAAAATCTTGTTTTTTTTGTTTTTTTTCGAGTCAAAAGATTTCGTAAAATCGAACTTATCGACATTTCTGTCGGAAAGATCATAGTTTGTTAGTTAAAAAATCATGAAAAATAAATTACACCTTTTTCTTTTGTTATCTTAGGAAATTTAGAATGATTAAAGTATACTTAATGTAATTTGAAAGAAACATTACTTACATTTTTAGCAGAAAATTTTTTAAGAGAGATATTTCCCACCAGGGTGGTCTATTTTGACAGGCGTTGATTGATGTACGTCAATATATTCACAACTTACGGTACTGAAATTTATTGTACGGTAGCGCCAAAGTGATATAATTCGTTCTAATTTTAGAATCTGGTTAGTAGATATTTTTAAAAAAAATTCACTTTCAAATTTTTTTTTTTTTTTTTTTTACCTTACGTTTGAGGAAGAATTCTGCACTGAAAATAAAATTTAAATTATGAAAGAAAATCAAATTTTACAAGTAAAAATATAACAGTAAAAAAAATACATTTTTTAAATTGAGGTTTATTATTTCAGTCATGAAATATTTTTCTGAGAATATAAAAATTACATGAAACACCATTAATTGAAACGGGTTAACTTAATGAAATGAGATTTTATTTCTTTTTTATTAAGGCAGATTTTTTTCTATTTATTAATAATTATATGGCAGTAATATGAGTTTTATTTTATTTATTAATAAAATTAACATGCTAATAGCAGCTATGTTTGTTTTGTTTTGACTCGACAAGTATTTTTTAGTTTGAGTAGTAGCGAGCTAACTCCAGAAAATTTAAACTCCAAAAATCGTTTTAATTGATAATTTGTCGTGTGGATAATAATTCCAAAGTAATGTACAATGAATTTATGCATTCGATTTCAAACTTGAAAATTTGGGTGGACTTCCAAGGGCGTTTTTTTTTTTTTTTTTGTAATTGTAAATAGTCGATATTTTCTTTTATCCCACTATTCGATTATATTTGAATAGAAAAAGAAAAAAAATGAAAATAATACGACGATATTCAGAAAACTTGACAAGCGTTGTTTTCTTGTTACTGAACGAATCAAAGCCATTTCTGAAGTAAAAAAAAAACTTGCTTCTATCAAAGGAAACTACTCATGTGACATTATTTCAACAATGTGCATCCGTACTTTCGTTGTAGACGATTTTAAATACAATTTTGGAATATTAAAAATTATTTTAAAAATAATTATGGTTATCAGATTTTAATAAGCTTTCAAATTTATGATCTTTAAAAAGTAGAGAACATAATATATCATTTCCATAAGGTTGCAGAAAGAACTTAATGTATAAATATATAACAACCTTTTGTCATATTGTGTATTTAAAATTGAAAAAAAAAAGAAAATTAATGTAAAAATTTATTGTTCATCAAAAATTTTTTTTTCTTTCAGATAATAATTACCTTTGTATATATTATTCAGAAAAGCCATTAAAACTTTCTTAATTAAATATTGTCTTAGTTTTATTGGGTTTTGTATTTTTACAATTGAGGTAAAAGTTTGGACAATTTCGGACATTTTTTTAACAAAAAAATCGATGATTTAGATTTTTCAGAGTTTTGTGCATTTAATTAAAAAAAAAATTGAGGTTGCAAATAATATTTCTTTTGTGTTTTCATAAAATTAAGTTCGAGGGGGGTAACAGATATAAAAAAAAATATTTATACTATGACTTTCAAAGAGACAAACATTTCTAAAATAAGTTCATTCATTTCTGAATAAGTTCTGAAGTTTTCATTAAAATCCAACAAGTAGTTAATTTTTACAAGAATTTCGAAATTAATGTGTCTTTCAACTGACAAAAAAACAACTAAGAAAAAACGCTAAAAAGGTCAAAATTGGACATACCTACGTTAATATATTAACTTACGGCAGAGGAATTTATCGGACGGTAGCGCAGAAGTGATATAATTCCTTCTAATTTTATGTGAAACTGGTTAGTAGATTTTTTAAAAAAAATTCACTTTCAAATTTTTTTTTTTTACCTTACGTTTGAGGAAGAAATCTGCACTGAAAATAACATTTAAATTATGAAAGAAAATCAAATTTTACAAGTAAAAATAAAACAGTAAAAAAAATTACATTTTTTTTTTAAATTGAGGTTTATTATTTCAGTCATGAAATATTTTTCTGAGAATATAAAAATTACATGAAACACCATTAATTGAAACGGGTTAACTTAATGAAATGAGATTTTATTTCTTTTTATTATGGCAGATTTTTTTCTATTTATTAATAATTATGATAGGGCAGTAATGAGTTTTATTTTATTTATTAATAAAATAAACATGCTATGTTGGTTTTTGACTCAACAAGTATTTAGTAGTAGCGAGCTAACTCCAGAAAATTTAAACTCCAAAAATCGTTTTAATTGATAATTTGTCGTGTGGATAATAATTCCAAAGTAATGTACAATGAATTTATGCATTCGATTTCAAACTTGAAAATTTGGGTGGACTTCCAACGGCGTTATTTTTTTTTTTTTGTAATTGTAAATAGTCGATATTTTCTTTTATCCCACTATTCGATTATATTTGAATAGAAAAAGAAAAAAATTGAAAATAATACGACGATATTCAGAAAACTTGACAAGCGTTGTTTTGTTGTTACTGAACGAATCAAAGCCATTTCTGAAGTAAAAAAAAACAGCTTGCTTCTATCAAGGGAAACTACTCACGTGACATTATTTCAATGCTGTGCATCCATACTTTCGTTGGAGACGATTTTAAATACAATTTTGGAATATTAAAAATTATTTTAAAAATATCAATGGTTTTCATATTTTAATAAGCTTTCAAATTTATGATCTTTAAAAAGTAGAGAACATAATATATCATTTCCATAAGGTTGCAGAAAGAACGTAAATTATAAATATATAACAACCTTTTGTCATATTGTCACTATTGTGTATTTAAAATTGAAACAAAAAAAAATTAATGTAAAAATTCATTTTTCATCAAAAAATTTTTTTTCTTTCAGATAATAATTACCTTTGTATATATTATTAAGAAAAGCCATTAAAATCTTTAATTAAATATTGTCTTAGTTTTATTGGGTTTTGTATTTTTACAATTGAGGTAAAAGTTTGGACAATCTTAGACATTTTTTTAACAAAAAAATCGATGATTTAGATTTTTCAGAGTTTTGTGCATTTAATTAAAAAAAATTACGTTGCAAATAAAATGTTTTTGAGTTTTCATAAAATTAAGTTCGAGGGGGGTAACAGATATAAAAAAATATTTATACCATGACTTTCAAAGAGACAAAAATTTATAAAATAAGGTCATTCATTTATAAATAAGGTCTGAAGATTTCATTAAATTCCAACAAGTACTTAATTTTTACAAGAATTTACAAATTAATGTCTTTCAACTGAAAAGAAAAACTAAAAAAAAACGCTAAAAAGGCCTAAATTGGACATACCTAATTTAAATACATTAGCATTGGCCGAGAGAGAGTGCTAATTATTTTTTGACCGTTCGAATAGAGCAATGAGCTATCTCTTTTATTACTGATGCCAGCCGTAACACATTTCTCTGACCAGAGGTGTATTTCCTCGCTGTACTAACGTCTTCCTCTTTACTTGAAGGCACATTTGTCGCCTCGGGAGGGTTGCTAAAAATAAACGATTTTCAAAAGTAATTTTTAGTACTTTCAGATGAAAAAATTGCTTTCTCTGGATTGATAACGAGGCTGAATTAAACCTGTGATGTTTTTAAACCACGTGATATAATATTTTTCAAATCCACTCGT
This sequence comes from Acanthosepion esculentum, assembly GCA_964036315.1. NCBI lineage: Eukaryota > Metazoa > Mollusca > Cephalopoda > Sepiida > Sepiidae > Acanthosepion > Acanthosepion esculentum. The sequence goes on along the minus strand of OZ038486.1, from coordinate 59,537,612 downwards.
TATATTTTTCCTAACAAAATATCGGCATCTGTATTTGACGAAACTCTTTTTAGAGACTTTTTCTTCTATTCCGACACGGATGACGGTTTCGAAGCCTTCACAGGATATAGATAAGGCGTCTGAGGATATTATCGGTGCGGAAAGTTGCGATAACGACCACGATGTACTGGGCTGCTACTACCATCAGTTTTGTGGAGGCTACTGGTCTGAAGGATGTAATTGATAGCATATGTGGTTGGAGAATTATTTCGTTTGTTTGTCAACGACGAAATAACCGTGTCGACGCGACAATGTTCCAGACAGGCGAAGGGAAAGTGAGTGTTAAATGCTCGTATCTATCCTACATCAATACGTCAGAGGATGTCACTTTCGAGGAAATGGAATCCTTGTAGCCATTTTGCTTCTCATTGGACTGAATCAACGGTCATCATTTGAATTATAATGGTCAACAGATTTTATTGAGATGACAGGATTCAGACACATCATAACAAGAGATATGTTTACGATCGTGTTATTTGTTTCCACCTTTCGGACAAATCGAAAGCAGAACCCAACATTCAACCTCAATATGGTAGGGCATACAGAATTAGACCTCTTTGTGAAAGATTTGTGGCCTTTTTGCAGAAATAACTTTATCGTGGACAGATCATTTCAGTAGATGAAACTTACCTTTCAAAAGAAAACAAAATAGGTTTACTCGTTTACATATCTTCAAAAGTGGCACCGGAAAACCGGCGGGAGAATCGGCTACCTCTACAATGGACAGCTGTAGTTCGGCCAAGAAACGGCTCAGGAACCATGGAAAAATTACTGTTGCATAAAATAGGTTTCATCACACTCAGAATGTGCGAAACAGGGGACATGTTAAATATATGGACAATTTTCTTCTTTCATTGCATTATTTCAACACTTAGCCCAGCACTGAAAAGAAGCATGCGATACAATGTGAACAGAAAGGTTGTGCATAATGAAAAATCAGCAAAACTACGACGGGTATCCCCACATCAGACTGAGATGGAAAACTTTGTACACTAACTGGTATCACAAATGTCCAGTGAATCTGATAACTGTCCACACTGATAAAACATTCAGAAGGAAGTTAGTTAAAAAAGAAAAGGTTACACTAGGATTATGTACAAGCTATATACTGTCCAGTCTTATTCTCAGCACATGCTGGGAGGTGGGGGTAGACACAATAAACAAGCAATAAAATTACTACATGGTGCTGCACGGATGTTATGAGGGATGTAAAAAAAATAGTTTCATCTGTTTGAAATCTGTTGTTGCGAGCCACTGGTCATCGGAAAAGCTAAGTCAATCCGCCAGGTCAGTGCTGGAAGGATCAGGTTGATGACTGAACATTCTTTACTGGAAGGCTACCAGACAGTCATGTCTCACAAGAAAGGTGGGAGGACTTAAACGCCTCTAGCGAATGGCTAGTGTTACAGAACAACACGTTGTTATCAATTCTAAGTGCATGAAATCTGACAGGCCATTTTACCAAGATGATGCACTGCTGTTAAAAACAGGAAGTGCCACCAGATTGATTTTGTGTTGAAAAAAGTGCGATGCGACATTTTCTCCATCGCTTGTTCCCAGAGGTTATACAGTATGGTAGACACGGCAGACTCCACACATGTTAATACAGTGTAACCCGGATATAAGAGAGTTGACAGGCACCGGAGAAGTCTCTTATATTCGGGTTTCTCTTATATCCGGGTTTGGTCTAATTATATATACATTAACACAGGCTTTAATTTGGGACCAGATAAAATCTATCTTATATCAGGGTCTCTTATATCCGGGTTACACTGTATACTTGTTTTTGTATCTTTTTTTTTGTTTTCAACTTCAAAACATGTATGAAAACATTAAATTTTTATTCATCATTTCCTTTAATAGTACAGTGTAACACGGATATAAGAGACCCGGATATAAGAGAAACCCGGATATAAGAGATTTGCTCTGGTCCCAAATTAGAGCATGTGTTAATGTACACAAACCCGGATATAAGATAAACCCGGATATAAGAGACTTATCCGGTCCCGACAACTCTCTTATATCCGGGTTACACTGTATATAAAAAAAATGAAGTCTAAACGCAGAATAGATTGTTTTTTTTTTTTTTTTAAAGCATATCACCCCAAGCAAGGCTGGTGGCCACTATCACGCATGGGGTTACAGAAGGGTTGGAGGAAGAGCAGATAGGAGTGGTAAAGGAAGCGATGTGGAGAAAGAGAAGGACAGAGGGTCGATCAAGGCAAGGGGGTTACAGAAGATTTAGAGCGAGAGCAGATAGGAATGAAAGATGAAAGGAAGTGGAGAAGGGAAGTGGATAGATCAAGGCAACTGGAGATGACGATTGACGCTACACTTAAACCGTTGGAGATTGTATTTGTCAGGGAAACAATAATAGGGAAGGGAGTTCCATAGGCGAGATGTGCGAGACATGAAGCTATTGGAGTATGAAAATTTCAAAACAGGTTTTTGCTCACTCCGGAAATGCTGTAACAGGGTAAACAAATAGAGATCAAGCGACTGGGAGATAAGAGATTGGGTAGCATTATATTTCAATTAAATGCATTGCGTCAGAAAACTTAGACGAAAGGTTGTTATCTTTATTTTAGAGCTGTCATGGCTCCCCAACAAATTTCTTTTCGGGAATAATATAACTATTTCAGCTAAGTTACCATTTAACATAGAAAATGTAAGGTTTTGTTATTTACAGCTAGAGATGATTGCGCATAATATGACGTAGGAGTTGAATGTAAAGAAAATCTTTGAGCCGACAGATCATGTATCACCAATGAAAAAAGTGCTAAATAGCATAGCAACGTATATAACACACTAAGATTAAGACCGGCTAAGAATTTAAAAGTTTCAATGTAAGTATAATATACAGAAACATTTAATGGTTTGTGCGTGTGCATTGTCTGAATATTGAGTGTATGTGCGCGCGGGCATGTCCTGATGGATACTTAATGTGTATGTGTAAAAATGCTCGTAGTGGTTTATTTAAAATGCAATTACTGATAGTGGCATAATGTTTGTACTTCATTGAGGTTAACCTTTTACTATTAACTTTCTTTTGTGTATACTTTCGCATCAACACATACAAAATAATCATTTGCATGTTAGAATACGTCTGTACGTTAATGCGAAAGCGTGAACTACACAGAACACATTGAAGCGACTTTATTTCAACATTTCACATTTGAAAACAGCGGTTCTCCAACAACGTTAGAATTTATTTTGACTTAAAAATTTAACTAAAAAAATATATATAACTGAAGAAAATGTGAATTTGGAAGATTTCTGTATATCAGATAATACGTTAATAATTTATTAAATCCAGATCACTCTAGTAATATTAGCGAGGAAAATATCCTGCTAAGACAGCTTTTATGGTAAAGCTATCAAAATTAACGATTTTTTTCTTTGTTTCGTTTTCATTAGTCATCTCTAGGCATAAGGTTTGAAAATGAAAACATAGACGGTAAATTTTCGAAAGGAATTTCTAAATATTGGAAAAAAAGATAATTGGATTTCAAATTAACCAATATATATATATATATTTCCGCTACCTGACGTGTAGATTGAAACTGTGATATCCAACGGTCCAGATGAAATAAGTTTCATCCATTATGCAATGCTTAAACGAATGCCGACATATCAAATAATTCAAAGAGGGTAATAAATAAGGAACACATCGTTCTAGTAAAGCTGGTACATTCTCAAACTTTTACTATTTAACGTTCATGGCTTTTAAAGAATTTACACGTATTTTATTTTATCTCACCGAAAGTCATTCTGGATTTAATTAAGCAACAGAACCAGATTAATTCGATTACGCAACTTCGCATGCAAAAGCAACTGCGATGTGAAGGCGTGTGTAATTGCGTAGTTCCAATCAGATGGGAGAAATGTTCAGGAAGAATGAATCCGTGAATGCATGAATGTTTTATTAGTCGCCTGTTTCAGTGTTGATACGTATGGATATGCAAAATGGAGAGCGGATGGGCAAAAGAATGGATGCGTCAGTAAACGAAATTTGTTGAAATAATTGATAAAATCGGGAGAGTAAAAGCACACGAGATGGTAATTAGATTAATGTTATCAGTTAAATTGAAGAAATTGTCATTCATGACGTGCCATATGTCTGTAGGAAATTGAAAGGCTACAAAGAACACACATTTTCAAGTCGTCGAAAGAAAATTTCTCAGCTGAAATTACTGCAAATTGAAAGATCAATTCCTTTGGAATTCAATAGATTTGCTTTCTAAATTATCTTACAACATTTTTCGTAAGTGTTCTCTATTTGAATTAGCCTTAATGAAATAATATGAATGGCATTTTATTAAGCAACATAATTATCTCTGTGAAATAAAGTTGAACATTTAAATTAAAAAGACTGAAAAACGGCTGTAATTCATATAGTTGTAAAATAGCGCGTGCGAAGATTCAAACGGATAGAAAACTAAGGGACAATTTAGACCGGTAAATAAAGAATGAGGCGAAAACGTAACACAAAAGAGGAAAGTATGGTAATAGACAAGAAAAAGACCGAAGACGAAACGGATATGTCAACAAAACTTAGAAGTATATATATATACATATATATATATATATATATATATATATATATATATATATATATATGTGTGTGTGTGTCTATTGATTCATTCAATATGAGCAAAAACGAGTTTTTTCCCACCTACAAACATTTAAAAATAAGTACAATTAATAGTTTTTAAGTGTTAACGCTGATCACTTATATATTTCCTTCATTTAGGAAATACTTAAACCCGGAACATTACTACACCGTACCGAGTTAGCTCCCCTTAAACGGTGTCTGCAATTTAGCAATGAAGCGGTAAAAATTTGAATGATGTGCTACGACTGGAAAGTACTTCTCTGAGGGGGAGAAAACTAAGCAAACTCATGAAAGCGCACCGACGGAGGCTGGCAATTTGACGATATCGCCGAAGACGTCCAGCAACTGAAATGTGATATTTGCAGGAAGACATGCTGATCCAGAAGCGGGAACATTTTAAATTTCATTATAGTGCAACACCCGCCGTTGCACTCAAGTGCCTTGTTTTTGGCTGAGTATGTAGATCCTTTGCTGGGATAAAAAGCCACAGACGTTCAGCACATCTGTAGAAAGTATATGTAGTAATGGCTGTACTCGTACACGAGTTGGCATCCATGTATACGTATGTGCATATATATATATATACGATCTGCCTAAGTGAAACCTTGGTAGGTGTGTCTGGCTCATTAG
>OZ038486.1:59509828-59517328 GCA_964036315.1 Acanthosepion esculentum | reverse complement strand
GAATGATTTAGAATTGGCACATTTCGTTCAGACGTGCTGTCAAAGATGAAAATGTACCGTTCACTTCATTACTCTACGTGTTGTTTACAAAGTTTTTCGTCAACAGAATATTTGCCAACTGATATTGTGTTGGTTTCAGTATTAGATGTTATGTATTTTTTTCCATTGTCGATTATTCCCGGCGCTGTTCGACTGGTTGCGTGTTGAGAATGTACAGCCAGAACCTGTTTGTATCACGCTAATCTATTATTCACCTACGACAGGGGAGGTAATAGCGTACAGACACTGTTATTAACGGCACTTGTTCATTGGGAAGCTGGCCAAAAAAGTAGGAGAAAAAGTGTTTATTTCCTGATATAACTAAAAATAATGAATCAGTTAAAATTATTTATCACTAACAAATATCATGGCTCTGGAGAAGTTAATCGAGAACAATTATTTAAAACTTGGCTGATAAATGCAATAAAGGCGAATATTCTTTTGAAAATTTACGCTGTTACTCAAAAGTGTGTGCGTTTTATATATATATATATATATATATATATATATATATATATATATATATATAATAGTTGTAAACTTATAAATATAAGAAATTATACTCGTCCGGACAAAGTTAGGTGCCTTGATTTGTGAATAAACAAACCAATACCAAAGGGAGAAAATTGTACAAAAACAGAAAGAACAGTGAACATGTACGTCAGCCGAAAATAATCGTCTAGCATCCAAGTTCAGAGTCCAAAGAAGAAGAAAAACGATATGAGTAAGCAAAATAACAAAATAAAGTGCTCGATACGCTAAGTAATGCAAACCTATGTTAAACCTAAAGAGCCAGGCAAACCTACCACGGGCTCACCGAAGCGGATCGTCAGGTTTATGTTTATGTATATATATATATATATATATATATATATATATATATATATATAGTGTGTGTGTGTGTGTGTGAAGAACTTATTTTTACCAAGATTTCTATAAAAGGAAAAACTGCATTTTTTGTAAATATGTGAAAATTTAATTAAAATCCGAAAATTTATCTTTACAAAAAAATCCCAATCGATTTAAATGCAAAATATAAGCAAAACTCCTTAATTTTTGGCTCACCCGCAGACAAAAGAATAAAATATATTTAACATCTTTGGGCGTGGTAGACAGGAGAAACAAATTTAATAAAATAATTAAGAAAATACTTTGGTCTTAACTCTTAATATTAAACCTCTTGGCAATAAAACTATTTTTATCCAATTTGGAGCCTTTTGTCGCTAATGTTTTCCCTTGTCTTAGGTTGTGAAGATATATCTGAGATATTAAAAAAAAAGTGTTTTTTTTTTTTTTCAGACATCTTGGTAAAAATAGTTTCTTCACACACACACACATATATATATATATATATATATATATATATATAATTATTTATCAATTTAATTTTGTAATGTTAGCACTGATGAATGCGAATCGAAATTTCGCTTCTAATGAAATATCACAATGATCATTTAAAGTCTTCTTTTTTCAATATAATAATAGGATCTATTTTTGACATTGAGCTATCTCTCTCTTTCTCTGTGGATCTATATCCATACGGATTGTCAGATATCATTTTACACACACACACACACACATAAAGAATTTACATCAATTTGTTTTTATCAAACACCATGTACCGAAAATATGTTCTGAATGATAAAATGAAAAATAGTTTTTCGATGACTAATGAATTTACAAGATTTGTTTTCATTTATTAAACTGTTCTTATTTTAAAAAAATTTGAAATCTTGTAAATGGTTCAAGTCAAATTAATTATACTTTCAGTGAGCTAATATTACTCGAAGAAAATTTCAGAAAAGTGTTTTATTTTGGGAAGATTTGTTTTTTAAAGAGAATTACTTTAACAAAAAACAACTTAAAAACGCTTTACGATCAATTTAGAACAATTTTTGAAAGGAAATATTATATACGAAACAAATTTGTATGTACTTAAGAAAATTTTATGCTTCTCACTTTTTGTCTAGTCCTTGCTGAACGTGGAGTATCACCTCTCCATAACATACTGTTCTTTGTATCTGACAGCAGGGTTTTCCTTTGTGCTATGTCTCCTAATCTCCGATCAGCCAATCATTTTCATGTAACTTATGTTATTCGTTGCTTTCCTCTGTGTTCTCTTCGATATGCCCTGGGAGTGTCAAATGTTCCAAGTCACTGTATAGCGAGTTTTCGATAGCGCCATTCGAAAGTACATTCAGTAGCTCACTGACTATTGTCTCATGAGGTATTTAGCATTCGACCAAAAATGTTCAAAATACGATTGTCAAGCCGCTGTTGTGGAGAGCCTTTTCATGGGCCACAGAGACCAGGAAATCATTGAAATGATTATATCCCCTTACGGCATTGCTTAAGACCTTGCAAAGGCATTCAAGGTTTCAGATAAGGACACTATAGGCAAGAAGGTAAGACACATAAGTGGCACTCCGGCGCCAGCAAGATGCACGAGTTCGTTGACGAGATATTCAAAGAGAACTCCAGACAAAGTACGAGGAAAATAGTTAAAGAAAATGGGCACCAGCGGGCAAAAAATAAAATAAAACGGGCTTATTGCCAGGGAGGTCTTGAATTATAAATCTTACGATTCTCTTTTCTGAGAAGTTACTTCCTCTCCGTACATTTCAATCCATGTATGGCTCCTCATCTTCAGACTGCAATTCTGTCGACTATTTTGTGGGAGACATCTTGGAGAGAGAGTTCAACAACAAACCCTACAACACCAAGGAAGCTCTCAAGCCATAAGGGACACCGTCGCCAAGGCCTGTTCCAGTTTCTGGTCCCGCCTGGGGAAAGCTTGAGCGTTGATCGTGGCCACATAGTGATTTTGGTGCATTATATATGCGCTTCGCTGTGAATAAAGTTTAATTGAAATATATTAAATTGTTAGGAAAAAAGCTCCTTTTATTATCCTTTATTTTTCCTGGATTTATCTACACCGTACAATGTCTGTAATTTAAGTAATATTTTGTTGGATCGACCTATTTACACCATTAATAAAATATACTTGTTTACCTGCTAATCAAATAACTTAATTTTCGCTGCTATATTTACATAATACGAATGTAATCATTTCATTTCTTGAAACTAGCAATTGTGCAGTTGTACGTTTGTATACTGACGGAAATTTTCGAAAAGACAATATTAGGATTAGTAAATTTTTATCAGTATTACATTAATTGCATAATGCTGTTTAATTATTTTTATATCTGAAAAATAATGTCGTCTGTTAAATGATAACAATGAACGTATATCTAAGACAATCACGGTTAAATTGTCTCTTTGCCGCAACGTGTTTTTATTCTCTGTATGTGTGTGTTGGGTAGTTTCCCAGGTTGACCATTTTTTTCTTTTTCTTTTTTCTTTTTTTTTCTTTTTTTTTGTATCATTTTTAGTGTCAGAACGACGCAGCATTCTTCTTGGAAAATCTTTTTGTTGAAGTGTTTATGCAATTTGAACATTATTTTTCCTATTTCAGACATGATATTTAAGTTAAAGTGGTGGTGGTGGTTAAACCAAATATATTTTCTTAATTTGTTTTACTCGAGATTTGAATTCCAGTTTAGTTTTTATGGTCCTCTTCTTTTAAAATCCTTTCATATTCTTTCTTTCTTATCTTCGAAAATGATTTTCCTAGAGGGATTTCTCGATACCCTGGACTCCATTCCTTTGGGAATTTGCATTTATTTACTTGAATGGTGGTTGGATCTATCAATCACTTATTTTAATTTTGTTTTGGGTGTCATGTACGTGGAAAGACTGCCAGTTTGTACATTTAATTGCCGGATCTGCTGATCTCCTGATATATATAATGTGTGTGTGTGTGTGTACGTTATTTTTTATAGGTATAATTAATTTTTATCCATTTTTAAAATATTTCCTTTGCTGAAAACGTCACGACTATCCGATGCCTGACCCAATCAAATTGATCTCCGCATTAAGTGAAAATAGAATTTCTAACAAAGCCGTGGGAATTCATTTATCTTATTCATTTTACCTTTTATATGTGAATCGATCATATTCGTTATAATAATCAGATCAGCAGTGTAGCGAATTACATAAAGATTTTGAACACGAATGTTTCCTGTTGAATCTTAACCAAGAATAGATTAAAATAGATAATATATTTATAATTTAGTCCTGAAATCTCGAACGAGAAAGATATGTTATCTATCGGAATAGGATCATTCAAGCCTTAGGATGAGAAAGCGATTCTATCACGGAGATCAGGGTGGGAATAAGCTTTACAACTGAGTGCTGCTCGAACATTTTCGAAACTTTAAAGCATTTTGGTGTTGACTGCGAGCAATGTGAAACATTTCTAACTTTGTAATTAAAAGTTACAAGTTTGACGCTTGCCAGAAAGTGCAATTTGACGTTTATTAATTCGCCATTATCTTTCTGAATGTTACGCGCTCAAAGCCATTCACAAGCAAATGATTTCAAAGTGTTGTGTGTACATCTATTTGTGTATGAATATAACACTGGAGAAACCTATTTGTTCGTTAATTTGAAAACAGCGTGCACTTAGAACGTTTCCATTTCTCCACCTACTATTGGTTAAAGAGTGTACACATCACACTGTTTATGAAAGAATGATTTAAAAAATATCCTTTTCTGAAACATTATTTGAATTTGTTTAGCAAATGTTTTCTAACTATACAAAATCTTAGATTTATTGCATTTTTATTTAATGGTTTTGAGCATTTCTTGTGTAACTGGCGGTCCTGTTTTGCGAGTAATTTCAACAGAAACTAGTGCTTTTGAATAATATACACATTAAGAACGACAAATTTTGTCTTAGAAATTTCGTCAAATTAAATAAGAGGTGGCGAACAGATGCAAGAAATATTAAACTCATTTGCGAATTGTGTACAAGCCGACTCCATGTACAGGGCGACACCTGAATCTTCTGGTATATTATCACTAAAAACTATCGTATTAAAAATTTGCGTATCTTTGTAAAACACGAGTGAGCAAATGTCAATTGAAATAAGATCAAATTTAATAAAATGAAACTTTCATGGTATATTTATATTAATATGGGTATATTTAAAATTTTACATTATCTGTTAATACGTAAATCGCGTAAAATCGATCTGCATAATATAAAATTATTGATTTGTCAGGAGTTATTTCAGCTAGCGGCATGTTTGATTTATTCGACAATGGGATAAATTATATAACAGAAATTCGTTCTGTTTATATTATACATTGAAAACCTATAAGTGCATTAAATATTAATATATAGGATAGTATACTGATTAACCATTGTAGTAGCCAGAAAGTGTATCTATATATTCCTGTGAAGGGACACTGTAAATTTCCAACCTACTTTTCAACAGAAAACGCTAAACGGAATACGTTGAAGTTGAGTAGTTTATTTAGAAAAAATATTTTATGTAAGATACATGTTTTTTCCTATTATTAAGCTACGGATATATGTATATATGAATACAATGACATAACGAGATAGCGGACAATTACAAGTTTCCATGTGTTTAGCAAAATGCATTGATAACTTATACTTATCCTTCAGGGGATCATGTAAATCTTTCATCGACAATGTACCGACAAATTTTTAATTCTTTTTCTTGCATATTTAGTTATTCGGGCCTAGTTTGGAAGCCTAACCCGATATGCATTTGCAAATATATAATGTCATAGCAGTTTTCATAGTTTAAGTATATCACGTCGTAATATACAACATTTAGTAAATAATTCGAGGTTAATAAAATAACTTGACTGAAATAGATATGTGTATGTGTTCTTGACAGTGAAGTTTCATAGCTCTGGGTGTTTGTCGATCTGTGAATAAGCTCGGATTTGTTTGTATTTTGTATCACAGAATACAAAAACTTGATACGTCCTTTTCTACTTCTGATAAGCTAGGATACTACTATATATTAAATACCCCGTTCTGGATGAGAATGTCAGTCTAGTGTTGTGCGTATAAATCCACAAGGTAAATTTGGATACATATTCGGCTTACGCTATCAAAGCATTCCTTGCACGAGAAATGGGTCCTGACACCGCATTTAAATTTCGGACAAATGCCGGGCCAATGATCAGATAATTTACTTCAGGTCATCACTGCCTTAGAACTACCAGAGAACGAGCCTTTTCACGGTGGGTAATACAGACCATCCCCGACAAATTTTACTGCCTGAGTCATCATCAGGCACAAGATTATACTGACCCTTTTATTTAGAAAGTCTAAATTGGAACTCTATTTTAATTTATAAGGAATTACTCACCGTTAATTTAACGTATTGCACATCTCAGCAGGCGTGTTGGCAGGTACATTTATCTTGGTAGGAATGGTGATAATACGTTGCATAGGAAAACTGCAACGGAAGTAATTGTGGATAAATTGAAAGATGCACGTATTTACTTCGCCGTTGTGATGGTAAGATGATGCAAGATATATACATAGAGGAATTAATTATGTATGTTTGAATTAAACTTACACATTCCCCTATGGAATATAGGGTCACAGTTTCCCCGCTCTGTTTTACTGCTGTGGTCCGTCGTAACTTATGAGTTGGGGTTGCTAACAGCAGGAGGAACTGGTTTCGAATACAAAACTGACCTAGGTTGCTTGCCAAGGTTAGCAATAGTGTTCAGTCACCCCTGTTATTTACCTCGAGCTAAGGTGAGGAAGAATAGATTGAATCATGTGTTGCCCAGATCGTTCACTTATGGTTTCCTTAAACTAATACGTCACGAATCTTTCGAAAATATAACGGCTTTTCGGTTATTAGGAATATTTTAATTTTACCAGTGCATTTGCAACATAAATATGTCTATATGGCGGTCAGTCTTCGTGCAATAATATGTACACATACTAAAACAAAATATTCAAATTAGTTATTATTGCGCGTTAATTGTAGCGATAAAAATGTTATTTAAAATGTCCGGATAATAACAGTTAATATAAAAAATTACATTACCATAGAGTTGTGATGTCGAAATTACAACACGATTGTGGTTTACGGCCACGGCATGTTCTTACACTGGTTTCCTTAAGATACCGTATTTAAACAATGTTGATCCCGGTCAGTACGCAGATGGCTGATCTATTGGGGATGACATCTTGTATATGAGGGTGGTGTAATGGATAATGAGTCGGAAGTGTTAATTGGAGTGCAGAGTTCAATTATTGTTGGGTTCGTTATATTCTGACGCCAAACAACATGAATCCAAGCTAATGTTCGTAAGAAATTTTCTTTTCTTTTTTCTTTTATCTTATTCCGGTGTGTCTGTTTTCCAGTGTTTGTTTTTCGTTTTTTTTCTATTGTCTCTGTCTCGCTCTCTCTGTCCCTCTCTCTGTGCCTCTGTCTCTCTCTCTCTGTGCCTCTGTCTCTCTCTCTCTGTGCCTCTGTCTCTCTCTCTCTCTGTGCCTCTGTCTCTCTCTCTCTCTGTGCCTCTGTCTCTCTCTCTCTCTGTGCCTCTGTCTCTCTC
>OZ038486.1:59487328-59504828 GCA_964036315.1 Acanthosepion esculentum | reverse complement strand
GGGTACAAGAGGATAAAAACTCTCAGGGTCTGCAGAGGCTGTTTTCTATGTGGAGGGATTATCGAAAAAATACCAATGACCTTCGGTTCATATAACCTAAGGACGAGCTTCAAAAGACCTCCCATAGAGGAGAATGTGACTAAGGACTGCGTACTCAACCCCAATCAGCAGTAGCAAATAACTGAAGATAGTACTGTAGGAAGAGCGTAAAACGGAACACTCGAGAAATAAAAAAATCCGGTGTGGCTGAGGGAAAGGGGAGATCACCGCCTTCTGTGGATAAGGTTGGAATAATAGATAGAGAACATCATTGAAAAAGACGAAAGCTTAAGCAATGATATCATATCCTTGGCCACAAAAATCCAAGCCGGCCAAGCGTAGACATGAATACAATATGGTAACTATTAATACATTGCGCATGAGAAAAACAATAACAACAACAAATTTTAATATGAACTCTGTTAAGATAATGCATACTGAGATATTAGGTTTACAAGTCCCCAAAATTGATATACTGAGGACACTTGCCTCAGCGCATAAAACGTTGGTTGAAGTAATCCAGTGATTTGACCGAAACAGTTGCGAGTTCAATACCTGGCCAGATGAACAGAAAACATGAATAGTTCAGTTGCTAAAGGGAAATAATATTTAGATATCCAGGAAATGTATGGCACGTGGAGTTAGAACACTTGACTCCAGCGGTGGACGAAATAGTGTTCAATTCAAAATTCCAAAGTATATCACCTGCAGATGGCCGGAGCATGGTTACATCTTCGTTTCTGGACCTTAATTAAACCAGCACTAAACTATTATCTTGTTTACCTCTAACTGGTCGCGAATGTTAATGTTTCCCTTTCGATGGCGTTTAACTTTCACACGGATTCTAGTCAAGAATATTTTAAATCCCATTTGCCGTCGTAATATTTTGATGAATAAAGGTGGTTACACAATACAATGTCGCTAAGTGTCAACTCGAATAATAGCAGGAAATATTCTCTGAACTTACGCACTTTTTGGCTAGCATAAATAATAGCTGCGCAACGGATTACCGAATTATTCACAATTTTTTCTATACTCTGCCAAAAGATCTGCTATAATGTTATTAGAATAATTTATTTTATACAATATGTACAGTTTATCAACGGAGTTACTCCAGGAACCATAGATGAAAGATCAATTGATTTATGCACTGTGAATTATATACCAAAAATAAAAATTGATTTAAACAAATATTGGAACATTAGAACCAGGCGATCGATTATCAAATTTTCAAAAAAAAAAAATCAATTTACAGATTGAATTGAAACCAAGTTACAGGCTAATGCGTTGATCAATAAAATAATGGTAGTTTTCGCTCTGCAAAAATATGGAATCTAATAGCTGTGAATGAAATGAAAGGGAGAGTGATAACGTGAAAAATTGAACCAAAAAATTTAATAAAATGAATGCAAACACGAAGTAAAAGGTGATTTAGAAATAAGGACAGAAAAGTAGAGGAGAATTGCATACCAAATATAGAGAACGAATGAAAATGTGACTCAAAAGATAAGGACGTAAATTATGTGCAAGAAAAGAAATTAAAAAAATGTAAACTTATTGGATTGAAATTGAATTAAGGAAAATATGAAAATCAAAACAAGGTAGTGCACGATTCTCTTTTAACATAAGTTTGCAATAAAAAAAAAAAAGTAAGTTGCAAAGAATAGAACCGATCAAATTTATCCTGTTTGGAAAGGAACAGGAAACAAAGAAAGGCATCAAATAACCAGGGAAATATCCATTAACAAGAAAATAATTCAAACGAAAACGGAAGTTGAATGAATTCTAAAAAGTAATTGAAAAGGGAATTCCGTAGCTGGAAATAATATTAAATGTTTGATGTATTGAATAATAAATATAAAAAAGAACGTGTAAAATGATAAAAAAAAAACATGTATTTGACAAAGAGATTTAAATATCACCAGAAAAATATATTTAATTGAATTTAACTTGTTGATTTTATTTAAAACTTCTGTCAAATTGAGAATACGGAAAGGTTTTCATTTATAAGCCGCAGAAGTTAAAAAGCTCACGAGTAAATTATAATCGAATATTACGTTTTTTCTTACTCATTCAAAATATGTACATTAAAACCAGGTGCACAAGGTATATCTTGAACCTCTGGGCCAGAAAGGTTTGGTAACAATGTGTAAATAGAAAGGAAATGAAAAAAAAAATTCACTCGAGAACAAACGTGGTTTTGTACTTAGAGAAATGTAATGACTGAAAAATGATCACCTAAATCTGATTACTTCGGAGACAAGAAAATTGATGAGCAAAATCCAATTGTTTTAATGCAATCAGCGTGGTTAGATATATGAAAAGCGAACGTTTATAAAAAGATACTATTAACTTATTGAATGTATTACTTTATACGTTCCACTTACTCGAATGGCTGTAGACCTTAATAAAAATGATTTAAATTAATGCACTACTTGTTCATCAATATTATAGAGGTGAAAATGTTCCCATCGCCCATTTAAAAATCTAAAGGAGTGATTCAATCTTAAATTGGGAACTGACTCTCAAAAAATGTAGGGAATTTTACACTTCATAAACTTTTGCGGGATAGGCAACTGTTATCGGTGTGTGGAGAAAAACTAGAAAAAATGCAAGTGTACTTGTCAAAGTCTCTTGCGTTCATTTTGGTATTAAAACTTTGGGAATTACATAAATCTGTCCCCTCCACGAACTTCTATGGATTAACTAGCAGTGTGTTCTTAGATGGCAGCCACTCTCCGAGAATTCATTCTTTGAATTCAGAGTAGGTGAGGCTGCAACCGGCAGTCACTTAATTACTTTATCCAAAAAGTCATGGCCAATAAAGAAAATATGCGTAGATTCCTGATAGCCTGTTCTTTAAAAAAATACAATTTAATAATTATCACACACACACACACACACACACATATATATATATATATATATATATATATATATATATAATTTCAATTTTCAAATAGAGTAAAGCCACCATTAAATATTAATTTCCTTCCACATCTAAATTTAATGTTTTCATTTGAACATCTCATAAATGACGTTGGAATAGATTTCTCGCGTTAAAAGCAAACACTAATCTTCTCGGCTAGCGCATTTGAAAATCATGTGTATAGAATGCATAACTTTTAGTAGCACATATACGATATATATAAGTACCTCTATGAAATCGCTAAAAAATGAGCATAGCATGATGAAAAAGACGCCAAACTTGAAAACAAAATTTTCTCGTCTAATGTTTGTTATTATTAAGAGAAAAGAACGAATTAATTTTTTAATTATTTTTAAAAAGATTTCCTTTTTAGAACATGCTAAATTTGATTATAAAGAACCTTGATTCTCTTTATATCAGCAGAACTACTTAAATAACAATTTCAGCGAGTTCTTTTCCTGCATGATATAAAGTTGGAAAATCATGCGAAAAGAGAAATATTTGTCGGATTTATTGAAATTTTCAGAAACTATTGACAAATGATGGAACTTATTATAAATGTTTTCCGTTTTTAAAGTAAAGGAATTTTGTTTTTAAATTTATTACACCCCCTTCCTAATTTTACGAAAACTCTCATAATTTCAATTTTGGACAAATTAGTGATTATATTAATTAAAAGCACAAGGCTTTGAGGAAACAAAATTCTTTTTTTTTAGTTGGAACAACTCCACCTGCAAATCATCTATGAATTGTATCATACAAAACTCAATAAAACAAAGATATTATTTAATTTCCAATGTTTTAATGGCTTTTATTTGTTTTAATTCATATTGATAATATTGTCTGGAAGCAAAAAAAAAAAAATGTCGATGACGTATCCTGAATGCAATAAAAAAAAGTCACCTGGATTGTTTCTGTCTATTATTTAAGTGTTGTTCTCCACTGTTTACGGCTTTATTTTTGCAAATTGTGCGTGAGAGACACGTGTGGAGAATTTTATTTTCCGTTTTTATTTTTTTTTAAATTAAGACAATGTTGTCTGCTAAGTGTTGTCATCACCCAGGCCACGAAGTGTTAAAAAAAACAAAACACATCTTTCCATTATTCAAACAGAAGTTTGAAAATAAAATCCATATCAAGCCTTTATTAGAAATATTGCCCCTTTTTTCACTCATTGCCCTTATCTTGTAAGTGGCGAGATTTAAAAGCTGATGAGATCTTGTTCTATCGCTGGCTCTCTGGCCTTTGATCCAGACATGTCGAAGTCAATTTGGTTTAAATTTCCGTATCGCTGCATTTTTTTATCATAGCATATCTGAATTGACTTTATTTAAGTTTTGGGGTCAATAGGGGTCCTCCAACAGCTGTGCAGCACTTGTATTTTAATTTTTATAGTATTTATTTCTCCAGATAGTATCAACAAACTTATGGTGAAAGTTACATACTAAAAAACAAAATAAATAAATAAATTGGAGTGCTGAAAGCTTCCTTTTTATTTTAATAATTACGAGGTAATATATAAGCTGGTTCCCTTAAAAAGGTCAACTCTGTCCTTCCGTATGATAACTCGGATCTCACGTTAGCTGTCAATACGTGATGAATATCATCATTCAGATGCCAAAGATGTTACGATCGGCTCCCTTTTATTGTAAACATTTTTTTGCGAAGAAAATATGTCAAAGTTTCTCGCAAAATATATTAAATAAATTTTAAATTTTCTCATTTTTTAAAAATAAATTTTGAAAAACGTATAATTGAGTTTTGGACGAGTTTTAAACGATATATTTAACTTAGTTTATTACATTTAAAAAACATGGTTGACATGAGTCTTTTTAGTAATTTCGTTGACAATAAATGATGTTTAACTAAAATTTCGGACATAAGAATGAGTAAAAAAATAAAAAAAATAATTAAAATAATACTTTGATATTTCTTCTTAATAATGAAATCTACATTTTAATGAAAAAAAAATTCAAGTTTCAGGCCGTTCTTGTGATGCTATCGATTTTCATGAAGGTACCTAGATTTATATTTCTTGTTAAAGATCACGTTACATTGAGTGGGTTGGTTTCATGGAGGAATATATTATAAAAGAAACTGTATCAGACAAAACAATACAGGAACACTTATGTAAAAACACTCAAAAGTACTCGGGTGAAAATAAAATAAAACTTAACATGAAGTTTGGCAAATTTACTGGTAACAGAAAAATTAATCACTTATCTGAAAGATTTAATTAAAGGAAACTGATCTACAGAATTTCGGCGTATTATTTAAAAAATATGCTTGAGAATTTTTGCTATCGATCTATCACGGATACATGTCTCCATAAATATCGCATTCACTAAAACTATACGTTATTTTATGTTTCACGAGATCTGCATAGACCTTGATAATTCCAGATTTATGTTACGGAACACGTTGAAAAAAAATGAGATTCTGCTTTCCTGCATTAACGAAGACAGAAAAATAGTAGATTTTCCAATGCTATTAATTCCAATGAGTTTGCTAAAGGTACTTGTTTAAATTGTGTAATGTGTCTGTTATTTTTCCATTACTTTTTCCATTCTGAAGCGGTATTTGCGCGGTATATATAAGTACAGAGTAAATGTTTACAGTAACAGATAGAATATACCTTCCCTCCATTCATGGAAGGAGCCTCCCTTATTCCAGATCATACTAAATATCTCAATTCATATAAAAAATCACATTACGTAAAGAACTAGTTTTCAGTCCCGTAAATGCTGCTCAATAAAGATGGTAGGTGAGGAATCAGGTTTTCCGAAAACGCGAATTACCGTCGTATTTTCCTAATGCTTGACACAATAACCAAAAAGATAGCGTTTACTTCTGTGCTAAATCTGAATACTATGATAAACGTGGGCCTGTTTATTTTTAGAAATCCCTCAAATTATGGCCATTTTAATTATGGTACGTCATAAGAGTTGAAATTTTCGGACGATTAATCAATAATTATGAGAAAAATTACAATTAACTTTCACCTTAACAAATGTGACATCATAGAGGTATATTTTACAACGTGAACTATACATAATACGCCATTTTTAAGAATGTCGTTATTGCAGATACCATATCCTTGTTGACGCTCTAAGACCCACTTAATTAAAGGACGCAAATATCTATCGTATACAGAATTATAATTTAAAAGAAAGTTGCCAAAATATTCGATATTTTTCTGTGTCTATCAGCATTATCAAACGATTCTGCATTATCTAGAAAACACAGGTATACATCCTTCTGCATTTTTATTGATTTTATTTTCAAATATACCATTCTGAGCATAAATCTCTCATTTCTTGGTTCCGTGTCTTTAACGAATCCGCTTTCTTGTACTATTTCTGGTCTAATTCGGCTACGCGTTCTATTCATTAAATCACGTGTAAGTTCTTATGTGACCATTAGTCTTGATTGTCCGACAGTTTTCATTTGTTTGCACCAATATCCTTGGGTGGCGTTATGACAATCTACGTAGGTTTTACGAACTTCATTACCATATCCATTTCATTTATGTCTGTACTTATTTCAGTGACGAAATCATATAAAGCTGCTACCATGTAAATTACAATTGACTTGGATACTGCTGTTTTGTTCCTATTCAGTTTGACCCGTGCTGATTTCACTTCCGACGTTAATATTTCTAGTTTTTTTCCTAATTTTTATATATTGTAGTTTTTCTTCTTTCTTTGCGGATGCGTTTTCAGATGTATGTTTTACAATTATCGGAGTTCCCCTTATATGTACGCATACCGTCGAATAGCGCGTATGTTTTGTAATTTCTCTTCATATCTACATCATTCCTTTCTCCTTCATTCAATTTCTACACGCTTTTCCTTCATGCCTCTTCTGCGTTTATTAATTTCACTTGTAATTTCCTATACTATGTACCTTAAATTTTAATCATGTTAAAATTTCGTGTCATTCCGCTTTTTTTTTTCCTTTAGTTTTCCTTCGTTTGATCTCATTTGTTAATCTTTTCTTAATCTGTTCCACTTCAAATTTCCATTTTAACTTATTTTTTGTGTGTGATTTCATCGCTATTTTGTATACAGCTTCACGAAACTCAGGATGTCGAATGGAGTATATAAGATCTAATTATAAATTCTCTGTAAATATTCATATGATCTTGCTCGTGAAAGTAATACGTATTGCTACAGTGACATAAATCAACTATGAAAACAAAATTACCGTAAATATTATAACTGCTTGAAGTTGCTTAAAACGCAATCAGCTGTAACTGCTGCGTTAATTTTGTATTATTTTCGAGTTAGATTTTGTAAAATATTAAGCCATTTAAAATAGTTTTTAGATGCATGCAGAATTTATACGACTTTTTCTTTTCAAACAAGATGGCGTGTAGGCAAGTGAAACAGTACAAATCTTTGAAAGATGTCTAATAAGATTAAAGAATAAACATTTTTAATTCATATCGCGTGAAAGAAAAAGGGAAATACGAGTCAATTTTCATCCATCAATTAAGTGATCTTGTTCAATTCATCAAATACGAAAGATTTTAAACTTGGAACGAATTACAGTGACCAAATCTATTCTGATAGCGACCGATGTATATAATAGTTTCCCAAGTTAACAAGTTATGGAATTATTGTTATTGAACATTTAGAAAGGGCTTTCGTAAAATCTAGCAATAAAAAACAACTAGGGTATTTCCCGTTGCATATAGCTGGACATGACAACAACCAGACGCAAATATAAATATATGGCGGCTTACCATAGAAACGATTTGAATTTATTTACCAACAAACGTGTTTGAACCCCAATCAGAAACTGTAAAGACCAGCTTGCAGGAAATTGCATCTTTTTTCAATCTATTAATTCTTTATATTGAATCATTCGTAAGTATGTTCGAACGGATGTTATAAGAACACAATCACGTTTCGATTATTGCCACTGACATTTACCTAGGAATTTTGATATATTTCTCACTGTTCTTTGACGAATTCTGTAAGTGAAAATAAAATTTAATTCGACAATGGTGGCTCATACGCACACCTCTTCCCACACAACAAATAACCATAACAATGAATACCACAAACAACTGCACCCAAGAGAGATCTCTATAAGGGTCGGGCTTAATTCCAAAAGAAGAGAAAATAGACACCACTTGAGCCGGCTCAATCGCGCCAGATTTAGTGAAGACAACATACCGAGTTGATTCAGCGATGAAGCAATGAAATTCTGTTCATTTTCAAACTCCTTAAGCCTTTTAACCCGTAGTCATTCTGAAACCAAAACTTGATTCGACTATAATGAGAACCTACTTCAAAAAGCACACTATGTATCATGGTAACTTTAAAGAAATATATCTGACTTTTTACGCCTAACCGACAAATCTTTTATGTTCCGTGTCTCTTAAAGACGTAGGTGATTATAGCTCTTCACAATTTCCTTTTCTTTATAGGTCTGAATTAATTTTATTTTTGTTATCTCCCTTAAAACCTGGTCGGACGATCAATTTACCGAAATTTTCTTGGTAGTTTATGCGTTATTTTTCTGTCTCTCTAGCCTTCAGTCTCTCTCTCTAGCCTTCAGTCTCTCTCTCTCTCTAGCCTTCAGTCTCTCTCTCTCTCTAGCCTTCAGTCTCTCTCTCTCTAGCCTTCAGTCTCTCTCTCTCTAGCCTTCAGTCTCTCTCTCTCTAGCCTTCAGTCTCTCTCTCTCTAGCCTTCAGTCTCTCTCTCTCTAGCCTTCAGTCTCTCTCTCTCTCTAGCCTTCAGTCTCTCTCTCTCTCTAGCCTTCTTTCTCTCTCTCTAACTTTCAGTCTCTCGCTCTGTCTAGACTTCAGCCTCTCTCTCTCTAGCTTTCAGTCTCTCTAGCCTTCTCTCTCTCTAGACTTCAGTCTCTCTCTGTCTGTCTAGCCTTATTTCTCTGTCTAGCCTTATTTCTGTGACTTTCTAGCCTTCTTTTTCTATCTCTTTCTAGCCTTCTTTCTCTCTCTCTCTAGCCTTCTCTCTCTCTCTTTAGCCTTCAATCTCTCTCTTTAGCCTTCAGTCTCTATCTCTCTGTCTAGCCTTCTTTCTTTTACTCTGTCTAGCCTCCAGTCTCTCTCTCTCTCTCACTGTCTAGCCTCCAGTCTCTCTCTCTCACTGTCTAGCCTCCAGTCTCTCTCTCTCTAGCCTTCAGTCTCTCTCTCTCTAGCCTTCAGTCTCTCTCTCTCTAGCCTTCAGTCTCTCTCTCTGTCTATACTTCTTTCTCTCTCTCTCTCTCTCTAGCCTTCTTTCTCTCTCTCTCTCTAGCTTTCTCTCTCTCTCTCTCTCTAACTTTCAGTCTCTCGCTCTTAGACTTCAGCCTCTCTCTCTCTCTAGCTTTCAGTCTCTCTCTCTCTAGCCTTCTCTCTCTCTCTCTCTAGCCTACTTTCTCTCTCTCTAGCTTTCAGTTTCTCTAGCCTTCTCTCTCTCTAGCCTTCAGTCTCTCTCTCTCTAGCCTTCAGTCTCTCTCTCTCTAGCCCCTCTCTCTCTAGCCTTCAGTCTCTCTCTCTCTCTAGCCCCTCTCTCTCTAGCCTTCAGTCTCTCTCTCTCTAGCCCCTCTCTCTCTAGCCTTCAGTCTCTCTCTCTCTAGCCTTCAGTCTCTCTATCTCTCTCTAGCCCCTCTCTCTCTAGCCTTCAGTCTCTCTCTCTCTAGCCTTCAGTCTCTCTCTCTCTAGCCTTCAGTCTCTCTCTCTAGCCTTCAGTCTCTCTCTCTAGCCTTCAGTCTCTCTCTCTAGCCTTCAGTCTCTCTCTCTCTCCAGCCCCTCTCTCTCTAGCCTTCAGTCTCTCTCTCTCTCTCTCTAGCCTTCAGTCTCTCTCTCTCTCTCTAGCCTTCAGTCTCTCTCTCTCTCTAGCCTTCTCTCTCTCTAGCCTTCTCTCTCTCTAGCCTTCTCTCTCTCTAGCCTTCTTTCTCTCTAGCCTTCTTTCTCTCTCTAGCCTTCTCTCTCTCTAGCTTTCAGTCTCTCGCTCTGTCTAGACTTCAGACTCTCTCTCTCTCTAGCTTTCAGTCTCTCGCTCTGTCTAGACTTCAGCCTCTCTCTCTCTCTAGCTTTCAGTCTCTCTCTCTCTCTAGCTTTCAGTCTCTCAATAGCCTTCTCTGTCTCTCTAGCCTTCAGTCTCTCTCTCTGTCTGTCTAGCCTTATTTCTCTGTCTAGCCTTATTTCTCTGACTTTCTAGCCTTCTTTCTCTATCTCTTTCTAGCCTTCTTTCTCTCTCTCTTTCTAGCCTTCTTTCTCTCTCTCTCTCTCTCGCCTTCAGTCTCTCTCTCTCTCTCTAGCCTTCAGTCTCTCTCTCTCTCTCTAGCCTTCAGTCTCTCTCTCTCTCTCTAGCCTTCAGTCTCTCTCTCTCTCTAGCCTTCAGTCTCTCTCTCTCTAGCCCCTCTCTCTCTCTCTCTCTCTAGCCTTCAGTCTCTCTCTCTCTAGCCTTCTCTCTCTCTCTCTCTAGCCTTCTTTCTCTCTCTCTCTAGCCTTCTTTCTCTCTAGCCTTCTTTCTCTCTAGCCTTCTCTCTCTCTAGCTTTCAGTCTCTCGCTCTGTCTAGACTTCAGCCTCTCTCTCTCTCTAGCTTTCAGTCTCTCTAGCCTTCAGTCTCTCTCTCTCTTTCTAGCCTTCTCTCTCTCAATAGCCTTCTCTGTCTCTCTAGCCTTCAGTCTCTCTCTCTGTCTGTCTAGCCTTATTTCTGTCTAGCCTTATTTCTCTGACTTTCTAGCCTTCTTTCTCTATCTCTTTCTAGCCTTCTTTCTCTCTCTCTTTCTAGCCTTCTCTCTCTCTTTAGCCTTCAATCTCTCTCTCTTTAGCCTTCAGTCTCTATCTCTCTGTCTAGCCTTCTTTCTTTTACTCTGTCTAGCCTTCAGTCTCTCTATCTCTAGCCTCCAGTCTCTCTCTCTCCCTCACTGTCTAGCCTCCAGTCTCTCTCTCTCCCTCACTGTCTAGCCTCCAGTCTCTCTCTCTCCCTCGCTGTCTAGCCTCCAGTCTCTCTCTCTCTCACTGTCTAGCCTCCAGTCTCTCTCTCTGTCTATCCTTCTTTCTCTCTCTGTCTATCCTTCTTTCTCTCTCTGTCTATACTTCTTTCTCTCTCTCTCTCTAGCCTTCTTTCTTTCTCTCTCTCTCTCTAGCCTTCTTTCTTTCTCTCTCTCTCTAGCCTTCTTTCTTTCTCTCTCTCTCTCTAGCCTTCTTTCTTTCTCTCTCTCTCTCTAGCCTTCTTTCTTTCTCTCTCTCTCTCTAGCCTTCTTTCTTTCTCTCTCTCTTTCTAGCCTTCTTTCTCTCTCTCTTTCTAGCCTTCTTTCTCTCTCTCTAGCTTTCAGTCTCTCGCTCTTAGACTTCAGCCTCTCTCTCTCTCTCTCTCTAGCCTTCTCTCTCTCTAGCCTTCAGTCTCTCTCTCTCTAGCCTTCTCTCTCTCTCTAACCTTCTTTCTCTCTCTCTCTCTCTAGCCTTTCTCTCTCTCTCTTTCTAGCCTTCTTTCTCTCTCTCTCTTTCTAGCCTTCTCTCTCTCTAGCCTTCAGTCTCTCGCTCTGTCTAGACTTCAGCCTCTCTCTCTAGCCTTCTCTGTCTGTCTAGCCTTATTTCTCTGTCTAGCCTTATTTCTCTGTCTAGCCTTATTTCTCTGTCTAGCCTTCTTTCTCTATCTCTTTCTAGCCTTCTTTCTCTATCTCTTTCTAGCCTTCTTTCTCTATCTCTTTCTAGCCTTCTTTCTCTCTCTCTTTCTAGCCTTCAGTCTCTATCTCTCTGTCTAGCCTTCTTTCTTTTACTCGGTCTAGCCTTCAGTCTCTCTAGCCTTCTCTCTCTCACTGTCTAGCCTCCAGTCTCTCTCTCTCCCTCACTGTCTAGCCTTCAGTCTCTCTCTAGCCTTCTCTCTCTCTCTTTAGCCTTCAGTCTCTATCTCTCTGTCTATCCTTCTTTCTCTCTCTGTCTATCCTTCTTTCTCTCTCTGTCTATTCTTCTTTCTCTCTCTGTCTATACTTCTTTTTCTCTCTCTCTATCTCTAGATTTCTTTTTCTCTCTCTCTATCTCTAGATTTCTTTTTCTCTCTCTCTATCTCTAGATTTCTTTTTCTCTCTCTCTATCTCTAGATTTCTTTTTCTCTCTCTCTATCTCTAGATTTCTTTTTCTTTCTCTCTCTCTCTAGCCTTCTTTCTCTCTCTCTCTAGCTTTCAGTCTCTCTCTCTCTAGCCTTCTCTGTCTCTCGCCTTCAGTCTCTCTCTGTCTGTCTAGCCTAATTTCTCTGTCTATCCTTCTTTCTCTCTCTCTAGCCTTCTCTCTCTCTAGCCTTCTCTCTCTCTAGCCTTCTCTCTCTCTAGCCTTCTCTAGCTTTCAGTCTCTCTAGCTTTCAGTCTCTCTCTCTTTCTAGCTTTCAGTCTCTCGCTCTGTCTAGCCTTCTATCTCTCTCTCTCTGTCTAGCCTTCTTTCTTTTACTCTGTCTAGCCTTCAGTCTCTCTAGCCTTCTCTCTCTCTGTCTAGCCTCCAGTCTCTCTCTGTCTAGCCTTCAGTCTCTCTCTCTGTCTATCCTTCTTTCTCTCTCTGTCTATACTTCTTTCTCTCTCTCTCTATCTCTAGATTTTTTTTTCTCTCTCTCTATCTCTAGCCTTCTTTCTCTCTCTCTCTAGCCTTCTTTCTCTCTCTCTAGCTTTCAATCTCTCGCTCTGTCTAGACTTCAGCCTCTCTCTCTCTCTAGCCTTCAGCCTCTCTCTCTCTCTAGCCTTCAGTCTCTCTCTGTCTGTCTAGCCTAATTTCTCTGTCTAGCCTTCTTTCTCTCTCTCTCTCTAGCCTTCTCTCTCTCTAGCCTTCTCTCTCTCTAGCCTTCAGTCTCTCTAGCCTTCAGTCTCTCGCTCTGTCTAGCCTTCTTTCTCTCTCTCTCTCTCTCTAGCCTTCAATCTCTCTCTCTGTCTAGCCTTCTTTCTTTTACTGTCTAGCCTTCTTTTTTTACTCTGTCTAGCCTTCAGTCTCTCTAGCCTTCTCTCTCTCTCTCTGTCTAGCCTCCAGTTTCTCTCTGTCTATACTTCTTTCTCTCTCTCTCTATCTCTAGATTTCTTTTTCTTTCTCTCTCTATCTCTAGCCTTCTCTCTCTCTCTT
This sequence comes from Acanthosepion esculentum, assembly GCA_964036315.1. NCBI lineage: Eukaryota > Metazoa > Mollusca > Cephalopoda > Sepiida > Sepiidae > Acanthosepion > Acanthosepion esculentum. The sequence continues at coordinate 59,491,796 of OZ038486.1, read as the reverse complement.
GCCTTCAGCCTCTCTCTCTCTAGCCTTCAGCCTCTCTCTCTCTAGCCTTCTTTCAGTCTCTCTAGCCTTCTCTCTCTCTAGCTTTCAGTCTCTCTCTCTAGCCTTCTCTGTCTCTCGCCTTCAGTCTCTCTCTGTCTGTCTAGCCTAATTTCTCTGTCTAGCCTTCTTTCTCTCTCTTTAGCCTTCAATCTCTCTCTTTAGCCTTCAGTCTTTCTCTCTCTGTCTATCCTTCTTTCTCTCTCTGTCTATCCTTCTTTCTCTCTCTGTCTATCCTTCTTTCTCTCTCTGTCTATCCTTCTTTCTCTCTCTGTCTATCCTTCTTTCTCTCTCTGTCTATCCTTCTTTCTCTCTCTGTCTATCCTTCTCTCTCTCTCTGTCTAGCCTTCTCTCTCTCTCTATCTCTAGCCTTCTCTCTCTCTAGCCTTCTCTCTCTCTAGCCTTCTTTCTCTCTAGCCTTCTTTCTCTCTAGCCTTCTTTCTCTCTAGCCTTCTTTCTCTCTAGCCTTCTTTCTTTCGCTCTGTCTAGCCTTCAATCTCTCTCTCTGTCTAGCCTTCTTTCTTTTACTCTGTCTAGCCTTCAGTCTCTTTAGCCTTCTCTCTCTCTCTCTGTCTGGCCTCCAGTCTCTCTCTCTCTCTCTCTAACGTTCTCTCTCTCTAGCCTTCAGTCTCTCTCTCTATCTATCCTTCTTTCTCTCTCTGTCTATCCTTCTTTCTCTCTCTCTCTAGCCTTCTTTCTCTCTAGCCTTCTTTCTCTCTAGCTTTCAGTCTCTCTCTCTTTGTAGCCTTCTCTCTCTCTAGCCTTCAGTCTCTCTAGCCTTCAGTCTCTCTCTCTCTCTCTAGCTTTCAGTCTCTCTCTCTCTAGCTTTCAGTCTCTCGCTCTGTCTAGCCTTCTTTCTTGTACTCTGTCTAGCCTTCAGTCTGTCTAGCCTCCAGTCTCTCTCTGTCTAGCCTTCAGTCTCTCTCTCTAGCCTACAGTCTCTCTCTCTGTCTATCCTTCTTTCTCTCTCTCTCTAGCCTTCTTTCTCTCTCTCTCTCTCTCGCTCTGTCTAGACTTCAGCCTCTCTCTCTCTCTCTCTAGCTTTCAGTCTCTCTCTCTATCCTTCTTTCTCTCTCTGTCTATCTCTAGATTTCTTTTTCTCTCTCTCTATCTCTAGCCTTCTTTCTCTCTATCTCTAGCCTTCTTTCTCTCTCTCTCTAGCCTTCTTTCTCTCTCTCTCTAGCCTTCTTTCTCTCTCTCTCTAGCCTTCTCTCTCTCTCTAGCCTTCTTTCTCTCTAGCCTTCTTTCTCTCTAGCCTTCTTTCTCTCTAGCCTTCTTTCTCTCTCTCTCTAGCCTTCTTTCTCTCTCTCTCTAGCCTTCTCTCTCTCTCTAGCCTTCTCTCTCTCTCTAGCCTTCAGTCTCTCTCTGTCTGTCTAGCCTAATTTCTCTGTCTAGCCTTCTTTCTCTCTCTCTCTCTAGCCTTCTCTCTCTCTAGCCTTCAGTCTCTCTAGCCTTCAGTCTCTCGCTCTGTCTAGCCTTCTTTCTCTCTCTCTCTCTCTAGCCTTCTCTCTCTCTCTGTCTAGCCTCCAGTTTCTCTCTGTCTATACTTCTTTCTCTCTCTCTCTATCTCTAGATTTCTTTTTCTTTCTCTCTCTCTAGCCTTCTCTCTCTCTTGCCTTCAGCCTCTCTCTCTAGCCTTCAGCCTCTCTCTCTCTAGCCTTCTTTCAGTCTCTCTAGCCTTCTTTCAGTCTCTCTAGCCTTCTCTCTCTCTAGCTTTCAGTCTCTCTCTAGCCTTCTCTGTCTCTCGCCTTCAGTCTCTCTCTGTCTGTCTAGCCTAATTTCTCTGTCTAGCCTTCTTTCTCTCTCTTTAGCCTTCAATCTTTCTCTCTTTAGCCTTCAGTCTTTCTCTCTCTGTCTATCCTTCTTTCTCTCTCTGTCTATCCTTCTTTCTCTCTCTGTCTATCCTTCTTTCTCTCTCTGTCTATCCTTCTTTCTCTCTCTGTCTATCCTTCTTTCTCTCTCTGTCTAGCCTTCTTTCTCTCTCTGTCTAGCCTTCTCTCTCTCTAGCCTTCTTTCTCTCTCTCTCTCTAGCCTTCTCTCTCTCTAGCCTTCTCTCTCTCTAGCCTTCTCTCTCTCTAGCCTTCTTTCTCTCTAGCCTTCTTTCTCTCTAGCCTTCTTTCTCTCTAGCCTTCTTTCTCTCTAGCCTTCTTTCTCTCTAGCCTTCTTTCTTTCGATCTGTCTAGCCTTCAATCTCTCTCTCTGTCTGGCCTCCAGTCTCTCTCTCTCTCTCTCTAACGTTCTCTCTCTCTAGCCTTCAGTCTCTCTCTCTATCTATCCTTCTTTCTCTCTCTGTCTATCCTTCTTTCTCTCTCTCTCTAGCCTTCTTTCTCTCTAGCCTTCTTTCTCTCTAGCTTTCAGTCTCTCTCTCTTTGTAGCCTTCTCTCTCTCTAGCCTTCAGTCTCTCTAGCCTTCAGTCTCTCTCTCTCTCTCTAGCTTTCAGTCTCTCTCTCTCTAGCTTTCAGTCTCTCGCTCTGTCTAGCCTTCTTTCTTTTACTCTGTCTAGCCTTCAGTCTGTCTAGCCTCCAGTCTCTCTCTGTCTAGCCTTCAGTCTCTCTCTCTAGCCTACAGTCTCTCTCTCTGTCTATCCTTCTTTCTCTCTCTCTCTAGCCTTCTTTCTCTCTCTCTCTCTCTCGCTCTGTCTAGACTTCAGCCTCTCTCTCTCTCTCTCTAGCTTTCAGTCTCTCTCTCTATCCTTCTTTCTCTCTCTGTCTATCTCTAGATTTCTTTTTCTCTCTCTCTATCTCTAGCCTTCTTTCTCTCTATCTCTAGCCTTCTTTCTCTCTCTCTCTAGCCTTCTTTCTCTCTCTCTCTAGCCTTCTCTCTCTCTCTAGCCTTCTTTCTCTCTCTCTCTAGCCTTCTTTCTCTCTCTCTCTAGCCTTCTTTCTCTCTCTCTCTAGCCTTCTTTCTCTCTCTCTCTAGCCTTCTTTCTCTCTCTCTCTAGCCTTCTCTCTCTCTCTAGCCTTCTCTCTCTCTCTAGCCTTCAGTCTCTCTCTGTCTGTCTAGCCTAATTTCTCTGTCTAGCCTTCTTTCTCTCTCTCTCTCTAGCCTTCTCTCTCTCTAGCCTTCAGTCTCTCTAGCCTTCAGTCTCTCGCTCTGTCTAGCCTTCTTTCTCTCTCTCTCTCTCTAGCCTTCTCTCTCTCTCTGTCTAGCCTCCAGTTTCTCTCTGTCTATACTTCTTTCTCTCTCTCTCTATCTCTAGATTTCTTTTTCTTTCTCTCTCTCTAGCCTTCTCTCTCTCTTGCCTTCAGCCTCTCTCTCTAGCCTTCAGCCTCTCTCTCTCTAGCCTTCTTTCAGTCTCTCTAGCCTTCTTTCAGTCTCTCTAGCCTTCTCTCTCTCTAGCTTTCAGTCTCTCTCTAGCCTTCTCTGTCTCTCGCCTTCAGTCTCTCTCTGTCTGTCTAGCCTAATTTCTCTGTCTAGCCTTCTTTCTCTCTCTTTAGCCTTCAATCTTTCTCTCTTTAGCCTTCAGTCTTTCTCTCTCTGTCTATCCTTCTTTCTCTCTCTGTCTATCCTTCTTTCTCTCTCTGTCTATCCTTCTTTCTCTCTCTGTCTATCCTTCTTTCTCTCTCTGTCTATCCTTCTTTCTCTCTCTGTCTAGCCTTCTTTCTCTCTCTGTCTAGCCTTCTCTCTCTCTAGCCTTCTTTCTCTCTCTCTCTCTAGCCTTCTCTCTCTCTAGCCTTCTCTCTCTCTAGCCTTCTTTCTCTCTAGCCTTCTTTCTCTCTAGCCTTCTTTCTCTCTAGCCTTCTTTCTCTCTAGCCTTCTTTCTCTCTAGCCTTCTTTCTCTCTAGCCTTCTTTCTCTCTAGCCTTCTTTCTCTCTAGCCTTCTTTCTCTCTAGCCTTCTTTCTTTCGATCTGTCTAGCCTTCAATCTCTCTCTCTGTCTGGCCTCCAGTCTCTCTCTCTCTCTCTCTAACGTTCTCTCTATCTATCCTTCTTTCTCTCTCTATCTATCCTTCTTTCTCTCTCTGTCTATCCTTCTTTCTCTCTCTCTCTCTAGCCTTCTTTCTCTCTAGCCTTCTTTCTCTCTCTCTCTAGCTTTCAGTCTCTCTCTCTCTCTAGCTTTCAGTCTCTCTCTCTCTCTAGCTTTCAGTCTCTCGCTCTGTCTAGCCTTCTTTCTTTTACTCTGTCTAGCCTTCAGTCTGTCTAGCCTCCAGTCTCTCTCTGTCTAGCCTTCAGTCTCTCTCTCTAGCCTACAGTCTCTCTCTCTGTCTATCCTTCTTTCTCTCTCTCTCTAGCCTTCTTTCTCTCTCTCTCTCTCTCGCTCTGTCTAGACTTCAGCCTCTCTCTCTCTAGACTTCAGCCTCTCTCTCTCTCTCTCTAGCTTTCAGTCTCTCTCTCTGACTTTCTAGCCTTCTTTCTCTCTGTCTAGCCTTCAGTCACTATCTCTCTGTCTAGCCTTCAGTCTCTCTCTGTCTAGCCTTCAGTCTCTCTCTCTC
>OZ038486.1:59442328-59482328 GCA_964036315.1 Acanthosepion esculentum | reverse complement strand
AGATATCTTTTGACGCGGGTAATCTTCAGGAAATTTCGGACTAAATCTTTTATTCAATCGACGGGAGTAGATGTTCTCAATCTGCAGTTAACATTCCAAACTAGTTCAAATAGACCTTTTGAAAAGACAACCATTGTCAATACTGGAAAAGGCGATAAGAGCTACTGTTTTCCTAAAGTGTTTTAAGAAATGTTTTATAAATTCCAACCGAAAGCAAGTGGTACTAAATGAATGTTAAAGGCTTCTTTTAAGGGAAACTGCTAATATTGCAGTTACCATGTGAAAGAATATTTTCTTTAAACTTGCAAGATATTGCATGCCCGGTTAATTAATGAAAGACCAAAAAACGAAAGCAGAGTGAGCTGAGTATGAGAGTAAATTTCTGGTGCAGCGGTAAGAAAGAAAGGCGGCGTTGCAAGAATGAAGCAGAATTAAAAATAAACACGTGATTATCCGTAGTCAAGTAAAGCATGAGATGTCGTCTTGTTGGCCATGATACTACAATGGAGTCGACAGCGGTGTTGTTAATACGAAATGTTTGATACATGAAGACGAGCATTTCCTGGAATTATTCTGATGGGGACACTGAAGTTACAAAAAACGTTCCAAAATGGAAGCATGAAACACTACATCGTTTACCGTATTTGCAGTGCAGCCTTATTTCTTTCTCATTCTAAATTAGGAGACGTTAAGACTTTCATTCACGTTTTCCTGTTTAGAATTTTGAGAAAAATACGAAAGAATAAGCCTATTTTCTCATAACAGTCCAAGAATGTATGCATGCTAAACAACGGTTTTGGGAAGTATAAATAAAGATCACAAAATAACCGGAAAAATAAAAATAAACGTCACAAAAAGCCAACGAAATTTAAAAGGAGAAACTAAAGAAATAGACCAACTCACCAAGCAAAATATCAATTTGGTTGATAGCGTCAAAGGATAATAAGTATTTTTAATATGATATTTCATCCATAATCTTATCGATATTCCAGATTCGAAGAAAAAATATTCATTGCCAGTCACCATAGTGATTAATTTATTTGGTTCTGTAGCAGACATATTGTTCGGGGAAAATATTACTGGAATAAAATCAAATGTATCTAATAATATTTTACTACACGTAAATAGTGGGTTTTGTAAATAGTTTGACATTTACAATGAGTGAATAAGCACAAGAATAAAAGACATGAGTAGAGTATTGGTATGCTGGTCCTATTTTGGAACAACATCTAAATAAAGACCTTGTGATATAAGGAACAGTTTCTTAAGGTTCCCTTTCTTTACAATGACGAGTTGGTAAAGTTGCAAGACACTCGTGAAAGCATTTCTATTGTTTGCTGCTTCTTTATATTAATCCGTTTTCTCTCGCCACATCGACTTGGCCCCTTTTCTCATTATTTAAGCATTTAACCATACACATACGACTGTACACATAAAATGAAAATGGATGCTGGTATTTAAATAACGTTGCAATTGCACTTATTTCTGTGTGTAATCCAGAAATATGTTCGTCCATTATTTGCCAAAGAAATATGAAATTTAAATTCTGAAAGTAATTGTATTTAAAGAAATCCATCACAAGAAAAATAATTTACGGAACATGACCTTTTGTAATGAGAAGCAAGTCATTTCTTTGTTATTTTAACAAGACATTACCATATTGCCCTCCAGCAATGGGACCTGTGTCTGATTTTAACCTTTCTTTACATATCGGATAAATTCCCATCCCTTATCGCGCGCGCACGCACGCACACACACATCATTATGTACATAGTCGTTCAATATAGTTTTGAAAGACATCTCCCACACAGATGAGGCAATGAACACTTTTAATAGAAGTTGAACTAAAATTACCGAAATTAGCCAATTATCAGAAAAAACGGTTTTACTTATAACAAACAAAAATTAGTATAACTCAAAATTCATACATAAACAGCCTTACATATATTCGGTTGGTTGATCAATCCTCCTCATTATTCGAGCAGGGACCGTATATTGTCGAGAAAGGGGTTCGAATGGTATCTGTGGCAATAGGTTTCCCTACAAGGAAACACTTGGCATTTATTAATCGAACAGCCAATAATCTTTCCTGTTGAAACTCATAAAATCATTCACTTAAAACAATTGTTCATATAAATACCATTGTCAAGACAGTAGCTGTTACGCTCTTGCCAGTAGTGATGGGAGTTTCCTTCCTAACCTTTTATTTGTAGAGTGAAATGTGAAAATCTAGCCTGACATTAGTTTCCCTTACATGTGCTATCGATCTTAGTTGTTGCCGCTGTTAGTATTTCTCAGTTTATTGGGTTTCTTTTATTTGATACAGTTCTTCGTTTGTGAACTGGCGGTACAGGTACACAACGTTCGAAGAAGAATGATCTTCGCCAAGACCACGAGGATTCACTCGCTGATATAAATTTCTAACTCATGATATTATAAAGCATTTCTACGCAGATGACAGTTGATATATCACTGAACGTATTTAACGCCATGCCTGACATCCATATGAAATTATTGATCTAACGAGGCTACTTAAGAATATGAGTGGAGATTTCAGGTTGATGTCTTGGCTTTGTAGTAATTTGCCGTGTTAGGCGAAAGTACCTCTAGGGTAGCATATTCTAGGTTCAATTTTCTTTTCTCTTACAATAAAATGGTTATAACTGATCCATACGCCGAAGCATTTGAAATGTTTAATATTAACTAATTTCACATTGTTTTTTTATGATGAAGCAGTGTCGGGTCATAACTACTCTCACTCAATCCCAGATCCGTCTCTGTTTTGGAAAGGTTTATATTGAAACTCTGCTTAGAACACATGGTAGTGGAAGTTGATCTTTCTGTTCAAGATCATTTTCAGCCGATTTAAGAATACCTTTGTCATTAAAAATGCTTCCAGCTCATCATCAGTACATTGACCCTTAAAGTGAAAACAGGATTATTGTATTCTATTGGTAATTTCGTTTGGTATGTCCGATGGATTGATAAGATGGTCTCGCCCCATTGGTCAGACCGGTTATTAAGTGCGCAGGTGGTAGTCTAGATAAATATTAAATAGACTGGTTCCTCCATTTTATATTTAGAGTCACATTGTTTAGAAATATAAAAAACATAGTTCCACGTATCTCTGAAATTATCCTGGCTCAGCATTTGATGTTAAAAGAATCTGACTACCGTCCTAGAAAATAAGCTTCGAAAGCGGATTAAGCAAAAAACGTTGCTTCAAAAGAATAACATTGCAAAACATCTAACATATACATGCAAATAGCTATTACAGCAAGAATACAAATCATTTCCTCAAAGATTCCACGTAGGTCAGGTAACTAGAAAATCACAATTCACAAAACAAATTCAGTATCATGTGTCTAAAATGTTCTTTGACAGAAAAATTTACAGAATTTTACCGTCTTGAGAGATACTTCATTAACTGTTTCATATCAAAAGGAACTTCGAGTCTAAAGATAGAGTGCACCTCATGGTATCTTGCATTCGACCATGAAAAAGCATGACACAATTGTTTATACAAGCTTACAAGTGGGAAGGGATGCTTATTAATATTGGTTGTGACTCAGGTTTCCTAATGGCTAAATTCTAAAACCCAATGAGAAAAATAGATGCGAACACCGTCCTCGTTTGCTAACAGTTAAAGAGGTGTAGAATTTTTACAAAATATTTTGGATGTCGGATTTCTTAGCCCGGAACTGAACCGACAAGTTAGAAATTTCTATTGCGTTATATATATATATATATATATATATATATATATTCCTTGGAGTGATACGCGAGACCTTTAGCAAAATGTTCGTTTATATGGCGGATATTGGTAGCAGCCAGGAGAATGCCCAGTAGTATAGATTTGGAAGTCATACCATAATAGGGGTAGTAGTAATATTATAAATAGTTCAGTCTCTGTTTTTCCCGGTCAACGGCAGGTCAGAAATATGATTCGTTTATGACGTCTTAAATACTTCACTCGTCACGCACGAATGGTATCATTGGCGATCTCACCTCCAGTTGTTACTCTTGCCGGGCTTCCTTCTATCTCAGAGGTATCAACCTATCCGCCATTGACCATGGTCCGAGATTATGGCTCGGATATTTTTCCTCTAACATCAAAAGTCTATTTGTGTCAATGTTTTAGATTTGCTAAGATTAATTTATTTTCAGGAATTCCTTACTTTTTCATTTTTCGGAAGTTGTGTGGAGCCTACCTGATGTATAGTAATTTTCAGATGCAAATAAGTAGGCTCTAATCCTCCAAACGTAAGGCATATTTGGCATTGTTCAGTCTTTTCTTTTTCTTCCACTTTTAATTTAAGTGTCACCTACTCAGTTGAAGTAGAGAGATGAAAATTCGGTTTGTTGTCCTCATCTTCATTGCCATATTCACAACGTTATGCTAGGCCACAAAAAACTCCTGAGCCGACCAAGCAGAGAAATGAATACAATATATATATATATATATATATATATATATATATATATATGAATGCGTGTTCTGCTCATGTGGTCTGTGCCTTTAAGACATAAGCGGGCATGACTCTCCAACATTTCCTTAATAATAATAATAATAATAATAATTTGTCTTATTGCTAAGAGACCCTGTTTCCTCATCCATTTACTCAACCTCATTAAGCATGTTATACCTTGTTTTACTCTATCCCTCTTGCCTTTTATTTGTCCTGTAAGTATCTGATTTTCCAAACCATCCTTTCTCATTATCTTGCCGGAGATTTAAAATATCTCTTCCGGATGTTAAGTACCTTTCCTTTTAGACGTCATTTTCTCTCAATCTTTGTTTTTTCACATGCGCAGTCCATGGTATCGTTCGCATCCTTATGTAGAGCCACCTTTCTTTTGCTTCAAGTATCTTCTTTTTCATGAGACTGCTCATCATTCACTGTCACATCGGCCAAATATCACGGAACGGTTCAGTACTGTTTTCCTTTATTTCTAGCGGAGTCTTCCTTTATTTCTAGCGGAGTCTTCCTTTATTTCTAGCGGAGTCTTCCTTTATTTCTAGCGGACTCTTCCTTGTTTCTAGCGGACTCTTCCTTGTTTCTAGCGGACTCTTCCTTGTTTCTAGCGGACTCTTCCTTGTTTCTAATACCGTTTAGCTTTTGGTAGGCATCTTGGCATCGCCCAAGATGCCTTTGGATTTCAGTATTGCACTTTCCGTCCTCTGCTAGAACGCTACACAGATATTACATTTTTTGTACGCATTTGATTTTGCTGTCTCGTATTTTTAATTTTATTTTCATCCTTTGATAATATCCGTGCATTCTGTCATCCTTCCTTTGATGTGTAATCCTTTCTTCTCGTCTTCTTAACTAACTTCAGTGGGTTAGTTTGTAATTTTATTTCGTGTCTGCTATCAATACTCTCATCTATATCATATGATAAGTTTGTGGGCGCCGATAATCATTCCTGGTATATCTAATTCAATCAGAATTGTCCGTTGCAGTTCGTAACTTTCAAGCGATAATGCTTTTGTATAGTTTGTACAGTAATTTTTAATTTGTAACAAGTACATCCAAATCAAAGCTCTTGCTAAAAACTCGAAAGTGTTTTTATTCGTGTACCTTCATAGACAAGTCATTATCAGGAAATAAATCGTATTAGTAACAAATACAAATTTAATAACACCGTTTAAATTTAAATATACGTGAAACGTAGAAATGATATCCTGTCTGGAAGGATAATAGCTCGATAACACAGATAATCAGGATACCAATATGTATATGTTTTCATGTCGGCGTTCAGGGCGATATTTTGCAATCATTTGGAGGTAACAAACAATCTTGTAGAAAATTAGGCTGAAGTTAACGCTGTGGCATATACGGACGAATTATATATATATATATATAAAGACATTTTTATGTTTAACATACTTCTTATAGATACAAGTATTTAAGTAAAAGCTCTGTTTATAATAAACAGTATTAAATAACATTTACCGGGAAATTTTCGAGAAATTTTCATATAACATATTCGCCCTCCGACAGGATTCGAAACTGTATCCTATACGGAACCGTCATATAGCCTGAAGTGACTTAACCGTTTCGGCCACTACACACACACACACACACACACACACACACACACACACACATATATATATATATATATATATATATATATATATATATATATATATATATATATATATATATATATATATATATAGAGAGAGAGAGAGAGAGCACCCAATAAAGAATTCGAGTAAACTCAAACTAGGGTGAAAATGACGAATGATCTGGTGGATATAAAAGGAAGAGTGGTACGAAGTTAAGATAATGGAAATATGACGATTGAACCATTGACAGACAGAAGTTAAGGTAATACTTTTCGGCGAAGAAAATACCCTGGAATCTGTCTCCCAAATTATCAGATATTGGATAGTGAGCAGAGTATAACGAAGGTGATTAGATTCTGGGGAAGTAGTAGGTCGGTCCTATCTCAATACGTCGGAATAATTGGAACTAAAACAATTGTTCTGATATGAACATTCCATTAGTATAGCTAGGGATCTCCAAGAGATCGCTAAAAAAGAGCATAGCTTGATGAAAAAGACGCCAGACTTGACGAAAACAAACTTTTATCGTCTAAATATTTGTTATTATTAAGAGAAAAGATCAAAGTTTATTTTAATTATTTTTTTCTTATTTTTTTCTTATTTTTAAAAAATATTTTCCTTCTTTGAGAACAATCTGAATTTCCATTTAAAATCCTTTGTTCTCTTTGTATCACCGGAACTAGTAAAATAACATATGCAATTTTTAGCACGTTTTTTTTATTGTTTTGTATGACACACATTAATTTGGAAAATCTTTCAAAAATGAAAATAATTGTCGGAAGTCAGTGAAACTTTCAGAAAGTATTCACAGAAGATCGGATTTATTGTAAATCTTTTATTTTATTAAAGTCAATGCAGGAATATGTTTTATATTTATTACCCCTCACCCCATAACTAATTTCATGAAAACCGTAGAAATTCGATCGCATCATGTTTAGTGAGTACAATAGTTAAAATAGGTACCTCCACGAAATGTAAAAAAAAGAGCATAGCATGATGAAAAAGACGCCAAACTTGACGAAAACAGAATTTTATCGTCTAAATGTTTATTATTAAGAGGAAAGATCAAATTATTTTTGTGGTATTTTTTTACATTTTTTAATCGTTCCTAACACGTCCGAAAATTTCGTTAAAAATCTTGTTGTTTTTTGAGTCAGCAAAATTGACCATTTTTCCATTTCATAGAATCAATGAAAATCTCAGTTTGAAATTTTAAAAATATCAATTATCATGTTTTCAAAATTTATTTTAAGAAAATCAGAAATTACAATGTTTGTTTAAAATATTTTGAACCAAGCTTAACTTAGCTTTTGCGCCGAAAAGACGTAATTTGAAAATAAAACAAAGCAGGTCATAAACTTCCGCCTCATTTGACAGTGTTGAATGACCTATTGATGGATTCCGTGAGGATAATTTGTTTTACAGAAGGAGAAATGTGAAATATTTTACATTTAAGTGAACAAATTATTTACCTCGTTATTTTTAAGGAAAACTTTCAGCGCTATAATTTTTTTTTGTACTTACCTTTACGTTTATGATGCTTCATGGAAAATATATGATAAAGAAATTAAAAATGACTGTTACGAATGAGATTAAATTTCATAAGAAAGGTATCTAATTAATTTATAGGTACCATTCTCATGAAATTTTATCAGAAGTGTACATAAAATACTATAATTTTATGTACATTTACTACATTTTACTGTGTTGTTTGTATTTCCATTTATTTTATTAATTTTGATATTTCATTTATGGAAAAATGCCATAACTGAGATTAATATAAAAATAAGATCATATAAATTTCATAAGATGATAATGATACTTTTAGGTACCCTTCTCAGTTGAAAGTGAAAAATCAAATAAACTACTCCACACGTGTTTCGCAAAATTAAAGGCCTTAACAGAAGAGAACAATGCTTAACTTAAATAGCGCAACTTAATTGTGTTCTGGTTGGTCTTCCGTACTTTATAATTAGAGCCCGATTATAAACACAAAATTACATTCTTAATTACTTCCTGCCTTCTGATTAGACAAAACGATACAATTTACAAAGCGCTAAAAAAAGGTCTATCTCATAAGGGCACTTAGGAAACCCGACGCGGCTTTTAACTAATTTTACAATATTTTAACAAATTAATGTAAAAATCTATTATAATTAAATAAATAACAAATAACTGTATTAAAAATTCATTTTTCATCGAAATTTTTTTTTCCTTTCAGAAAACGTTTTCCATATTCATAAAAACAACTAAAAGCAAATAAAAGAATTTCAAATTAAATAATATATTTGTTTTATTGAGTTTTGTAGGTTACAATTCAGAGCTGATTTTCAGGTACAATGGGTCCAATTAAAAAACAAAAAAAAAACATGATTTGCATTCTTCAAAGCCTTGTGCTTTTACCTATTGTAATCCCTAAACCCGACGCGAGCGAATTTCTAGACTTTTCATAAAATTAGTTAGGTGGGGTGGGGGTAATAAATATAATAAAAAAATATTTCTGCCATGACTTTAATAAAAAAAGAACATATTTATAATAATTTCCATCATCTGTGAATACTTTCTGAAAGTTTCATTAACATCCGACAATTATTTTTATTTTTGCAAGATTTCCAAAAATAATGGGTGTCACACGCACACAAAAAAAACGTGCTAAAAATTGTGTATGTTATTTTACTAGTGACGGTGATACAAAGATAAACAATGTTTTTTAATCAAAATTTAGTATGTTCTAAAAATGAAATTTTTTTAAAAATAATGAAAAAAAACTTTGGTCTTTCCTCTTCATAACATAAGCATTTAGACGAAAAAATTGTGTTAGTCAAGTTTGGCGTCTTTTTCATCATGCTATATCATTTTTGTAGCGATTTTGTGGAGGTACCTAAATTAAAAGCACATGGTTTTGAGGAATGCAAATCATGTCTTTTTTTGTTTTTAATTGGACCCCCCTATCTGAAAATCATCTGAATTGTAACATACAAAACTCAATAAAACAGATATATTATTTAATTTCAAATGCTTTTATTGCTTTTAGTTGTTTTTATTAATATGGACAATATTTCCTGAAAGCAAAAAAAAAAAAAATCAAGGAAAATGCATTTTTAACACAATGTTATTTCTTAATTATAATAGATATTTATATTGTTAAAATATTATAAAATTAGTTAAAAACCGCATCAGATTTTGTAAGTATACTTAGGAGATAGATCTTTTTTTAGTGCGTCGTAAATTGTATCGTTTTGACTAATCAGAAGATCCACAGTAATTAAGAAATGTAATTTTGCGTTTATAATCAGGCTCTAAATATAAAGTACGGAAGACCAACCAGAATACAATTAAGTTGCGTTATTTGAGTTAAGCATGGTTCTCTGCTGTTAAGGCTTTTACTTTTGCGAAACACGTGTGGAGAAGTTTGATTTTTCAATTTCAACTGTGGAGGGTACCTACAAGTATCACTATGATCTTATGATTTTTATATGATCTTATTTTTATATTAATCTCAGTTATGGCATATTTTCCATAAATGGAATATCAAAATTAATAATAAAATGAATGGAAATACAAATAATACAGTAAAATGTAGTAAATGTACATAAAATTATAGCATTTTATGTACACTTCTGACAAAATTTCATAAGAGAAGTACCGATAAATTAATTAGATACCTTTCTTATGAAATTTAATCTCATTCGTAACAGTCTAATTTTAATTTCTTTATAATATATTTCCATAAAGCTTCATAAATGTAAAAGTGAAAGCTAATTACAGAAGACAAAAAATATAGAGCGCTGAAAATTTTCCTTAAAAATAACGAGGTAAATAATTTGTTCATTTAAATGTAAAATATTTAACTTTTCTCCTTCCGTAGAACAAATTAGCCTCACAGAATCCATCAATATGTCATTCAACACCTGTCAAGTGACGCGAACGTTTGTGACCTGCTTTGTTTTATTTTCAAATTACCTCTTTTCGGCGTAGAAGCCAAGTTAAGCTTGGTTCAAAATATTTTAAATAAACATTATAATGTCTGATTTTCTTAAAATAATTTTGTAAAAATAATTTATATTTAAAAGAATTTCAAAGTGAGATTTTCATTGATTTTATAAAATGGAAAAAAAATCGTGGCCATCTCTCAATTTTTCTGACTTAAAAAAAAACAAGATTTTTAACGAAAATTTCGAACATGCTAGGAACGATTAAAAAATGTAAAAAAATATCCCCAAAATAATTTCTTTTTTCTTCTTAATGCAGAATTACACGATAAAACTTTGTTTTCGTAAAGTTTGGCGTCCTTTTCATCATGCTATGCTCATTTTTTAGCCATCTTGTAGAGGTGCTTAAGTATAGCGATAGAATAGAAATAGGAGTCCGGCGTTGCGACTCTGGGCAAGTGCCTTCAAAGATGAGATGTTTTCTCCGACAAGACCGCGTAAACGATATTGAACCCTATCAAGTCTGGTTAGTATCGATTGAAAATGCTCAGCCTGGGTAACAGCAATATTTCATTACTGCTCTAATCTGACGTCCTTGAAGATAGAACCTGACAGCAAGACACAGGCGTTTGCAGGCGCGATCGAATACGATACAAAAACTGAAATGCTCATACAGATAGCGAATGATGCCTTCCAGAAACTAAACATTGCTTCGTGATGTAACCTCACAAAAGGTGAGGAAAGAGATAGTTCGATGCTGATAACAAAATAGGCGGAATAGGTTAACAATGAAGTTTTGAGAAGAGAAACTGTTTTTTTTAATATAATGATATTAACATTTTACAAGACCAAAAATAACTTCACTATCACAAATCCACACTGTACATCAACACACTGGACAACTGTCATAAAGAAGAATCTTCTTCCACTCACGCCCTTTGGTATATTTATTTTCTCAGACCGCCACCGATTCACTAAAGATCCAGCCAACTTGCGCAGATTCTCTTCGCCGTGGGGCTGCTTAAATATCACGGTGCTTGAATAGACAACAAAAAACAATGCGATAATGCCACAAAGATGCAAGGAGCCACCGGAATTGAAAGATGGAAAAATCTTTTAAAGAACAGGAAACTAATCCTAAAGAGAAAACAAGACAGACGCATATTGTGGGACAATTGTGGAAGCTGTGGTTCGAGAACGTACCACACGCATGGTATAGGGAAGCAAGTGCAGAAGAAGTAACTTTTCACTGACATATCTAATTTTTCTGTTTATTGATGGCAGACTGGGAACGGGAAGTAATATTTACAAAATAAAGTGTCCTTATACTGATAAAGGATAGAAAGCTGTGGAGAGCCATGAGCGTCAACTTCGAAGTTGGACATTGTACATAAAAGTGAAATAACCTTCATGGCAAAGTGAACATTATATGCGAAGAATTCAAATTTCTGGAAGCGAATCCATCATTTTTCTACATAATATTCACTGATTTACCGAGTACACAATAATTCAATTATGTAGTTTGTAAGGATATTTGAGATAAAATTATACAATTATTTTGAGTTTTCCACCTATATAAAGACATTTGAATAATTTTATTAACGTTGTAAGTTCTTGCTCAATGCGTAGAAATAGATATTAGTTTGTGCAGGCACGCGTTGTTGCATTGACGAAATGGCCTTAGGTACTCTCATTTCCTACGTGGCCATGCGTGTAATTTTAGACGATGCAGCAAACCCATTTCGTAAACTTCGTCATCGCCAGTCCATTATGGCTACATTCCCCGGGGAACTGAAAAGAGCCCGAATCATAAATAGTAGACAGAATATATCGTCTGATTCGGCATAGAGAGAGTTTCATTTAGGAATGGCCATCTGCGTTTAAACAATACTTTATTCCATGAGAGATGTTCACTTGCCTGCCATAAGGCGAATCAGTTTCATCAATTTTAGCGTCGGGCACATTTGTTTTTTGTCATTATCGACTTTAGCATTTATCAAAGTGGTCTATAAGGATTCATTTTACTCATTCTTTATTTCTCATGATACATATCCTCTGGTATCAGTAAAAGCTCTTAAGATACATAGACTTTTTATTTTACATTCGTAATTCAGTATGTATGTACATCCAATATACATAATTACCTTCTACTTCTCCGTTCGTTTCTATATATATATAATATATATATATGTGTGTGTGTGTGTGTATGTATATATATATATATATATATCAACCTACTTACATTTATAAGATGTCATTCACAAACTCTTTCGCCGTATAACAGCTCTTCAGTGAGGCTAGACGTCCGATTGCTTCAAGCTGGGAAAGAAACCCGACCAATTTCGCATCAGTCAGAGAGAGAAAAGGAAATTTTTACGATTTCTTTACGAAATACGCCAATAGCCAGGAGAGCTCAATTCATAGTAGAAGAGCAATACGTTAATAGCATTAATAGCTCTTTAAAAAATATATCCTCTTTTATATATATATATATATATATATATAATATATATATACGTTTGTGTTCGTGTTGAAGAGAGCGTTTGTGCAGAAAGTATGAAGTTACATTGAATATTTCATGTGCCGTTTGGGCAGCCTGAAATCAACTTTCCACTCAGTCAGGGTTTCATACTATACTTGTCGTGAATTGCTTCCTTCCGAATGAGACGACAAAATACGAGTCACTGTGCTCATAATGTTCCTGCCGATCTTTAAATTTTCTTGTAGAATTTTACTTGTCTTGATAGCTCCTCATCCAAATATGTCTAAGAAAAACAATACGAAATTAGCCCGTCTGTGCTGTCCATAGTCAAAAGACTAAAAGGGACGTTGAATCGTCGAAAATATGAATGTAGACAAAATTATCAAGAACGTAAAATGACACGTTTTAGAAAGATGACCATGTAAATCTTCGAAATACTGAATTAACACGGACATGATTATATGAAATTAGAGTAATTTTTTTAAATGAAAAAATAATCGACTTAACACCATTTACAAAATATTTTAGTTTAATGTCCAAAAGCTTACCGGACATATTCCTTGGCTGTATATATATATATATATATATATATATATATATATATATATATATATATAGTTGTTGGTAAAAGATTGCGACAACCAGAAGTTTTCGAAATAAAAATGAAGGTAACAGCTTTTAATATATTTGGTTCACCGAATTTGGTACTGCGTTTTATTTAAGTTTTATTATAATTACTTCAGAAAAAAATCAAACTATTCCAAGGTTTTGCTTAATAGCTTTAGTAAGATGGGGAATACAGGTGATTTAAAGCCTCATACCAATGAACAGTTATCTGCTCACAGATGAACCTCTTTTTTTGTCTTTTTTTTTTTTTTTACTTACAAGTGTGATGTACTGTCTGAACTGATAATGATGCCATATTGCACCTTTCGCATAAACTCACCTGGAAGAACTTAATTCACTGTTAATTAATTTAAAAAAAGATATCTTTCAAACAATCGTTCAGTTCTGCGGAAGTTCATACAACATTTTCCAATGACACAATAGGTTTTAAAAATACCATTTTCGAAAAACGTTTACAGTTAGTAATCTTGACGTTAGACCACGCGGCCTATTTTTTTTATTCTACATCGAAAAATATATACGAACGAAATAATTTATTTACTTTCGGAAAATGCTTCCCAAGCACCGCTATATTGTGGAACAGACTCCAGGGTGCATGCTTCTCCGGTCATTGCAATCATATATCAACCTCATTCAGTAATCCTCTACATTGCGTGTTTTTTGGCCTTGTATTGTCAGAATAATAATAAACACAGTCGTTCACAAATATGTACAGACTTACCAACATTGTTCAGAGAAGCATTTGAATTTATTAAAGAAAAGTTTTAATATTTCTATTGGAATTTGACATATTTGTAAGTGATCATTTGAAGCATTATTCATAATATAATTATGAAACGTTACTTTTCTTGCAATAGTGGCTCTCCAAATAACACATTTATATTCCCAGTGACACTGTTGTACTCGCAGAAGCACAATACCTGCAGAAAGTTTCGCCGATGGATTTCTATTTTCCTTTGAGTCACCATAATTGGTTATTCATTTACACCAGCGATGCACGAAATCCCACATCAAATCTCGTAAAAACCTGAAACATTCTAAACGTTCAACTTCTTCCGGCGTTGAGAAAAAAATATCGTGCTTTATTTTATCGAGATTGACAGATCGAAATCGTGAAATAAGAACTTTTGATAATACGTCCGGTGTTACAAGTCGTTTCAGTCGGAATTTCGACCCATGTCTTGCAAATCAACGTCCTGCCAGACATTATCATATTGTACTACTTTGCAACTAGTATGAAAATAACTGTCTGCAGTTTTTGATATCATCGTGTTGTAACAGATGTGTTGATTGGTTACCAAGAACTCAAAAGACGGACCGGAAATGTCCAAAATATACTACCATTCCTACTACCTGCTGATGTCGGAGCGAAACCTTATTCTCTAGTTTGCCAATTGCGTGTCGCCGCTCTAAAGACTGTCCCACTGATTCCGGATCGTGGCATTTTCTGATAATTCCTATTGCACGTATTACTGCTAGAAACATATCCTTCGATATTTAGCTTAGAAGGAAACCTTATATTAAAATAACGGTCTATGCTTATTACTGGGAGCAAATTCAAAATGGCCTGAGGTAAAGCATTATTTAGCGAGTAAATACTACACGACATTTTGAGAATCACTGTTCATTGTTACGTTCGACCATTTTTTTTTTGTTTGAATTGGAGATTTAAGTGTTTCAAAAGAAATTGTATACCATAACGATTACTTATCTTATTTCATTTTCCATTTTGGAGTCAATGAATAAGCATAGGGAAATTATTAAAATTTTAAAAGCATGAAAGACATGAAAGGTGCCAGAAAACAAAAAGAAAATATTTCTAAATAAAATTAGCATAAAATAAAATATTGCTTGCTTTTTTATTTTCTTTGAATTTTCGGTTATGCGATCTGTAAAAAATAAGATTATATAAGAGTTAGAATCCAAAGAAAGAAATTCCGAGTTAAAAATTTATATAAGGCGTAATGTTTCGCAATATAAATATGTTCGATTCTAAAACATTCTCTGTCGAAAGAAAATCAAATCGGAACCAAATGGGATCTGAAAGAAGAAAGATGAAATAATTTTCAGATTTTTTATTTCAGTTGATCCCAATAGTTAAATTAAATCTTCTTATATAAAGGCATCACTAAACCTATATCGATTTCTTTCAGGAATTTGCGGTGATTAATATCGCATGAACTTGGAAACCTATTATAATCGATGAATAGGAAATAAGGTGCATTCTCTCAAATATATTTTATAAAATAGATAATTGAGTTAATAGATAATCGATTCATATATTTAAATCAATCTCTTCCTTGCATGTCAGCATTAGATTTTTATCTTTTCGATTGAATAATTATATTCTGTTTGAAATTGGTTACACTTGGTGAATTCTGTTTTCATATTTTTTTATATACACGTTTATATGTTCCAATAAGAATATGAAATGTAGAAATTGATGTCACATTTGGATTATTATATGCATATATAGATATAGTTTCTAAAATGAGGAAATGAGTATAATACATCAGAAAGATATGATATATATGGCAAGACATATTTAGAGAGGAAAAACCTCTTGTTTACTCGAGTGTTGACGTAAACGTCTATTGAAATTGACTGTTCCTAATGGAAAGGTAAATGTAACATTGATTACCTCAGTATTTATACACTGACTTTCCTTGTAGAAGTTAGGGCATCTGTTTTGGAAGAACTTCGAGAAGAGTGCTTACATCTGACAATGGATGAATATAGTATCGCGTATTGTTTCACGAGTTTCGCATCAAAGTAAACGCTGTTTTTTCGAGAAATGCTTTTATCTTGGCCCAGTTTAGTAACTGAAAATTTTTATTTCATTTATATTTGAATTTTTTTCTGGGAGAAAAAACTAAAACAAAATGAAATGAGCCATTGTAAAAACATGTAAGATGATACCACCGTACCCATGACTTTACATTAGATTAATGTCTACTAACGCATTACATGGTTTTGATCAATTTACCAACACGTCATACTTAGGTAAACAAATCAAAAGATAAGTTGGAAATAAGATTGTTAAATTCTAAACATATTTTATGGCTTTACATAACCTACAAATTGTTAAGCCGTGGAAAACGAATTGCACAGTCGTTTTTTATATCCACAATTTCGAATACTGATCTTTGCAACCAGCTTCAAAAAGTGGAAATATCTCTTTTTCCTCTCACTCACTCAAGTGTGTTTGTGAACTGGACAATAGATATATTAGCCTGTCGTCCAGTTCACTATTATCCATGGTATTTTGAATAGAAGTAAAGATTTCTATTTTGTTTCTTGTTCAGGATTTGCTTTCCGGTTCCTTCTAAAGTCTATTTAAACTTTATAGGTCTAAAAAAAATTATTTTCTTCTATATTTCTCCCTAAAAAGAAGTAGATAGGTACGCCTATCGCCCAGTTTGCACTCATTGCACTTTGTCTGGGGTGGAATGATTAAAAAATTTATCCCCGCGGAATTATTCCCGTTTCTTACCATTTTCGTATATTTTGGAAGCATTTTTTGCTACTCCAGTGCTTCATCGAATTTCTATGTCGAATCTTTCACCCTCAGTTATAACATTTCCAAGGTATTTAAATTTATTTCATTTTACTCTTAATATTGTATCTTCTATCTGTATTTCGCAATTTAGGTATCTTATGTTTGCTGATAACCGTCAATTCAGTCTTGTTGCATTTTAGATTAATTCGTTTCTTTGAGCTTTACCCTTTTTTACCATCTGTGTCTGCTCTCAGAACTACCTCCTCTGCAGTGTAACCCGGATATAAGAGTTGTCGGGACCAGAGAAGAAGTCTCTTATACCCGCGTTTCTCTTATATCCAGGTTTCACTGTATTAAATTGTGATTTCTTATAAGACTTGTATTTCTCTCACTTTCACTGGAATGTTTGAATAAGTATGATAAGAAGAAAACGTATCATAAGCTCTTTCTATTTTTGTTCATTTCAGTAATAAATTTTCTTCCTTCATGCACGCCGTTTGCTCCCATTATTATATCTGTAGTAATCCAATATCCTTCCCAACTAAATATAGCTTACTTCGCATTTGTAACAGTTCATTGTGACACAATTAAAAAAAAATTGAGAGGAAACCATCAGTTATGGAAAGACATAACTAGCACAGTTAACTGTATGCTAAGATGCAGGTCAGCTAACAGCGCAAAGATAAATATAGCTTTCAGATTTTGTATATAACAATGGGTTTTATATCTGAGGAACAAGTAGCTCAATTTTCATAGCGCTTCCTAAGAAGCCAGGGGTAAACGAATGTAAATTCCATTGGACAATTTTCCTCATGAGCGACAAATATTATCCGAATTCTGATGAAGAGAGAGAAGAGAAGAAAGAGAAGAGAGAGAAGAAAGAAGAGAGAGAGCGCGCCGTAGAATTAGACAGGAAAATTGTTAATTTTCTGAATATCATTACATAGTTATTATTAACAGGTACATAGTTATGTGATTTTCACACCTTTTACGTCTGTTAAATTTTCACATTTTTATTAATTCTATCTGAAGATATTAGAATAAAAACATGTTTTTAAGACAATGTGTAATTTAATAAATGTTTGAAAATATTGGAGCAAAACCTTACTGTAGTGATAGATGATGTATCACATCCTATTTAGTAGCAAATGCTGCAGAATTTTGTCATAATCATTCAGAGACTTGAAGTGATAGAGAAACGTTAGATCCGACTGCTATTGAAGATATGACGGTCATAACCTATGCGGGAACGAAGATATAATACGAGCGCTTAACATAGTGGCTATTAAAATGTAGAAAAAGTATTAACAAGTAGAAAAAATGTCATAATTTGGACAGGTTAAGTAGAAAGAAGGCTGGGATAATTTAACTCTAACTCGACGCATCGAAAGCAAGAATAAGAAAAAAAGGCCATAAATTAGAAGTAGGAACAGATAAACATTAATAAATAACTGAAAGAAGGGGTTATTAAATATACATTGTTGCAACCAAGAAAATACATGTGATACAGATCCAATGAAACCCGCACATGTCGCGAGGGGAAGTGTTAAAAGAAAAAAATAAGAGAGAAATATTTGCGATATCCACCGTTCATAAACGTAAACAAGTAACGTGACAGTATATTCTATATTATTAGATCAACTACTGCCTGGATAAAATATAAAATAATTACTTATCAGACTCTGCAGTATTTGCTAAATTATAGCAATATTTATCTGTAAATTTATATAAGTCAGTTCTTATAACTGCTAAATCATATTAATCGTACTGAATTTTAACTCTAATTCGTTTATAGTTTTTAAATGTATCGAGACAGATTGTACAACAACAATTTCTTTAATATCCCGTAGGTTTCATTATATATATATATATATATATATATATATATATATATATTATAGAGGTTAGAGAGTATACATCCATTTATCTCGCAAGTTAATGGTAGCAACCCATTTGGTCAAAATTCAGCTGTTTCGTGGTGAGACTGGTGTACTATCTTCTGTCCGTTTGTATATTGTCTGTGTACTGTCCCAAAACACATGCCCTCGCAGGGGATTGTATTTTGGACCAGCATGGGTGCAGGAATTGCCGGATGTTTGAGAGTTCACTGCTATCCGGTATGATAGATCCACTGCGAATTTTCTTTCGGGATTTAGTTCCATCGGCTTCCATATATCTGTTGGTCGCCGTTAAGTAGCGACTGTTTAAAATAATTATACTCCTTGTAGATGCCTTCCTGAGTTTACGAGCTCCATATTCCTGAAGCGCAGGACACAAGTCCATCGTCGACACTTCTTCAGCTTGGAAATGTACTTGAAGTATTTAAACCAAGGCAGTGAAACATCATGTAGACGACATTCGGAGCTTGTCGTCACTACCAATAAACGCTTAAACAACATTTGGATGATATATAATCTGCATTTATAAACATTGTATACATTTTTGTAAGCTCCCACAAAAATGTTTGTTATATATATATATATATATATATATATATATATATATATATATATATATATATATATATATATATATATATATATATATCGTTAGGTAAATTACAAGAGAGACGTATAAATAAACAATAATACCGATAAATGCGAGAAAAAAATAAAATAAATGTAATCGGGATTTAGGCCTAAAATATTCAGAGTAAGTAGTCATATATAATATGCAATAAAATAATACTACATTTTGAGAGCACTAACACTAACGTATCAATCGAAAAAAATGCAACTGCCAGTAGACAATGCAAAGAATAGCACTATAACTTTAAGTAAGCAAAATCAGAATATAAATGACATTTTTTTTCAAATTGCAGGACAAAATAAAATTCTAATACAGAAAACCTTCAAAACTGCAGAAATTGTTTACAATATAAGTAATATGTATATAAAATCAAATAAGAGGTCAAACCTCATAGAGAGAGAAAATAGGTTGTAAGATATTCTAAGAATATACTTTTTTTTTAAATCTGGCATATTCCTGACGGACATTAAGCAGATGATGTCACATGACCGTTACCTGTTTTTTTTATGGGGGGTTGTTTTTTGGTTGTTTGATTTTTTTTTTTTAGTTGTTTGATTTGATTTTTTCGGTTTGTTTTTCTTTTTTTGATTGTTTGATTTGATTTTTTTTGTTTTCCGTTTTGATTTTTTTTGTTTTCCGTTTTGATTTTTTTTGTTTTCCGTTTTGATTTTTTTTGTTTTCCGTTTTGATTTTTTTTGTTTTCCGTTTTGATTTTTTTTGTTTTCCGTTTTGATTCTTTTTTGTTTTCCGTTTTGTTTTCCGTTTGTTTTTTTTTGTTTTTGGTTTTCTGTTTTGTTTTTTTGTTTTTGGTTTTCTGTTTTGTTTTTTTGTTTTTGGTTTTCTGTTTTGTTTTTTTGGTTTTGGTTTTCTGTTTTGTTTTTTTGGTTTTCTGTTTTGGTTTTTTGGGTTTTCTGTTTTGGTTTTTGGGTTTTCTGTTTTGGTTTTTTGGGTTTTCTGTTTTGGTTTTTGGGTTTTCTGTTTTGGTTTTTGGGTTTTCTGTTTTGGTTTTTGGGTTTTCTGTTTTGGTTTTTGGGTTTTCTGTTTTGGGTTTTCTGTTTTGGGTTTTGGGTTTTCTGTTTTGGTTTTTGGGTTTTCTGTTTTTGGTTTTCGGGTTTGTTTTTGGTTTTCGGTTTCGTTTTTTTTGGTTTTTGGTTTTCGGTTTCGTTTTTTTTGGTTTTTGGTTTTCGGTTTCGTTTTTTTTGGTTTTTGGTTTTCGGTTTCGTTTTTTTTGGTTTTTGGTTTTCGGTTTCGTTTTTTTTGGTTTTTGGTTTTCGGTTTCGTTTTTTTTTGGTTTTTGGTTTTCGGTTTCGTTTTTTTTTGGTTTTTGGTTTTCGGTTTCGTTTTTTTTTGGTTTTTGGTTTTCGGTTTCGTTTTTTTTGGTTTTTGGTTTTCGGTTTCGTTTTTTTTGGTTTTTGGTTTTCGGTTTCGTTTTTTTTGGTTTTTGGTTTTCGGTTTCGTTTTTTTTGGTTTTTGGTTTTCGGTTTCGTTTTTTTTGGTTTTTGGTTTTCGGTTTTTTTTTTTTTTTGGTTTTTTGTT
This sequence comes from Acanthosepion esculentum, assembly GCA_964036315.1. NCBI lineage: Eukaryota > Metazoa > Mollusca > Cephalopoda > Sepiida > Sepiidae > Acanthosepion > Acanthosepion esculentum. The sequence goes on along the minus strand of OZ038486.1, from coordinate 59,461,647 downwards.
TTCGGTTTTTTTTTTTTTTTTGGTTTTTTGTTTTCGGTTTTTTTTTTTTTTTTGGTTTTTCTTTTTTTTTGGTTTTTTTTTTTTTTTTTTGGTTTTTCTTTTTTTTTGTTTTTTTTTTTTTGGTTTTTCTTTCTTTTTTTTTTTTTTTTTTTGGTTTTTTGTTTTCGGTTTTTTTTTTTTTTTTGGTTTTCTTTTTTTTTGGTTTTTTTTTTTTTTGGTTTTTCTTTTTTTTTGGTTTTTTTTTTTTTGGTTTTTCTTTCTTTTTGTTTTTTTTTTTTGGTTTTTTGTTTTTCTTTCTTTGTGTTTTTTTTGTTTGTTTTTGGTTTTCTGTTTTTCTTTTTTTTTAAAATCTGACTAAGAAATCGATAGTAATATAGCGGCTCAGTTTGAGGAAACGAAGAGCCGAGTTCGAATTCCAGTGGAATCCGTTACATTCACTTACATGCTAATACCATTGGGAAAGGTATGGATCCTCTTCTCCCCACACCTATGGTTAAATAGCAGAAAAGACCGGTTTTCATAGCCATAGATGTCTACTGGTCAATCGGAGAATGAAATGGCAAATTAATGCAGGAACAAAATCTACCTCGTCATTCATATATCGAAAGATCCACGATAGCCTAAATGTGTATCACGCACGGTACATAGCTGACTTTCGGAATCTCTTAACCTCTTATTTTCGCACAGTTCTTAAACTGTTTAAAGATTAATCACTTTTCAATATTTTTTTTCAATTTTTTCATTTATTTCAAGTAAGAAATATATATTAGGGTATATTTGTTAATTTGATACATCAGTCACGAGATGATGCGCGATTATTATAGTTTTTAATAACCACGAAACTTCCGCTTCCACCTGAGATTCTCCTCTCTAAATTGAAAGCAAATATTTGTAGCAGATATTGAACGTTTCTTAAACATGACAGACGAATTGCTTACTGTTCGTAAAAGGATGGGAAAGATGCCAATTCATAACCAGATGTAGTTTTCACACCTGGAATCCAGATATAAATAGAAGTTGGAAAAGCAGAAGAATAAATAATTTGTTCACAATTCACTTACGTTAAGTTTCGGGCATTGCGAATGGAATTTCCCACATCTTCTGAAGTATCAGTTTGTTGTTGTTTATCAGCATTTGACCGAGAATCACTTTCGATCTCAACACCTGGAAGTCAATCTTCTCATTACTCTTCTAATGAACTAAAATCATTTTGTGCAGCTTTTTGGAAATATTATTTCAGTATCACTATAAATCAACGAAATATAATCGCAGTTAGCTCCTATAAATATTAATACGAATATTCTAGCCTAAAAATGGACTAATTTGCTATATACTTTCTTTTAAACAATTTACATTATTCGGAATGTTGTCCTCATCTTTGTTGCTATATTTATCACAAAGTTTCGGCCGTTGTACGCTCCGGCCTTCTTCAGGTGGTTGAACTAAACCATTTATTTCGCTCGCTGGGGTAGACTGTTCTAGTTCCGCGTGCCATGTCTAAATGATTTCAGTTATCAGTTACATTCTGTTAATTCACCTATCCAATCCCCAGCTGCCTTAGCCAGGTATTGAACTCACAACTCTTTGGGTCCTGCCACTGAATCTAACGAACGCATTTATCCACTGTACCATGTGTCCTTAAGGACATCTGTGTATGAATTTCTGGGACTTACAAGCTTAATGTCTTCAGCAACCATTTTTACCTCTGCTCATATTTCAATTTATCATTGAATGTATTTTTTTTCTAGAACAATTTTCGTTATTGCTTTTCTCTGGCCCTCCTTATTGGTGGTTCCCATATTGTATTCATTTCTCTGCTTTGTCGGCTCATGAGATTTTTGTCATAGCATATGTGCTGATTCCTTAAGTTTACGAATTTTCCAATGATATTCTTTGTGATTTCAACCTGATCCCAGAGAAGGCCGTAATCTCACTTTCCTCTCCATATATGGTCAGCCACGCCTGATTTTTCCACTTCCCATCGTGTTAAACCTTTTTGGTGTTCTTGAAGCCTTACCTTAAGGAGGCGACATGTCTCCCTTATATATTTCTTTTCCGGGATGGCGTACACACTGTATTTAGTCATGTTCTCCTCTATGGGGGGGTCATACTCAGGAGAGGTCATACTCAGGAGACGTAACTGCGAAGTGTCGACCAGCTTTTGAAGATTGTCCTGATGTTATATGAACCCAGGATTCTTTTAGACAGGCAAGTTCTTTTCTGTGTAAGCATAAAATACAAAATCAAACCTATACGCATGACGTTGACTAATTTCTTTTATCGCTCATAATACACAGTTGCAACTGCAGGTTTTACGTGTTACTTTGGCACTGAAAAAAATGACATGCGCTAGAGAGATTCGAGCGAGAATAATAGTAAATGTTAAAACCAAATAATATCATATTTTCATATTTTGGTATCTTACAAATTTATAAAATTTACTTTCAAATGTCGTCAAATAAAATTATTTTCAGTATTACCACATTTTTATGGAATTTATGTTAGTAGTATATTAAGAAAAAATTTCCACACTCAACTTCCAATGATAGTACCGACTCCATGTTATTATTTGGAGTATTCCATCTGTGTAATTTTCACGACTGTATTTCTCAGAAACAAAAAATGCTGGATTGCTATGGAGGATGCATCTTTTTATAGGACTCAAAATGTTCCACATTCTCCGCGCAGATGAAGATATAACTGGAGACAAGAAATAGCAAACCAGGGAAGAATTATATTAAAGTGTAGAGATTGTTAAATAAATGAAAGGAAATGATATATTTATTGTTGTGGATTCCGGGAATGGAATCCTGCACCAATAATAAACAAGGCCAGTAAATGAAATAAGTGTATTAAACGTAAGAATACAGACTTGAAGTAAAGATTAGTAGTCCAGGAATGCGGGTTAGTAGAAAGTATATGTACAAATCTCAGTAAGTGAAGACTTAATTCTCTCTCCCCCCCCCCCGCGTTTGGTTCCTCTACCCGTCTTTTCTGTATCTGATTTATGTCTCTCGTGTGAGTGGATTTTTCATCTTGGATCGTGTATAGAATATTTCTCAGTCTGTTATCGTACCTTTTTCCCAGTATGCCATATTATTCTGCAATAGACGCGTTCGCCTGGTTTGAAGGATTTTTTAGAAACTATCGGTGTATGCAGGTTTTTATTTTTTCTGGGTAATAGGTTATCAAAATCAGACCGTAGACCGTATTTTGCGGGCAAACATCACTTCACTTGGCAAAAGGCCAGATGGTGTGCTTCCGTTCGGGGTGATTCTGTTGACTTGTAGGAACTGTTGTACGGCTCTTTCCGTTGGTACTTCCTCTGCTTTTTTCAAGGCTCTCTTAAGCGTGTCCACAAACCTTTCGGCTTGCCCGTTAGATCGTGGATGGTATGGTGGTAATTTAATGTTTGACAGAATAAGTCGGACAGAATTCTTGAAAATTGCTCGAGGTGAATTGGATACCATTATCCGTTACAAGGCAATCTACAAAGCCAAATCTTTCGAATAACTCGTTGAGACAATAGTTTTTTCCGCCGTCGTAGGATTTTTGTAATTGAAAAATTCTGGGCACTTGCTAAAGCTATCTACCGTTATCAAGTAGTAATATCCATCTATGGGTCCTGCATAGTCCGCTTGGATTCTAGACCAAGGTGGTCCACCTTAGGCCATGGTTTTTGTATAATAGGTGATGCCTTTGCTGTCGCAGTACAGCCTCTACATTTTTCTACCATTTGAGTAATGTCGTTATCCATATTCGGCCAGTACACAAAACTTCTCATTAACGCTTCATACTATTTTCCCCTGGGTGTCCTAGATGAAAGTCCTTAAGAATTCGTCTTTGTAAAGATTTGGGTATGACCACTCTTTCATTATAAAGTAATACGTGATCACAAATTGAAAAACTGTCCGCTAGATTTCTTTCTTTGTCTTCTATTTTTCTCTTTGTACTTTGTATGAATTCATCCATTTCAGCTTCTCTTCTGATTTCTAACAAGGTCACTGGTAATTCCCTTACTGTATTGTTTAGAACTCTACTAATTTCGTATTCGACTCGCAAAGCCGCTATTACAGAAACTTCCAATCTAGATAATCCATCCGCATGACCAATTTTCTTCGACGGTAGGAACTCTAGTTTGAAATTATAATTCAATAATATAGTTCCACCTCTCGGAAGTATATTGGCTGTATATATTGATAGTCCTTTTTTCGATCCGAATATAAGAGGTTTATGGTCAGTTTGAAGAGTAAACTCTCTTCCATATATGTATCTGTGGAAGCGAGTTATGGCGAATATTATGCCTAACGCTTCTTTCTCAATTTGCGAATAATTCCTCTCTGCTGGTAACAACGATCTAGATGCGTGAGCTATAGGTTTCCTTGTGCCATTCCGCATATTTTGTAATATACATGCTCCCACACCGTGTGAGCTTGCGTCACTAGCAATGATAATTTTCAGTCTAGGATCATAATGCGTCAGTACTAGATCAGACGTTAATTTCTCTATGATCTCCTTAAAAGCTTTCTGACAATCTTCCGTCCAGTTCCATTTGTTATTTTTTTTTAATAATTCATTGAGGGGAGCCCTGAATTTGTGCATCTTTTCAATTAATTTACCGTAATAGTTGGTTAGTCCAAGAAAACTTTCCAACTCTGCGACATTTTTCGGCTCAGGCATATTTTTATTGCAGATTACCCATCTGGATCTGGTTTTCTGCCACTTCCATTGATTATATGGCTTAGATACTTGATTTCTTTTAGGAAAACATCGCATTTTTCTCCTTCACTTTAAAACCAAAATCCTGAATTCTTTTAAAAACATATTTAATGTGCGTTGCGTGTTCTTCGACATTATGGCTTTTGATTAAAATATCGTCTAAGTAAGCAGTAGCAAAGTTCTGTCCCATGAGCATGGTATCCATACTCTGTTGGAAGATTGACGGTGCTACTTTTATCCCAAATAGCAATCTGTTAAATTTGTAAAGTCCTTTGTGAGTATTGATACATAAACTTTTTGTACTTTCTTCTTCTACTGGAATCTGAAGAAAATACCTTACCACAGTTAAGGTTGGTAAATATTTTCTCCGGGCTTGGCAATGGTAGTGATAATCTTTGATAGCCTTATTTAACCCAGTCGAGAAACCTGCGTAAACACGGGTTTCTCCGGATCATTTCTTTACGTAGACCACTGGTGGCGCCCATTCACTGAATTCGATTTGTGAAAGGATTCCATTTTGTACCAATCTATCTAACTTCTTGTAAATTTGTTTCTTTGGCTGCGAAAGGCAAGTTTCGCTTTTTCTTGAATACTGGCTGAACATTTTCCTTTAGTTCAATTTTAGCTGCAAACTTATTACATCGTCCCAAACCGCTCTAGAACACTTCGGGAAATTGACAGTGTAGTTCTTTTAATTTTGTAGCTTCTGACGGCTCGCACTCTATTTTTTTACAAAATGATCTAATGGATAAATCCCATACATCAGATTTTTGCATCCAGTCTGTGCCCACGAGATTTTCTTTGTCTTTCATTAAAAATATCTTCAATTTTTTCCTTTTTCCAATGGAATATTACATTTAGAATTACTTCTCCTTCAAAATTGATACTCTTCCCTGTAACAGACTTGGCTATTTTCTGTGTATGCATCATGGTCGGTCTATTTATCTTCCTCCATGTTTGTAAATTATAGTCAGATCCGATCCTGCGTCTAACTGTAATTTTACCATCTTATTTAAGATCTCGAGTTTCACGTATTTTCTTGTTTAGTTTGTCTTCGTAATCCATTCTAGTAGTTCTTACCCTACTAGTGTTTTTTTTCTTTTCTGCATTGAGATGCCTTATGTCCCATTTTTCCACAAGCTAAACAAATCTTGTATTTAAATCGACAGTCTTTATTCCAGTGGAATCCACCAAATCTGTAACATGCAGATGTGGGGGCGGGTATATTTGCTTTGATCTCCGTCGTCAATCGGCTCATACCTTGTAATTTTTTCTTTATCTTAAAATTTTTGTTATTCTTTCGGGGGGTGGAGTGAAAAACGTAACTTTTTGTTCAACTTACGTATGTTTGCTTCTCTCGATTCCTCGATATCCTTAGAGTCTTTTTTATGCTCAAGCATTTTTGGCAGTCTTCTGACAATTTTTGTAGCGTTAATCCAGGCTCGTTTTGAAGCTTCGTGAGCATTCTTTTTCGTATTTCACTGTCCTTGGCTGAGTCTAATACCTGCACGAAAATAAGACACTTAAATTTGTCCGGAGTCAATTCTGCCAATTTAAAATTATCACAATGTTTGGTCACAACTGCGGCGAACGTGGAGTAGTCCTCATTTTCGCTTTTTACGAGGTTGAAACATTTCCACCTTTTATGAAAAGTCTTTGGACTGAAGAGCTCCGTAAGACATGTAATTGCCTCGTGAAACGTCAAATCATTTGTCTTTTTCGGTAGAATATAGTCCACAAATTTTGTGTACTCCTCTGTTCTCAATTTCCTGATTAATAAACGTAGCTTCTTACCTTCCGTTCAATTTTGGCAATCGATGTTGAAAATGTCTTCATGACGTCAGTAATAGACCCCGAAATTTTTATCATCTGCTAGAGAGTATTTAAATTTTTCTATTGTTTCAAACTGCGTCTTGAGAAAAAGTCACCTCTTTTTCGATATTCTTTTGCTGTGTGTTAACCGTTACTTTTAATATTAATTCCTGGAGTTGCATTTGTCTTTCTTCACTTCTTCTTATAAACTCAAGCATTGCTTTTGAAAATCTTTAATTTTTTAGGGAGTGACGAAATTTTTCTTATGTACGTTCTTTGATGTTCGTCGTTAATTTGTAGTTCTCAGTGTGGATTCCTTCAAGTCTTGTCGCAAAGTTGTTGTGGTCGACGTGATTGTCAAATTTCCGTCGTCAGTTATTTTATTGGCGAGCGAAATAAATTTTTTTCGTACGTCCCTACTTTTCGTCGTCAAGTTGTGTTGACGGGAGAGAAATTTTTTTTTCGTGTGGGTCCGAAATCCTCGTCGCCAAGTTGCTGCGGATTCCGGGAATGGAATCCTGCACAAATAATAACTAACGCCAGTAACTGAGATAGAAAAATATGTGTATTAAACATAAGAATACAGACTTAAAGTGAAGATTAGTAGTCCAGGATGCGGGTTAGTAGAAAGTATATGTGCAAGTCTCTGTAAGTGAAGCCGTAATTATCTCTCACCCTGGACTCTCGTATAACACTCTGTGAACACCCTGTGTACTGTCTCCGTATCTCTCACCCTGACTCAACGTATTTCAATCCGCAGATATTCTCTCTGTCAGTATAAGTATACTTTGGACGAGTCCATCTTGTGTAAAAGGGGTCTGCCCTACAACATTTATGCCCTTAGTGTGCGCGCTTGTCTAATTGCATCTGTGCGCGCTCTTGTTTAATTGCATGGACATTACCATAGGATGAGTACCGATACATTTTGACCAGGTCTCTTGTCTGATATATTCGTGTGTCACGCACTACATGTCTGGCTGTATTTCATCCATTTTTGCAAGTGCTGATGTTCATGCATCAACTCGGACTAAAGCCCGAAGTCGACGCATAATGTATCAATATCCTATCTTAATACTGATGCTACGTACGTTATTTTGGAAGCTTTTATACTGTTCAAGAAATAGGAATATCTATCGAAAAACAACCATCTAATAAATACAATGCTTATAGTAATGAGAAATAATGTTGGATTAAAAATGAACTCATTTATTAGAAATTAGTTGATAATCAGTTTTTCTAGAGGAAACACAGTTTTCTTAATATAAATATATCACACGTTCACTCCAGAAAGAGACACGTTTTCGTGATTAAAATGTTCTATTGTCAAGGACGGTAGGCATCAATAACATTGTTTAAACAAATGATGTCTGCACAGGCATTAATTATGCCGTTTTAGCAAATTTTATTGATATATGTGATAATTAAAATGTGAGCATATCATTATTGTATTTAATATTGCGGAATTTAATCAAATATTCACGAGACCACACACACACTTGATAAATGAATGACTAGAAAAAAACGCCGAAAGAAAATGTCACATATTTCATTCATGACAATGAATTCTCAATATATTTAATAGGGAGTCACACTAACTGGTTCACACACACACACACACACACACACACACACACACACACACACACACACACAATGAGCGCCGATCCAGAAATATTGGACCTGGACTATAAAAATATATCAAATTGGCATTTAACCTCCAATTAGAATTAGTCTCCTTCTCAAGTCACAGATCTGTGCCAGCGTCGTTTCCATTGATGGAATCATACCCGGAACTCCCGTTTTGGGATAGCGATCAGCTACCTCGTTGCTTTCTCTTCGATTGCCTCGACGTCTTAAAATATTCTGCCTTTCCAGTGGGATTTGATTATGGAAGAGGCAGATGTTGAGAGGGGTGAGATCTGGCAAATATTGTCAGTGTCTGACCTGGGGAATATTATCTGGCCAAAAACTGCTTTGCAAACCATGGTAACTGATGGAACCTCTATGGTGTGGTGAGATGACCACATTCTATATACTTTCGCTCCAAGCACTGCTAGAAACAACGGAAATACGCGACTACGTTATAAATTAGTGTACAAGCGCGGCGGACATTGTGGTCTGGATGTGACAAGCGACATCACTACGCGTCGCTTAGCACCATTACCATAGCAATAATCCCAACGCATTTGGATCATATCTCGTGTGTACGTACACGCAGAGAGACCGAGAGAGATATACCGAGAGACGAAGAGACCGACCGTTCCTTACAGTCTTACAATAAAACTTTAAAGGTAAGCTTCTTTAAAAGCTTAATTTTAATTTTATTTTTGTCTGATGCAAAATTTCGTCCATATCAGAACTTTCTACCAATTTTCTTTTAACTTCATCACTATTTTATTAAACAACTTTTCAATATCGCTAGTTGGGTTAGGAAATTAGATCTGCTTAATTAACTTCGACGTAAATCTACCATGTAAAATTTCGAAGTTATTATAATTTCAATACATTTTCGCTTTAATGATTTACTTTCGATTTTAATTAAAACTGAAATATTTCAATTGAAATTATTGTCCGACTTACTTTGATGCAATTGAATGTATATACACATGGACAAAGCAGTCGTATATAAGATGGTCGTTGAATTTAATACGATAAAATGTAGGAAAACAGCAACAGTAGATTGTCTATATTAAGCGTTAAGCCTCTATCTTTCGGCCAATCCGCTTCAACAAGAGAAAAAAAATAAGAAGCTTATATAAATCTTAATTATGATATAATGCCCTGATAAGCGAATTTCCAACTCGGTTAAAATGAAGTGTAGAAGAAAACCAAGCGAAATGAAAGATGGAAAAATAAATATATGTAAAAAGATTTAACAAAATGCAAGAATATCTCAATTTTCCATGAGGTTATAGAATTGAATATAAAATTAGTGTGTTTTCCTAGTCTTCTGCTATTTGCTTTTATAATTTTACTTTTAGTTTTTTTGAGACAACTTTATTTTCGACGATCTCAGGCAATGGAGAGATAATTTTAAAATAATGACTTTCTTTCTCATTTTCTTTAAACAATTCTTATATTGGGTGCTTTTCGTATTCTTATTTTAAACCGCAATCACCACAGACAAATCACGTCATATAGGGAATTAATAGTGAAATAATAATGGTGTTAAAGAAATGCACTTAAAGATGCTTAAGGCATTCATTACAATGGAACAAATAGTAAAATATTTAAGTTTGAAACTGATATTTTCAGGTTCAAATCTTGACAATGCCTGGGAAATCTTAGATGTGTGTTTTAGCTATCATATTTTCATGCATGTTCCGATATTGAATTATACAATTTTGTTTACTGGACTTCATAAAAAATATGCAAAAGTCTCACGTATTGCCAAGACTCTTACATCTACGTTTAAGTATTGAACATTCAGAACTTACATTTTGTTTTGGTTATGTCCGATGACATTAATGTGTATGTAAATCAAACAGCATGAACACGTTCAATACATAAAGCATCGCAATTAATGTTTAACGAGGGATCATTAGAGAATTAATTATTACGTAGAAGTTATCAAAGGAATATCATTTTTTTTGTATTTAGAGATGAGCAATAAAAATGTTATTTTTTAGCTAAGTATAAATGAAAATGCTTTTTATTTGTTCAGAATTGTTAGGAAGTTTTGTTCTCAAGTGTATTTGTTAGAGTAAGGGAAATATTTGTCAGTTTCGAGCGCCGAGAAATAATTTTTTAAAATGCTTTAACTTTTGTAATTTCCTATGACATGAATATCAGAATATCAAACATTTTGTTTGTGGGAAGCATTAAGAGAAAATCACTTATTTTGGGTATAGATGTCACCAAATAACCCCGATCTATAACGAATTTTATGAAAGCATACAGATCATTATGTACTTAGATGATCCGCTTTATAATGTACGGATAAATGGGTCTAATGTTAGCAAGTAAACAATTACACATATCTATATACAATGCATATGTAATATATAATCAGTGGCTTTTAAACATTGTTGAGTCGCAAACCGCTATAAGAATTAATACTTCATAGGCAAATAAGCAAGTAAGGTTTATCACAACATTTGTAAGTGAATTTCTTCATACCGCACCCTCCTGATCATTCTACTGATATCACTTTTCAGCTAGCCGTGTTTGACAGACATTGGTAATAAATCCTCACCGGTATATGCCAAGACAATCAATCCATGATAAGCCGTGGAAAATGAGAATTATCACTTGCTTTTGTGGAGAGGTCAAAGATGGCGGTCGTGCATAGAATAACACCACAAGTTTAAATCATAAACATGGACACAAGATCAAGTTAAGAGACGCCTTGTGGCCAGTATTGTAAGTAGTGTGTAACAGAATCCGTTCAACACGATAAGAGTCTTAAAGTTGGTTGCATGTGATGCTAGAAGCACCAGGAGTTTCGTCCTCTGCCTCAATGGGGTTTTGAGAGAAGGCCTTCTAGTTAGAGGAGGTGGCACTGACTATTTGCATATGAACACCACTGGGCAGTTGTTAGCCAACAGTCAGCGTGGATCTGGGAGAGTTATATGCCATCAGATATCTTTTTCTCCATCGGGAGAGCACTGTCAGCGTGCAGAAATCCAGACCAGACGAACGTATAGTGGCTGGGTGTGTTTTCCTTCGAGCAGTGGTAGGATGCATTTTTTCTATCAATGGGAAACTGCTACATAGCGAATATATGTTAATGTTTATCTTATTCTCACGGGCCACCAGAAACCCATCCATGAAAATCGGGTAAATATATAAGTGAATGACAATGGAAATTGCTATGCAACGCGTATCTTCCTCTGAAAGGGCTTCATCTTTTTTAAAGAAATTTTATTTATGGGATTAAAGATATGTCGGTGAAAAGCGAAGATATAAACAGAAACTAGGAAAGCTAAAATTTCTTGAGTTTGTTGCGTCTTAAGCAGAGTTTAGCCGTATTCATTCGGTTTCCAAACGCTTTCATAGTTAGAGCTTGTGTTATTAAATGTCTGACACCCTGATAACGGAATATTTAAAAATGGAAAAATCTAATATGGACGTAGATTTAACGTAAAACTATACAGTTTCTATATGCCTTCGTCTTAGTAAATTACGTCAACTCTTAAGTAAAGCATCATTTTTAGACATTAAGATACAATTATTAATTGGACCATTCATTGTTGACTACAGTGTGCCTGGACCCTTTTACTTTATCTTGCTGCAACAGTCTGTCACGCCAAGTGTTGAAGAGGACTTTAAAGAAGTGTTATTTTCAACAAGATAGAGGGCCTGTCATACTATCATCACAATGCTAGATCCTACGTTGATGAGATCTTGACAAACAGGAGGATTGGATAAAGGGTTCCGTAGAAGACCTCCGTGTTCACCAGACCTCACACCACTAGACCTCTTTATGGAAATACTTAAAAGACGAAGTGTACGCTATGAAACCTGCAAAAGTCGCTGAACTGAGAGCAGCCATTGAACGAGAATATCTGGCTGGATTTCATCCATTTTTGCAAGTGCTGATGTTCATGCATCAACTTGGAATTGTGGTAAAGCCCGAAGTCGACATATAATGTATCAATATCCTATCTTATTACTGATGCTACGTACGTTATTTTGGAAGCTTTTATACTATTCAAGAATTAGGAATATCTACCGGAAAACAGTCATCTAATAAATACAATGCTTATAGTAATGGGAAATAATGTTGGATTAAAAATGAACTCATTTATTAGAAATTAGTTGATATTCAGTTTTTCTAGAGGAAACACAGTTTTCTTAATATAAATATATCACACGTTCACTCCAGCAAGAGACACGTTTTCGTGATTAAAATGTTCGTCCGGAAATGACAAACGAAATGTTTGGTGATGTTTGGGATCACATTATTTGCGTTGACATCAGTGCCTGGACCAGAACGGACATCAGTTTTAAAAATATGCATCGACAAATCTAAAATAATACCTGTAGATTCTATTAAATTTCGAAAGTGAAATATATTTTAATAAACACTGATTTATACTTATTTAAAATTTGTATACATTTTTGGGACATTATATATATATAAGTGAAAGTGTGAACTGATTATCTTTTGCTTAACTGAGAAGAATTTTCGATCATCATTTCTACAGAAGGTCGAGGTCTAATTCAAAGCTAGCCTTATCCGGTTAATGTGTCGAAGCGGTATATTGCTCGATTTTATTATGGAAATAACTGAAGGAATGAAGTTAGTTTATCTTTTTGCGTTCAGTGACGTATTAATTGCAAGGAGAAAGTGGCACGATAACTTTTATTAGGAAATTAGAATTACTCCATAAAAAGGCTAGCTGTAAATATTTCAGCTGATATTCAGCAGGGATTTCTCATGTTTTTAGACGTTGAAATATTTATTATGCCTTTAGGAAATATATAAATACTTTAGAGTTGATGCCGTTCATAAAAATAAGAGCCGTAATTTTTATTGCTGTCCGAAATATTTTTGACATTTGAGGAAACCGGAAGATTTTTAATTTCACTGAGCGATAATCTTAAAAAAATATTTTTCTTTACTGCCTTTAGATTTCTTGGGAACATAAGTCGATTGTCTCTTTACTACCAGAGAATATCATTTTTGACAATTTTCTCTATAGAATTTAGTGATATTTTTCACTACTGATCTACTTTTTCTGTCTGCTGATACTCTTACTTAATTCTAATAAATATACGAAAATGGGCGTAAACATTGTTTTCTACTGACTTACAATTTACATCTTTCCAAAGTGAACTTGTATATATTCAAAATACCTTACTGAGGCGTCAACCCCCATGTCACAATGAACTTATGATTCCTGTACCCATGCAATATGTACATTCCAAGATTCTATGTTGGATAGTGAGTACTCATTCCTATTGAATTTAATGGTACATTAAGACATACGTGCATATTCAGATACAAATCATATATATATATATATATATGTAACAGTTTCATATTTTATTCTCTAATGCTTATACATTGAAGCGAGGCGTCAGGAAATAAGTAAAATAAAATAAATACGCTGAAAATGTGAATTAACTTTAAATACAGTTTCTGAAGAAATGCAAAATTTACACGTTAGTACCGATTTTTATTTCGCATACAGTAAATAAGAAAAACTTTCTCACCTAATGAATATAATTAAAAATATTTGAAGAAAAAAGTATGCGCACAAAGGCATTTGTAAAGAATTAAAATTTTACTTCGCGTCCCCACTTTGTTGTCGGGTTATAAATAAAAATATTAATTGCTTTGTTTACGTTTCAGACAAAAACAGTAGATATGGTTTCCGAGTAAAAATCTGGACAGGAAGATGTGCATTAAGTTAAATGAAAACCTTGCTTTGCTGTGAGTCTCCCCGTAACGGTGTTTGATATTGAGGATCAAACGGTTTCTCTTATCTAGGGGCGGGGGGCATTTTCGAATCTTGCCTTTAGACGAAATACACTGAAAAAAAAAACGAGACGTTATATTGAATACGGGTAGCCACTAAATATTTTTTGAAATACAGGGTTCACGGCCATTTTGCGTTAAAATTCTGATTCCCATACGATCCCTAAATGGAATAACGCTGAGCCTTGTTTGTAACTAGATGGTTGTCTGCATGGGATTATCACGTGCTGTGAGCATGGATGTGCGATTGGTTTAATGAATAGTTGCTCGGAATTTTTAATCGGAGCCGTCCTTTAATTTTCTTTTTTGTGGGGGGGGGTCACTATATTCACTTACGCGCAAAGACGGCTGGGAAAGGCATGAACCTTTCTCTTCTCCACCCACATATGGCTTAGTTAGTAATGCTTTAGTCACTAAATTATCTGCCAAAAATTTTACAATCTAAAACATTTACTGTATTTATATTATTCGGACTGTTGTCCTCATCTGTATTATATTCACACTATTTCGACCGTTCTAAGCTCCGACCTTTTTCAGGTGATTTACTTTGGAATTTCAAACAGTGAACTTTTATTAAACTGGGGTAGATTTTTCTAGGTCTACTTGGCACGATTTTTGTCGGCATCACCGTTTCTCCAATTTGCCTTTAGTGACTCAACTCTGCAACTTAAGTTCAATACCTGTGGCCAGGTATTGAACTTGCAAGTCTTTGGGTCAAGATTCTGGATGACTTCAACCAACAATTTTTCCCACTGGGCCATATGTCCCTGGGGATAAAAGACATTGCATTTAGGTTTAGAAGAAGCTACCCCAGTGCACAAAATAAAGGGTTGGGTTTGAAATTCCAATGTATATCATATGACGAAGGCCGGAGAATAAAACGTCCGAAACGCCAAGAATATGACAATAAAGTTCAGGACAACAGCCTGAACAATATAGTGTAAATAATTACAATATCACATCTCAGAAACTCGGACAGATCTAAAAATATTGGCTGGATGCAAAGGGGTGATAAGCTGTAGAAAATGAATAAATAAAATAAACATATATAACTATCCAATGACAAAGGAATCATAACAAATGGACTATTCTTAAGGACATATTTTCTTTTCTTTTCTTCAAGAACAAAATCGATTTACCTTCATTTGTTTCTATTGACGTAGGAACGAAACCGATGTGTGCGTATGTTTGTCAATTATCATATTACCAAACTTAATGTTATAATTAGGCGTACAGCAGCTGCATCTGTGACGATATTCTTAGAAGTCCATTCATAATGGTTATAAAATGGGATTAGTTCCTCCTGTCGTATTTGATGCAGCTGAGGAAACTGAGGCACAAATTATGCTCGCGAAACTCAGTTATTTATAAACAAGTCCAACTCATACACATTAGGCATACTCCTAGATCGCCAGTGAATTTCAGAAACTGTAGATAATATGTAGTATATTTACTATACTTGTCTATGATAAAATGTGATTTATAAATTAAGCAAAATAAACGAATAGTGATTTATAAGGAAACTCCAATAACCTCACATTCGCTCAGAATAATGGCGCATAATTTTATCACAAATCTTAAAATTAGTATATATATATATATATATATATATATATATATATATATATATATATATATGTGTGTATGTGTGTTTTATTAAAATAATAATAATGCTTAATGTTGAATATAGACAAAGCGTTTTCCTACTGATTCTTGGCTTACATAAACTGTCAGGAATTGTGAGCTTCATATTTCTGACGTTTATTAAAGAAAAAAATCTGATTTTGTAATGTTTCTGTTTCACCAGGTGGAATTAAAACAGCATCAGATTCCTACTGCTTATAGAATTGTCTCTCTTCTAATTGGCGTTAGTTCCTCCGTGGCTCTAACGGAGAGTGTCTATTATCAGTGAGACGAAAGAAAATGTAATTCGATATTTAGAAATAAGCTGTTCATTTGTCAAGATGGTAACAGACAAGCTCGTATTTTCGCAATTCCAATTTCTCTTATATTAACTGAACGAAATAAAACATTTACCCATATTGACACTAAAAACTAGTATATTTATTTATATATATATATATATATATATATATATATATATATATATATATTGGTGGGGATGTTTTCTTTATATGCGTTTATAATAACGTACATGTATTACTATCGGTGCCTTCCCTTCGGAACATGTATTTCTATCGGTGCCTTCCCTTCGGAACATGTATTTCTATCGGTGCCTTCCCTTCGGAACATGTATTTCTATCGGTGCCTTCCCTTCGGAACATGTATTTCTATCGGTGCCTTCCCTTCGGAACATGTATTTCTATCCGTGCCTTCCCTTCGGAACATGTATTTCTATCCGTGCCTTCCCTTCGGAACATGTATTTCTATCCGTGCCTTCCCTTCGGAACATGTATTTCTATCCGTGCCTTCCCTTCGGAACATGTATTTCTATCCGTGCCTTCCCTTCGGAACATGTATTTCTATCCGTGCCTTCCCTTCGGAACATGTATTTCTATCCGTGCCTTCCCTTTGGAACATGTATTTCTATCCGTGCCTTCCCTTCGGAACATGTATTTCTATCCGTGCCTTCCCTTCGGAACATGTATTTCTATCCGTGCCTTCCCTTCGGAACATGTATTTCTATCCGTTCCTTCCCTTCGGAACATGTATTTCTCTCCGTGCCTTCCCTTCGGAACATGTATTTCTCTCCGTGCCTTCCCTTCGGAACATGTATTTCTCTCCGTGCCTTCCCTTCGGAACATGTATTTCTCTCCGTGCCTTCCCTTCGGAACATGTATTTCTCTCCGTGCCTTCCCTTCAGAACATGTACTACTATCCGTGCCTTCCCTTCGGAACATGTATTTCTATCCGTGCCTTCCCTTCGGAACATGTATTTCTATCCGTGCCTTCCCTTCGGAACATGTATTTCTCTCCGTGCCTTCCCTTCGGAAAATGTACTACTATCCGTGCCTTCCCTTCGGAAAATGTACTACTATCCGTGCCTTCCCTTCGGAACATGTACTACTATCCGTGCCTTCCCTTCGGAACATGTACTACTATCCGTGCCTTCCCTTCGGAACATGTACTACTATCCGTGCCTTCCCTTCGGAACATGTATTTCTCTCCGTGCCTTCCCTTCGGAACATGTACTACTATCCGTGCCTTCCCTTCGGAACATGTATTTCTATCCGTGCCTTCCCTTCGGAACATGTATTTCTATCCGTGCCTTCCCTTTGGAACATATACTACTATCCGTGCCTTCCCTTCGGAACATGTATTTCTATCCGTGCCTTCCCTTCGGAACATGTACTACTATCCGTGCCTTCCCTTCGGAACATGTATTAGCTTGGCTCTTCATATCCCTTGCGGGCTTTAGTATTGTTACTCACTTTCTGTTTCTCCATCCATTCGCACAATCTCGTCGGACTGGTGTCTCATTACCTTCTATCTTCTCCTCAAAGGACATATCTGGTAAGACATTCCCAACCTTCTTTTCTTGTTAAATGTTCAAGTAATTTCGTCTGTTGGCAACATTTTGTTGACTTATTATTTAAGACCTCTTCGTTGATTGCTGCTCCAAAGATGGAATTCTCAGTAATTCTCAGTAGAAACATTTCTCTGGGCGGTTTTTCAAATCTTCTGCCCGGAGTGTGTTCGGTATTCACTGCCGTATGTGAATGGATATCACATAGCAAATCATCATTCTTTATTTTGCGTTTAACGATTTTCTTCTGTTTCTCAGCACTTTACTTAACTTTAGGAATGACTCGTACTCTATTCCAATGCGTGCGCTGGGGTACAAAATAACCATGTTCAACGTATATCCTTTTTGGACAGTATGTAACCAACTATTTTTCCATTAATA
The DNA here is from genome assembly GCA_964036315.1 of Acanthosepion esculentum. Lineage (NCBI taxonomy): Eukaryota > Metazoa > Mollusca > Cephalopoda > Sepiida > Sepiidae > Acanthosepion > Acanthosepion esculentum. Next base: position 59,443,822 of record OZ038486.1, on the reverse strand, counting down.
TCAGCAACGTTTTTCTTAACTATATTGCTATATGATGGTTCAGCTAATACTGGCTTATATCGTTGTGATTTAGTGAAATCAATAGCGTCAGACTGTTATTTCTAATGTACAGTACAATAAGTCTGATTAAATTGATTTATATATAATCTATACAAGAAATATCCGCTGATGTGTGACATTGAATGATCTATATCATCCCAGAATATAATATATGAAATCACTAATATAACGATATTACATGTAAGCAGAGTTGGGATATATTCCGTCCTACTACTAGACCAACCCATTTCATAAATCAGTACTATAGCTTAACTTAACCAGTGCTAAGCAACATAGAGGAGCATATCACTCAGTGATATTCTGATCCGAAGGTTAAACTTGGGCCGTTAAAATGTTTTTTTAATATATCAGTCTGACATAGTCTCGTATCCATAAAGAAATAAAAATGTTACACTGTTATTGTGTTGTCCATAAAAATGAAAAGTACATAGAAAAAAATGGTATAAAATAATTACAACCATTATAATTATCACTATTTCACGCTTTCGAAAACTGAGAATCGATCCCACTTCTCTCTCTCCTCACTCACACTCTCTCCTCACTCACACTCTCTCCTCACTCACACTCTCTCCTCACTCACACTCTCTCCTCACACACTCTCTCACACACACACTCTCTCTCACACACACACTCTCTCACACACACACTCTCTCACACACACACTCTCTCACACACACACTCTCTCACACACACACTCTCTCACACACACACTCTCTCACACACACTCTCTCTCTCTCTCACACTCTCTCTCTCTCTCACACTCTCTCTCTCTCTCACACACTCTCTCTCTCTCACACACACTCTCACACTCACTCTCTCTGGCGCGCGCAACATTCTCACTATCGGTCGAGCAGTCAACAAGGAAAGCCCGCCAACACTTGCGTTAACCAGTCTTCTCTACTTTCCTCTTTTCAGACCATAATGGCAAAATTTCTCTTAGCACCTAAAGAAATGCGAGGTAAGAAGATTCCAGACACGGCTATTGTCCAGCTAAATTATCTGGACACTCATTACACACATCTATATATAAAAATACCATTCTTGAAATAATGTACGAACTTTAAATATTCTTATGATGTCCCATTCTAATCGATATTTGACCTCAAACTCATAATTTTTACTCCTTATGACTGTCTGTAGTAAGAACCAGATAAATAATATTAGTCTTTTAGTTTCCACGTCTTGCTGTTTCATTTTTACGAGTATTTCCTTATATAAAAATGTAACGGTTTCATAATCAATTACTCGCAGTTAGAATTCTTCTAAAATAGTAAATATCTAGGAACTTCAGAGTACACTTTATATAAACCATGGTGGAGATGGGTGATCATTTTCTACTTCAGCTCCCACTGCGTCGATATAATCACATATATCATGGTTTACTGAATTCCTCCCTTTCAATGCTACTTCTGCTCGTTGCACTATTGGAGAGTA
>OZ038486.1:59392640-59410140 GCA_964036315.1 Acanthosepion esculentum | reverse complement strand
TGCCAGGCCAGAACCTATGTTTCGAAATACTAGGATAGACTAAAATAATTTAATATAAATGCATACAAAAAAAATATCGTTACCAATTTAATGTATAAACACCTCCAGTTTTCAAGAGATGGATACCTTTAAATTGTTAATGTTTACTATTTGAACCACGTCATTTATAATTATATATTTTAAAACCTCCTTAGGGACATTTGAAAACGAAGTTTCGAAATGTAGTTTGGGCATGTTTGTAACTTTCTAAAAAGCAAAAAATGAAGAAAGTTTAAAATGCAACAAATTGGTTGCACCTTTTTCAGTCTCTAGAAAAGAGTATTGATAAATGGAGGCGAACTAGAAAAACGCCAAAATCAAAAATATATTTACTTTTAAAATAGAATTCGTAGTGTTTGCTTTCACCTCGAGCATCGTCACTTTTTTTTTCTCTGCCGTCCACACTTACCGATATTATTTTACAATAACTTTTCAAACAATGAGCAAAATTTTAGATCGGTTGAAGGCGAAACTTCCATATCTGAAAATACATGCACTAACTTTTTACGGCTGTACTTGTAATCGAGCTTAAGTTTGCATAGTCAAGTAAAATCTACTCGAAGCATAAATAACATCTGACTAAATACAGCAAAGAAATAATGTCAAAGACTGTGATATTGTTCTTTGAGATCTATATGGCAACTTTAATTTTAAATATCACAGTAGCATTTGTACTTATTTTGAACTAATATGTTAAAACAAAGCTAATTAATTATCATGCAGATCGTTAAAGAATAAGACTTCATACAAAAAGGTAAATACTCCAGTTTATTCATGCTTTTCCTACTTTTACGAAGTGTTACTTGGAGTAACCTTACCTGGTACGAAGCGTGTTCGAGTTGCTGTAGCAGGAAATCTTGTTCTAGGCCTATTTATGTGTATTAACGTTTGACACTTGTTATATAAGCGGCTACATTGCTTGGTATCGGGAAGAAGGAACTTTGAAGACGACGCTAGTTGTGTACTGTACAGTTGAGAAAGCGGTACAGCAGATATAGATTTTTTTCGGTACTGGATCGGTAGTCGAATGAATGGAAAAGGCTGAACTTGTCTGCAGACTGAGCAACGTAAATCGGCTAGAACAAGTCATTCCCATGAAACTGACGGAGTGGCGCGCTTGCCATCTACCAACAACTGAGTTACGGGCGCAAAGGTGGATGCAGAAAAAATAAAGACTGAATTATATGCAGCCTTCGCGCCGGACGGTTTCGCAGCGTATGAGCGCAACTTATGCAACATGGTGATTTCGTCGACGGAAGTTCTTGGTATTGTTTGGAGCACGCTTGTGGCTAGACTACCAGCCCAGGTCATGCAACTCCTTCGCTTCGTCGAGAATGGACATGCTTTCCATTAACCAGACGCTTGCGCATGACGGGCGATCCTAAAGGACGACGCGCTAGAACCGACAATTGTAGTAGCAACACAATCAACATGTACTGAGAGTTTTGTTATCCGAGGTGGTTCACGTACTGACGTTGCTTGCTACACCTGTAACAGACCGAAACATCTGGCAGAAGATTGCCTCAGCCGTCAAGCGACTACTATATCCAGGGTAGCAGAGCGCGTGAACGTGTAGCGCATCGTTTTCGGTGCCCACCCTATGAATCACCCGGCGTTTACCTGTCAGTGAATTGATACAGGGGAATAAACTATCATGCCGGTATGAATACCGGTAATTGCAGACCAAACTGACGGGTGATCGTCGACTCCGGTTGCTACCGTTCAGGTTCGAAAGGATTTTACTAATGTTGGACTCGCTTGCAGTGACCCTGAGGATTTGAAGGATTAGGCCAAAATATTGGGCTTGTACGTCTCGGGAGAGAAATGGTGTACTTTAGTGGAGATTAGGGAGCGAGATCTCATCAATTCCTGTCACCATTACTAGTCGAAGTGCGTTTTCTGTATGCGGGAAGCTCACCGCTTACTTTCAAATATGTGGCCGGCTCAGGCCTACGACCGTGTTTCTGAAGCGACGGATAAACGCGAAAAACAGAGATTGGGAATAAAATACCTGCAACGCTCTACTAACACGCATGCTCACTGAAAGCATTTCCACAGTACGTCAGGAGGACCACGCGAGAGGGAATTGGTGCGTGCGCTGTCATGAAATAATTTTTTGGGTGAACTAGTAAGACTTGACACTAATTATTATCTAAAAAAAAAAGAAAAGCCGAAGAAAACGAATCAAAGAGAATACTTACGAAGTGTCATTTTTTTTGTTTTTGTTTTTTTTACGAATGTCCCCTTGAAAGCTCCCGAGCCACATAAGGTAGGTAATGAACGAAGTTTGTGTGTAAGAAGTTCAGTCTGTCAAGTTGATTGCAAAGTAATATGTAGGAAATTTTACTGTTAACCAATCACTAGAATAGGTCAAGATTGACGTTGCTGAGTAAAATATCCTCTCGGAAGTAATGATTCGAGGAAGGAAGACAGATGTTAATTTCCTCCATTGTAATTAAATACGAAGGGAATGCCGTCTGTCTCAATGTAGTGGCGGGTCTTAGTCGTAAATATCAGACATGTTGTCACTAAAGAATATATCACGTCAGAACATTTGCCTTGGAAATACCGGTAGTCATGAGTGGCTTGCAAAATATTGTCTGAGTAAAATAGATTGTAGGGATGAAAATATGTGTGTGTATATATCTAAAATGAATCTCCAACTGCAGGATAACTACTAACCGCCCCACGCGATCAGATGTGGCACAAGGCCGAATTTAATGTGGGGTATCCTTGCCCGTAGGCTCGGCCAAATATTCCACGTATACACCGTATAAAACAATGTAGCCGTTTCCCGAGACGAGGCTCAGCTCTTCGACATAGCCTCGTCTTGGTATCCTCTGTGCTCGGACGTTGAGAGTTTGAACAGCACAGCTAGAGACGAATATCCAACTGCAGGATATCTACTAACCACACCACGTGATCATATGTGGTACAATATCAAATTTAATATTGGGTATCCGAGCCCGTAGGCTTTACCAAAAACTCCCCGTATAAAACGGGGTCGGGTAGCTGTTTCCCGAGACGAGACTCTGCTTTTCGATATAGCCTTCTCTGGGGATCCTCTCTGCCCGGGGGAAGAGTTGGATCAGCAGAGCTGAAGATGAATCTCCGACTGCAGACCAACATAAAATATTTACTACTGTATGGATGATAATGTGCACATACTGATTATCGTTCGTAGGTATGCTACAACACTGTGATAATGGATGATCTGCCAAGGAAGTTCAGTGTTAGAATCTGAACGTAAATTTAATGTGTAAGATCTAGTCATCAAAGCATTTCTATACAGTTAATAAATTGATTTTTCTTTGAATTAATGTAACATGTTTTTAAATCAAATATATGTTGAGATTTAATACGGTGAGCAACTTAGGCACTGAGGGCGTTGTTTTGTAAAAATATTGCTTGTGTGTTGATATAATTGTTTTTATTAAAATTTTAATACCAATTATTTAAATTTGAAATATATTTTGCCTATCTTGAAAATATTGTTTTATCTTCAACATTCGTAGAGTCACCGGTCAAAATAATTATCTTGTGAACCCTCATTATTTAACCATTAATCATAATGAAATTTGTTTTGGGGAAGATTTTGTAAATTTATCTGATAAAATATAAGTAATCTTATATTTACACTGTTTTTAACAATAAAATCATTTTTGGTGCGAAGTGGCCATAATTAATACGTAAACTTGTGTACTTGTGACGCTGTCCTATTTACTATTTTTCTTCTGAAACCTATGAAAATAACAATGAATTTTCTTCAAAAATTGGAAGACTAGTGAATTTGTATCTACGAACTTTAGCTTCGGATCACTTAAAGCCAAAGATATATGGCTCTCTGTACAAGTCGAACACCCTTACACTTCCATTTCGCTAACCATTCCTCATCAGCGAATTATTTGTTCATTTACTAACTGTAGTTTGACGTAATTTCACAAGTGAAATATACAGTGATTAAGGATATACGATCATGGATCTGCCCAATTTCTTTTTCATAACTCGTACGACTCTTAGTAGTATTCTAATTTGCGAAGGCAAGCACCTTTGTTCTGTCTTAAATTTACGCATGCTCGGCCGGTTTTCGTATCTCTCTTGCTCTCAATATGCCCCGTGAAGGTTAAGCTTTCCAAGCCAGGCATCCTCTTGATGTATCGAAAGAACTTCAGTTGTCTTTGATTTCAAGGATGTGCTTTTTCTGTTGCCGTTTTTATAAAGACAACCTCGTTGCTTACTTTCTTCCATGCGATTTTCAGTATCCTAATATAGAAAAACATTTCTACTGCTTCTAGGTACTTTACTGCATTCCGAGGAAAATTGTCCAACATTTGGTGTCATATAAAAGGGATGGACACGACATAGCAATCCATTCTTTTCTATATATATATATGTTTGACATGAGGTATTGTAATTATTTACACTATTTAACTTATTCGAACTATTGTCCTCATGTTTGTTGCCACATTCATGACGTTTCGGCCTTATTTAGGAGATTGGAATTTCGAACTGAACCCTTCATTTCATCCACTGTGATAGATTGCTATAGTTCTGCGTGCCGTGCCTCTTCTGGATGGCTCAGTTATCTCCCTTTAATTCAGCTTTCATAGTTTTTGTATTGAACTCACAACTTTTTTGGTCAAGTCACTGGATCCAACCAACACTTTTTTCCACTGGACCGTGTGTCCTGGAGGACATCAGTATATACATTTTTGTGATTTACATGTCTAATTTATCAGTAACCGTTTTTACCTGAGCTCATATTGTATTTTCTGTTGTGGTTATTGATTTACATTAGCACTCTATATTGCTGGTTACCATATTTTATTCATTTTTGTGCTTGAGCTGCTTAGAAGATCTTTATGGACTAGCACGTGTTCTGATTCCCTGAGGTTCCGTATTTGCTAGTGATGTTCTCTGTCTATTATTTCAATCACATCCGACAAGAGGCAGTGATCTCCCTTTTCCCTCTACATGTAGTTAGCTACACCTGATTTTTCTGTTTCCCCTCGTGTTACAGGCTTTACGATGTTCCTCCAGACTTGCCTTCAAGGGCGGCCTGTTTCTCCTTTATATTTCTGACCAGAGCTGCACGAGATGGCGTAGATACTGTCGTTACTCATGCTCTCCTCTAAGAGGGTCTTACGAGGAAGAGGTGTCTGCGAAGTGTTGAACCACTTTTGAAGGTCATCCTGAGGTTTTATGGACCACAGAGTTTTGCATTGTTTCCGATAATTCCTTCACATAGACCGAAGATAGACCGGTAGACCGTAGCTGTTTTCTGAGTGTTATCCTCTTGTACTCTTCTACCCCAGTTTGTCGGAGCTGTTGCCATGTATCCAGGATAGTTGTTTACCGGAACGTTGTAAATATGGCAACAAAGATGAGTAGAGCAGTTCGCGCAATGTAAATAATGTAAACCCATTATGTTTTTGACTATTCTTCCCGTTTCTCAGCACCTTCCTTCAGTTTTGGAATATCTTTTTCCCTGATCCATTGTGTGTTCTGATATCGGCGACGCATTTTTCACGCAACGCTTCCCAGTTATTGTAACTTCTGCACCATCTTGTTTATATTTCTAAATAGTAATTCGATTTACCAGCTTCGTCGGTTCCCGATTAAAATATCTGCATATGATGATTAGTCCTATTTGTCTTTTTTTCGCTTCGATATAACACCCTGTCTAAGAGGATTTTAGTTTCCTTTGTGAGTCGCCGAACGTGCTAAGCGATAATGGCTATGGATTGAAATCTGTTTAAACTACCAAAGGGATAAAACTACGGACCTATTGAAGAGAATCACATTACAAAGGCAGGAATAATCTATTTAACCGATCTTTGTAAATTTGTAGTCCTAGTCAGGTGACACATTGTTTATTCTGTTAACTTAAAAATGTGTAAGTCTATTAGATTTATTTGGAATTATCATGTTTTTATAATCTACTTTTCGTATCCCTTTATTGTTGAACTAATGCTTACACGATAATTTAGACTCGTAGTAACGGTACTGAATTAGATGTTATGAAGTGCTGATGGTCGACACGGAAAGTGAGCCACCAAATCTCCTCCAGAATTAAGTGGAGGTAAGCGAGAAGAAAGGATTAAACATCAACTGCAAGAAGACAGAATGCGCAGTTGTTTAAAAACGATGATCACATAATGCAAATTACAAATCGGCGATACCAACATCAGACAAAAAAAGAAAAACCAAAAAAATGCATTTCTTGTAAGTCTTCAAAACAGACGCAATGTGCGATACTGTCACCTGAAGGCGCATTGACATATCCCAAAAATGTATTCCAAATGCTCAGCCGAATACAAAAAACAGGAACACTGTCAGAAACAAAGAAATAGTACTGAGCTGTTATATATGTCATCCTATATGGCAGAAAATGCTGGACAATATCCTCAAAGATGAAGAGAAGCGATAAATGTAGTTCTATAGAAGGATACTGAGGATAGCGTGGACAGAATGTGTCAGCAATTACGATCTTATAGAGAAAAAACGAAAAAGGAAACATTTAACATCAGGAAGATACTGCTGAAATTTATACGACACACAGTGATGAAAGACTGCTTACAAACAAAATCTAAATCTCGTTTCTATAAATTAAATATTTAAGAGACGCACACAAATCAATATTCCAGGTAGTGTTATTGTTAATATGCTTATGATGGATGGTTTATACGATATAAATGAATAGACTTGTGTTCAACATGATGGAGAATGCCTGAGTAGATACAAAGTCTTTGGGCGTAGAAATCAACACTGCATTCTTATAGTTAGTTTCCTGCTTTAAGCTGTCATCAAATCAGTAGGCTATCTATATTTATATACACACGCATACACACAATGTTCAGGAAGTTATCCCAGTGTGTGACACTTTTGGAGATTGCACGAAACCATAACATATCCTTGTCATGGAAACTGGATAGAGGCAAATATTTGGAAGACGGGAATGGTTGCAGTAGTTATAGTGAGTGAGTCCTTAAGCTTACAGGAGTCGTTTAAACAGCTGTGCTGACCATTTCTATCAGATATCTTAATAGTGGCCCGCTCATCATAGCTGAACTGTAAACGAGAGGCAGGCACTTTGAGTTTTTTAAAAAAACGTCCTTATTAATTGTATTTCACCAGAGCAGGCGAGTATATAATGATAAATATTGACTCGTCCATCAGATGTACGTCCAAATTTTAATGGCATACATACATTTAAAATTCGGTTGTAACTTTATCAATGAAATTAAGTTTAAGTTTCGTATATGCAAGTGTAATGAAGCAAATATATATGGAGTAAATGCTTAAATATATACTCGAAATTAACATGAATTCAAGTGTATTACTTTTGCATCTCATTCAGAAATAATATTGCACTGCGTTTCGAAAACGTATTGGTAATTAAATTTTAAGTATAACGCATTGTTCCTTTCTAATATTATCTGAGGTCTGGTCGAGGAGGGGGTATTATGTATAAAAATAATCAGTGGTTTGCTTTATTTTTTGCTCACCTACCTCTTTTTTAAATAATAAACATCTCTCGCATTCTCCCGCTCACACACATATACACACACACACACACATATATATATATATATATATATATATATATATATATATATCAGGTAGTACTTGTTCAAACGAGAGATACTTATATATTTTAAAAAGGTAAACTGCAAACGCTTTTGGTTGAAATGTGTATTTTTTTATTTTAAAATATATATTAAGGTCTTTTTCATAATTCTGCGACACTCCTATCAGCAGTCCAAGAAATATATTTGAATCACTACCACACAAAAAATTCATTATTATATATGGAAATATCTACTCATTGCTTGAAAATTTCGCGAGACTAGAAAAACGTTTAGCAGAATTATGGAAAATAGAGTATAATATATATATATGTATCTTTCAAAATAAAAAAAAACACTTTTACACGTTTATCTTCTTTTATATATATATATATATATATATATATATATATATATATATATATATATATATTGATCATCAATACATTTATTTTTAATTAAATTGTCTTTACAGATAGGTTTTTGATATTTTGTTCATACACTATATATATATATATATATATATATATATATAGATATATATATACACATAATGTATGATCACAGCCTATAGAATATTTACTCCTTACATAATATTTTTATGATGATTGAAACAGAAACATTGTAGCAATTCTTCGTCTTTCAAATATGAAGATTATTTCATGTTTGTTTAAATGAAGTATTTAATTTAATCTTTACTCTGTTCATAAATGTGTTATATTTCGATTTCATGCGGAATCGAAGGATTTTTCAATAAATATTGCATAATTTACATAGAAATATAAACGAAATTCATGAGACTTACTTTTGATACAAGATGAATTTAATAGCTGTGCACTCTGCGATAATAAAGATGCATAGATTTGAGCGAAACGTTATAATCATAATATACAATATATGAAATTGGATTGTGGTTATGAATCTTTAATCGATCATAGCAGGATTTCTTTAATGTATTAGGAATTACTTTCCATATCTCTAAATGCAGTTTCAGATAACTTTACTGATCACATTACATTACATTACACACACACACACACACACACACACACACACACACACACACACATATATATATATATATATATATATATATATATATATATATATAATGGGCTCTCCCGTCGGTTTCGACATATGAGGATATGACAACTTAACAAATTGATTCAGTTATGAAATTTTGTGCGATAATCTTAGGTGGCACTTAAGACCCGCTAGTGATTTACAAACCTGGCCGCATATGGAGTAAAAGTGAAGAGTGTGGGATGAGATCACTGTTAGATTGGCTGGCCATTCAGATGATGCTCTCTATTCTTGAAGACGATTCGGACAAGCAGAATGAAAATTGCTGAGTCCATTAAAACATGTTTATCTCCATTCTACCCGCTTCAAGGCTAAGCGGCCGAGGGTTTATACAGTATAGTGACATCGGACAAGTTGCTCTTCAGCATGTCTTTTCATCTTAGCCATATATGAGAGGGAAGGGCATATTGAACTTACTGTTTTAAACAGCAGGTATGCCTCAGAATTGAAGGTAAATCATTCGCTGAGAAATCTTTTTGTGTGTGTGATTTGAAAGTGAGTGTGCATGTGAAATGTATGCTCGTTGAAATTTTAGAATTCCTTTGGGTTTATTCATTTCAGGCATTTTCTAACGAAATTTGGTTTGATTCCAGTCATTTTTTAAAAAAAATTTCTTCGAGTTATACTGGCCTGTGTGCGTATCATTGTTCATGAAAAACGTGTATATGGGTTTTATGTGACTTCGCATTTCGTTCCTTCAATTCATGCGAAAAGTAATTAATGTAAAATCGAAAAAAAATGTTTGTGCGTTATCATTATTCAAAGAAGGAGAACATAATTGAATATTTTGATCAATCTTTCATTCGTCAGCGGCGAATTATTAACACATTCATCATTCCAAAACTGGTGAAATTTGTATTAATGCTATGGGTTTTTTTCCGTTTATAAGGTCGATATTCTGTCTTGTTTTTTTGGGTTTTTTTTCTTTCAACTATATGCAAAACAGCTAATGAAATAAACCTACTCAAGTTTCCTACTTTTCCTCTACAGTGTCCCCCTCTGAAAGATTTTTTCAAAAGAATCTCTGATTGTAACAACACTATCATGTGGCTTCGTCCTCGGACTCAACAATATTAACCTCTACCTTTTAAATGTAGAAAATTATTTAAGTTTCGTTTACTAAGAAACTAGCAACTCATTTATTTTTCAGGTTAAGATTATCACATAAAATATTTACGTAGCTTTCTTATTAAACAGTATACCAGTTGTGAAATTATTGTAGAGGGTGACTCATTTTTATTGATTTTGGTCACTACTTAAAAGTTTGTCAAATATTTTGCGTAAATGTTAGATTTAGGTTTATTTACATGTCTATTAAATTCACCGACGGGTACTGTTTGTAGATTAATGAAATTTCACAGAATAAATACGTTTTCGATGTAGATGAATATCTGAGAAAATATTTCTAATTCGGATCATAATTAGATTATACTAAAAGAATGTTGAGATTATTTTACGTGAGAAACAATTTTTCGCCCGAATTGTTTCACGGTTCTACATCATTGCAGATTTTATGAAACACATTTATCATTATAGTTTGTTCGTCCATCAAACGAAAAAGTGTATCAATACGATGACATGAAACATTGCATTGTAGTGGCTTACTGTTGGACTACATGCAAAAGGTTTAGAACACTTTTAGGTTACAGGAAATATTTTTTTTACAACAAGATGATTTTTTGGTAACATCAAACAACACTTTCCGATGGTAGATGTTATGTTAAATAAAACAATTTCTATAGAAAACAGATTATTATTATTATTATGTTGGAAAAATGTTTTCCGGTGTTAATGCTTAGATGCTTTCGACTCTCTGTTGCATGAAGCGAATTGTTTCCGTTTGTAAATTGTTAAATAAAACAATTTTAGACTGTAGATTATAGATCGATTTCATTACAACTGTTTTAGCGTAGATTGTTTTGTTACATGGAACAATTGGTTTGACTTTAGAATATTGGTAGGTTAGTTAAAAGTAATGGTTTTGACTGTAAATTATTGTAAACTGACATAAAACACCTGTTGACGGTTGTTAGTTTACAGAAAATTGGTTTCGACTATCATTTTTAGGTTAATTTAATCTAAAGATCTCCAGAAACAATTGTTTTAGACAGTAAATATTTGACAGTTGCGAGGAAACAATCTTTGTAGAATGTTTACTTAGTTTCAGCGGCGATTGTAAGCTTCCATGAAATACAATTTTCGACACTAGATTAAGAATGTAGATTATTCGAAAAAATAATTACGTCTTTAACACAATTTAATTAGTTGTTATATTTTCGTATACTTAATTTGGGGAAAGGTAATCCGTATATATATATTGATTAAAATTATATATATAATGTTAGGAAAATATATTGCTATCAAATCTCGATTTAGAATAAAGAATATGAATAAAAGCCTTTCTAAAATATTCCATACTTTTATAATAGTATAATTTGCAATTCAATCGGAAGAAATATTATTTTTTCAAGTAATAAGAAAAGCAGCTCTTAGTATTATTAGTTTTAATGTGAAGTGAACATGTTTATCAAATTTACCGATATCCGAATTCAAGCCGAAGAGCTGTGTATTCCATTACAACCTCTCGTAGAGGATAAGCATAAAGATGTATGAACAACGGCGAACATGCCATTACCAGTGCAATTTTCAATATTCCATAATGGACAGAAGATATTCATGAAAAATATATAATCAGTTTATTCTTCGCCTGGTTGCACACGACATAAAACATGTGTTAATCTATATTCAGCATTGCGAAATTGTACATACGCATGCACAATTAAATGTAATTGTTTTATTTCATTTTTTTTTTAAGTTTATATTTAAAATATATATTTTACTAGACGATAATTGCTAAAACTTAAACATACACCTACGGGTAATTGTACAAATTCACATTAGATTTGCAATTATTACTTTTTACTGTAATTTTCCATAAGAGCAATGGTTCAGTTTGCTCTTAGAATGGAAGTAAGAACTTTTGATATAAATTATTTCATATATTTAATAAATATTAGAGTATATAAAAAGTAATGGGGGGAGTATTATCCGCATGTTTATGAAAATCATTTCGAACTTGTATTTGATCTCTTCAGCTGACATACCTCGTCTGGTTATTGTGGAAGTATGCATACAGAGTTCGTATACTCCAGCAGTTATTCAGTTTGAACTCATGACTTCCACAAATGAGAGCATTTTTGAGAAAATAAAGTCAGAATGGAGAGTATACACAGGGAGTATTATTCGACGCCATTTTTCTTCTAAATCGTGGTTCAGTTATGTTCACACACACACACACACACACACACACACACACATATATATATATATATATATATATATATATATATATATATATATATATATATATATATATATATATATAATTTATATGCGCAGTACTTAGTGGGAAGCGTTCAATATCAGTGACAGAGCTAACATATCCGATCATTAGACAATGTGTTTGATGATCACGAAAAAAGTGAAACCGAGGGTCACAAACTCATACATTCAACAGAATATATATATATATATATATATATATATATATATATATATATATTTTTCCTGTTCACTTTTCTTAATCTTCATTCACGAGGAAAGGAAAAATGGATTATTCCAATTTTTTTGCGATTGCCCAAGTTGACAAGACACATTGTAGTTGCAGAATTCACTCGTTCATTTACTGCAGTAGTGTTTTAATAGTAACTTCGTATGTTCAACCGTTCGACGATAGTTAATACACCGTCCTCTAGTTTAGTATATAAAACTAATAGTCGTCTGTTTAAGCACCTGATACAGTGTTTAGCTCTAACAAAGATGTGTGCTAAAAGCAACCGGTGGTCTATTAGCAGCGGTATTTGTCAATATTGTTTCTTCTTTTCCATAACGGAAAACTCACCCTGATTATTAATTTATAGATTTAACTTTTCGAAACGAAATGCGTGGTGTTCAGCAATCAGACTTTGAGGATTTTATTTCGATTAAATCCAGTTTTCATAAAATGTCAGTCTTTCGCATTCGCATTTATGTTGTGTCCGATGTTGTTTGCTTGAAAACACTGCGTCGTACACACACACACACACACACACACACACATATATATATATATGAGAGAGAGAAATATCACTTCGCAAATATTTAAAAATAGCCATCACCTCTACGCTAGGGATATTCTATATATTTCTTTTCGTATCTGCATTTTTTTCCTTCAAAGTCTGTGTACGATATTCAAGCTCCCGCCTTCAATTATTATAATCTCGCTTCTAAATTTACTTTCCTACCTTAAATTTGTTTCGTCATTTCTTGATAGGCATTTTTTTAACGTAGGCCATCAAATCATTCCCCTGACTTTTCATACATGTAAGAGGACTTTTCCGTTTCAAAATTACTTAGCAATCTTTTCTGATTGCTGTTCTCATTGCTATATCGAAAAAGAAATTTTGAGGGGGTTTCCTTCAATTTTGTATCGTTACGAATAGGCGAGAGAGAAAAATTGATTAATTTATGTTAGGAAGAAATATCATTCTGTTAATGCGTTTCTCTCATTAAAGGAATAATACGGTACCAGTTTTACTATTGGTGAAAATTCAAGAACAAATAAATGAATTCTCATAAACGTGTTACGAGTCCTGCCTTTTGAGGTTTTGTTTTGTATTTATTAATAACACAATAAGGTAAAATTACGAGTTTATTACCTGCTGGTATTGCCACAAAGAATACATTGGAGAAACCTCAAAGAATTTAAATAAAAAAATATATGAACACAAATGAGATATTTACAAAAACATTACATACATTAGTTGTTCAACCCAACAAGACTTACCAAAATCTTAATATAAATAATACGGTAATGAAAAGAAAACAAATCCGTAAGACAAAAATTTTGAAAGCGCTTCAATCGCTAGATCATTAAAGAGAAATTTTCTTTGTTTCTGAAATGTTACACCATTCTTGGCATATATTCTATTATCTCAATGTTGAATATTTAATAAGTAATGAAAACAAAAATAAACTGAGTTTGAATGACACTGGCTACATTATATACCCAAAACACATATAAAACAACCTGCATTCATAACATAAATATAAACTTCGTCATTCTTTATAGGAATTCCATTGTTCGGAATGTTGCTTTTATATTTACTACGATATTGACAACATTTGGAGGTCGTATGCTCCGGCTATCTTCAGGTGAATGGAATTTCGAACCGAACCATTTATTTCGTCCACCAGGGTAGATTGTTTTTCTTCCATGTGCCATGTCTCGACTAGATATCTCAGTATCAGTTTCCTTCCTTTAATTCAACTCGCCAAATTGTTTTCCTCAACGACACATGACCCACTGGATAAAAGCGTTGGTTGAATCCCATGACTTAACCAAATGTGTTGAATATTTGACTACAGCAGATATGAACAAAATCATGGAGAGTTGAGTTAAAGGTAGATAACTGCTACTGAGTTACTCGGAAAAGGCATGGCAGGTGGAACGAGAACAATCAACCCCCTGTGAACGAAATAAAAGGTTCGGTTCGAAATTCTAATCAGCTGAAGAAGGCCGGAACGTACAATAGTCAAAACGTCGTGAATACAGCAACAATAGATGAGGATAACAGTCCGAACAATGTAAATAGTGTAAATAATACCTAAAAAAATACCTCACCTCAGAAATATCGACAAACCTAGTCCGATGAATTCCAAAATGACGAAACGCGTCACGCAAAACATTTCCCACTTTGTTGCATGTATTTTTTTCAAAAGAAGCTCTTGACGTAAAAAATAATATATCATTAACCCATATATATAATCTTGACAGAAGGCATATTTACGGTTAATAAATTATCTTGAGTGTGTAGGCCGGTAGACGAAAGAAAGTGCTTAAAATAACACTGAACTTCTACGCAAATACGGAAATTCCCTAAAATAATATTCGAAGTAATATATATGTCTGGATAAAAAAAAATCTATTAATTCTTTAGAAATTGTTTTGCTTACGTTTCTTATACGAAAATAAGCCGTTATGACTTCCAATAAAATCTGACAATCTGCTTCCAAGGCAAATAGAAACTTGGCCAATTGTGAAGCTCTTCCGAGACGAACGGTTTAATCATGCGAGATCAGACTGCGTTTTCTCCGGGAAAGCAGAATGCATGTTCGAATCCTGCAGGAGAGCATATTTACTGTAATAAGTATCCTCGACTGCGCAGGTCAGTATCCGAAATAATTAAATTGAGCCTCTACTCAAATACAGTGTTGTGGGGCTCTCCCCCTTTTACGCAAGATGGACTCGTCTAAAGTATACTTATTCTGACAGCGTTAGAGATACGCAGATACACTTTTGATATACATAGTCCACAGAGAGAGATAACTACGGCTCCACTTACAGAGACTTGTACATATACTTTCTACTAATCCGCATTCCTGGACTACTAATCTTCATTTCAAGTTTGTATTCTTACGTTCAATACACTTATTTTCCTATTTCAATTTCTGGCGTTGTTTATTTATTTGTGCAGGAATCCCTCCCCGGAATCCACAACATAGAGTTATCCACTAAAAATAATTTTTGAAACCATATCATGATCTTGTTTACAGAAAAGTTCTTAGAAGTAACAGTGAAAACTTTGGGTTTTTTTTTTTTGCTCTTCATAATATCGTTTTCTACGCAAACATACATTATACCCACGAAAATTATGCAAATGAATGACAAATTAGAAATTGTTTGACTAACGCGTTCCGTACTTTTGAAGGACTTCATCTGGCCAGGTTTTAGTCTAAACCTTAGTGAAAAGTCCTTACAGACGATGGAACGTGTTACAGATTTTATTGCACTTTGTGAATCATCTGATATGTAAAAAATGCATTTATCATATTCCCCCATACAGGAAAATGGTGTACACATACACACACATATCTATCATATATATATATATATATATATATAAACCTGTGTAGGTGTGTATTGTATGACGTCTGTGATTCATTTTCATATTGCTATTAATAAGCTTAAATATGTTTGTCTCCGTGTATACTCAGATATAACCATCATATCCACTTACAGATCACGTTTCTCTTCGAAATCGAGACAAATGTATAGCATTAATCAAGTTATGGATGCAGATAAATTTATTTTTTTAAGACCTCCCCTTCCCGAATTTATTTTTTGTTTGGTTTTACAAATAACAGGCATATCGGAAGAAAACTGTGAAATCTGTCCATTTTGCAGATGTAATCAAGAAAGTGTTAAGATTTTCATTTCTGCACATATGATAATATAAACATCGGACCTGGAATATTCCCGCATGAATTGATGCCTTAATTTTTGGAAATACGTATGTACATTTGGTGACCCTGCAAATATCATTGAGAAATTGAATAGTTTTATAGCTCTTACGCAGGGAGTAACTCAAAACAAAACTTCAATTCGTAGTTTAATGAATGATTTACCAAAACGAGGTTACATTTTAAAACTTACAGACAAGTTAGTCAAGGAATGCGAGAGAAAAAATAACTCTTAACACTAAGGAGAAACGGTGGCGTAATGGATAGCGGCTCCGATTGAAGAATCAGTGGAGTTCAAATTCCAGTCGAATCTTTAAATTCACTTAGGTGTTAATACCCTTGGAAAAGGTAGGAATCTCCTTCTCCCCCTAGATATGGATAAATAGCAGGACATACCGGTTTCTATAGCCTGAGATGCCAACTTGTCTCCCGCAGAATGAAATGGCAAACTACTGCGGCAAAAGATCTGCGTTGTCAATCATATATCGAAAGATACATGATCGCTTCTGTGTGTATCACGCATGGCCCATTACTGACTGACCGTTAACACTAACAGTAAAAGAACAATATATGATCATCAAAATGTCAAAGTGGTCAGAATCAGCCCACCTAACTAGTTTGTGGGAACTGAGGGCAGAACAGGATCAAAGATTAGTTCTTTTTTATTAAATCACATGATGCTTACAGCTACAAGAGACTATGATGTTGTGGAAAGCTATGATCGGCAAAGTCTTGAAGCGTGTCAGCGCATAAACCGAAAAGATGCAGGCAAACGTCTGAGGCTCTTCACTCTCTATCAGGCATTAACACATCTTGTCTGATATCAATGTGTTAGCGTAGCCTTTGATCCCGGTCTGAACTAGTTGCAGAGGTGTAAAAGGTAACCCGAAAATTAAGATTGTCCTTCTCCTTTAGTTAGGATTTGGTATGAAATCAACTGCGCAGAGACGTTCTCGTACGAAGGCTTGCATACGACTTTAAATGCTAATGATTATTTGAAGAGTTGCCACTTTGTTTTTGAATTTGAAATCGTTTTGCACTGAGATCGAAGAGAACATTCAGTTCACATGCACTTTCAAACAGTTTGCACTCTTGTGTCCTATCTCGTGCCACAGGCTTGACGTTTCAAAGAAAAAAGAAAATGATTATTCATGGCTGGGGTGGAGGTGAGGAGGAATGCAGAAAACAAGAGTTCCTTTTGCTATCCGGGGGGAAAAAACCAGAGAATATTAGTGAAATTATAATCATAAAATGTTGCCAAGTGCCGAATATGCATGAGTCTTGGTCTCCTTACCAAATAATTTCTCACACGCACAACCGGTGAGACGCATACATGCACATTTTGAATTTACGGCTGAAAAAATAATACTGCATACTTATATATGAGTTAAATCGTTTGTATTGTTACTGAGAGATTGTGTCATTTTAAGTACTTTCTCTAAACAATCTTAAACTAATACTTGTTTCTGTACCGAGTGTTTAGTTACCGCCGTAATTTCCCACCAGTTACAACATTGTCTAAACGGATT
>OZ038486.1:59362640-59375140 GCA_964036315.1 Acanthosepion esculentum | reverse complement strand
AACCAGATGCCCGCTAGTTTGGCGACGAAATTCCGTCGCAAAAACAATATTTGTCTCACCCCGACTTCGATCAAAATAACAAATTTCGTCAAATTCTTTCTTTAGTATTTTATTTTGTTAATCAACCTCCTTCCATGCCCCGCTGGCCGACATTCACCAAGTGACCGCGATTCAACGCTGACAGTTGCCCGCCCGTGTCCCTTAACTTATCCGCGAGAAAGAGAAACAATGGGTCGTTAAATTACTAACCTTATTCAGGAACATTTGGCATATCTAAGCGTCAAACCTCCGCCCCTCCGAGAAAGGAAAAATGATTATCTTGATTCACATTTTAAAATAATAAAATAAAATCTTTTTACCCATCCTTTGTTTGGGAAAATAACAAAACAAAAATAATATCGCTCAGTATGCCTTTCGTTCTATCTATCGGTTTAAGTAATCCCCGCAATTAACTTCTGTGGTTAATTAATTGGTCAACTAACTGCCGTTGCTAAATATTGTTACAGGTGGCAGGGAATCAAGAAACTGGAAGAAATTTACACAGGCGAAACGTAACAAAATAAAGGATTTGATTCGAATTTAAGGTAACAGTAAAATTGTGAAACGTGCCTGCCAATTCAGGACTTCGCTTGAATTCATGCGATCGAATTAGCAAAAATAAAGGAAAAATAGAAAAGCTTCCACTGAAATATTTATAGAAAAGAGAGTACAGCTATATCCTGACGGTGAATGAATGAGTGAAGTAGAGATGCCAAGTCAAAACCGGATATTTTTTTTCGATAATCTTTCTCTCTCTCTCTCTCTCTCTGTATATATATACATACATATATACGCACGCACGCACAAATATATATATATATATATATATATATATATATATATATATATATATATATAAGAGAGAGAGCAGGGGAACAATCAAAATAATTCACAATTCACGGACGATTAGTAGACCAATAAACGATTAAGGACACGGGAGACGATAAACAAACTCGCATAAACGCAGACGTAGCAGTTGAGTGGAAAACGTAAGACAGAAGAAGGTGCGATAATTTGAGATCCTGGAGATAATCATCAGAAAAAAAATACTACCCTAGAATCAGTTTTGGAAGCGTTAAAATTTATAAGCCATTTTTTATCCATGCTGACAGTTGATTGGATTCCAATGCCGAGGTCAGCTGACAGATTTCTTTTATCGGACCTACTGTTAAGAGAGGAGTAAACTGTTGTCACCAGCATAAATACCGTATTGTGAACTGATAATAGCGGGAAGGTCGTTGATTAAGGTAAGAAATAACGTAGGTTCAGTGATTTATCCCTGGAGGAAGCCCAACATTAATATGAATATTTCTAGTAAAGTTGCTCATCAACACAACTTTCATAACAAGATTTGCACAAAAATGTAATCGCAAGTTGAGTATTCGGCCAGACAGATTTCGAATTGTGAATGTCACAATGCAAACTCTGCCAAACGCATTCAAATAATTTAAAGCTACATAGACATATACAGTAATATCTGTTAACATCTTCGTATGGTCTGAAGACGCGAAAGCTGTATCATTTATGAAAACTGATACAGCTTTTGCGTCTTTAGGTCATATGTTTGTTTGTGTGTATATATATATATATATATATATATATAGCGTGTGTGTATATATATAATGTGTGTGTGTGTTAAAAACTTATATTTGTAGATGTCAACAATTATCAAAGATGTAGTTTTTGTTTTTAGATATGAAAACTTTGACTACATGACTAAGTTCAACGCCTGATGGTGAACTTCCGAAAAAAATTTGTCGTCGCACCATGGCATAAAATTCAGTTACTACGTAGTGTTGATTGCTATGTTTTCAAACGCAATATATATATATATATATATATATATATATATATATATATATATATATATATATCAGCCTAGTCGGCGATCAGCGTGCCTGCAGTTGACGTTAACAGCCCACTTCATAAATCGTTCGCGAAGCAAAGCTAATAGATTTCTTTTTAAATATCTGAGACTCTAATAATCATTTTCCTTATGTTACAAGCAGGCGTGTGCTTCCATGTTAGAAGTATTTAAAATATTATTACTGATATAGGGAAATGATAATTTTGCCGATAGATAAGAACGTTTATTATATGGTGCTAAGTAGAAAAAATACCCCAAAAAACTATGTATTAATTATATATATATATATATATATATATAATTATGCTAATTAAGTTATGTTAAAGTACACAGAACACTTCATATCAATAAAGAAGCTCTTTGTTTTTGTTGTCTTTGATAATCATGTCTGGGCGCTTAACTTTGCTTGTTCTATGAGTATTTTCAAGAATAGAAAAATGTTTACAGGTTTTATGTCAGTAAACTGGTCTGAGTGGAGTCGATATAAATTTCTTCCAGTTTTCATCCATGAAGGTGGTAAATCTTCTAATGCAGTTATTGCCTCACCTTCTCATGCGAGTTTTATGTTTGATGGAAAATAATATTTTGCAACCTGATTAAGGAGGGTCAGTTTTTAGTGGATATCCATCACATTTCAGGGTTAACACAATTTTTATGTAAGTTTGCTTGGTAATTTCTACTTAGCAATCATTGGTCCTGTACAGCGCGCATAAAACTTCAAGTTTAAGCTCGTAATCCAGTGCAATAAAAAAACAGTGATGGGAATGGAGTTTGTCTACATCAGTTTATTTGGCGCGGTTAGAATATTAACAGTGAAGAGGATTATACTGTTTTCGTTTCTGCATTTAGTCCATTGCGTTTGCATTTTGGGTTTCTTTGCTGCTGCAATAGGTAGATTATCCATTATATGTCGGTTTAAATCCACTTCATATTCCCATAATTTTTTGGTTTCCTTCATGTTCTTTGACACAGATCATCATCCAGTCTCTGTAGTTTCGTGGTAACTTTGAAGACCGCCGATTCTAGTTCTGTAAGATGAGTCTAGTTGGCTTAATCTTATGACCGGTACGTATCTGGTCTCATACACGAGATTATTATTATCATCATCATCAGGATGAAGCATTTGGCAGCAAATGAGAAGCTTTTGACATCCATTCGCTTAAAGTCAGTTATGTTTCAATTATATTGCACCAAAAGGACTGATAAAGAATTTATGTCTGATATTCTCTTTGTAAATTAACACCAGATGGACATGCCGAAAGCATTCTTTCCTTACACTTTCCTTCATTTGTTTATGCTGTATTCCATTTTCTCCGTTCACTCCAGGGTATCTAAAATCGGATCCTTGCTCCAGTCTCATAATTTCGGTGAAAGAAAAATGTATTTTGGAATGTGTTTCCCTCGTTATTTTATGTCACTTTTGCTCATTTATCTAATCCGAAACCCATACTGATATAAACACAGAAACATTTTACAATATTGGGACCATTCAACTCCTTGTTTTCTTTGTCAAATATGTTGGGATTACTAATGTAGAATAGATTATTTATACTTTATTGCTAGGTATTATCTCGTGGGCGTCACCACGCTAACACTGGTTGAGCGGTACAAACATACTTTGTCCATAATAGCATTTATGACACAAAAACTAAAATGTGTAAACGAGGTATATGCATCAAAGGTAAATGCGTACGATATAGTGAAAGATTTTCATAAGTGCATTGTATAAACGTACAGGTGTTGCCCAGTTAGAAATGCTTTCAGCTGGTGTAAACCATTCCGTTCAGACTATTGATTTTATTTTGGTTGCATGTAATAAACTCGTCCATATTTGCTTGCTTAAATCCCTGGTCGCCCTTATCACATCAGTGCTAGATAACGGACTCGCTCTCATGATTGCATCAGGAGGCTTCACAGGGAACCGCTTCTTGTCCGGAAACATTTAAATCCCTATCCCCGCGTTCGTTTTGTTAATCTGCTAAAATCTGATTTAAGGAATGGCATAATACGCTGAACTAACGTCATATTAATGCGGTCATTGGCGGACCGAACAACCATAATTTAAAGAAAGGCAGCGTGTAAATAAGATGATCTAATTTGTACACAAGGTCAGAGCTAGCTGTTCCATCGTCTTTTGTAATATTACACTGAATATGGTGTTCTGACATCATCCGTTACAGCATTCTTTGAGGCTTTATGCTTTATCCTCACCACAGCGTTGTTGGTAATTACATATATTGTGGGTTAAACGGTAGCGAGCTAGTCTGTTTAACCATTATATATTCATTGATTCATTTGTCGCGTAAAACAGAAGTAACATATAAACCGCTCATTATATACTCTTTGTTGGTGAGACATGGCAAAAATTTTAGAGAAAAACAATTCGAGAAAAAGGGATTTACAAATAATTGGATAAATCTATGAGAATTCTATTGTCAGGTGTTGCTTTATACTTGTGGTGAAGTGCAGAATTAAGCAATGTAAAGAAAAATCAAGTTTTCTTACTCATATTTCCAGCAGCGAAAATTTGTTAGAATATTTTTAGTAACATTAAACGAATCTGTGATAGCATTTTTTTTTCAATCAATATATCGATCTCTCCAACTGACAGTGCCCGTCTCGTTTCCTTTGCTGAGTCAGTTTTATTTTGTAAGTGAACAAATCACAAATAGGTTTTACAATGAGAAATCGGAAATCCGTTTATCTCTAGTCATTTTTGTATATTCTTTCATAGCACTGTCTCATCTGCTATCAGTTCGTAATTACATGCCAATCACGAAAGTTAGATTGTTTGTACTCGTGTAACAGTTGAATTTTGTTGAGAAATTTCAGTTAACATTTAAAAATATGCATTTGACGCTTCAGTAAATAACATTAATATCTACATTGTTTGATGTTCAGATATAAATATTTCATGTTAGCTCCTTAGAAATTCAACACATTTTCAAAATTGCACATACATATAAAAATTCACAAACAAACATACATACAAACATATATATATATATATATAGAGAGAGAGAGAGAGAGATTTTGCTTAAAATGCGAGGATCAAATTTATTCAACCCTGCACGACACTAAAAAAATTTAAATCACATACAAATGGATGGTTGCAATCTTGAGCACATATTCGAATCCAGTAAAAAGAAAATGGCTATTTATGTTTAAGGTCTGTAGTCGATTACGCTTCTAAAAATAATGAAGATTGCTTGCGTTTAACTATACTTGAAATATAAATTTACAAAACCCATGTTATATATATATATATATATATATATATATATAACGTTTTTTCTTATTTTATCTTAATATTCTCTAATTAGAATTCTGAGATTTATTTTTTTAATTTTAATTTTTATTTTAGTCATCTGGAGGTAATTTCAGTTTAAATTGATATTTAAATTTAAATATATCACTCTTTAAATATCAATATTGATAGTAAAATATTAAAATTAGAAATATTTGTTTTGATATTTAAACACTCAAGTCATCACCTAACGTTAAACATTAACTGTGAAATTTAAGAAAAAACTTAAATATATATAAATATAAATATGTGTAAAGATTTGAACATACAGGTGTAATTATTGATATATGAATATACATAGTTACCTGTGTATATCGATACATGTGTATGTGCCTATGTGTGTAATTGCACATGAACGTATGTATATGTGAGATTTACATAAGTGTATGTGTGGTGTATATATATATATATATGTATATGATAAAATAAAATCTTTAATATTGTCTTCAAATATTACTCCATCTTAATTTAAAATCTAAACTTTAAGTAAAAAAGATTACCCATCTAAAAATCGTCACAAATTACATTCATGAATTAGATTCAAACTGATAGTAATCTTTTAATATTGTAAATGATTGTTAAGGTAACATCTCTATCAGTAAACTGTTATATTTTAAATATTTTAATGTACTTTCTATGAATGTGTTTTTAAATATACTATTTAACTCATATTAAAGCCCTAAATTATTTGTAAAAGAGTTAAATATTTAAATTAATTTCTTGGGTGATTTAAAATTTTTTAATTACTATCAAACATTAAAATCAGTTTTTTTACATAAATTGCAAAAATTACCACTCATCCTCTCTCTTCGTAAAGCCTAATTGCAGCTTCTCTCTTTTTACTGCGGAAGGCGTAAGTACTTAGTTTTTATAGTCACCACTGTTTTCACTGACAAAAACGTTTCGTTCGACTAACTCTGTCCGCCGTACGCAGCATCTCCGTTAAAATTTTCTGCCGAACCATTTCGTATGGAAACCCTCAATACAACATGTCTTCATTGAATCATGTGTCGTTTTAACCCTAAATCCATTCGCAACCTTCCTTAGTGGCGAGTAAGGAAATATACAGTTCCTTTATTGGCTTCACCATGCTACGTCGTCGATTTTTTTTCACACACATCTCGACGGCTTCCATGTTTCGCCTTGGACGAACTGAGCAGGTTCTTCTTGAAATCGGGTTTGTTGAGGTGATTTGTTCCTCTTGACAAATTTCTCACATATAAAAGTTATATTTTCTGAAAATATTCAACTGTTTCTCACGCCACAGTTCATCCCAGTCATTTTCAGTGCGTCAAGCTCAGCACTTTTTTGATCCACCATATTTAATCAATATCTAAAACGGTTAAAAACAAACAAATGAACGAAGATTCAAGCAAAATAAGAACCTATTTTTACGAAGAGGTTGTATCCAATGAATACATAAATAGGCATTTTCTGTTGCCGCACTGATATATATATATATATATATATATATATATATATATTCAAAAAGACCAAAACCGCTAACACTTCTGGTTATGATGTGGATTTGATTTAGTATTTGTTTTATTCTTCATATTTCTGCAGCAAGTGTTTCCGGTCTCATGATCTTTTTCAGGCAAATAAAAGGAATAAATTGTCACGGTTCAATAACAAATATCGAAAGCAAATAATGAGACATTAAAAGAACATGAGGAAAATTTCTTCCCTTTAATAAATTCATCCTCTTATTTGCCTGAACAAGGTCACGTGACCGGAAACACCTGTAGCAGATATAAGAATAATATATATATATATATATATATATGTGCATATAATATATATATATATATATATTTATACTAAAACCATGCAACATTACAACCAAAAACGTTAGCAGTTTCTCCCTTTTTAAATATACATATTTCTCTCATTGGAAAAACTATAACATTTTACATATTTTTGCAGTCTGCTAAATAATCTATTTTTATTCATCCTTTGCGGAAATACATAGCCAGTAATATTGGCAACTCTAGTAATTGTTTCTAGGCATTATTTCCTATTCAACGGCGTTATTGTACTTCCAATATCTCCTGTATTATCTTTAAAAAAATACATAGGAAGCATCGGGATACATATAAATAAAATGTATGTATGTTTGACAACATCCATTGGCTCAGTGCCCATTGAGGTCAACAACTTACTGTATAATCAAACTATTTTCATAATTTTTAAATATGTCGTGATTTGTTTCCTGTTGAGATTTTTCTGCAGCTTCAGGTGAGGGAGTTTTCCTTATGTATGCCAACTAAGGGTGGGGATCTCAGTTTGTTCAGGTAGTTGGAACTATGCATTCATACATATCACACGTTTACTCTCGCAGAAATACTCTTATTTCACACGGCTGTAGTTAATAGTCGACTCATTCTGAGACTTTAAACATTATGTATACATGGAAGAATTACGGAAAATGCCAATTTCTTCGGCGCAATAAATTCGTAGTGCTGTATAATTTTCTTCGTTTTTACTTCGACAAAAAATCCTCATTGAACTCTAAGATTTGTACATTCATTTCTATGGTTCCGATATTAACTATGGTAACGTTCTTTCAAGCGGAAATGTTGCTTTCTTGAATGTGCGATTGGTAAATTGTCGCCATTTTTTTTCTTTCATGCGCGTTGTTACTTTCGGGTTTTATCGTTTGCGCTGTATAGTTGGATTAGTTGGTCATCGTCTGTCATAGAAAGAGCACTATGACAACTTACACCGCGAGAAACATGGAAACAACATGCTGTACTACTTGGCATTCGCGCTGTAGCTCCAATACGAAAAATTCCTAGTATTTGGGCGTCAATCTGAGGTCAGTGCAGAGGGTTCGGAAAAGATTTGGATGATATCCAGTCTCCATCGTGATTTTCGGAGTAATCGCGATGTTATGCTTCGATTTCGTCTCAGATTCAACATCAACGCTCTGAGAATGTATCTCTGCACTGGATCATTAGAGTGGCTGCTGGAAGACCCTATGTCTGGTCTCTGCACAATGGCACACAGCCAGGAGATCCCAGCCATAACCATCAAATTCTGCGATACAGCACCCGTTAAATTTATGCGTGTGTCGCCGTTGAGAGATCAACAAGACTCCTTGTAACTCCATAGAGGCACTGAAGGCAAGGATTATGTTAACATTCACCAACTTAAACAAGGAGACAGTCCAGAAGGGAAGCAAGATATTCCGAAATCGGCTGGAGGTTGTGACAGAATGCAATGGCGATTATTTCGATCACTGGGGTAGACTGTTCTAGTTCCACGAGCCATGTTTGATGGATGTCAGTTATCTCCTGGTAATTTTCCCTCTGAAAGTTCTCCACTGCCTGAACCGGGTATTGAACTCACACTCTTTGGGTCTGTTACTGGATCTAACCAACGCCTTTATCCACCGTACCATGTGGCTCGTGGAACTAGAACAGTCTACCCCAGTGATCGAAATAAAGGGTTCGGTTCGAAATTCCAACCACCTGAAGAAGGCCGGAGCGTACAACGGCCGAAACGTTGTGACAAATATGGCGTCAAAGATGAGGACAATAGTCCGAATAATGTAAATACTGTACATAATACCTCATCTCAGAAATATATATATATATATATATATATATATATATATATATATATATATATATATATTCACGAAGTCAGAATGTACTTGATACGAAATAAATCTACTTCGTTTTTCTTTCAATCGCTTCATTTATAATGATGTTGATGACAATGTAGACGAATTTTTGAATGCAAGAACCAAGAGCATTAAGTGTATATTCATGTTGGAGGATGAGGTCGATTTTCTCGATCGTTGCTCTCTAGTCGTTTGATGTCGGCCTTTTCTGTTGCGAGGTGAGGGGAGGCTTCGAAGTTTTTGGTTCCGATAGTATTGGAACATAACCAGTTGGGATGATCTTGTGCACGTGTTTGAAATCATTTGAACCCAAGTGTAGTGGTTTTCAGTGTTTCCTTGAATTGTTCCTTGTATCTTCGGAGAGGGCTACCCCGTTGCCTTTTCCCTAATGTGAGCTCACTAAATAAAACTCAACTTGGAAAACTTGAATCTACCATTATTGCTACGTGTCGTGACCATCGAACACTGTTTATATATGAAGATTTAGCGGATTTTTTACGTTTCATCCGACATATTCGCTTATACATAATTAAGGAATAAACTGTTGAAATTGTTTTAAGATTCTGGTGCGAAAGTTAGCAGATCAGGCTTGCTAGAAAAATATTCAAAGAGGACATATCTGAAAGGTAAATTAAAATACTGCTGTGAGGCTCACTCTAGTAGCCAGATCTGGCGGAGATATTTCGTACAAAGGGGAACGCAGGTTCGTCTACTACCAAAGTGGATATTTATTTGATCTCTCGAATGCGCAGTGTTGGAGACGAAATAG
Source organism: Acanthosepion esculentum (assembly GCA_964036315.1). Lineage (NCBI taxonomy): Eukaryota > Metazoa > Mollusca > Cephalopoda > Sepiida > Sepiidae > Acanthosepion > Acanthosepion esculentum. The sequence continues at coordinate 59,365,530 of OZ038486.1, read as the reverse complement.
TTTAAAAAACGGGGCCTTCTACTCTCATACGGGTATCCACGAAAAATACGTTTAAAGTAAAATATGTTATTCATATACGACCGGTTCGTTAAATGATCCGATTTCATGAAGATAATCGACGTCGGTGAAGGAGCTGAAACTTGATAATCCACAGTTAGTAGAATTTTGTATAAGCCTACCTAAAACTGAAATTTTCACTAGATTATTTTTTATGTCGTGGCTATGAGTGTAAGACGCAAAATTTCCCCTGGATGACAGAAGAATTTTTTTTTTTTCAAATTTACTAAATAAAATAAAGTTTTTGATCGACAGAATAAAAATTAGTTCAGTGCTGTATTTTATGCAGCTTTGCACAAGAAAAACAAAACTTTAAATTAATAGATTTCGCTGTCGATTGTAGAATGATTGCCGATATAATTTTTCGGTTTCCTCGCAAATACGAACTTATATTGGATTCTCGTTCTTGAACACTTATTAGTGAATTATAAATAGTATCAAATATATTCCATAATGTTGGTCGATGTATACACTAATGTTTTACTCTACTCGATATACGCGCGCTAATCATCGACCGATAAAATCAGATTTTTAAACCGACCTGAACGCCAAAATATACGACAGATTAAAAAAGTAAATATAAATCTCTAACAATTACACAACAGAAACTCTGATCTCAGGAATGACGCAGACAATGCTTTTCTGTGTGTGGTCCCATCTCGACTACCTCCGTATCGATTCGTTAATGTTTTGAGATTGAATTACTTGTGCGTCATAAATTATCGATTCATTTTAATTTCTAAGAAATATATAAAAAATCGTCTTTTAAAATTTAGTATTAATAATTTTTTCAGGTTTCTGCAAGATTGGTACTTAGTTTAATTTGCAGAGATGAAGCATGTTTTATGTAAATGTTTAGAAAATGTCTTTACTGACGAATAGATTGTTAAATACGAGAATAAATATTCCCACATGCGTAATCGGCTGTTGTCATATGATTTCGTAGGTTTATACACACCCACATTCAGTCATGTATATGTAAACTTACACGTATTTATTGCCAAAAAGACTTTTGTTTATTTCGGTTTGTCTCAATCTGTCATCTGAAAAAACAAACAAAAAGAAACATAACACTTCCCCGCTATACGCGCAGCAATGTGACATAATGAAAAGCAATATTTTTTTTTAACTTTAGTATTGAAAGTTATTCCTTTTAAATAGATGAATATCTGATTTCTCATTTAACATGTACACAGCATCTTCATTGTCCATTTTGTATTTACACATCAGTTAAATGGATTTCTAAAGGAAACGTTGTTTTAGCTAATTGGCGGATTGGTTCTTTAAGAAAGTTGTATCTGTGTGTGTGTGTGTGTGTGTGTGTGTATGTATATATATATATATATATATATATATATATATATATATATATATATATATATATAAACGAACTGGGAAAAACATTCCGCCAGATGTAATTTTTTTTTCTTTTTATCGTTGAAATGAGCCTACGCGATATTTTAAAGTCCCTGAGTCTGCATTTAAATTCTGACAAACTTTTAATTCATTTCCCAATATAATCCTTAGGAAAAGCATTTATCCATTTTACTCTATGGTTTCAATAACAGGTCAACGTTGGCTCTCATGCATTCGGTGCCAGCCATTCTTAGAAAAGACTGTCCTTATTCAAATCGATTGCCAAACCCCGTCTTTCCGAGGTGTGTTGGCGCCCTCTGTCTGAAGTCTTTGTAGTGTTTCGTCTTCAGACACACAATGTCTATGATGGATTCAAGGAATGGACTTTCGCCTTTCTAATTCTAATTCCAGATTATAATTTGTGTTGGAATGATTTATTTTTGACTGTTTTTCTTGGAACAGTTTTATTTTTAGTTTAAAGTGAAACGATTAAGTTCAAGACTTAGGCAACTCTATTAGGGATGCTTAGTTTGCTAATATAACAGTTTCACATGTAATATTATCCAAAGCACCTCTTTTTTTATACAATACTTGTCATCGGTAAAAATTAGGATGCGGGTAAAATCTTTAACAGATTATTCTAGAAATATACTGAACTTGGGCTTTTACCTTACTCCTGGAATTATAAATTCTGGTATACTAAAAATTGAGGCTAGTTTCAGACATTTCTACCGGCGTACTGTGTAACCTTCTCTTTCTAAACGCGTGGTTGTCTCTTCGAATATATTTAGAACTGTAAGAAAAGAAAAACATAAATCTTTATTGTGGGTACTGTAACGGTTAAATTCTAAGCATCATTTCTTTAATATTCACACTGAACAAAGCTCCAGGATCACCCGCAGTAGAGGGTTACAAAATAAACATTATGATATGTGGGAAAGATAATCGTTAACCCTAAAATTGAAGAGGTTAAGATTTAGAGTTTGTGGAATTATCTTTCGGGATTGCTCCTGCAAATCATTGATTTGTGGGAAGAATCAGCTGGAGTGGAACTTATGTCTCACTCACTTATGAAATAGAAAGGGAATGAGGATGGTTCACTAGCATATGCATGACATGATACATCTTAGCCGTGAAGGTTACAACTGGTGGAACTTAGGGGATGTAATTTGTCTTTACACATTCAGTGCAAATAGACATAGAGCACCGATTGACTTGGAACGTTTCATCTGTGTGACAGCGATTGTATGCTGGAATAGAATTCATCAAAAGACGTGGAGACGTTTTTGAGAGTAGAGTGAAGGCTGAATATCCCCTTCACGTAGATGGCAGCAGTACTCCATTTTAGGACTGATCTGGCTATCGAAAAGGCGAGGAATAGAATTTGGCAGTAACTTTAATGATTAATCCTTTGTACGGGTTCCACTTAATGTTTGGTTGAGCTTCAGTCCCTAAAATCGCTCAAGGTCGGGTATCT
>OZ038486.1:59287640-59352640 GCA_964036315.1 Acanthosepion esculentum | reverse complement strand
AGTTCTTAAACCGCGCCTAAATATTCAGCTTCTTCATCGTGCACCGGTAACATATACTCTACAGAATGTTCTACATATTCTGCATGCCAAATGGAAGGATCCCGAAAGAATGGCTATACGATTAACTCTCTTTCTGCAAGAGAATAAATGTGGTACTTACTTTAATTTCAATGAATTCTTCTTTTCGAGAAATTTTCCTTAAATAAAAAAGCAGTAGTATATGCATTTATTGATCAGACCTCCAAAATGCAGTATAAAATAAGGATAAATATTGCTGATCTTTAAATGCATTTAAGTTTAGGCAATAATCCTAAAATGAACTAAATATCCATTATTCATGGTTGATGATGCCATTTTGATTTATTTCGGCAGTTTCATAATTTCTTCTTTAATGTTTGTGTATACGAAATGTATCGAAAGTTTAAATGGATTTATCCAATTAACGAGTATTTTTCATGATTTGTATTTAATAAGCATCAATATTTGGAAAACAGGGAACATGCAGAACATTGTATGAATAGAAACTGTTAATATTCATACGCACTGGTATATATCCTCCGGAAGGATGTGAATCTGCATCCCCTTTGGAGAAATATTTAATTAATTTGACGTGCCTAACCACTCGGCCGCGTAGGACCTATGGTTAAACAAAGTCTGAATAGTGCTTTTGAATACACACACTCTGCCGATTCTCGAAACGTACATATCTGGGCAGTATCATATCCTAACGTAAACAAAGACAATTTATTTTAGGATTTGGCTTAAATCCGACGTATTTTTATTTTGAATTTATTCTGTTTAAACAGTATTTTGATGGATAACCATGTTCGAGTAGAAAGTATTATTCTTATTTTACACTATTTTTATCCAGTACCATCTACCGGCCGGAGGACGCATTTTTCCATGACTAGATTTTTCGAATATTCAGGCCGGTAGATGTAGTTCGATAAAACATTAAAATATAATGTTTTAAAAAAATGACGTTCTCCTCGAATATGAATAGCCATAAAAAATAACGTCGTGTTTAATTGATGTGTGTGTGTGTGTGTGCGCGTGCTCGCGCGCGCGCGTGCAAAAGCGTTCTATTCAGAGATCGAGCATATGTAGCAGTGGACATTATCAAGGCATTTGACTTTATGCCCATATGACGTCGAAACGCTCCAGCTAAGTTTTTCTTTTGCCATATATATATATATATATATATATATATATATATATATATATATATGACATAGAAATTAGGAGGATTTGAGATAATTACAATTAAGTAATTCATCGAGACTAGAAGAAACCTCAACAGAATGCTGAAAGCACTGGACGGCCGTTTCGTCCTATAATTGGGACTCATCAGCAGAATTGAAACCCAGACAATTACATTATTTATATATTATTTGGGCTGTAGTCCTCATCTTAGTCATATTCACGACGTTTCGGCCTTTTTCTGGTGTTTGGAATTTCTAACTGAAAACTTTACTTCGTCTACCGGGGTCGATTGTTCTAATTTCACGTGACATGCCTCTTCTACTTGTTTTAGTTCTCTACCTTTAACTGAAATCTCCTAGCTTTTGTCCACCACTGCAGTAAAGTATCGATTTCCCAACGCTTCCGGTCAAGTCACTGGATCCAAACATCGCTCTTATCCACTGGATCAGGACAAGACGAGGACAACAGTCAGAACAATGTAAAATCTGGACACACTGGTACGTCTCAATATCAATCACGTCTCCACGACAATATACACCAAGCCTACTAATGGTTATTGCTACGCTAATTTCAATAGCTGCCACCCAACCAACGTAAAATATCTATAATCTACAGTCAGTGCTTACGCATTAAACGCATTTGTTCTCACAAGAAAGATTACAACTTACACATAGGACAACTTAACAATCACTTTCTTAATAGGAATTACGTACTCTACATAATCAAATAATCGATTACCAAAGCTTCCAAACTTAACAGAAACACTTTCCTGGACTATGTAACTAAAAGGAAGAATTCCAGAATCCCCATGGTATTTTATTTTAATCGCAACATCCACAAATTTTCCCCCACATTAACTGAAGATTTCCAACATTTAAAATTAAACAATTCTATTATTAACATATTTAGTGACAACCATCTACACGCGAAGCGACAGCCCTCCCCCCGCCCCGAAAAAACTCTTCAGATATTTAACATCAAAAATCTGCAGCACATCATCTCACCAAGGGAATGTTATCTGCAACAAACTTCGCTACTTGCTCTGCAAACACATCATCACTCTCAACATTTACACCATCGCCCCTGGTACTCACGTAGTATTCAGGTCACCTGTTCTAAGCTGTGACAGTTCCAGTCTACTTTTCTGTCACAAATGCCAGAAGGGGAATTACGTGGGAGAAACTTGAACAGTTTCGTTTACGGTTCAATAACCACAAGAAAAGCCTAATAGACAACAATTTCTCGGTCTCTGTACAATTCATCCAACATTGTCATTGCATCGACGATGTTGGGTGCGTGCATTTAGCGTCTGGCTTCGTTAGCCGGGAGGTTAGACGCAAATTCGAGTTGAAGGACATCTAAAAGTAAATTCTCACATAAACGGACTAAACAGAGTTTTGGGTTTACTCAGAGAGTATAATTTCCACAAGGAAACTCATTATCAGCAACACATCTCTGACGAGTAGGCCCTCCACCCACATTTTAACTCTGAATTTTAACAGCCATCTCCTATCAGCAGTATTTTTATATTCTACTATTGATTGTCCCATTATTACGTACTATTCAGTAATGGAAGTATTGCTATGTAGACTCAGGGCTATTTCCTTTCACCCGCTTTGATACCATCTTCGGTTCTCTCACTATAGTTCCTTTACATAAAAGCTTATGTAAGGAGAATGGAAGGTTAGGGTAGATAGATATTAATCGTGTGCGTGTATTTACGTGCATTTTTTTTTTGTCTCGTCAGATATTATTCTAACTACAGCCCGTCTTTCTGAAACTGACCACTTGGTCGAACAATCTTCGGCTACACGCGACACGTTTCCCCACTCTGTAACCTATAACTCTCTTCATCTACATTTGCATTTTCACTCCCCACGTCCTTTTCTAATAATAATAGGTGTAAAACCGTTAGGCCGCTCTATCAAAAAATTAAATTCAAGTTTATTTTCCTGAAATGTTTCACACAGCAAGGAATCCTACAGAAATCGGGTTTTTTCCTAATCATGATTTTCATCACAAAATACATCGTTTGAAAAACGTATGCTGGTGAGTAATTCACATTTCTGATAATGAAGTACACAGGCATGTCCGAAAATTCCGGACTTAAAATTTTTCTTTCCGCGTTTCATTTCTGTCATATTTAATTAATGTGTTTCGAACTGATTATATTTGTAACCTTTCGATTGTCCTGGTTTTAACCTATCTATTTTACATACATTTCGGGAGGCCAAATCAACGCAACAGTTGTACATTTGTAGAAATATGGACATTGCTTAAATAACTAAAGCAAAGGTTGTTTTTACAAGACGCCTTCCCGTGGACAAACCAGTAGCAGTACGCGTCTATTAGAAAAGTGTTTTGCCTGATAGAAAAGAAAATCCGATTTTACTCCTGTCAGAAGAGACCAATTTTTCTTCAGAGGGATTGCCCGATATAAAGCGATTGTAATGATTTTGATTGTTTAATAAGTCACTCAAAAAATTATAGGAATAAGAATTAGGACAATAATAATAATAATAATATATATATATATATATATAAGTCGGGTTTCGATCCCGGCTTGGAGCAATCGGATGTCTAGCCACACTGATGAGCTGTGATACAGAAAAAGTCTCTCCGTGGATGACTATATATATATATATATATATATATATATATATATATATATATATTTATATTTATTGTGTGTGTGTGTGTGTGCGTGGTTGCTTGTTTATGCCAGTTGTGTGTATTTAAGTTTGAAATTTAGGGGGTATTTAATGTTTAACATTTTTTTTAACATTTTTATTCGTATTAAATCTTTAAATATATTTCTCTATACATGTACCAAAACCTAAGTGAATATGAGATTAAAGAATTAAGAAAACACTTGTTACTTAATTTAACAATTCTTACACATTTAATTAAATTCAGCGGCCAATATCCAGATTTTTCTCACTTAAAGTGACCTATCAACGCAAAACTCAAGTGTGTTTTCCTATTTAGGCTATAACTGATAATCAGTTATTTTTTATAGTTGGCTGCACTCCAATCAATGGAAATATGCTATTGTACATCTCCGGGAAAAAAGAAAATATATCGAATGTATTCGAAAATTGAAATTAAAGGTCACTTGGAAAGATGACAATGAATCCGTCAACCGTTCAAACAGGGAAGCATTTCTTTTATTGAAATCTGTCTTGTATATTATTTGTCTTTTATTTATAGATTCTGATTCAATATATATCACATTTGGCAAGTTATAACGGGAAAATCTTTTAAAATATTTCCATCACAATTACCCTCTTTTAAGCCACGTCTTGGGAATCTCATGATCGATCATTTTGAATTTATCAGTCGTAGAAATACGATATTACGCAGACACGACACGAAGGAAATTGAAGAAATATGAAAATAAATTATTTATTTATTATAAATACATTTACACATACAAAAATAAAAATGAATTGTATGCTGAAACTAACGAAGACGGTTACGCAGAATTCATCCTTATGATATATACACAAAAAATATAATTTTGAAAGTCCTCGTTATGACAAGCAACTAGATCCGGAAGCAAGGCCTCTGATCGGAAAGTGGAGATTTCGAGGCGCCATCTCGTAACTGTTGCTGTTCCCATGTTCACCAAACCTGGGGATGTAGCACCTGTCAGATTCCCTTCTATGTGTAGTGACGCCACCGACAAATCACTATGAATCTATGTAAAAAGGAAATCACCGTAGAAATATCAGTAATACATTTTTATCGTAGAAATATCAGTACAGCATATTTCTATGAAACAATATAACTACGAATACATATTTATGGTAAAATGATGAACAATACATTATTAATAGGAAAATGACTAACAGTGAATTGTTAAAAGAAGAATGGCGAACACTGTATTGTCAAAAGAAAAATGACAAAAACTGCAGTGGTAGAGCAAAGTGACGACCAATGCATTTATCGGTAGCTGAAGGCATAAACTTGCTTTCAAATTATTTTGATTTCGGCATTAAGTAATCCATATGGGTTGAGTCATTAAACAAATTCACCCACCCAACCATATCTTTTCAGTTGTCATATGTTTTTCTTTTTGCCACTATGTTCTGAGAGAGAATAGGAGTGCACGAATCATCCCAGTATGACACCGCCTCCTGCTTCTATTTTCATATGTAAACGGCGTATTTATGATTTTTTTTCGGCACGTCAAATAAAGTAAATGTTATTTCAAATAAATTGTAACCTTATCTTAACCAACCACAATTCACTCATTGATAATCTAAAGTATAGTGTATATATATATATATATATATATATATATATATATATATATAATTAAATGAAGAGGTTATAATGGTTCCAACGAGAGAAAAGTGTGTATATTAAAAAGAGAGGTACCGCAAACTTTTTTGGTTGTAATTTACTATGTAAAACTATGAAAAATAAAGAATAATATTTAAAAAAAAAAAACCCACATTACAACCAAAAATGTTTGCAGTACCTCTCTTCTTTTTAATATATATATATATACATACATATATATATATATATATACATATATATATATATATATATATATATATATATATATAGATATATATATATATATATGGTAATTGTAATTTTAGCCGTTTTCTTAAAAGGAAGCATTTGGCATTCATCGGCTTATGCTATATGTGGCTAAAATAATATACTATTAAATTTTTTTCATTACTATTTTTCTCAAGCTGTTACGTTTCTTTCCATTATTGATGGAGGCTTCGTTCGTAATCTTTTATTTGAAGTAGCGTGCAATTCAACATATTGAAGTTAGGATTATTTTCTCTTAGTTAAATGCAATTATTCATTTCTATGAACTTCTAGAGAAAGCGAAAATTTCTAATGAAATTCGTAGTTTTTTTTATATCAAGCAAGATAAATGTAGTGCTATGTTTGGTTAAAATTTAGTCCTTTGATAGTGGAATTGAAGTGACCTCTGCAGGGAACAGTCCTCGGATACGATATATAGAGGCTGTTTTCAGCCCAGACCAGTATAAACAGTATATACATAACGTGTTTAGAAGCACCACATTTTTATCATTTAGAAAACGTTATAATAAAATCACTAGAAAGCGAGACAAATTATGATATAGTCGTATATCAACAAACACAAATATCGAATAGTTAAACAAACAGATTATATAATAGTTACTTAATTTGGCGAAAAATTGCAGAAAGAAAAAATTGAAAATGTGAACCATGGTTTTGTCTAAAAGGCTCGGATTTTATTTTCCAGAATATAAAATCGTATTTTCTCATTCTTCTCGTTCACTGCTTTAAGGTGCAAAATTCCATTTGGATGAATTTTGATAAAATTCATCTAAAGATAATGACCTAATTCCTTCGTGTTATTTTAACAAAAATTCAATCTTCTTGAATTCACATCGTTTCAGCAGACTTATTATTTTTAATTTGTGTTCTAGTAATCTAAAAAACAATTAACACAAACGGAATCTGTAAATGATGACATGGTGAATTAGCTGGATATCGATTGATTTTACTTGACTCTTGTAATTATTTGCCTGAAGTACACAGAAATAAATTTTTAAAAATCTGTCTCCTTGAACTTTTCTTCCTGATTATCCGTAATTACTTGCATGAAAACGTTTAACTTTTAGGCTTGGCACTCATTTACTCATCACAGTGGATTGTTGCGAGCAAAATTCAGAAACTCGATTGATTCTGTACATCAAAAATGTTTAAGATCTTACGTGTTGTCTATATCTCTGACATGAGGTATTATGATTATTTACATGGTCCAGTGGATGAAAGCGTTGGTTAGATTCAGTGACTTAACTCCAAAAGTTGTGAGTCCACAGCAGTGGTGAAACAAATCCTTGAATACTTTAGTTAAAGGGAAATAACTGTGCCATGTGGAGGAATCATGGCACGTGGAACTAGATCAATCTACTCTGGTGAGCGAAATAAAGGGTTAGGTTCGAAATCCCATTCACCTGAATATGGTTGCATCGTACAACGACCGAAACGTAAATATGCAAGTGAAGATGACGATAACAGTTCGAATAATGGTAGTAATATTCTCTATTTTTTGTTAATTAAAGCTTGCCGAATCAAATCTCACAAATGATGCATGTATCTCAAAAACGTATGTAATTTATGTTAGAGACGGGTTGGATACTGAGCCATCATGTTTCACTTCCCGTGCGATATGCTAAGGTGCTGAACAGATTTTTTAATCAAGAAAAAAATGTCAGGAATCAATTTTTGCTCGGATGAAAAACCTAGATACTAATGCGATATATTCTATAGAGTAACATAGCGTCACCGTCCGATTTTTAATGAATATTTTAGTGTTAATTGTTCTGGTCAGCTTTCCGATTTGGTATGTCTAATTTACGAATTTGCGCGCAGTACAAGGTTGAAAGTCCGGTCACTTAATTTTATTGGTGAAATGTCTAGATGTTAGCCAAGTTAAAGATAAGCTGTTTTTTTTCTTTCTCCTTCTTGGTTCTAGAAGTCTATTTCGACTTCTTGCGTTCCAGTCAAATATTATCTTTAAAAACATAAATGAAATGTTAATTGTCCTTGGATGATATATATGTGTGTGGTGACTGCGGTCAAGAATTACTAACCGTTTGTTGACCGTAACATAATTAAATGATAGCATTGTGGTGAGATACCTTTTTCAAAATCGTAAATGAAATGTTAATTGTCATTTTCTGTTTTAATTCAACTTCTTTTGTTCTCTTCTCTTTCACAATAATAATAGATATTTTTCAGATTCTTTCACATTCAATAGTAATTTGCGGAGGAGTGACATATTTTTAAGAAAAATGTTTCCTTTTAAAATGCAACTTAAATATCGATTGTGTTCTAAGTACGCTTGTCTTATATATATATATATATATATATATATATATATATATATTATACTTTCTGCGGCGCATATATATATATATATATATATATATATATATATACGCATACCTCTGAAAAAATAAAATTGTCTTTGTAAACAGTGACTGCTACGGTTGATAATGCAAAACTTTTATGAATCGAGCACTCTGAGTGACTGGCGGGTTTATTTCAAAATCAATATGTAAAAATTCACCTTCCTCTCTATCGAGAGCTGATAGCTTAGAAGAAATTCTCCCACTGATGCCAAAACACTATGATTTCGATCCTGGATTGACGCAATCTGATGTCTAGCTACATTGATGATCTGTGATACAGCGAAACACACTGTCCTTGGATGATATATGTGTGTGTGTGTGTGTGTGTGTGTGGTGACTGCGGTCAAGAATTACAAACCGTTTGTTGACCGTAACATAATTAAATGATAGGGATGAAAATGTATCTCGCCACGGTGATATCACTAAGGAGTATAATGACATATTCCACTTTGTTAAACAGCAGGTTTGTGTTAGGTAGACATAGGCTAACAAATTATTTTATTTAAAAAAACATCAATTTTCATTATTTTTCGCTCCGCTTTCTTCAGCCTAATTAAGAAAATAATGGCACGTTTTTATAAACCTGAGCGATTAGAATCTGAGTCTTGTTACACAGCGTCTGCTCAAGAGTGTGGAACATTGGTTTCGGAAGTCAGATATATTTTTACGGGCTCTTCTTCATAAGAATGTAGACAAGTTGGGACTCTTGATGAACTTCGTTTCACCCCGAATCTTAGACAATTTCACAATGTATTATTTAGGAGGACGGTTTAGGCTTACTGTAGATGCAAAACGTAAAACCTAGTAACAAGGCTTTTGCTCATCATCGTTTTGAAACTCTACATCAGGCGGTTGACTAGTTTCTGGACGAAAACTTTGGTGCGTTGAAAATATTAAGTAAAGCTTCTAACTTCCAGACAGTAACAGCAGCTCAGAATTATAAGAGATATATCCCGAGTGCGTTTTTCTGCCTGCAATCATCCTTGTTAATGCAGCGTTTATTAGAAAATTGAACATTATTTTTTCAGGAGTATTTTGATATTACAACTAGTGTGATTAACACATGACTAACGACCGTAAAATCAATATATGTTTTAAAATAAATAAGAAAATATGTAGTATTTATCATAGGCTTCCAAAAAATAAAAATATCGTAAGAATTATAGCTTTCTAGTTACGGTTGAATAATGGAGGGCGGCTCGGATTGAGGAATCGGAGAGACTAGTTCGGATTTCAGTCGAATCCATTACATTCACTGAAGTGATGATACCCTTGGGAAAGGCATGAATCTTCTTCTCCCAGAAGAACTGCCGCAAAAAGTAATATGAACCTCTTACGCGAAAAATCTGCCTCGTCAGTCACGTATCGAAATATACATGATCGTCTACGCGTGTGTCACGCATGACACATAACTGACTGATTTACAAGATAATAAGAAACATGAGATGGTAGATATGAACATTTTAACGTTTGTATGTTTAGTAACTTTGCGGTTTTAAATATTGATTTTAACTGACATAACACTATTAGCCTGTTCAGGTTTGGTTAAATTCTACAGCGTAAGAAAATGTTCGTGAAAAATATAATTTCAGTATTTTACATATCAATGTATTTTTGTCAGCTTCTGATTTTGTGGCGTATATTGAAAATTGGGAAATAATTAAGGCGAACGTGAATGTATATACGTATATAAGTATTACAAGAGTAGAAACTAATCAAAGAAAGTTGTTTTTATTTTCTCATTATTTGAATGTTTGCTCATAAAAAACTTGGTTTTATAAGATAAGCTCTAATTTAGCCCAAAACTTGAAGCGTATAAAAAATAAAACTATTAAAGATTCCACGAAATATAAATGCTTTTTTTTTTGCATCTACTTCTGGACACATGTATCTGTTCATATATATATATATATATATATATATATATATATATATATATATATATATATATATATATATATATATATTCTCTTAAAATATATGTGGCTGTTGTCCGTATGTGTGTACCTGGTAAGTTCTACAATTTTTCAAGTAAATAATTTCGATGAATTCCTCTATATTTCGGAATTAAATTAACTTTCTGGAAGCAAACATATGCTCATTTAACTAGCGTAACTGCCATGTGCAAATTTCCATTGGCAAATAAGACCCAAATTTCGATATCGTCAGTTGCCAAACTCGAAGCATTTCCTGTTAGCTGCGTACATTTCCATAGAAAGAGCGTTTCAAATAAGGGAAACACTTACATGGCATATGCCTGATAGCAAAATTATGCAGATTTGCTCAATTGCATATTTCAACATAAAAAAATGTTTTACGCTTATCTACAAGAAAATCTAAATTTGAATGTCTTAGCCATGAAATCAACTGTAAATTATGCCATATTAAAGAAAAAAAACAAACATGTACTCGTAGATACACGATAACATTTATGTATCCCTGCATCTATAGGATAGTAAATATACTGATAAATGTGATACATGCACACACATATATGCATGCATATTTATATCTATATCTCTATATATATATATATATATACACACACACACACATATATATATATATATATATATATATATATATATATATATATATATATTGTTTTAAATTAATGGCTCCCAAAAATGTCAGGGTTTCCTATCTGTCTAAATCTGTCGGGCGTTGGCTTTTTTTTTATATTCCCTACATTCTTCATTCATATGTGTACATACATCAAAAGAAGCACTTAGTTCAATGGAAATCGTAGAGCCGTAAAGTCACACACACACACACATATATATATATATATATATATATATATATATATATATATATATATACACGCACACACACACACATACACACCTTGAATATAAAGTACAGTGTCTGTGTGTGTGTGTGTCCAACCAATTCCTACGTTCCCACTGGTCCGATTTCAAAGATTTATAGCTCATTCAAAAGCCTCAGAAGAGTTAGGCCCAGGGATCTGTTTTCGTTGAGCTCCGATACAGGCTTGCCAAATTATGTGAGGTTAAAATATATATTAATATATTATACTAGCCATTGTCGTTGCTTTCATTGTTCAAGGGATTGTTTTGATTTTCATATCAGAAATAGTCCTGTTTCAGAATATCGTCTTATATAGTGATGGAAATTTGCATTTTACTTGGTCTTCAACAAGTTGGCATCTGTTTGTAAAACTTTCTTTACCTATAACAATCAATTTATGAATGAAACGTACATTTGAAATTTTTGTTTCAAAGAATTCAAGTAGCGAATATATCTTACTTTGCAAAGCGATAGCCATATAAATACACACATACACATAAACCATTACACACACACACACACACACACACACACACACATATATATATATATATATATATATATATATATATTATTATACACACCGAGGCCGAATATGATATCGCAATTTTTATGATGCGGTGTCCATTTTAAATACGAGTAACCACCATGTAACTTTGGAAGCAATAAAACTTTAATTATATTTAAATTCATTAACTCATAGATATGCCTGTTGCTGAATATATGAAAGAGTTTGTGATTATGATATCAAGACTGTTATGAGAGAATATAATACAGAATGGTAAGTATAAACTTAACGACATCGGTAATTACCCGACTGTTGTAATATTTTTCCCAGGCTTCTCTTTGAAGAATGCTCAGGGTAAATCGGGTAAAGCGTGAAATCAGATTCTACTCCATTTTTCTTTAAGGATATATTTTACAGATTTTGTGTCGTCATTAATATAATTTAGTTAATTGTGTTCATTTATACAAAAATAACATGTAATAAATATGTTAACAGATTTATACATTTGTTACTTTTAGGTTAAGTAATATTAACCTTTCTTTTTTACTCTTTGATTTACTTATATATCACCTTGGAAACCGCTAAATTTACTGGAAGCGCTTGTGTCAATAAGCAATGAATAATCTTTGCACTCCATTCTTCACTCCGACAAACGGAACAAAATTCTTTTCTGTCTTATTCAACGGAACTGGTTTAAAAGAAAGGCAACTGCACACACACACACATATATATATATATATATATATATATATATATATTGTGTGTGTGTTAATTTGAAATATTGTTTTTGAAGCAAAAATTGTTTAGATTTCAGAAGTTTGCTGATAAGGCATTTAAGGCAAGCAGTCTTTGTGGTAGTGCTAAATTTCGAAGACAGAACGTTAATAGAATTATTAGGAATTATTTTTTTTTTGTTTCCAATTACCTCTGGTTTACTTCAGAGTTTCGTGATTTTAGGCATATCAATTTATTCGGAACAGTTTACCCGCTGTAGTTTCTCAGTTCCCTTGTACTTTTGTTGCGATACGAGAGAGTTGGGTGTTGACTGATTATTTCTTTCTGTCTTTCCTCACCCTCTCTTTTGATCTCTGACTTATTTTTGACCATTTCATTTTAGTTATACTTGGATTTTTGTGTATATGCCTGCCTATACATGCCTGCCTATACATGAGTGCATGTGCATGCACGCATACGCTCACACAAAATAGGACGTACGTATACACCAACCCGCACATGTGTATCTGTGTGTTCGTGTTTGGGGGTATCAAGCTGTATTGTATTTATAGATGTGTTTGTGTTAACTGTATTGTACGTTTAATTGTATCTTTACGATTGTATGTATTTTTGTGTTAGCTGTATATATATTTTGGTTGGGTTATACTATTTAACGTAGTGTTTTAATATTTTTTTTTGATTGTATTTAACTTTATTTAATTTGTTTTCATTTACTTATTAGAAACACGTGCTTAGTTGTCTGAAAAAGTAGCCATTTGTATCTTTTGTACTTCATTTTTGATTTACGTTTACGTTTAGTATGCTCCTTAACTTATTGTTTTAAACATTTTAGTTTAGGTTATGGTTAATTTTAATTGTTTTGATCATTTCGGTTTAAGTTACGGTTAAACATACACATACCGCATTAAACGTACAAGGGAATCGGAAAATGACAGCAGCTTCACTATCTTCCGATGAGTGACTATACTTATAGTAAAAAATAACTCCAAAGTAAACGTGAGTTACATGAAATATTTATATATATATATAATTGTCATCCACAGAGAGACTGTTTCGCTGTATCACAGCTCATCAGTCTGGCTAGACATCCGTTTGCCTCTAGCTAGGATCGAAACCCAACTGAATTAGTGTCAGTCGGGGATTCTACCACTAAGCCTTTGACGCACGGCAGGGATGAAGGAGAATTTAAGCGTATTTATTTTTATATTTAAACACACAGTGACAGAGAGAACTCAATTCGATTTACCGAAGAGTCTTGCATTATGAGCCGTAATAGTCACTGTTTACAAACCCACACTTCCTCCCCAGAGAGCTCAACCGAAATAAATTTTTCAGGAGCCTACATATTGTCATCCACAGACACTGTTTCGCTGTATCACAGCTCATCATTGTGGCTAGACATCCGTTTGCCTCTAGCTAGGATCGAGACCCAACTGAATTAATGTCAGTCGGCGATTCTACCACTAAGCCATATATATATATATATATATATATATATATATATATATAAGTGTACGCATCAAATTAAACGCTATAATTACTAAAAGGTCTACGCCTTAACAAGAGCTTAATTATCTTGCGTAATGACCAGAGTTCCTTAACAGCGTGCTTACTGGAAGTTGTATTTTTTAATATTTTCGATGTCGAAAAGTCTTGCAAGAGTAGACAGTATATCACCCAAAGAAACCCTTAACGAAGAGACAAAGATTTCTAAGGCGAAAACCCGAATTTTCGACAAAGGATTATAAAATTTAAAAGAAAATACGAATAATGTAAAGACGCGCAAAGAAAGTTAATTCGTGCCTTCGTGATAGGATCTTCTATCGAATATCGTGTTACCTAATCAATCGATTTTTTCGAGGTGTGGATCATTCTGACCTACTTGCTTTGAATCGGCGACTTCGAGACGACAGATACAAAGAAATATTTGCCTATACTTAAGAATCGTTTCTAAATGCAAAGTCAACACGATACATGTATTCAGAAACGATTCTTACAAGACTCTATTTTTTTTTCAAAGATCTCCTTTCCGTTATTTTCCCCGCATAGGAAAAAGATATGAAAAGCGAATTTGAGCATGCCAAGAATTTTGGAATCTCAATGGACTTGAAGAGCCTGAAAAAGCGTGATCCTCATTCCATAATTTGCTTGAATCGAAAGAAGAGAAATAAAAAGACAAACAAGTTTTGAAATATAGGTGAAAGATGTTAAACCTTATCTAAAATAAATATGCTTCAAAAATGAAGAAAAAAAACGTAAGAAACACAAGCAGTCGCTCTGACAGATAATAGTGATGTTCCCGATGTAAGAGTAAACGAAATTAAGTTTCACGCTTTAAGAAGAAAAGCATCAGATGAAGATAATATACATAAAAGGCTTTTAGAAGATGCAGAAGTAGAATTCAGGAAAAGGTTGGCACAGCTATTTATCCAGGGAATATGGCAATACACATCAAAGCTGAATGTAGAAATATCGTTTGAACTTAATGCAATTGGAAAATGAGAAATCTTTAGCAACCTTCGTTTTACCATGTCACGATAATACATCTAAAAATAAATGAAAGGAAATACACCGACGCGAAGAGCCAGATTGTATGAGTGGATAACATTAAATAGACAAAAAATATAAACAACTGAGTAAGTGATAGAAAAACCAACAAAATATCACAACCTCAATCATTCCGCTTTAGTTGACTTAAACATATTTTTACATGTTATGATACTGGGTTGATTTTCCGTCAACCTATTCTTTTGACAATTTGACAAAGAGCAATATTTTAATCGGATATATTCATTTTTTAATCGTTTCATCCTCTATGCAGCAAGAGGTTTCTGAGTGTTAGATATGAGATATATATACTATTAAGACGATAAAAGAACAGAAATTACGAAGACAAGATAACGATTGATATTGAAATTAAATTTTGGAAGATCAAAGTTTACAGGTAAGCTATAAGCTGGAAGAGTTTCAAAATAAGAGTTCGATAGAAGAAACTGTTACCGTAGCACTGACTTTTACATGTAGCCATTTCTACTGTAAAAAGATGAGACTTTGCCCCCGTTCTCGCACTGCAGTCTAGGTATAGAGAGTTCATTCGAAATGGAACAAGGAAGCTACGTTATGGTGGTGGGAACCTGACCGAAGCCGAGTTGTCAGGTCCAACAACATGGAATGGAAATATTCTTCTTTGGATCTTATACAGAATGTCTAAATTTATAGCCGGACCACCATACCGGTCGTGGTAGCGATATTCAAAACAAGAACGACAATTTATGCAAGAAATATTCTGGCGAGAAAAATTGTCAACCTCGACTCATGGAATAAAATATTTACATATTTAGTAATTGATTCAATATACTACTTCCACTTCCTGTAAATTGTAAACGCTAGTCTGAGAAGGCGAAATGTGTCACTTTCCCGGAAGTTAGAAATAGCTTTGTTGATGGAAGACAAAAAACGTTCTCTCGAACGATTAAAAGATAGCAGTTTCGTTTTGGTGGCGTTAAGAATTAACATCAAATACTTGCCCCATTTAACAACAAAATATAGGTAATTATTTACATCAGCTGCCACTTTGAATTTATCGAAAGGATTAGTCTTAACATTGAGACAGGAGTGAAAATGTATCAGCAAATATATCGAGCTGGGACCTGATGACCTTGAGAAAGTTTATCTATGAAACTTAAGAACAGCGTAGAATGAATAATCGTGTCTTCGAGAACGTCTGCATTTATGTAAAAGTGGCTATAAAACTAGCTATTCAAGGCATCTTTCATTTCATGATTTGATAATGAGTGAATTATTTGAGATAAGCTCGGAAATGCAATAAGTTTTCAATAAGATAATCCCGGAAATCCCATATCTTTTACACTTGTGTAGACCAAAATATGAAAACATGTGAAATGCATTCAAGTTATTCAAAGCATCAGCTCGAACTTCACCATTCTCATCTAAAATGTTGACAGTGTCGTTCAACAATGATCATTAACACTTAGCAGTTAACTAAGAGAAGTAAAACCTATATGATATGTCTAAGACCCTGCGTTTTGAGATGCTTAACCAATTCAGACTTTAGAGACTGTAGTACTTTGCCAAGACGCGGTAGGGGGCTAAAAAGCTGTGAGTAAGAAGGAACAGGGAGGGCACCAGAGTTCTGAAAGTTTAGAACTACAGAAAATGTTTCTCATAAGGAGACATGCAAGAAGCGGCAAGGCATTTATTGTAGAGGTTAGAGGGAATAGGAGCCAATTCAAGAGCACGTTTCTTAAGGACTATTGCAGGAATGCCATCAAGTCCACATGCTTTGTGAGGATGCAGAACACATGGCCGCAAGTAGTCACTTGTACCAAATTTATTAGAGACTTTACGGTGTCTCATTGTATGTGAATATAGAACTAGCATCTGAGAGGACATGTTTAAAATTATTTCGAACAGACACAAATAGGCCTCTATTGTGATGAGAATTATCACTCTGGTATACTGGGAAAAAGGGTTTCTTGTGGTCTATAGTGGGTGAACAATATATTTGCTTAGTATGGATATGATAAAATCTGAAAATTCCCTACATGAAATTCCGAACTCAATCAGTCATTTAATCTAGGTGCTGGACTCTTCTTCCACTGACCATGTCTAGCGATATCTCGTGTAGTTTTTATTTCAGTACTGCTCAGTTGTTGCTCTTCCTCTTTCCAGTGGAATCAAAGTGCGCATGCCCGGCTCAGAGAATAAAGTCACCGTAATTATCTCCCTCTAGGTTATCCAGATCGATATAAACCTGATGAAGGCCGGAAGATGCAACGATCTAAACGTTGTGTTAAATTTAACAAAGATGAGGACAAGAGTTCGCTTGCAAATAGTGGAAACAATTAAAAACCCGTTTGTCATTGGATAACGAACAGAAATAAAAGTAGGAATTTATATTTGTAATATAACGAAAATAAAGTCAGAAAAATATGAAAAATAACCGGATGTTCTAGAAGAATTAAGGTAACCAGAAGAGATGAAAATATTAAAGTAATAACACCAGAATAAAATGAAACAACGTTAAACAATAGGAACGAGAAACATATTAAACATTAGTTATATCGACAAAGGCTTTGATAATATGCTTAAAGCGTAAATTGTGTTATAAATTATATATTAGTCTATGAGGTATGTGTAGGAATCATCCGTTTGGAAACAACCTGAACACTACTCCAGTCTAAAGAATCAGCAGTGCAAATGTCAAAGAATAAGTGGTACAGATGTAGTTAGGGATAAGAATAAGCGAATAAACGACATATTTGGGCAAGTACGAGGCACAGCAATAATAGGAGTCACCTATTTTGTTTGAAACCCAATGACACACAAAGTAGCAAGAAAAAATATAGAGAATATCAGAGACATGACATACACGGCTTTTGTGGGAAAATATACCAGATTAAAACAGTTACAGAAAGATTGTGGAGAGATCAATAACATACTGAACAAGCAATAGCAAATATAAACCTAAATGATGTGGAAAACTCAGATTGTAAGAAAACACGAACGAAATCCTAAATGAAAAGAATCAATATTCATACCTGTACGCCTCAAACTTTATGACGATTTGAAATATTTTTAGATAGCCATTACGCTTATAAGAAAAACCACTCGATCAGACTGCTTCCAAATTTCAAGAATAGTGATCTCTATATTATGTATGCTGGATGGAACTTCGTCCAGAAACCTTTTTGTGGATGGCGCGTTGCAAGAATTTTAAAGAACGAAGTATTTCAATTCAAAACTAGCCAGAAGTTGGTGACTTCCGTCAGGCTACTTTATTTTATACAGCAATGCTTCTATGCCAGAAGCTTTCTATAACAGGATTCAGCGTCGTCCTGAAAATTGGTTTCATCTATTGATGGAATTAGAAATGGCTGTAATGTCCCCACTTTAATGGTCAATAATGAAACTCGCTCTGCAATTCCATGAAGGAGTGTGGAAGTTTTCTTGGTCATATTTCTGTGTTGCATAAGGCGGTCCCTGGAAGACTTTTTAACATTTATAACATTGACTAACCGTGACAGATCGCTGAATATCCATTTCATCTCATCAGACACGAAACTTTCTTTGTTTTAGCTGCGAGTATTGTATTATGTCTCACATTCTACATGCAAATACCCTTTCATTAGACCAATTTCTTATAGCTGTAAAAAGCAGGTGTCTCCTCTTAACTCTAATTTAAATTTTGTTGCGCATTTTATGTTTCACGGTGTACTTCTTTCGTAGTAGATCATTATTTAATGTTAAAATGTTTGATGCCGAGAGTTTTCGGCTAATCTCAGCCAATTTCAAGTTCAAAATCCAAAATTAATTTTATATTTAATTAAAGATAAAGATAAGATTAATAGACATAATTGTGTATCCACTTACAAGGGTGTGCATGTAATATATTCGCGTAATTGAATGTGTGTGATTTGGTTTCGGCCTCGCGATTTCTGGGGTGAAAAGGATGGGGTTTCTAACGCTGCTAACCACAGTAAGGATGATGGTGTGTCCAACACCAGTGGATTGAATCATACAATGCGAAAAGTATTCTCATCAGGATCTTGTTGGACTCATTGAGAATCTTTCAGGATGAAGATCAGAACTGATAAAAAGCGTTTGCTATCGGCAGATTTCGGCGGAATGTGGGTGGAAGTCGGGAGCCTGTTTGGCGTAAATGGGGCAAACCTCAATTTCCATTATTAGTCTCCTTTCGACGCAACGGGTTGTTTTTTTTTGTTTTGTTTTATTTTGACGGATTTCTCCCCCGGTTAAGCTAGACAAGTTCCGTTCTCCTAGTTAATGTGAGTAATTGCTGTTCCCAAAATTCTCTTTTGTTATGGCCCTCGTTATCATTCAAAATCTTCACAGTTTGTTTTTATCTCTTTCTTTTTATATCAACTGGCTTAGCTTTTGACTTTTCCATTCAACAACGTTTGCCTTTCCCTCAACTTTAAAAACTGAACGTACTGTTTCGCCTGTCTGTAAAATACAGCGGCCGATTTTTTTTCTGTTGGATGGACGGGTCCTATTCACATGTTTTTGTCTATATTTCTGAGATGATATGGTATGTAAATTATTTACATGATTCTGACTGTTGTTCTCATCTTTGTTGCAATGTTTATCACAACCTTTCGGTCGTTGTACGCTCCGGCCTACTTCCGAAGAAGAACGGAGCGTACAACGGCCGAAACGTTGTGATAAATATGGCAACAAAGATGAGGACAATAGTCCGAGTAATGTAAATAGTGTTAAGTTTTTGTTTTAACATCTGGTTGTGTTTATAATTTAGTTAATTTGGATCACCCGTCCCTCCACATTTCATGATATGTGTCTTTTATATTTTTGTAAAAGAAAATGTAAATATCAATAGATTTGTACATGGTGTTTTAGTAGTGACTATGTGGTATTGAGGTAAATTAGTAGAATTGGTGAAAAGTAAATTGCAATGAATGAATGCGTCGCGAATCAGATTACCTAAGTTTAGGATAGTCAGTAATGACCAACCTCACCCCACTTCCACTTCGCCTTTGTACCAAAATTGTCTGCAAAAAGAACGAGGAGGAAGCTTTCTCCTCTTCCTACACTCTTGTCGAACTCTCTGCCACCGTGCGGAGAGTAACCCACGCGAGGCTATGCTGAAGGGCAGTATTGTTTGGGGAAGTAGACAAAACTGACCAAGTATATACGGGGTCTACGGGCAAATTTGGCTCAAGCTTACGGGCTCGGAATTCCTCACGTTTAAATCTGGCCTTGTACTACATCTTGCCTTGTGGGGAACTTGGTAAATAGAGAAGTACAATAAATAGACGCATAAATAAAAAATTATACATTTAACTAGGATATATTTTTCCTTACGTCATAATTTTAACTGCAGCTTATCCAGTTATATTCAAGCACATGCTAAACCAACATGACACGTCATATATTGGCCTCATTATCATTCATGAAGATTTTTTAAATACATTCTCTTTTTTTTGGCCATTCAGTAGCCTTGACTTAAGTTTTGAAATTTTTTCCCCTTCTCCTTGTCTGAAATTTCCATATTAGAAACATGCTCAATAGTTAATCTTAACAGATAAATTAAACCGTTCGTTTCTTTGCCTACAAAGCTGGAAGAAACTGCATCGGAGCCGTCAGTAAATGTAATATTACTTTATTTTTATCTGATGTAAATGCCATTATAATAAAAAGAAACTTCTTTTGTGCATACAAGCAATGTGAATATAGCTTTTTCTTTGCCAATTTTTCAGGCTATTTTCAACCCCCTTCTTAGCCATTATCAGAACGGGGATACCACGACAGCACAAAATGAGGAATTCAGAATACTTCTACGTTGATTTTTTTTTTCTTTCCCGAATTGAAAAGCTTTTCATCTTTTAGTTGTGATGCAATTCAGTCCGGCGTGTTACTGCCGTGAGCATTGAGGAACCAATCACCTAGCTCCATATAGATATCATGCATTCTCCAGAGTCGCGAATTTAATGATACGTATTCCTGCTGAAGGAAATCTGTTAATAACAGAGCTTAGACCAGCAGTAAATATTCAAATGGAAGAAAAGAACAGATGGGCTCTCTCTTCAGAAAATATTCCTGTTGAATAACATCATTGCCAAGAGCATCGGAAATGTACATGTAAAATTGTATAAATCTAATTACATAGGAAAGTATGCTTGCCAAACTGACCCGATTCTCACATGCTCCAATTCATGTATTTGTACATGAATTTTCTGTTACATTATTAGCAGATTTTGTCATACCTGCATTTCTCTGCAATTATAGGAAGTGCATATGAATGTAAAAAGATTATAAACAGTGTCCTTTTCCTAGATATTCTAGTAAAAGATCATGATAATTTTATCATTTCAGTATATATATATATATATATATATATATACACACACACACACACACACACACACACAAATGTGTGTGTGCGTGTTACAGCAAAAGGCGAAATTACCTCACATGGGTAGAGTCTATTTCAAACTAGTCCGACACCAGCCTTAGGGCAGGATCAGCTTGAAATAGATTTTACCCATGTGAGTTAATGTTGTTTTCGGCTGTAAAAAAATATATATGGTCTGTTACGGTAAACAATTTGTGGATCAGTTATAACTGTTTATATTACTAAGATCCACCTGGATTATATACCAACGAATCTATTACCTGTTCTCTCTCTCTCTCTCATATATATATATATATATATATATATATATATATATAATGAGAAAAGATTAATATTTACATTGTCTTGACTGTTGGTTTCATTTGTATTGTACATTTCCGACGTTTCGGCCGTTTTAAGCTCCGGCCTCCTTCAATGCATAAAAGTGCTGATCGAATTAATCCAGTCACTTAGCCCACAGACTTCAAAATTTCAAGAAAAATTTCCTGTAGAAGGCCGGGGCATACAACGGTCAAAACGTCGTGAATATGGCAATAAATATGTAAGTGTCTGAAAAATGTAATTACTCTAAATAATCACTGTTGTAGCGTACCTACGGACAATAATTGGTATGCCATCATTCCCATGTATACAGTGGAGAATACTGTATGTGTTGGTCGGCCGAGCGGCCTGCAGTTGGACATTCTCTTGTGCTGGTTTGGTTAAGCTCTCTGCCTCCGGGCAGAGAGCATTCTCAGACGGAGCTATGCCGAAGCGCGGCCGCGACTCAGGAAACACCTACCCGACCACGTTTTTTACAGGGTCAACGGGGAATTTTTGGCTGAGCCCCGATCTCGGGAACCCCACATTAAATTCGGCCTTGTGCCACATCTGACTTCATGGGGCGCTTGGTAGATATCGGCTACGGTATGCAGTTGGAGATTCATTGTAGAATTCATTTGATTGTATCTAGCAGTTGACTACAACAACGCACCGCTGGCGAATCATATGTGTGTGGTTCTTGCCCTAAGAATTATCGGTCATTGCTAACCTTCATGTGATTATTCTATTCCATAACCTTCCCTAGCTTACATCAGTTACAATACCTCGGTATTTATTTTCTAAAATAAATTATAGGTCATTTTGATATATGTATTGGACATTATTTTTGTTAATGTATGCGAATGTAACATGTTATCTAAATACGAAAACTTTCATTCAAGTAATAAAATCGTATTTTCCATTCGTATCATGATTTTGCTCATTCAAATGTAATTAATATGCGAATTTTTTTCTTCTGTACTTCTCGACGATAATGGCTCTTCTGAACTTCGTCATTTGTGTTTCTGCTATCTAACATAAACCCTGTTCCACCATCTATTCACGCAAGTTATTTCACTGCTTTCTATTGACCCCTTTTTTCTTCCATAGGTCCTGTTTGCGTTAAATTTTCCATGTCTTATTTCCTACTTGTGCTCCAGATATTTCCATTGTCCCGATCTTATTCTAAGTATAAGCGTCTTTCTGTTGCCATTTTCCTCAAAACGTCGTCGTTGTTCACGCGTTCAGTCTGTTATTCTCAGCATTCTCCTGTCGAACAAGCTTTCTGTTGTCTCCATACAGTTCCCCATCTTTGAGGACTTGTATTTTCTTTGTTTTTTATCTATTTTTTTCCTGTTTCTTAATACATTGATTTACATTTGGAAGACATCATTCACTACTGCAAAACACATTTGATTTTCGGTGGTGCATTTTCCGTTCCCTGTTAAAAAAAGACTTGTTAGATATTTAATTTTCTTTGTAATTTCTCGATTTTGCGTCTACAATTTGTTTTTCGCATCTTCCTTTTCCTGAGAAGAGTACATTTTGTCTTTTTAGAATTGATGTTCTTTCTTCTCAATTTATTTTCCCCAACTCTATTTCTTTTTGTCTTTTTGCGAACATTTATTTTTTTATGCTCTCAATTATTTCCATTCAGTCATTTAAAGTATTTTTTCCATACAAACAATGCATAATATTCTTGTCTACAGATTTTAGTACACGTGAACTGCAGATCAGTAAACGACAAAGTTCTGAAATCGACAGGAACATGTAAGTATACGTCGCTTTGTATTATACCAATGAATAGGTGTGTTAATAAACTCTGTTGGTTTATCTTCTTATTCCTGCGGGGTCTTTATGGAATTTGTAATTCTTCATTGAATGAGAACCTGTGGCAAGGATTGTTAGTCATTTGTATCTTGGTCGAGTCAGGTCAATTTCTCGCGAGGCATTCTGATATTTCAACAATGATTTAAGTAACGCTCTTGTCATCCCTCCCTATACACAGAGAAATATATCCCCCCACACACACATACATATGACACCAACGCAAATAGTATGTGTTCGTGGTGATATGTGCGTGTTTAGTTATGATTTTATATGTACATATTAATGAATTTCTATGTGGATTTACAGAACAAGTATCTTTATGAGCATGTGCAACTATGCACATATAAAATCCTTACCTTTATATACGCATATGAAATTATCTCTCTGGGCAAATGTAAACATTTAGTAGCAGCCAGATCTTTCTTGTAATTGCTTTAATATAGGACGAGGAATTTGACACCGAAATCAAACGACGCATAGGGATGGCAAAAGATACACGTCAAAAAGCTAAGCAACCCACTAATTAACAGCAAAATTTGAATAGAAGCGAGGGAAAGGCCACTAAAATCTTGTTATATTGATCCTCATATATGGCGGTGAATACTGGACCATATCTTCGTACATGTACGGGAGACGTGTAGCACAAGAAATGTGATTCTACAGAAGGATGCTGAAAATGCCATTGGCCGGAACGTAAGAATCGACGATGTTTTAGAAAACAAAAGAATATCAATAACAAAAATAATATCAGAGGATTTTTCAGAATGTTTCGAAAAATACATGCACTAGAATGATTGTAAAATTTGAAGGTGTCTAAAAATTACTAAATATTCTTTGCCGAACATTTCCGGAAATATAGAAATTTCCGAAAAGTTTTGTAAGGATAATGCAGATTAATGCGTATTTTTTTTATTTGTTTTTACAGTTTAATAATATTTTACGTGTTACTTAAAGCCGCAAATAGTTTCGGATTTCAAGAACTTTTTGGATATTATAATTTGCTGACACAATTCATAATAATTAGCATGTAACTGGGGGAGGAGAAATGGATTCATACATTTTCTAAGGGTATATAAGTGCATATAACGAACCAGTGTGAACTTCAAACACTGCTGTCCGATCTTCAATTCCGAGCAGTTATCCATGGCACAATCAGCATATATAAGCTGTCGCTCGTCTGTGTGCTTACCTGGTTTTAAATTGCGCAACTCAACTGATCATACGACATATAGCTGTAAGCAATTTTCCTTGATGGAAAGTTTCAATTGGTCTGACTTTATAGAAAGTCACATTATATATGTGTAGTATTTGCAATATGCAATCTTGCTGAAGGCGATATTTTTTGCTTCCCCAACATGCATAGAATAATTACGAAATCATCAAGAATCAAAGATTCTAACATGCTGTAAAATTAAATAACACCCAAAAATAAGATATTCTTTCGTAAATAGTGCTTTTTATTTAGGCATTTCCTTTTTATCTTGTGTGGTTTTCATTCTTTAAACTTTATTTTGTTATGAGGGATGCGTATATAAGAAACATTTTAGAAAATGCCTATCAGTTTGAAGCTCTTGGAATAACGTTTTTGGATGTATTCAAAGAAAATATCTTGCGTTTTTCTATCTTTGTTTCAAAACAGGTTATAAATTATCTGGGCATAATTGTCGAATTTATACCGATTTGAATTATTCATCGTTTTCAGCAGAAGAATTCGTATTTTAACAATAGATTTTTTTTCTTTTAGAAAATGTTTCAATTCTTACGAAAATCAATGACCGAAATTTGGCAAATTTTGCTCCAGCGAAACTTTACATATTCAGATTTTAAACGTGGAATATGTTTTCTGTCGATTTATCAAGAATAACGATGAATGCTTCACTAAAATATTTATATTCAATTTTTTAAACTTAATTTGTTTTCCTGTTTCTTGTATGTTTACTATTTGTATAATGCTGACATTCACTGACAAGACACAGTTTGAAAGATTTTAAGAAATGCTTGGAACTTTAATAAATACATTTGAAGAGAGAAGTGCATGACCAACATAACATTACTAATATCAAACAGACTACTCAGAATGAAAGTCATATAAAATTGAACATAGACATTAGTTCGTCTAAATCTAATATGTCTATAATAAAGCACACGTTTTCCTATATATGACACAGTGCAAAGAAAGACTGCAAATTCTGGAAGCTGTTGTGAATAAAGAACAAAAAGCCAAGATTAAATAAGGGGAACTTATATTGAAGTGTTAAAAATATCTGCACACAAAATTTATTTTTCACCGTTCATATGATGTCATCTTAAATGAGGTGAAATAGATTCCATCAAATGCGAAACGCTAGAAATAAAAACCCGATGCGTCACCACAGACAGAACAATCCTTGAAAACGAATGGAATATCATTCAGAAGTTCTTAGGGGGAAAATGTATGTGCGTTAAAACAAAGAAAAAGCATATATAATTAAATTATAATATTCGGGAAGATCATTCACGCGGTTCGTAATTTAGACGTATTAATGTTTTTAACGACGGGATATACGTAAGATGATGACGCGAAATACAACAAACAATTAAATGTCAAAGGAAATTTTAGTGACGCTTGACTTCTAGCGGTGAATTGCTGAAGAATTGATTTCGAAGGACTTAGAAGATTACAATTCAGAAATTAAGTTATCCACCATTAGTCTGTAATATATTGTTGTATATCATATCTACCTGCGAGTGATATTGAAAGAAGGATATGTCTTTCTAATAACGTGTATAACTTTTGAGATCATGTGTTACTTTTCTTTCGTCTGTTGTTGATGCAGCGGAAGCTTGTGGAATGACATACGTTTCAGTAACTTCGCACGCGAAAGGCATTTTGACTTATCTGCCATTACACTTTAGATTATTTCAGGCAAAATTACTCCAACTTGGATGACCGCTGGTGAGTGGAACTGGTAAATACTTATTATATTGAAATCTGTCTCGTCTGGGGAAATGTTACGTGTCTTGAAGCGTAACTGCTATCATCTTCTAATGTCAAATAGGTTGCTAGAACCCTGTTTTCACCGTCAATCCCTACTGCTTGACTTGGACCTTAAATGCATTATCCTAATAAGATAGTATGATCGGTCAAATGTCAGGGCATCTCGGTGCACGAAGAACAAGAAAATGGCCGTGTCGCGTAATGCCATTCAGTGGCGTTATGTCTAGATGTGCTCCGCTACACTGACGTAAAGAAGCTAACGAATTAAAACTTTCAACAGATTTGGTAGACTTGTCAGTTTATGAGACATTTATTTCGTGCCTGGTCATTTCCGGATAATATAATAAAATGTCTTGAAGGCTTAGTCTTAAAACATTGATTTTTGGTTTTCGTTCAACTCGTGAAATGTAAATCAAACACCAGTGAAAATCATGACAATAGGCGAAAAGAAAAATTTTTAAAATACCAGTTGATTATTAGCTGAAACGATTTACTTGCTTTTGATTTTAACAAGCGATCTTCATGAAATAAAATCAATATTTTGAATTTGTAAAAGAACAAGTGTTTACATTAACTTATCTTTGTTCGATACGAAAAATGACATTGTCTCATGCAGTCAAATCAGCTAATTTCTGGCTCAACATAATCATTTTTCTCACAAATTGTTGCGCTTCTGCGTTTATTTAATATATATATATATATATATATAATGTGTGTGTTTGTGTGTATTTAGGTAGCAATACCTCTATTATACAGCTTTCGTTAAAGACGACTAACAAGTTGCTGAGATTAAGACTTTTATTTAATTTTTCTTGGGTTCGTACAAAGTTGTCTTTTTGGACACAGTGTGCAAAAACTGCCGAAATGTTCCGCATTACCGAGCACTTTCGGCTAGACTTTTTGGGATATACAAAGGCTTTATTTTTACTTTCAACTGAATGTTTGGATTGTGTTATCTATATATCTAGAGGTATAGGAATGTTTTATTTTCCAAATACTGTCAGCCTATTGGGGTTGTGTTCATAGATAATATTAATAAGTGTTGGCTTTTTTATTTTTAGTACTATTAGCTCTTCCTTTATTTTTACTCATTTATTTTAAATGTGGATGAGGTTATTATGCCTGTATTTTCTAATAGTATGTGTCAGATGGTGTCTGGTAGGTATTAGTTTTGTGTTTTTAAATGAGTTCTAAAAAAACCTGCGGTCGGACAGGAGTAACGTAAGTCGTCGAGATAGGCGTGTATTAATGCGACAGATCTAATTATAATTTTGGTTTGACACCCCCCCATATATATATATATATATATATATATATATATATATATTATCTGACTATTAGCACGTGTTTCAACACGAGCGTACCAAACGCTAGTATCTCCAAACGCACGTGTTGTGTATAATTAAAACCACTGCTTTTTAAAAATGTTCTTTACTTACATGCTTGTTTGACGGAAATGATATTGGAGTGAAAACTCTGACATGAGATCACTTCTAAATTGTAACATAATCAGTAAATAGAAAACAAATCAACATATATTTTTAATGTTATATATATATATATATATATATATGGTTCAAGTTCTTTGTACCACGATGATGGTCAAAGATAGAACCAATGAAGAATAACTCGAACACAGGTATGGAATAACACAGATATATTACAAACAGAAATATATACAAAGAAGTAGAACTATTAGTAATGACTATCAGATTTGGTTAGAGTGAACGATTTTGTCTCGACAAGTATCACTATTCCAATGTTCTTACAATAAATCACCTCTGATCCCTCCTGAGGCGCTGTATTTATAATGTCCGGAATAGTCCATTATTATTATGGGGAAGTTCCCATAACACACACACACACATATATATATATATATATATATATATATATATATATACACGCATGTGACCGAGTTCGATTTCTGACCCTGAGACGCGGATTCGAATCACAACATGGTCGTTTTTTCATGGCGATTTGCAGATGTTAGCGGTTTTCAGGGAGATCCCAGCGTGCGGCAACGTTTAAAAAGTGCCTGAAAACTATACCAATGGTTGACGCATCCCTCTTGAGTGAAAATTCTGGGGACCGTCGATAGCTGTGCTAGCACGATGTCATAGATCATCGTCACCAAGCGTTTGAGCGTACTGACGTTTCTGGGAGAGAGTGCGTTTCTAATGTCTGTTCGGTGTCGTTGCTAGATGAACGAGGTTGGCTTTGTGGGTGCTGAACAAACACAAATGCGTCTGAGCGGGCGTCTGCAAATGGTATTGTCTACCTGTCGTCTTAGACGAGTTTTCAGCTATTATATATAATTTATGAAATGAATTAAATCCGACATACTTAATTGGGTTGGCTTAAAGTTCATTTTAGATGGATGCTCATATTCGAGAAAAAGCTGTTTATTTATCCAATATTTTTCTTTCATTAGATTTACCGGCCTGAATATTCGAGAGATCTTGTCAGAAAATATGCGTCGTCCGACAAGATTTGAACCTGCATCCCCCATAGGGAACCGTCATTAGATATGACGTGCCTAACAGTTCCGTCAACGTAGGACTTCCGCGTAAATTAAGCCCGAAATAGATAATGTATTTTAAATAGCACTATTAAAGTTTTCAGTAATCCGTTATCTCATTTTGTATTTGAATTTTAAAAAATGCTGTCAATTGACTATGGTCATCGTTCTTATCGATCATATGTATCTATAAAATCCGCACGTTTATACACATGCAAAAAATTCAAGTTGCTTTTTAAAATATCAGTGTTTGATGATTTTGTACTAAGCTTTACCATTTATGATTAGTAAATATAGTTTTTACTTGAAAAATAATATTATATAAAAGAATGAAATTAATACAGAGATTTAAATTCTAATTAAAGTAAAAAAGAAAATTAGTGCATTATGCAGCGAAAAACTATTTTATTCACAAAAACATTAGTGACCGCCAGAGATTTTATTCATAAAGCAATTAAATTTTTTTCTCATTAAAAAATTATATATAAATATATAATTTTACATGTATTATTTTAGGATTCAGTACTGATTTCCGGTAAGGAGGATGTAAATTCTCTAAGGAGTTCTGCTTTTGACTAATGTAAACATGAATGTATGAAATTAAATTTCTGGAAATTTAATAAAATTAAGTCAAGGTATGAAATATGATACATACATACATATATATATATATATATATATATATATATATATATATATATATATATATATATATATATATATATATAGTGTGTGTGTATAATACAAATATATTTAAAAAAAATAAAAAATAATTTCATTTGTGATTAAGTACTGAAAATTGAATTAAGTTGGGAAAATTATTAGATGTTTTCAAAAAATTTATAATCAATGTCCCGTCAAAAATAATCTTTACCCCCGCTGCCACCAGACAAACACGACTTTTAACCAAAATTTCGAACGTGCTAGAAAAGATTAGAACATTTAATAAAATCTCCAAGTACTGCCGTTTTTACTCTTAAGAACAACATAACCATTTTGATAATAAAACATTGTTTTTGTCATGCTTGTAACTTTATTCGTCATAAAATGCTCCTTTTTCAGTGGATGAATTGAAATAGATACATACATAACAATAGCAATTCCAATACGTGTGCACACTAAAAATAAGGTTCATAATAATACTAATAAAGAAATAATCTCGGTAAAAATAAACCAATGAAAAAAGTATTGAAAATTATATGGTACTCTGTAAGTAACTTTTACATATATTCCTGCCAATAAAAGCAATTTTTTGTCAGTCAGTTGCACAGCATCAAGTTAAATTTAATAAAATTTTGCATTCAATCGAATTCAATGTCGATTGTATTCTTTGTGCAATCAAGAACTATTTCTCTGCACAGCATTCGTTTTAACTTCTTTTTTTTTAGTTCCGTTCGACGTTGGGAAATTTTATGTCGTAAAATTCAATAGAAAATTTAAGAAGAATTCCAACATTTTGCGTACATTTGACAAGCTCAATTGCTGTCGGCGTTTAGAATACATAACTATTCTGTCTAACAATCAGAGTAAATTAAGTAGCTGATGTGTATTTACTAAATCTTACAGTGATAAATCGAGTTAGACAAACACTGAAGTGTTTTACATTGAATTTTGGGCTAATTTCCTTTTTGAATTTTTCTTTTTATAAATTGCTAATTTCTGTTCAGATTTCTCATTATTTTCTCTCTGAATACTGTTCGATAAATCTTCAGGGAATTTAACAGGAGTCATATAATACTGGACCTAAAACAA
The DNA here is from genome assembly GCA_964036315.1 of Acanthosepion esculentum. NCBI lineage: Eukaryota > Metazoa > Mollusca > Cephalopoda > Sepiida > Sepiidae > Acanthosepion > Acanthosepion esculentum. Next base: position 59,322,151 of record OZ038486.1, on the reverse strand, counting down.
TTCATCCGGGTGGACGAAATACAAGGTTCGGTTAGAAATTCCAACGTAAATCACCTAAAGATGGTCGAGAATATGATTAACATTCGGAACACTGTAAATAGTGTAATTAGTTATAATATCACCTCTCAGAAATAAAGGCATTTACATTGTTTCCCCTGCTTTCCTGATATTTATTGCCATATTCACGACGTATTGGCCGTTGTACGCTCCGGACTTCAAGTGATCGGAATTTCGAACTGAAACGTTTATTTTGTTCTCCAGGTTATAGTGTTGTAGTTCCACCTGCCGTGCCTCAGGCTGATTTTTGCCAAAGCTCTGTCTCACACCCTCTGAGATGATTTCTTGTAGATATAAATTGACCCGTTAATAGGAAAGTCGCCTTCATATGTACGTTACTCCATCCAATTCTTCGAAATAAAGATGATCTCACTCAGTTCAACCAGATTTGTGATCCTGGACATGGTGAGTTTGTTCACCAAGGTACCTACGAAATATGCACTATCGGTAATCAAAGACTGACTGATTGGCTTCGGTCTAAAACAGACTTGTATACTAATAGATAATCTGATGGAGATGCTGACGTTCTGTACACAAACAACAAACTCTGGAATGGAATTAGTCATATTGACAGGATCAAGGCTTTGCAATGGGCTCGCTATGATTAGCAGCAATGGAAAATATATACATAATACATCGAAGAAATGACATTAAAATCCAAATCACTAAAGCCAACCCTATGGCTGTGATACGCATATAACAGCTTCAAAATCTGGGCTCACCAAGAAGAAGTCCGGCTATTACTGATACAGTTGACAATGGAGAGAGAAAACGACAACTCACACCTAGAGGTACTAATATCTCGAACAGAGCATGGGTTCAAGATATCGGCATACCGCAAGTCCACATTCACCGGACAATACCTCAACTTCAACTCCCACCACCATAAACTGTAAAGAAAGATTACACCCAGGTAAAGCTTCGGTCTGCCTACCCAATGTGTAGAGATTATCGGAAAAAATACAAAAGGTCTGTGGTCCATATAATATCAGGACGACGTTCAAAAGGAGTCGACACTCACAGACACCATTTCCGAATAAGAACCCCGCCTTAAAGGAGAACATACCTGACGATTTGTGTACGCCATCACGTGCAGCTGTTTTAAGATAAAGGAGAACCCGGACGCCCCCTTATGATAAGACTGCAAGAGCATAGTAAAGCCGTAACACAAGGAGAAATAGAAAAATCAGGCGTTGCTGACCGCATGTGGAGAGAAAAGGGAGCCTGTCGGATGATGTTGAAATAATAGAGAATATCACCGGAAAATCGACCAAGCATAGAAATAAATATAATATTGGAACCAGTAATACGGAATGTTAGAAAAAAGCAATAACAATAAAAAAATTGCAATATGAGCACTGGTAAAAAAATAATATGAAATATTTAGGTTTATAAGTCCCAAAAATTGATACACTGATTTCCTTAAGGACAAATGGCCCAGTGGATAAAAGCGGTGGTAGGATACAGTGGCATGACCCAAAGAGTTGTGAGTTCAAAACTTTGAAGAGTTGAGTTAGGGGAGATAACTAAAATATCTGGTAGAGGCATGGCACGTGGAAAGTGATCAATTGACACTGGTGGCCAAAATAAAGGGTTCAGTTCGAAATTTCAGTCATATGAATAAGGTTGGAGCGTACAAAAGCCAAAACGTCTTAAATATGGCAATAAAGATGACAACAGTCCGAACAATAAAAATAATTACAATATCTCTGTCAGATATATAGACAGATATTAATACATACAGATAAATCACAATGAGACTTCAGCAGTAGTACAAAGAAAAGAGAAACCTTAGTGTTAGGCGTGAAAAGCCGTAACGGCGATGTCATCAGGTAGATTATTAACATTTTAAGAACTACACCAGCTATTTTCCAACCTTATATAGCCTAGTCGATTTAATCCTTTGTCTGCGAAATCAGTGACGTAGTAATTGTGATTTCAATACTTTGTCTGGTAGTATAGATTTAGACATCGGGGCCATAGTGTGAGCGGCATAAAACAAGTTGAAGACGAGACAGCTTTTAATATGGACAGACGAAGGAGGAAGATTTAACACACTTTATTATGGGCACCACCCGATGTAGTCCAGACGTACAAAAACGAGTGATAATAATACGTGTAAAAAAAATTAACTATAATTAGATGGAAATGCTTATAGCATGAATGTATTCAAATAGTACGAAGAACTGAGTTAAATTAATGAAAGGTTCCCTGTCCCTCCATTTGGCAAATAATACTAAGCAAACGAGCAGAAAATGAAGGAAGGAAGGAACTATTGACAATTTTCGGGCTAAATTCTTAGTATTTGTACTTTGAGCTAGTGAAAATCTTTATCCATCGCAAGTGGCTACAAAACCAATACATTGACCTCATAAAATATGTCATGGAATTAGATAGTGTCGGGTGATCTTGACAAGATATGGATGTTACTATCGACATTATACAAAAGATTTTTCAGATCAATCGTTTAAAATTAGTTCGAGCAACGAACTTTTGAGGTGGCAGAATCAGAAAGAACTGTACCAAATTGTCTCTCTCTCTCTCTCTCTCTATATATATATATATATATATATATATATATATATATATATATATAGTGTCTGCGCGTAACAATTGAGGAGCAATGTGCAAATTAATGATGACTCACCCGGTGCGGAGCAAACTTGGTCCCGTTCATGTGTACTGCTATCGATGAGAGTTCGTATCTATAATACATCACATATATCTTCAAGAATGCTTTCTTCATTTTAAAAATTCATTTTCAATTTTGAAAATCGCATTTTTTTAATTCAAACTACATTTATAGTATAATAGCAATTAAAAGGTTATAAAATTAAATAACAAAGTCGTAATGCAGTTTTTTTATGTTACGATTTGGAGCATATCTTTGGTAATAGCTTGAGGAAAAATAAATAAAAATATCCGATACGTTTGACGACAAATAAGCAAACTCTGAAATTACTGATCGAATCTACGAACTGTCATGGATTACTCAACCCTCCCACAATTTACAAAAAAAAAATTGTACTTTGAGAAATTGCAGTAAATATGGAACATTTATGAGGTTAATATACGGATAACTTTCGTTAGGTGTTCATAAATTATACACTGTTCAATTATTAACCTTAACACCGAACTATTTAAAATGCAAAATTGTACTTGGATTAAACGAAAATAACTTACAATATAATACATACAGTGTAACCCGGATATAAGAGAGTTGTCGGGACCGGAGAAGAAGTATCTTATATCCGGCTTTCTCTTATATCCGGCTTTCTCTTATATCCGGCTTTCTCTTATATCCGGCTTTCTCTTATATCCGGCTTTCTCTTATATCCGGCTTTCTCTTATATCCGGCTTTCTCTTATATCCGGCTTTCTCTTATATCCGGCTTTCTCTTATATCCGGCTTTCTCTTATATCCGGCTTTCTCTTATATCCGGCTTTGGTCTATTATATATACATTAACACAGGCTCTAATTTTGGACCAGAGAAAATCCCTCTTATATCCGGGTTATACTGATTACTTATAATAAATCCCTTCTTCGAGTCTACAAGTAGAACATAAATGTTTACTTTCCGCAGCAGCAATGGATATCACATGAAACTCAAACAAGAAATACTGAAATGACCAAGGTGTTGACGTTTCACTCTACATCGAAAAAAAGGTTTTTAGGTTATCATCCGGAGACTACTATCAATAGCGTAAAGAGCTGAAACAGACATTACAAACGTACTTTCCTGAAAAATTGTACAATATAGACACATTTCATAAATTCCAACCGAAATTAACACAGGCTTTGCGGTCAATCAATGCCGATTGCTTCTATATAAAAGTTCTAAAATTATTACAATTAAAATTATTTGCACAGAAATTTCGAAAATTAATTTTATTACGTATCCTTCTGGCGTATTTTTAAAATTGTCTTTTTGTACTTTATATATATATATATATATATATATATATATATATATATATATATTCATATATATTCTGAACATAGATTATCAGTGGTGTAAATGTTACCGGCACCGAATAATAAATACAAATCCCAGTCGACTGAGTTAGGTTTATACATGTGCAGATAACCTTGAGAAATATAAGGAAGCGTCTCCCCCCGACACTTGTCATTATAGGTTAAAATTCGGGGCTGTAGCTGTCAACCAGTTGAGCGGGAGGGCATCTTTGCATTCAAAAGCATGTGTAACCCTACTGTAGCATATGTTTGTTGTATCATCATGATAATTTTATTTAAAACTTGTATTTTATTGATTTCACATGAAAATTTGAGAATCCTCTCTCAGTGAAAATTTCCCTTACAAAATTAGATTTTATAATTATATTTCTCACATATGGAGAGCACAAGTTTAAAGTAATATCTCTTGGCGGTATTTTGAACACTTGGAATTATCAACATGAAAGAGTTTGATGTAAAATGCTATGCCTTTTCATTGAATTTATTAGAAAATCAATATAAGCAAAATACAATGGCGAGACTCGCAGTTTAAAAAGCCTGAAGGCATTTAAAAATTAATTAAGTTTTGACATTAGATAAGGATGAACATGTCTATAGAAAACTGTGGACACCTCAAACTTAAACGGACTTACAAAGATATTAGATAAAGTCTATATAATCACTAATGTTTGTAATCCGAAATAGGGGTTCAGTTGCGAGGGGAATCTAACCTGATTTAGTATCTGAATCTATACAACTGTATCCTTTATTGCTCATGAGAAATTTGTGATTTACAGATATTAAATTTAACTCAGTTTATCTGGAATATCAGGTAACGTTTGTAGCAATCATGAGAGTAAATCTGAATTGATGAGTTAAAAGTAAGTCTTGAATCTCGTCCAAATGAATCGATGTTTAATGTTAGGTATGAATATCTTTCTTTATTTTAAAAGTAAAATAGTATTTCTTCTCAAAAGATTATATTGTTTGCAGAGAAAATAATTTGAAAAGAATTAGACGTACTATCAAATAAAATTGTTAATTTGTTATTCATATTTTTTCTACAAACCTTTTTGATGCAACCGTTCTTGAAACAAAAAATCGATTGAAGCTGAATTTTTTCAACAATTGCAGTAATATTTTTAAATTATATCACTCCGCTAAAAGCAAGATAATAATTCATTAATTTTCCAACCCAAGCTGTGAAAAATCAAAGATTAAAAACTGAAAATATTATAATGACAAATAAATAAAAGAAACACATTTTTATTGATGGCGATTCAATTGTTACTGTCCAGCGCCTCGTACAATTGGAATTGTAAGTGCTAATCTTTTACGAATAAATTTAGAACGGCTGGAGGAAAACAAAAATAAAAACCGCGAAGCAAAGCACAGAAAAAAACTACGATTATTGCTTCATCCATCATCAGTCTGACATCACAGTACTACGTCTTTGACGGGGTCTTTTCCAATGAATACATCAATCATCCTTCGAGACTCATTGTTAATTAATCAAATAACTTGACATGCATATTCCCAGTTTTTCTTTTCTTTTTAACTTTCAGTTCTAGCTAAGAATAATATTCAGCAAAAAACGGAAAATTTAAAAAAGAAATCGTATGAAAGTCAACATCACTGTCAATGTATACTTATACGTTAGTTTATCTGTGTGTGCATGTTTTTTTTATTTTGTTAAATAAAATTTAAGAGACAACTTCACACCGCATTCTGAGAATTCTGGAGACAAACTTTTGCAAATCTAGATTAATGAAAATTTGTAACATTTTATTATATATATATATATATATATATATATATATATATATATATATATATATATATATATATATATATATACTTAAAACTACTAATCACTGTGTACTAAACTCTACAGTCTATCACTTATAACATTTTTCACAGACATGAGAAATCACTATGCTCTTTCTGCATCAATGAATATTAGCTTGGATTTCGTGTGTTCAGACCTTTGCAGAGCCATCTGGAATACAATTTTGCACAATGGAATATTGGTGTCGTTACGGCTGAAAGTCATTCATTTTTCTGTGTTTATTAAACGTTAAGAAAATATCGAAGCATGAATTCATTGAAACCAAATTTTCTCTGAGTCATGTTCGTAGAAGATGCCATTTTCTCGAAGAGTTCAGTAGTTAGAGGTGTTGGGAAACTGAGAAACATAATTATTTGATTTCCCGTAGTATGTAGGGGTGTCACATTTTCAGTAGTCCACAGTCTGGAATGCTATTTCTTGCCTACGTGTGTAAGTTTATTTTCTCGGGAGAAATATAAATATTTGTATATAATTTGGTGTATTACATAGCGTTTTCTTAGAACAAAGCATGTTTGTCATTTCTTTTCTGCTATTCCGTTCCGCCAATGTATTAAAGTGTTATATCATCGACATAGTAATTGCCAGAATAGGGACAATGCAACCGAATTATCCCTTCTAGTACTGGCATTATCCAAGATAATAATTTCATCGTGTCAGTTTATGGATTCGATTATAATCATTTTTATCAGAACAGTTATAAAATCACATACAAAAACCAGTGAATTAAATTTACTTCAGAAATGTCAATAAACTAAAAATAACCGGCTTTATCAACACTTGAGATAAAGTGAATGAATATTGATGCGAATACAGTTGTATACTCTCTGCTAGATTGTAATGACTTAACATTTTTAAAAGGAAACGAAATCAATAAAAATGTGCTTAACAGATAAAGATCCCATGGCCGTATTACTATTTTATCTTTACTTTTTAATATAGTAAGACAAAATCCTAAGATCTATTGTTTACGAGAACGTTCAAAAACACCGACTCTATAGTTTAGAAAACCCGCCAAAACCTGAAAATTAAATGCGACATAGGTCTGGAGTAGTCATTGCAGAATAAAAAATAGTAATGCCAAATGGAAACATTTTAACTAAAGTAAAAGTTACCCTTTCGATCATATAAATTTTGCAGATCTCAGAAACAAATTTTAAATAAAATATCAAAACAAAAAATATAACCATAGTTCATTCAGATATGAAAGCGTTATTATCTCGCATCTGTAACTGTTCAATGTGAGACGAGTTTGATGAAAGTAACGGGCGGCCATTATACGACTCGAGTCGGCAGATCGCTTTACGGTTACATGAAAGACATCATTTTTTAACAACTTCCTTTTTTTGCGCAGTTCAAAGATCCCTCCATAATTAACAGAGGCGGAAGGATATAATTTCTGGAACAACAAATCACGACTTTAGGAGTTGCTTCTGCTATTTTATAGAATATAAAAGATTGTCGTTCATTTAGCCAGATGAACATGTATCTCTACTTTAACTAGAAGTGTAGTAAATAATGTGAAAATATTGTTAGAAATAGACGTTTCATCTCCTGGGATATTATTTGGTCAGATCTGTGGATGCCATGTTGTCACTCGGTATTAGACTTTCAATGCCTTCATCTTTGAAATCCATGTGTATCCAAAATTTTGTCTATGCTTACAGAATTGGTTATGTAATGAATATAGTCAACAACAAAACACTATCCATTCGTCAGGTCCAGTCTCTGTTGCAGTTCTCGGAAACGTCTATAGAGAATATGTAACATTCTGAAACCCGTCATCTCAACAAATAGAAATTTCGTACTGGACACGTTCACAAAAATGAATGTACTCGCAGATATTTCATCGTTATTACTTTTTTTGCGTATGTATAATTATTGATATGTTGCAAGATGGCCGATGATTTTAAAAACTGTTTCCAATTATTTATAATTGCCTTGCATGGATTCATGTAATCGGTTTCCTAATGGAGGATGTTATCAATTTATATTCTTTCCTTCTCCGTATATTTTCTCAAACAATGCGTTCACAGTCGTTTATTTTTCTCTCGCTCTTATGTGTCTGTGCCTCCGTCTCGCACCATAAGCCAACTGAAATAATGTGTAATAAATGAACGATATACGTATATAATTGAAATACACCCATACACCGGAACACACACATACATATACATACACACACACACACACACACACACACACACACACACACACACACCCATATATATATATATATATATATATATATATATGCCTCTGGAAAATTACATTTATTGTATATCATCTTGTAAAATTATAAAACAAAGTATCAATTCTGATCTAGATTTTGAGTTCACAATAAAAGCCTCAATATTAAATTACTCAATAAGTCGATCAACATTATAATCGGTGGATATCACTCATTATACGACATGCACATTTGTGTAAAATGTTGTTTTTCCGTATATATTTGGATATATACTGTCAAGTGTTTTAAATTATTTATGAATAATATTGCGTTCAACTTTATATTTTCATGCGGAATTTATAGTATCATAATTTCACATAAACCAAAAACGCATAGAAACGTATGATATAGTATGTTAAGATAATTTTGCATAGTGTTTAGAAGTGCAGACCACGAAAATGTTAGCTTGTGATTCGTCTTCAGTTCACGCGAAAATGATGAAACTTTGTTCAATATACTTCGAATAAACAAAAGAAAAAACAAAAAAAAAACTAATATATGCATGTTATTCGGTACTGACGGAAAAGGATGTTATTAGTGTGTAAAAGCTGTTTTTATTAGAGAAAAGCACTTAGACGAAAATATGTTTATTAATCGAATGTTCTGTTTCCTGGATAGAATTCCAAGACAAATCTCTTACGGCAAAGATAATATATTTGTCTTTCTGTTAGCATTACAAGAAAGATTCGAGGTTATTCCCGTCTCATGTGCAGAAATGAAAAAAAGTATAATGTATTTTTTAATGTCTACGCTTTCGTTCTACAGGTATTTGTACTGTAAAGCTAGTAAGAATATAAATATGGCATATTTGACTTTACTCTGTCTATAGTAATCTGCTTTAATAATTAACAGATATCAAAATGTTGCTACTTCATCGTGAGTAGAAGCTTGCCGCAAATAAGCTCAAACATTTGATGATTGCGTCACTGCGTGAAATTGATAGTCACGGGGAAGCCGTTTCTCTTGCAGGTATGTTATTAATTGTTTCCCTGCAATGACTGAAGGGATTTTTCTTAGTGAATTTCATAGTGTCGATTGTGAAGCATTTTGTCGTAATTTGCTACATTTCATTGTTGTTCTTATTTTTCTTTGCCTTTGAGCGTTCTTGGTCAGGGTTATTTTTGTTTACATATGTTCATTCTTCCACGACCTGCCGTGTCTCTGCAGGACGCAGACAACCATGCGCAACTTACTGTCGTTTGTATCTCTTATCAAAATTTCTTTCTTTTTTTTTTACTGTTCATTTACGTAAGTTAGCTCCGTTCATTTTGCCTTCAGTATATCTGGAGTGACATATTTTCAAGCCTCCCCACCCACATTCCATATTCTTCTAGAAATATCTGTTATATGCAATTCTAAGATGTCCTTTCTCATTTCTTAAAATTTATTCCGTTCTGACATGTTGGTTCCAATAACAGATTCATTATACTTCTCCAGAATCACATCTATTGGCTCATGTCTTCTCTTCATTTGTGAGGAAATCGTCCAGCATTCTCTACCATATACGAAGATTGATGTTACGCTGCTGTTCAGCACACTTTCCCGTTTCTATTAAAATATTCATATTTTATAATACTGAGCTTTTGGAAGGTTTTTCAGTTGTTCCAATTCATCTTCATATTGTCTAGTAACATTTTCCATCCTCTGTTAAGACACGTCCAAGATATTTCAGTTCATTGATTTTTACGTCTCCATTTCGTACCTCGCTTCTTCGGCTACTCTGCTTGTTGATAAACATATATCCTGTCTCTTTAAAATTTATGGTTAGTCCTTTCTTTGCGCTTTCCTTTACTCATCGTTTTTGTTCCGACGGTTTTCTTTGTCTCTCTAAACGCTGTTTCATCTGCATGTCATATGTTAAGATTGTGTAATGAATCGTAATATGACTTATTGTTTTCTTAGGATCACCTCGCTGTATAAATATTCAATAAATGCTGTGATAATACATCTTGCTTTACGAACCTTTCTATTTTTGCGTACTTACTTAAATAATTTTCTTTCCGTATGCAAGTGGCATGTTCTCGTCATAAGATCTGCACGGTTCTAATATATTCCTTGAATAAAGGAAGTTTTCGTAACAGTTTAAATATGACTTCAAGCGGTAACTTGTCGAGTAAATAGTAAATGAATTATCTCTGCATATAGATATACACTTATAATTATCCCGTACCTATGAACTATAATGGGGATGTCCCAATTCATATAAATACAGTAGTATATACTTCATGTGGTCCTCCACTTGGAATTCACTTCCAAGATTTTTTACAAAATAAATATTTGGAATTCACTTCCAAGTCTGCTGGTCAAGATTTCTGCCTCCGGGCAGAGAGGCTCCCCAGACGAGGCTAACAATTACTCGACCACGTTTTTTACGAGGTTAACGGGGAATATTTGCCCAAGCATACTTGCTCTAATACCCCACAGTAAACTTGGGCATCGTGCCACATCTGATCGCATGAGGGCGCGTAGTGAATATCTCCACTTAGGATACACTTGCGATTTACCTTGTTTCACTTCTAGTTCACCACTTTCAGTTGATTACTTACGACACACCGCTAGCGAATCATGAATGTTGTTCCTTTTATAAATATTATCGATCCATTTCCAACATTCCTTTTGATTATTCTTATTCAATAACCTTGTCCTAGTTTACAACACTTATAAAGAAATTATACTGAGGTTCAGCCTGCGCAAGATCTAGGAGATATTTGGAAGAGGGTTACGTTAAGAGACAGTTTATACAGATACAAAGGTAACGCTTAACTTTAGCCTTGAACAGGTTAACATTATAGTGATCTGGGAAACATCCACTTGGGAGTCTTTTCCACAGAGCAGTGGTTTGAGGGAAGAAGCTGGTCGAGTGAAATTGATTTGTCACCGATGGTGTACAATAAGTGGTATGGCGAATCGTAAACCATGAAGATTAGACTTGGCGGAAACAAGGAATTTGGTTCGTTCGAGTACTTTCCATGGACGTAGCGATAGAGCAGCGAGAATCTCGCCACATCTCGTCTATGATTCGAGGGTGGTAAATAATTCGTCATCAAAAAACAAGCGGAGGCGTTTCGAACTATATCAAGAATGAAAAGTGAGGACTGAACAGCTCCCGCCCAAATATGACCTTTGGATATTCAGGTTAGAACGATGAATAATGTTCTTCACCTGAAAATTGTTGGTGAATAAATGTTCCAATCTTGATTCGTGCAAATTCTATAGGCTTCAAAATAGTTAGCAATTTTTGCTTAAGATATACAGAAATTGTATAGTATTTGTGTCGAATACAATTCAGGAATTGTAATAGGCACACTTGGTTGTGTGTGGAAATGGAGACTATGAAGGAACATATAAAAGATATTAATATTACAATATATTATAATTAGTGATGCCGATTAATCACTATTGCAATGTAGGATAAATGGAGTCTATTTTGACATTAATGGAAACGTCAGGAGAAAATATAATTTTTATACGTTTTTGATTGAAAGGAAATATTTGTTTTATTAGCGACTATTTATTTCCTGCTTCCATAAGTCGATATTTCTAGAAACTGTATTGTAATTCCAATTTCTACTTTAAAGAATTGAGAACGATTGTTACTCTATTGCAAAGTAATGTCTTTAGAAGACTGACACTTTCAGATTAACTCTACCATTGCAAATGTGAAATTATACATTTTACATGATCAGATATATGGTCGCTGCCTGTCGAACTTTATAAAGATAAAACTATTAACTAAGTAACATGAACAAGGCTTTAAAATGATCTGTAAAAAATATAGATCCTTGACAGAATCGAAATAAAACTATGCAATCTTGTCAGCATTTACTTGGCATTTCATCTCCAGTCATTTTCGCACAGATGTAATATAACTTCTCTATATATTTTTGTAAATATTTCCATGGTAATTGTTTTGATTATCTTTCCTCGTTGTCACTACGACTGTACAAAGTAAATTGCAGAACTATATTGGCAGGTCCGTTCTATCATTTTCTTATTGAAAGTGATAAAAATATAAAGGTATAGTCTACGCGTATATTCTACAATTGTATGTGGAAGTATCTTTCGACCTGTTGCCTTCCTCTCAGATATGGTCTTAAAAAATTTAAATGAAACGTTAATCTTCATCTACTTTCTCTTGAAACCGTTTTGCTTATATATATATATATATATATATATATATATATATATATATATATATATATATATATAAAGGAATAAGGTGTCTCTACCGACACTTGTTTGAACATCGATCGCCAGTGAGGCGATCCCATTATCGAATTAAGTAGACCACCTGACCATAGAGCAAATGCATAATTAAGATGTTGCGTGACATCTAATTAATCGTTATTTCTAATCTATCCTCTATTAAAATAAGGACCGCTATTCTCTACTAGTAACGATACTATTTCTCTATTCAGATTACTATACGGTGGTTACTTTTCGAGCGATTATTATCGAGCAAGTATTGTTAGTGCGAAACTAATTAGTGTTGTCAGAAAATAGAAAAGGAATTAGGTTTTATTTTGATATTCGTGGTAATAAATATTCATGCTACACCAAAATCCGAAGGCGATAGCGAGGATAGTAAAAAATGTCTTTCAACGGCTAAGTAAAGTATTGAGAATCAGTCAAGATTCATTATAAGCAACGCAAATATTACCGAAATTATGCGATATTCACCATCAACTCATCGGAGATGGAGAAGGGATTAGAGATAAGTGATTGTACAGAAGGGTGCTGAGAATACCACAGACTGAACACCTGAGCAATGCATTATTAGAGAAAATGGAAACAAAAATAACACACATACATAGGTGAAAATTTTCTTTACATTTCTCGAGCACAAATTAAGGAAAAAGGACTTGAATGATTCAATACCCAGAGGACATATTTCCGGAAAGACGGACAGCATGGAAACCGTGCATAGCCTACTTAACGTGTCTGTGTAAATGATTGGCAAACAGGGACTGGGTGAGATAGCGAAAATACAGTAGAGTAAGGGATACGACGCACACGAAGTTGTGGATAGCTATAATCGTCCACGTCTTGAAAAGACTCTGCACATAAAAGTAGTAATAAATATTTGAAGAATTCGTATGGTTTAATCTAATTATACTATTTATGAGGACATTTTAAATAAAAACGCTTAGTAGAATGTAACGTTTAAAGCAGAAGAGTTTAAATGGGATTACCACTCTTTAAGCGTCACTTAATCTTTATTTATTTTTTTAATTATTTATATATATATATATACATATATATATATTTGAATTGGACATAGTCCGACAATTTATTTAAAGACATTTATATTATGTTTCACGTTCTTTTTATAGATTTTTTTCGGAGAGCGAAAATTTTCGATGAAAATTTCTCGGACATTCAGGCCGGTAAATGTTATTTGATACTGTTTATTATAAAACAGAGCATTTGCTTAAATACTTGTATCTATAAAAAGAACGTTAAACATAATATAAATGTCTTTAAATATATATATATATATATATATTCATATGCATTAAAGATGGACTTTTTTGCGTTTCACATCTTATGATCCCTTTGCAGATTATTTAAAGCCGTAACATATTTTAGTTAATTTAGAGTATAAGCACCAAAAGCCCAGGTAGAGAAAATGTACTATTCTCGTGTAAAATTACCTGGTTATTTCGAAAATGATGTTAAAACATTGCGCTCGATTACCGTTTAGAAGTTATGGATAATGTAATTTTGGCTTTCTCGTCATGTTCTCAGAAAGTCCGCCATTACTGGCTTCGTTTACTTACGTTTGCCTCAAGGAGTCATGCGCCTTAGAAACTCTACTTGTCTTGATTGCTGCCCTACGCGCGACGTTTGAAAGGAATGCGCAAAATGATGCGCCAAAAACAAAATAACCAAAAAAACAATAACATCCGACAAATAAAATAAAATAAAAATTACGTGCCTGAAAAGTAAAAAAAAAAAAGAAAGATTTTCTCCTTTTCAACATTGTTTTTTTTTTTTTACAGTGTCGTGAAAGTTTCTTGATTTCATGAATTACATTGTAATTTGGATTTATTAAGGACAATAAAGAAAAAGCATTATTCATTTAAGACTTCATTTAAGCGAGTTTTAAAATAACATCCACAAAAGTTGTGCAGTAATCAAGACCAGTAAGATACGAAAATCTGTAAAAAGGCCGTTAACAAAGTAAGCTTCTGCGCATTACTCCTAAAAGAAAATGTATGTAAACAACACCAGTAATGGCTACTGGACAACGCGAAAGTGATCAAAATTAGATCGACGATATATCGAAAACGGTAATCGAGTGCAATATTTTAACGTCACTTTCGAAATAACCAGGCATTTTCACGCTAGAATGGTACATCCTAAAATACCGGGTGCTTTTGTTGCTTTTACTGCAAATTAATTTTGACTTTATAAGTATTTGTTAGACAAATACAATTTACTAATAAATGTTTTAGTAATTAACCTTGAACCGGATGATAGAAGGATGAAGGATATATTCACCAATGGTATTTGCGCGTTAGTGAATATAAAGAAACCGATAGGCGTTGGAATTCGGACCTGTTAAAATTGGCATTCCGAGACGTTATCCGCTACATCAACCGCACATTCAAGCTTAGATAATCTGATATTCAAAAGCGGTCGTTCGTCTATGTACTGACCAAACTTGAGGTTGCTTAACTCTGGTGATCGTACGAGAACTGGTGTTTCAACCATACTTGGCTGTAGGTTATGCATTCAAGAGTGCAGTATCTTAAAATATATTTAATTTTCTTAATATATATTTTCTTTTGTTGAATACAATGTATTAAATAATGGTAAATCACTTGCATTTGGATTTATGGAGTTTTTTTTTTTTTTAATAAAGTACAGCTTTAATACAGTGAACATTGGAAATACATAACACCAAGAATATTTAAATTTCACGTTATTAAAGAATAGAAATGAACTACATGGTAAGCAATTTGCATTTTACTTCTGAAATTTTTTCTTTCGAAATGTATTTCCGAATTTCCGGGGAAAGCTGTTATCTCGACATACTTCAGTGTATGTCTCGGTATCATATTTCTAATTCAGGTGAAGAATGCACGTGCTAATATCTTCCTGGAATTATTTACCTTCTGTTAATGTAAAGTTACGGTCGCGGTCACGTTGAGGATAGTACAATTTTTTTTTTTGAAGCTCTGTGGTATAAGGAAGGAATTTTGTAGCAACTCCGCATATATTCATACCAATATTTACCAAAACTGAATAAATCAGCATTTATTTGAAATATAATTATTTCGAGGTTCAAGACCAGTTATGACAACGGAAAGTAGAAAATGCTCTGAGAAACAAATATCTGTAAAAAAAAAATAAATAAATAAAATAAAAAATGGAAACTGAATTAATGAAGTCAAACAGCAAAGATAATTTTGAAATGTACAGAAATGCGAAAAATTCACAAAAATATTATACAAACAAAACCACGACGGAAGTCCTGGTTTTAAAAAAAATTCTAATTTTATACTAACTCTGACTCCACTCAAGTATAGATGCGCGCATAAATAGAATGTATCCAAATATACGGGGTACGATGGGTAAATTGTCGCCATTTTATATTTAAATTTTGCGCAGGGCCGTTGTTTCGGATTTTTTTCTACTGCACAGTATGGTGAAGCCAGTTGGGCATCATCTGTAAGAAAAAGAGTACCATGATGCAATTCGCTTTGCCATATATATGAAAACGGCATGCTGTAATGCTTGGCATTCGCACCGGATAGTCCAATACGAACATTTCAGAGTTTTTGGGTGTCAATCTGAGGACAGTGCAGAGGATTCGGAAAGAGTTGGATAATATATCCAGACAACATCATGGTCTTTGGAGTGATCATAAGTGAAGGTGATCTCATGTTTCCATTGATCTTTCCACAGGGGCTCAGATTCGGTACATCAAGTGTCATGTGGAGGTAGTGCTGCTGTGGGTCAAGAGTGTGGATGCTGCAAGAACCTATATCTGACAACAAGACTTTGCACCATACTACACAAGAAGGAAAACCCAGCCATGGCTGTTAATCAATTTCTACGACCACGTCACAACTTACATCTGGCCACCTAACTCCCTCGATAGCAATCACGTTTATTATTATGTGTAGGGCGCGGTTGAGCGCGTGACAAACAAAAATCTTTGTAACACTAAAAATGAACTGAAGACATGTATTATGGCAGCATTCACCAATTTAAACAAGTAGACCATCCAGAACAGATGGAGCAGATATCGAAGTCGTCTAGAGGCCGTGGATGAAGCTAATTGGAATTACACTGAATAAATTGACTCTTTAGTATTTCGAGATATTTTGTGTATTTTTGCTAAATCTATGTTAAAATCAGATGTCAGTGTTATTTTTTACTTTTGCGTAATTCAGACGATTTATTATCCTTTGCACACACACACACACACACACACGTTTGTCTATGTGTGTGTGTGTGTATATATATATATATATATATATATATATATATATATATATATTACAGTGCGTGTGTTCAAGCATCTCTTCCGCTCCCACCGATTCGATTTCAATGATTTATAGCTAATTCAAAAGCCATAGAAAAGTTAAGCGCAGCGAACGATTTTGTTGAGCTCAGATTCAGGGTTGCTAGTTTATGCGAAGTTAAAATTATATATTAATATATTATACTAGCCATTATCGTTGCTTTCATGGTTCAAGAGGAGTAACTCTTATTTTCCTTTTGTTTCCAAAATTACAGTGCATGTTTTATTATTAATTAGCTTAAAAGCGGCCCTATCGGGTGGAATTTAAGCTATATGCTGTGGAGTACTATGGGTTTGGTCATCACCACAATAGCTACGGATGAGTAGATGCGATAAACTTCAGAACTCAAATTTTATCACAGGATTTAATTAATGAATTAATGTTTAAGCTTACCTTTTTGAAAGTTCAACGATAGCTTTTTCTACTGCCACCTACTTGAAAGACGATTTGATGTACGTAGATCCCTATTTTCAGTACAAACAATTATTTTTATTTCACGGGTGACAGAACAAGGGACACTGTATATGATAAAATTACTATAGTGTAAAGATGGGAAAATAGAAATTAGAATTAGTTATATATTCAACATTTGAAGAGTTAGAGAGACATAAAAGCTAATTAACTAAAACCTATATGATAGAATCTATATGAATAAATGAGAAATTGGAGCTCAATTCTCCCAGGAATTGAGATTTAAAAGCCCCCTTGTCTGCCTAATGATGTTAGAAATTACTCTGTAGTAATATGGATTGCTCAACCCCACTCCACGAGGTCAGGTTGCGCCACAACTTCGGTTTAATGTGGGGAGCCCGAGCGCTTACACCCGTACTAGGATACCCGTTTATTAGTGCAGGCGCTTGTTTCTTTCTTCAACACAGGCAGAGATTTCCTGTCGTCTATACCCCACAACTATTCTGGGAAAGAGCGTGTTATCTAGCGTGATCACCTACCTGATCAAGGCCTGAACGGTCACGATGACGTGATTTCTTGCTAAGGTCTACCCAATTTCACAAAAGTATGGTTTTCAAGCACTTTCCATAGATGCTGCACGCTGGGATTTTATCAGATAACATCAGACAAATCACCCATGGAGACATTCGAACTCAAGTCTCCTGGAAATCAAATGCTGTAACCACGTGCATATATATATATATATATATATATATATATATATAGGGGTGAGGGAGACTAGCCGATTCCCCCCAACCCTGATCACTGCGTTCACTTTAAGTGATCTACTAGCGTGACTGGTGCCTTTAATTTCGGACGTGACTTTTGGATAGCTTATGGTCGTGAATCGAGCCTGTTCTATGTATTCCTTGCATATGTAACTAATATATTTGAAAACTTTGGTATTAGTGAATATTTATTTTTTAATTTGTTATTTTTATTTTTATTTTTATTTTTTTTTGTTAACTGTAAATGCCCCCCCACCTATTTGATGCCGCGTTCCTTGTGTATGTATATATAACTTGTTAATGTATTTCCAAAAGTTTTATTATATATATATATATATATATATATATTGTGCGTGTGTGTGTGTGTAAAATGTTGGAGAGAACTTTGCTCTACCCATTTCAAAAAATACGTAAGAATCAAAATGCCTTCTGGTTGAAAAGTTTCAGTACATTATGGATGTGTCTGCTCCTTATAAAATTATTTCCTGAACAGTTCATGAAAAATACGTCCTACGTTGATAAATAAATGCATCTAACCATTTTCTCAGTGTATGTATGTATGTATGTATATATATATATATATATATATATATATATATATATATATATATATATACACACATATTCTGTGTCAAGATTTGGATTTTTTTCCCTATTTCGGTTTCATATACTTTCCATCTATATAGTTTTCATTGTTATTATATATAAAAAATGTCTCTGTAATATTATTTGTGTTTTTCTTCGCTTCTGTGTACGTATATACTGTGATCTTTTTGCATCGCGGAAGACGCGGCTGAGTACAGGAGAATGCAATGAGAAGGAAGAATGGAAAATAGAGAAAATTAGGAACACTTTTGCGTAATACAGCGGAAAATTCGTTCAAATACATTAGAAAAAAACGATTGAGTCTGTCTTCAGTGTCGCCATTATCGACTTTTTTCTTTTACCAATACTTTATATTTTAATAAAATGACTTTCTTCCTGTAAGCTGATTTCTTGATCTTTTCAAACTTTTGAACAGTTTGACGCTATGGTAAATACGTTTAAGTCAGGCAGAATTATTATTCTACACCAATCTTTCAAGTGGCTCGATAAAGGGAGATTAAAATCCGGTCTATTCACATAAGATCGAACTTTGACGACGCATATGATGTGATAATACAAAAATACAATGTTTCATATAGTTGTATACATCAATAAATTGGTACTTGAAAAAAAATCATACATACGTATATTTTGAACATAACCACTTACCAGCGAATTAATTTCATTTGCTAAGAAGTTGTTTAAGTAAATGAATTCGGATCAAATGTTAAGTTATTAATGAGAAAATAAGGGTTTATTTGAACTGTTGCCGTTGCTATATAGAGAGTTCTGTACAAATACTACCCAGATAATGTTAAGATATGAGGGGTATTAGTAAAGAAATCTGTATTTTGGGCGATACAGCAAAATCTAGTCAAAAGTATATTTATTTTGTATTTTACTCTGTAAAATCATTAAGCATTTCTCCCCATGCAAGGCGGGAGTGCCACTAGCACGCAATAGATTTGGAGCAAGAGTAAAGAGGCGTGATAGAGGAAAGAATGAAGAGAAGGACGGGGAATAGATCAAGGCATCAGGAGATGTCCATTGACATTGCTTTTAAATATTTGGAGATTATAGCTATCAGGGAAGCAAGAAAGAGGAAAGGAGTTCCACAGACGGAAAGTGCGAGACATGAAGATATAAGAGAAGAAGAAATGGCTCCATTTTATCCGTTTCGACAGTGAAAGGGTGGGACTGAGTTGCCAACCTAGTAGCACGATTAAGTTAATGTACTTTGGGAAAGTAGTTCGTCGGAGCAGTTACCGTGAAAGTATTTGTAGCAAAGGCAGAGGGAAGCGACGGAACGTCTGTCAAAGAGCGACTGTAAATGAGATGCCAGCTCCGGTCCAATCACTTCGCATATCCGTCTCTGGATATTTTTATTTTTAGTGAGGACTCTGCAATTACGTTTGTATCTTTGACACATTCTTTACACACACACACACACACACACACATATATATATATATATATATATATATATATATATATATGCGTGCGTGTTTTATGCAAACTATCTTAATCATTCTCATTGGATTCGACCTGTATTTACTAGATGTTTTGGATAATAATACACTCCCTTTTTTTTTCTACGCCGATACATCTATGTAAACTTTGACATTTCTGTAAATGTCCTGAGAGGGAAAGAATCTGCCTTTTTCCCTTTTAAAATATCTGCACTCATCCAAAGTTTCGTTATTCATCTCACCACCAACACTACTATCCACTCCATCATTCCTACTATTAATGACGGTTAAAGTGTCAGACGAGCAGAAGCGCTGACATATTGGCAGGATGTTATGCCAAACAAATATTCATTGAGTCGTTTGATGATGTCCGAATTCAGATTCAAGATAAAACTATACACATCATGGAAGCGCATCTGTCAAATGACTTATTCATTCCCGCGCATTTTATGTTGTGCTATAAGCTATTCATCAAAACTCGGACAAGGAGATTAAGAAGACTCATTACAATATGTGGCCGAGTTACGGCCATTATGTAGGCGCATTAGAAATACACATATATTTGAGTTTAACGAAAGAACCTGTGCTTTTTTGCGAGCATTATTTTAGTTTCCTGACTGCTATAGGAAATTGATAGTCTCCCCATAACAGATTTTAGGCAAAACGTTTTTGTTTATGTGCCGTGTTTTATAGACTTATTAAAACTGAACGAGATTTTAGCGTCTGATATTTAAAAAAAAACTATCTTTCCAATTCAGAGTTGATTGTTGAAAAATAATTGACATCATGAAACATTCCACCTGAAAAAACAAATCAAAATAATTCTTTAGTTTGGACTCGTCATCATGCACATGAATGAGCGTGCTGCTGATTTAGCTTGCATCGGGTCGCCATCCATCTTCATGTCAAAACAAAGTCGATGTGCACCAACTTGAAAGTATATAAGGGTCACGGACATGTGGCCGTTGATTCCATCGGGAAACACACGGGTATAGATGCTGATTTCAGTCAAGGTGGTCCTCTGAAAATGAGGTCATCAACGCACTGGTTGCATACATGACTATAGATACCAATCTACATTAATTGTACTAGATGGTAGTTAACCTTAGAAAACGGTTTATCCGACCTTTGAAAAGTATTCTTTTAAAACCTGATGAGTGTCTAGTTTTCAAGGCAACAACCCAGATGTCCTTTTTCACTCCGGTGTCCTAACTACATGATTGTAATCGTGCTAATGGTTTGTTAACTAGGTCACATAAACACACATACATACACACACACACACACACACACACACACACACATATATATATATATATATATATATATACACACACACACACACACATATATATATATATATATATATATATATATATATACACACACACACACACATATATATATATATATATATATATATATATATATACACACACACACACATATATATATATATATATATATATATAATGTGTGTGTGTGTTTCTGTGTGTATGCGCGCGCACATTGGTGTTATAAATAAATACTGCAGTTAGAGAATTAAGGCTTTTCTTATTGCTAAAATGTTAAGAGCCGACTTAAAATAACTGATTTAAGAGGACATATTATAGCTAAACTCGACAAAAAAAGATAAAAGCGAAAAGATTTATTTCTATATAAGTACTTAAAAATCATTTGCATTTCCTCTCTATTTATAGATCTCCGTGTATCATTTAATGTCACTGTGTTGATTTATAGTAAAAATAAAAATTAGACATAAAGACCAAGTTGGTTACAATCCATTCATTCATGGTTTCTTGATTTCTATATTATGACAAAGATTCTTGGCAAATTTGTAATTATTTGTTATTAATTAAACCGCGCGTAAGATCTCAGTGTACGCTCAATTGTTTCACTGAATCAAAACATTTCATTAATGCTTCATGAAGAAAATAAAAATGTTAACTGACATCTGCAATTATTAAGCTGTTTTGAAACAAGAATACCGTTCACATTGGGATGCAATTAATCATTCTTAATAGTGTGTGTCTGACGTGCTTCCCGAAAGTTAAGGATAGTTTTCGCCAATTATTACATGTTAACAGGAATACAGGGCACTTTGTGAAAGCAAGAGAAAAGATAAAAAGAGAGTATTTTATCTGAAGGCTCAAATGATATACACACACACACACACATACCTGACAAATATAAATAAAAACACCTTTCATATTAAATAATTTAGGAAGTGTAGAAAATTTATTAACAACCTGCATTTATACAAAGAAATAACGTGAGAAAAGAAATCTTCAGCTTATATATATATATATATATATATATATATATATATATATATATATATATATATATATATATATATATATATATATGAGAGTGAGAGATGCTTGAATGAGTAATTTAGATAACTTTTTTCTACTTATTTTTAATTTGATCCTTTCATATTCACTGGCAAGTTTTTTAGTGTCATTCTTACAGGAAGAGAGAAAATTACCGTGTTGATAGATCTTGTTTATTCTGTGTATTTTCGACATTACAATATTGTCACATTGTGTGGTTTCTTCAAAGACTAATATTGTAGCGTTCAACATTTTGAAAGACAAAATCGATGTGTTCATCTGAAAGGTGATTTTTTTTTATTTGTGAATTTAAGAACGCTGACTACAGTATAGTAGTATTGCCTTGAGTAACGCTTGCCGGATTTAAATAAGTTATGGAGTGTCGAGATACTTTAAGAAATAAATATTAAAATTATTAGTACAAACCGCGATATTTTAACTGTCTACTGTAAACATTTTAAAACATTTGTGCAGTATTCATAATTAACGAGGTTTGTACTTACAACAGACAGTTCCCCCAGTGGAATTAATAGAAAAATATCTGTGGCGATTATCCAGTTGGAGGCCATAGATTCTGGTATAGCCTGGTAAAGGATGGAGACTTCCAGATCTCCTATTTGATATTTTGTTCAGATGAAGTGATTCTCTCTTACTGCGAACCAGGAAATTTATTATGAGAAATTTACATCAATATAGTAATGGCGCACCTTAGCATTCTGATGCTTCATAATTTTAAGACATCTGGTGGCATTATTTAAACTATTTACATGCGGTATATGGCCCTCGTTTTTTTGTTATCCTAAGTTTTTGGTCGTTGTACACTGTGGCTTTCTTCAGGTACATATCGATTTTATTAACATACACGGAAATCGGAACTGAACACATTCAGTCTATGGGTGTAGACGTATCTCGTCCCACTGGGCTCTGAGAACACTCTACAAACGTAGAATAAATAAAGGGTACAGTTCGAAATTTCCTTTTAGTTTCCCCGGATCCGCATACACATTTTAAAGCCGGTGCACATAACGCTCGAAATGTTGTGATAACAAAAACAAAGAAAAAGAATAGTCTGCATTTTCCGGGATTATTATTTATCACTAATTACATGCGGACATAAATTATCTGGTGACATGAGGTTAGAGGATTTCGGTCAGTAAGCATCAAGTCACTTGGACAATATGGGAAGGAGCAGAGTTTCACCAGACCAGTTAACGATGCATTTATAAATTCGAGCGCCTGATCCGTCATTCAGTTGATATATATTCCTATTTAATCCAGTCCAGGCATGTCTCTATACACCTTACTATCAGTACGACTGTTGTGCCAATCAGAATAGAACTGCTGTTGTTTTCTCGTCTACATACATTCCTAGAATATTTTAATCAGTAGTAATTGATGGTTTCCTTTAAGGAGTAATGGTACTAAGTCACATTATTTTCCCCCCATCATCTGATTTAAGATTGCATGCTATTTTGACTATCATTGACGTTTGGATTTTAGTGATTCTTCGATTGATTTACAGTCGTAGATTCTTTTCGAACGTCTTCAGGAAAAATACGATAGCGGCGAAATACAAGAGGGTCTAATAAATAAAATTTCACAGCATTGAAATCTAAACCAATGAACACGAACTCCGTAGCACATCAGCTTGATAGGCCATATAAAGTAAATATGGTTATAATGAATAACGGTGATAGAAATGTGCCTGAAATAGGAAAGGAACAATGCCAGTCTTCGTTACACTGGAACAATAAATGCAACTTTTATTATTTTAGTTATATCAGAACTGACAATACACTTGTATGTCCTATGCAAATTTAATAGCTTACAAAATCCTACAATAGGGTACAAAATGGAGCGTTACGAGAAATATGAGAAAAGCTTAATTTTTCATGTGGTACACATTTTTTAAATTCGTAGACAACAATGTAAAAGTATTGGATGCGGATAGATTCAGAGTTTAATACACAAGAAAAGAGAAAGCGGAGTACAAAAAGGATTATCTGTTTATTTTAACTGTATATCAAGTTCATCTCGAGTTAATTGTAAGAACTATATTTCCCAAAAATTACATAAGATACACTGATAATATTTTCATGATAGCAGACCATTCAAATATAGGAAGAGACCCTTAGAATCGAGAAAACAAACTATTGAACTGCTAATGCCATTGGCAAAAAGGATATTTGAGATTAAGTTTTAAGAACAATAAAAATGTCATGAAATTGCTATTGCCTATCAGAAAGTGACCAATGAAACTTCTGAGACACATGACAAGTTCATTAGGTCTGTGGAACTTTCTATTTGTAGGCTAATCTGAAGGCAATACAACTAGAAACAACTGTGAGGATTTTCAGTAAAAGTCATTAGAGTAAGGCAGTCAGTTGGGGAAAGCCATGTTCGACTACATCCTGGAGGGGCATGGTACATTAAATAAACTGTATTAGCTAATTAGTGTGATATTTGACTTTGCCTTTATATGATGGTAAATAGTACTCGAGAGATAAGTTATTTCTTTATATTGAAATATTCGGTATTAATTACCCGAATAGAGTTAGTGCCCTTCGAAATATACGATATATTTATCTTAAAACAGCTTTGTCAAATCTACGCATCTAATTGTCCCTGTCCCTATTTTGCAAACTTATATTATTTTAGTTCTTTTCGATATCAGTTTGGTTTCGAGCAATTCTTGGAGTGATGCGCGGACAGAATGATTCTGGTTAATTTTCAATTTTAGCCTGTCGGTACTGTAAGATTGTCTTTTTGCAAAGCAGTCAATTTACTCGTTGTGTAGTAAGTTTCAGGGCTACCCATTTGTTGTATTAAATCATGCTTGAATAACTTAGAAGGCAAAGTGTTCACATAGGTGTGTTTCGGATACAAAATTCTATTTGATTTCCTGTAAACCTGTGGCAATATTCCCTTCGTCTTAATTTGCTTGTATTTGTTTATTTACTTCAAGCATTGATTATTAATTGCATATTTCCTTGTGTTGTTTAATGATTACCAGATTAAATGCTGTTATTGAATATTACTTATTCAATGTGACACTTGTTTTACGCTAGACCTAATTCCGTCCTGATGTCTTTAATTTGGCTTAACCTTCTGTTAATTCGTTGGAGTTTCCATTGACTTTTTGTTTATTTATTACGGCTTATCAACCCTTTTCAGGTTACTTAAATCCAGAATATATTTTGAAATTGCAATAATTTTTTACAGAGATAATGAGTTACTGAGAAAAATTAACTATTTAACCAATAGCTGGTGAGAGACGAGGCGGATTGTGAACTTTGCCAAGGGTATTTTCACATATGACGAACCCGACTGAAATTTGAACGCGGCTGTCCGATTAGCATTTTCAAGCCATTAACCATTACACAACATGCACATCCACCAATAGAACACCTATCTACAAGTGCTCATCCATCTATGAACTAACTAGGCGTAATTGTACTAGAACCGATATGCAAACGCTAGATGGATGCAAGCCTTGCAGAGCTTCTCTACTTATTTAATGTCGATCGCACTTAACACAGAACATTGATACTCGTTTTCATTAAAAGAAAAACTTTAGTATTGTTCATGCAATGCACTGGAATCATTTGCTAATGGATACATTGCGATTAACAAGTATTTTTGGCATGATGTTACCGTCTAGCTTTGCGATATTTTTAAATAA
Organism: Acanthosepion esculentum; assembly: GCA_964036315.1. Taxonomy (NCBI): domain Eukaryota; kingdom Metazoa; phylum Mollusca; class Cephalopoda; order Sepiida; family Sepiidae; genus Acanthosepion; species Acanthosepion esculentum. The sequence continues at coordinate 59,296,276 of OZ038486.1, read as the reverse complement.
ATAAAATTATGTTCAGACCTTATCTATACAAAAGTGGTTCGTCATATACACAATGTTTTATTTGTAGCATACGATTCCTAATGTTCTTTTAATATTTCAACAACATTTTGATTATTTATAATTTATCTTGTCGATTTCACTTGTTTATTGTTGTAACGTAGAGAAGTTTACCGAAGAGAATAATCACACGAAGGTTGGCAATGAACGATAATAATTAAGACGCGAAGAACTATCATAAGATTCAGCAGCGGCGCGTAATATCGTCAACTGCTAGAAGTGAATCAAATGAATTCCACAATGAATCTTCAACTGCAAACCAACAAACAGTATTTACTACTATATTTATGTGAATGGGGACATACCCATTAACGTCCGTAGTTATGCTGCAACACTTCAAATATCTGTTCTTTTCTTTTTTAAACTATTTTTGAACATAGTATGTCGATAAGACTATACAATATATACGTATACAGCAATGCACATACATTTTACCAATCACTATAGGTATATGCATATCCAAATTCTTTCTTGCGGATATACTATTTTGCTGCTATCTGAACACTTTCCAGGCAATCACGACACACTGAGAGGTTTATTATTATGATTTGCTGCACAAATGAACATAGCAGCATGCATGCGACGAATACATGGTGGAGCACGCAAATGATAGAGTAGAAACTTAGCATAACAGCATTAGAGATAATATACACTGAATTCAAATTAGACAAAAGGCAGAAAAACATGAAATCGCACTTAGGCTCACGTAACATTGTAGCTCAAATAAATAGGTATAAGACTGCGTGTTTCTGTAGACGCATCCAACCACATTGCTTATAAAAGTACGAGAGACCGTTTATTTACAACATTACTTTGTAAATTGCATGAATATTTGATTTTCTATTCTCACCAACTCGGATGTTTCAACCAGATAATGCTCATCATCCTACGTTTAGGGTAGCAATACTTTCCTCGGCAAATGGTCTGTTCCATGCAGGGATACTACCTCTGTTCTGCCAATGATGATAGATATCCACAGGGCGTCGTTTGTGGCTTAAAACCCCTTGAAAATAGCCACGAGTGTTCTAAACACAAAAGGGAAACCTTGAACTCCTGCTTGGCACATTTTTCCGATTTGGACTGGGAGGTTTTAATACCTCTGTATTTTCACTTGCCTTGTCTTCAATCTATTCTCTTCAAAATCTACCGTAAACTCTATCAGGGCCAGGTCTAATCACATGAACAGGAGTAAGCCGCTCGTCAGTCAAGAACCTCGTATTACAAATGAGCCTTATCTTTACGCATTTCTTGTTTCAATTGAAGAATTCTCCGACTACCTCCCTGGGCCCTCTGATCCAGACCTACGTAGTCCCCAATGTATTCTGAGGGATAATTTCTCTTGGTGTCGATTGTCTTCATTATGTTTCAGTTGGGTGCAACCACCAGAACTGTGTCCTTCATAGTCTGTACTATTCATATGTTTTATCATTTCATCCCAAGCAAGACAATAAATCCACTAAGTGTCACTGAATTGAGAAGTACGAGAAAATCACTATTAAGGATGTAGAATAATAAAACACGAAGTAATGCGACAGAAATCGATTAACATTAGATTTCAATCTTTGAAGATTTAAGCTGAGTGAAAACAAGAACCTGAAGTGCGATAGAAGAAACTGTTAGCATAGAATTTACAGCTCCATCTATAGCCATTTCAACTGTAAAACTGAGAAACCTTGCCGCAAATCTAGTAATGCCTTAAATTCATGAATTCTAGGAAGTATAGAGGGAGGATAGTTAGACCAATTACCATGACGGTAGTATTTATAGAAAAGGTACCGAAAAACTCCATTAAGGCGATGGGAAATTTTTAAGACGAAATGCCAGGTTAGGACAAGTAGCATTATTGTTATTTATATTATAAACAACATCAGGAGTAACATATACATTATTAGTATTGATGATATATGAAGGGGTAAATGGTGAAATTTGAGTTTTATTAATATTTGCAGCTAATGATGTCTAAAAGAAGTAGTTGAATTTTTGTGAATATCAAATGTCTAATGTTAAGATACACTTAATTTTAAAAGTTAACTATTTGGTAAATATACAATTTCGCATGTAGCCTACACATTCCCAAAATACATATAACGAAATTTAGTGTTAAAATTCAAGAGGCGAAAATTTGGCGGATATATATATATATATATATATATATATATATATATATATATATAATTCATAATAATCATATAGCTTAGCGTGTGTTAATGTAAACAAGAGAGATAAGAGCAGAGAAGACATAACTAAATAAATTATTAAATCAAACCTTCACAGTACTTATGTGTGAGTGACGTAAACTTTTATTATGCTGCCATTATTTAGTCAAATAAGAACAGCGCGTTATTAAGAGAACCTGTACATATAACCAATTATTAAATAATATCTTTAGCAGTAATTAATAAGTGGTTTTAAATGTATTTTCTATCAATACTATATTATTCCTACTTGTCCCCGGTGAACATCTTGAAACATTGACTCGGTCCTAGATAAATATATTGAACATCCAACATTTTGGAATGTACAGATGAATCAGTAGTTATTAATGATAAATTTAAAATTGCTATCAAATAATATCCGTTAGAAAATGGCTCTCAATAACAACTAGAAAGCTATTATAATAGGTATTTGAAATACTATGTACTTCAAATATAATGCCGCTTTACAATAATATATGCATACAGGTGCGATGGATAAATTGTATAAATAACGCAAAAATGAAAATAACACTGATATCTCATTTTAACAGAATTGAACCAATTATCTTGAAATACTAAAGAGTAAATTTATTCAATATAATTGTCATTGGTTTCAACCACGGCCTCCAGACAACTTCCGAATGTCCTTCATCTCGTCTGAATGGTTTACTTGTTTAAGTTGGTTAATGCTGACATAATTCTTGCCTTCATTTCCTCTTTGGTGTTACAAGGTGTTTTTTGGTCCCTTGCTCAACTGCGCTCCACACAAAATAATCAAGAGGGTTGAAATCTGGGGAGTTAGGTGGCCAGATGTTATGAGTGACGTGGTCGCAGAAATTATGAGTCATTACTGTGTTTTTCTGTTTGTGTGACATGGTGCAGCGTCCTGTTGCCACATGAGCTTCCGGCGCGAATGCTAAGCAATACTGCATACTGGCGCCGTGAATTGCGTCATGGGGATCTATTTCACGCACTCGGTGCCCAACTAACACTACTTATACTGTGCATTGTACAAAATGAAAAAAAGAAACAAGGCCTATGCGCGAAATTAAACATGAACTAGCGACAATCTGAATGTCTATATTCAAAATTATATGAAGATGACACACACACACACACACATATATATATATATATATATATATATATATATATATATATATATAAAGTAAGCAAGCTCGCATAACCTATAGCCGGTAAGAAAAAAATACTTCAAATATTTTTGTTTATCACCTTAAAAATATATCGCATACAGTAAACACGATCCTGTTATAGATTTACATTTCAGGAATTGCCCGTTGGTATAATTATTTCCTTGCTGATAACTGGACTGATACGATAAGTAATTGAACAATATATCTATATACATACATGCCTTTAAGGATGAAAAATAGCAGTAGTGTAATATGATAGAAAAAAAAAGAAATAAAGAAATGGTATTAAAAAATATTATTAATGGTAAAATGACTTTTATTTGCCGTATGATAAAAGTAAAATGAACATTGGTGTTAGACGCATTAAACAAATGAGGCTTCTATGATGTTTCCGTTTTCCCTGAGTATAAACTGTATCAAAGAGAGAGAGAGAGTCATTCTCTTCATATTCGCCATAGGGAAATGGAGGTATCGACGACTGTGTTTGATGACGTTTGTAAGTTAAAATAAATAAAATAATACAAGATGCGTATTAATTTCCTACTGATAAAATAACAAATGTCATTGATCGATGAGATGGGGATTTCAGACGCATACCGTGTGTTTCCTTATATATATGCATCGTCAGTCCAAGAAAAAGTTGAAAAATCATAAACAAGCTTAATGCAAACAAACCGTTCGTGCCTACGATTATAAATGCCCTCTAGCTTATCTTAACATTTTTGGATAACGCTAAGCCCTTAGTAATGAAACATTGGGTCTAACTCAGTTACACGAAAAGATCCATCTTCAACATAATTTCCTACTCTCCTGCATCAAATTTTCTCGAGTAGAGATTTTTCCAGACTAATCAAATACATTTGCTGTACGATGACAACGGTCTTGATAAAATTCTAATTCTGTTTAAGTAGCTTAGCCGAAACTTCTCCAACCCGGAAAAGTTACTTAACCATTGTCTGAAGCTGAGATATGTGCCATATTTAAGAAGGTCCAGCTGTATGCCTTGTTTTCATTAATACGGATGGCTCGGTTGTAATATTCCTCCCATCCGCCTTTTTAGTGGCCTCACCAAACATATCTGCTTTTTTTATCAACTAAAAAAATTTTCGGCGAAAACTCTAGGGATTTCGCTCTCCAAAATCCTCTGCTGATGTCCCAAATGTATGTGTAGCTGGCAACACGTAGTCAAGGATACCTGTCTACTAGGGCGGCTAGATAATCGCTATCGCATACGCTTCCTCAGCCACATCTGTGCTTATTCACGCCCACAGAGCCAACCTGTGGTTTATACAACGACTATGCTGAGCAGACCTTAGTTACAGTTTCTGGGAAAGAGCGTGTTGTCTTGCGTGATCAACAATTTGAACAAAGCAGCAAGCTCAATTACTCGGCCACGATGACTTGTGACTTCCTTCGTGCACAGCTATCGATGGAACTATTTGTTCCGTCTACCTAATCTCACTTAAAATGCTTGAGTCAACCCGTGGTAAGGTTTTCATGCACTTTCCAAAGGTGCCGCACGCTGGCATCGACCATATAGTCCGATAACATCAGGAAGTCTCCTTCCTGACAAATCTACCATAGTGAGATTCGAACGCGTGTTTCATGGTCAGAATGCGAACGTTCTAAACACTTGACCACGTGTCCTAACTGAATTGGTAGGTAATCAGCAAAGGGCTCGTTAATACAAGGTAACTAAAAAAGTTATGCCCGTTTTTAAAGGAAAAAAGAAAACGCTTCACAGTATGTGTAACTTATATTTAGTCTTCGAAATAATCGCCATCGGTATCCAGAACCATCTGCCAACGTGTCTCCAGCTGTTCAATGCTCTTGCGGTAGAACTCCTTGACGCAAAGATGTCCGTGAAGGCTTTGCGCAAGTCTGCTTCATTGGTGAATGTTTTCCCACGAAGATGATTATCCAGGGAGAGGAAGACGTGGTAATCGGATGGCGCAAGGTCAGGTGAATAAGGTGGATGACACAAAGTCTACCACCCAAGTTGCTGTATGGCATCCCTGACGACTCGCGCGACATGCGGCCTGGCGTTGTCATGGAGGAAAAGCACACCTTTGCGATTCACCAGTGCTGGCACTTTCTGGCGCAATGCCTGTTGCACACGTTTCGTTTGCTGCGAGTATAGGTCTCCATTGACCGTTTGGCCCGTTGGTAGCAGTTCATAATGAACCACTTGACGACCTGTTCATCGGAAACAATGCATAATCTTGTGTGGGTGCATAGGCGGTTTTGCGGTGTGAGGTACAGCATCCTGAGGAGACAACCACTGTCTGGAACGCTTGGGAGTTTCGTACATAACCCACCTTTTATCACTGGTAAGCACTCGATTGAATAAGGATGCGGTACGGTGGCGAGAAAACAGCGATACACAGGCTGCCACTCGTTGTCCCTTGTGGATCTCCAACAACGTTTGCGGAACCCACTTGTTCGGTTTGTACGTCTTACCTATTCGGTGCAGGTGAAGTCTGTTTCATCGGAAACGTTGAACTGTCTTGCAAGTTCACCACACTTTAGACTTCAATGGCCGCCTTCAGGACTCCGTCATTCAAAAGCTGTGGTCGTCCACTGCGAAGCTCATCATGGAGAGTAAAATCTCCCGACTTGTATTTTCGAAACCAACGCCTTGCAGTACGTTCATCCGCAACACTATCCCCAAACGCTTGACATATGCGGCGACTAATCCCACTTTGAAGTCGTAAAGCAAACAGCCCCGAACGAGATCTCTAGACACTTCTATCCTTCTCACAGCTGTCCGGCTTATAACTGATGGTCGGGCACTGTTCGCATGTTTTTTATAACGTCTGATGTTCATACTTCCGGCTGTCCGAATTTGAAAACAATTACTACACGCATTTCGTATATATTCCAAATTCATTCAATGACTAATAAAAAAACGGACGTAACTGTTTTGGTTACCTTGTAAATTCATCACGAGATTAATCGTTTTGATTATCTGAAAGGAAGTTGAAATGGTGTGGCATAGGCCGTTGCAACACAAACTTGTCCGTTATGACCAGTGACGGTTTTCGGAATTCATATTAGGTAGACCATCGAATGTCGTTTTTAATGGCTAGAATGCAGGCACACCAAAACCACACTGTACTCCTGTCATCTTTCTGCTTTGCATTAACGATCCACATAAGAACATTATCAGATTTTTGTGATGATACCACATTTCATGTTTGCACTAATATGTAACTTCTCAATGACTAAAAACTGTCTTGTAACATTTAGCAATTTAAAAAAAAATATGCTCAAACTGGTAACGTTCTGCCAGCTCGGAGCAGACGTTTAAATGTTTACTGATATAATGCACAGTTTTACTCTAAGTGAAGATCTTGTCTTGAATATCTGAGAGGTTTCAGTTTTACCGCTACTCTCGTTTAGATCTCTTTTATACTATCCATTGCTAATGATGTTATTTCACATTTAATAATGATTATTACAAACAGAAATGTGTCTGACCAATTAAATGTCATTTTTTTTTAGAATTTCTAGAATCTGGTCCATTCTAAAATATATTAATGGTACTCTACTTATATAACCTCGAGATAATGATTTACCGGACCTAGTACATCAACGAAATAAATATAATTGACATAAAATTAGAAGAACACAATTTTTAGCGTTCCTGTATGTCATGCTAAACTGCGGTAACAACAGTTACAAACTCTCTGTCCATTTAGCCTGAATTATTTACGTTAAGCGGAAAAATACATTGAATCAACTTTCAAACTTCTCCAGTGCCCTAATAATTTAATATTCAATGCGAAACAAAAGGCTCATAAAATATTCCAAAGTAACCCCCCTCGTGACAAACCCAATGAATACTAAAAGACATATCCTAAAAACTAACTGTAAACTGAACATAACATGTATTATTGCTACATCCAAAACAATAAGTCATTACTAAACAAAAAAAAGTATTCCCTCACCTGAAATAATTGTCACAAAAAATACATAGGCGAAAACTCAATGAAATTAAATAAAATATTATATGAACATAAAAAAGATATTTTACGAAACAAGACGTCAAATGCGTTGGTTGCCGCCGCAACGATAAGTGACCACAATTAATTTGACATAAAAAAATACGACTCTGATCAAAGGAGAAAATTAACTACAACGTAACCGTCTAGAGTGTGTCTTAATCACAGTGTCAGCTACAGTAAATCTGCGCCCAGTCTGTGACAAGATTTCACCATTCCTGGCAGATCTTCCATTATCACAGTGTGGGATACCCACTAAAAAAAGTGATAAATAGAAAGAATGTAAATGAATACGGCTAGATAAAAAAAGAATGAAACTTTAAAAAAATTCTAAAACCAAACACCCCTCGTTCGGACGTATATGTAGTAGTACCAACACAAGAAATTTAGTACGATGAACTCGTCAAAGACGAAACGTGTCACAAGTAAACTTTATTCCACTTGATCTTACATTTTCGCGAATATTGTTCTATCTCTATCCCTCTGTCTCATATACTCGACTCTCCCGTCGAATTCAACGTATGAGTATCAAGCAGATCATTTCCCAGGAAACCGACAGCCCGATAGCAGCATATGAGATTTTAATATAGTGGTGAAGGTTTCGTGCAGGACCGTCCACACTTTCAAAGAGGGAAACTATGTCGATGCGATAAATGAAATGTATATATTTTTAAAATTGATTTAATATTTCAAGAGTTTCCTCTATCTCTGATTTAATCAACATGATTATTATTGTTGTGTATTTATTTACATCTCGTTTTTTATGTCCTACAGTGGTAATAGACAGATGTCAGTAAATTTCTGGTCATTCACTTAATAATTTTAATAGTGATCACGAAGTAATAATGCGTTGTGTAATTTTTATTTATATATTTCGTGTCGCACACTGTAATTCAATAAACCAGTCGTATGTTGAATTCTTTTCTCCGTTTGGTCTCTGTTCACAAAAGACAATGCTACTGAAACGTCTGTAAGTAAACTTCAACAGGATAAAAATTAAAACCACCCTCAAAATAACCATCGGAAATACGAGAACAAAACCTTCACAAGAAACGTATTGAAGTAATTTATTGAATAAACAGTCTTTCTGTAACTTATGTATATGTTGTTTGTTCTGAAATGAAATCTCTTTTCACGAACGCATGCAGTGAGTTTTTTTTTTTTTAACATTGTACCAAGAAAATCTTTGTTTATAAACAAGCTATTAAAAGAAATATTGCAATAAG
>OZ038486.1:59105140-59282640 GCA_964036315.1 Acanthosepion esculentum | reverse complement strand
TGTTTGTCACGTCGAGTAGATCCAATTTTGATTTCACATTAATTTTTCATAATGTTTCAGATATATATATATATATATATATATATATATATATATATATCCTTTTGTGATACTGCACTTTCGTAAAGTAAAAACATGTTAAATATGAACTTTCCTTATACTGTCCTCGACGTTTCATGACCTGGGATGCTTTTCTCAAAAACATTACCCAGTCTGGTTCAAGGCCAGAGATAAAAGATGGAATTTACAAAAATATTCATATTATATTGACAGAAGAATTTCATAAGTAAATAGCGTAGGTTTTTAATCGCTTTTTAAACTGAGGTCAGGATATTCTGAAACAAATGAAAACATTTGTCATCGGAAGTGTGTTTCGGAATACCCATAACAAAAGCAGTGGTATTTTTTTTCATGTTTTCATTTATAAATTCAATTGATTTTTTTCCCGGAATTTTTACCAGAATCAGCCCACATTTGTTTTTTACCTGCTTTTTTATATCCAACAGCAAAATCTTCTCTAAAATGTCCACATTATAAAATAAGTGATGATTAATAAACAAATTGAGTAGGTTTAGGAAAGTAACAGATATAAAATTTTCATTGAGTAAAGAATAACGGTCAAACGTAATATATAGTCAAAGTAATATTAGCGTGACCAGTGATTTTATTTTTTTTGACTTTGCAGTGTCTGCTTAACTTCAATTTCCGGAAAACTCATTTGACAAGTAAATATTATAAAGCAACACCGGTACTATATTTAGTACCCTTTTAGATATTATTATTATTAATAATTTAAAGCCAAATATTTCTTATTTCAAAATAGATCGCTTCAACAGATTTAAATATCTTTTTGTAATTGAAAAGCAATCCTATTTACTAATAGATGCAAAGTCATGCATCCCGTATCGAGAATCAAGTAAAGAACGTATGCGTATCTTTGAGATGATTATGGGGCTCGTCGTAGGTGAATAGTCATAAGAACGCCGAATCAAGAAAAATTTTCTCTTCCAAAGATGTGTGTATGGGGAGTAGGGGCAATTTACTTTTATGAGATTTCTCTAATGTTCAAGCCGGGAAACAAAAGAAAGTACTGTTAATATAGACAGGGTGTCTACTCAATTCGGTTACCTGCTTAAAATAATGTTTAAAAAATACAACAAATGTTAAATTAAATTATTTACATTTATGATTGTCAAATAATACTTGATTAATGTGGAATGAAATCGTATGTCATTATTCCAAGTTTTTAGACTAGTAATAGCACATAATAATGTACTTAAGATGAACAGTTGTTGATATTAATGGTAAGAGGGAGTACAAATAGTCTGTGGCATAGTTTAGATTTGGCTATTTTATATTCCAAATCCCAATGTACGCTAGAATCCGTCTCAGTATGGCAGAGATAGTGGACTAGACTACACTATAATCTAATAATCCGCAATGATTTTGTCCAGGCTGCTGTACAATTTTATAGCAGAATTTCATCATTATTCCGTATTCGTTTAATTTCATCTGTGGCAATGGGTATTTCTCAATACGAGATTCCATTTCTGAATCCTCGTAAAGAATCTTCTTTCCTTTCCGAGTAAACGTTTGGATATTAACCATGAAGAGAGTATTACTAATTTTCTCTGTTTTTATGCATTATCTTCTAAAAAACATAGGTATATTGTAATACGGTACCTATGGATTATAATGGGTATGTCCCAAACAGAATAAATACAGTAGAATATATTGCACGTAATAGTCATTTTGATTCACTTTCAAGTGTGCCGGTCAAACTCTCTGCCTCCGAGCAGAGAGGATCCCCAGACGAAACTGTCGAAGGGCAGTCTCCTCTGTGAAAACAGCTACCTGATCCCGTTTTTTACGGGGTCTACGTGGATTCTTTGGCTCGGTTACTCTACAACAAACTCAACCTGCCACATCCGACCGCGTGGGGCGCTTAGTGAATATCGTCATTTTGATTCAGTTGGGTTTCACCTTGATTCACTTGTGATTCATTTCTAGCTTACCATTAGCAGTTGATTACTTAGTACACGCCGCTGGCGAATCTTGTATGTTGTTCCTTTTATAAATATTATCCTTTCATTTCCAACCTTCGTATTGGTTATTTTTAAATAACCTTTCCCTAGGTTAAAAAATACAATACTGAAAGACTATACCACGTATATGCTACTGTATCGCAATGAATCTTCGGCAATTTACTTGCTTCTCTGATGGATACCGAGGATACCAAGTGCAAGTAAGAATTTCTATATGAAATGGGTGCTAAAAATCTCCTCATACTTAAATCAGAATTAAAACGGTTGCTTCTAGGAAACATTACTTGGAAGGGCATCTTGGATAATAAAATATTCACAGGATCTTATGATGAAAGAGATGGTTAAGGAGAATCAGCTTTCCGAAGTTTGTGTGAATGGATGATAGAATATTTGTATAGTAATGAGTCAATCATTGCTTGGAGGTCTGTGGGACAAGATGTTGCGTAGAAATATTAACGCTCATCTCCGAAAGAGACAGGGTAGATAAAGGATTAGGATGATGTTGGTTCAATAGTTTTCTTACCATGATATATGGTAGCATTGAAAACAATTCTCGTTGTAAGATACGACTTTGTTATTGCTGCTACTGCATAAACATTACCAATAAGAAATTTATTTTCCAAACAGAACTTTGCTTCTAAAGACAGTATATCTTTAGAAAAAATTATATTACCTCTCAATTTTCATCTCAAGAAGAAAATTATGAACCTGCGGAGGGTTAGCGTCACTGCGTAGCAACTTGTCACATTTCTTGATTTTTATGAGAGAAAGAGTTAACGTACTTGTTACTTTAACTCTTTCTTCTTATTTTTGTTTCATCTTCACATTCATTACTGTCTATTAGAATTCTTGCTTTTACTCGCAACTTTCGTCATTATCTATTTTACTTATTACATAGTTGTTTAGCTGCTTTCTGTTTTTATATGTTCATTTCACCAGTTCATATGTTCATTCCCCTCCATCTTCTATTACAAAATGGCCTACAAATAAGCTGGAGAAAGGTCAAAGAAAGAGCAGGAATCACCCAGTCGACAGTCATATTCAAGCAAGAAAAATTCTGCTGAATTACTGCAGAGATTTGCTACCACACTTTCTCCCATTTAAGTCCTCACTTATGTTCTGAATACTCAACAAGAAAACGCGGGTATTCACAATAACGTAACACTGTATTCTCTTTTGTTTCAGTCTAAATGGAATGAAGGTTTTTCCCATATTTTAATAAAAATTTGAACAGGAAGAGCTTGTAACGTATTTTAGAATAATTTGCGATGAAATCATCTTGAAATACAACTATTACGACATATTGATTTGCCTTTCTTCGAATCTTAAGTTTAAAATCATGTTACTGATCTTTCATCATTTGCGCTCATATCTTATTGCATTTTTCCAATTCATCACAAGTTAATTTTTCTCCTTTTTTATCTGCCTCTACCCTGCTTTTTTCACTCATACTGTTTTATTCTTCATTTAATATATTAAGTTCCTTTCAAAATGTTCCTCTCTTTTTCACTTCAATAGAAATCCTATTCAACTTTCTCTATTTCTCAAAACTGTCAAATTATTGAAAAATTCTGAGTTCGCAATTTCCAAATTTAGACTGGAAGGGAAAAAGATGAATTTATTGTCTGTTAACAGGGCAGTTGGTTTTATAATACTGATTTTTTTTTCATTCTTATCTTTTTTTGCTTTTTATGTTTTTTTATGTTTGTATCTTTTTTCTCTTTTTCTCTTTTTCTTCTTTTTTCTTCCTTTTATTCTATTTTCTCCATTTATATTTTTTATCCTTTTTTATCCTTTTTAATTCTTTTTTAATTCTTTTTTATTCATTTTTAATTCTTTTTTAATCTTTTTTAATCTTTTTTACTTCTTTTTTAATTCTTTTTTATTTTCTTTCTTTTTTTATTTTATTTTCTTACTTTTATTTTCTTACTTTTATTTTTTTTCTTTCTTTTTTCTTTTTTTTATTATTATTTTCTATATTTTTCTTTTTTCTTTTCTTTTTTATTCTTTTCTATATTTTTCTTTTTTCTTTTCTTTCTTTTTATTCTTTTCTATTTTTTCTTTATTCTTTTCTTTCTTTTTTATTTTCTTTTTTTATTCTTTTCTTTCTTTTTTATTCTTTTCTTTCTTTTTATTCTTTTCTTTCTTTTTTATTCTTTTCTTTTTTTATTCTTTTCTCCTTTCTTTTTTCTTTTCTCCTTTCTTTTTTCTTTTCTCCTTTCTTTTTTCTTTTCTCCTTTCTTTTTTCTTTTCTCCTTTCATTTGTTTTTTTTTTCTGGGATTCATATTTTTTGTATGTGTAAGTGATTTAACTTAGCAACTCGGAAAGAAACACTGTCGAGGCGTACTGAAATTCTAATGATTTTTGATTTCCACGCAATATAGTTGAGATATAAATCCATTTCTTTTACTCCCAAATGATGGAAACTTAAGGACAAATGACGTTGAAATTATGGTTTCCGTACAATCCCCTAACTTAAACAAATTCTACTCTGGCCAGAAAACTAGATGGGTGTCCGCTTGGTAATACTGTGTGGTGTGACGAATAATGGCTTCGAATTGTTAGTGATCTAATTCACGTTGGGTTCTTTATATTCACGTACGCGCAATTACCTTTGGGAAATATATGAATCTACCTCTTTGCCCCTAGCTTTGAAATAAGAATTGTTTCACTAAAAAAAGAAAACTATCTGCGAAAAAATTCTTACTAAAAATCTTATCTAAACATATTTTATGGCTTTAAATAACCTGCAAATGGTTGATAATCTGTAGAAAACCAACCAATCAATCAATTAACAACCCTGGTTAAGATATCATGGTTGACTGGTCTTGCCTTTAGGAAGATTTTGGTTTTGAAATCATCTTGGTGTAAGGAAAATCGTTTCACTTCGTCCTGAAAAATCTTACACGTTTATAATCCTACCATTCGTATGAATCAAAGAGAGCTGCCCCCTCTCGACTGCTCAAAATCTAAAGTAACTGAATTATCAGTCCTGGCATTGCATCTTGGCCTCGGTCACTTTCTCGTCACCATAACGTAGGTTCGGTTTTCGTCTTTATAAATAACTTTCAAGTAATTGTTACTTTTTATCTTCTGAACTAGCCAAACAAACACACATACACACACACACACACACACACACACACACACACACACACACACACATACATATATATATATATATATATATATATATATATATATATATAAACCTGAAAGTCCAAGAAATTTCATAGAAATTCAAACCGGTAAATATAATTAATACAGTTTTTTTATTTAAACAGACAATTTACTTTGTGTCCTGCGTTTTTGTTCATTGTTTTCTTCAATCACATTGCCTATTGTGTTGAAGCGATTTTAAGTGATGACCAATTCCTGCTGGCTTGTTTAGTCTTTTAATAGACAGACTGTCAGCAATCTCATTGGTGCATAGACATAAGAAAATGAAGCGCCGTACATGGTTGGCAGCCACAACAGTGGGACATGATAGCTATAAACGTAAGTAGTCTTGTAAAACAATGTTAAATAATATTTAATGCAGTGTCCTTTGTCGTTTTTTTTATCCTTGAATCCTGTTATTGTCCTATGTTTCTTTCACTCTCAGTCAACCCTTTCTTTTTAGTGTCTGTTATCACCTATCATGGGGTGAAATGATTAAAAATGCCGGAACAAAAAAGTGCTGCAACTGACCATCTTGTCCAATACACACTACTGTTTTTATTACTGCTATCTGTGTTATGGCTGCTTCGCGTATAATTTTGGCCGCTTCGCGTGTTGCGAAAATATAACTTTTTAAACATTGCGCATATAATTTGATTTTCTGCATACAATGATTAAATTTAGAAAATCATACAATTAGTATAAATGTTTGTACATACGTCATTGTTTTCCATAACTAAATATCTTTTTTTTTTTGTAATATACAGCAAATAATTTCTATCAAATTAGAAATATAGACACCGGCACATGAATAAGGTATTACGGTAAATAAGGCCCTAGGATGCAAAGATCTCGAATATATTATTCTACAATAAAAACACGATGTTGTAAATACCCTCTTTTTAAAAGAGAAGCCCACTTTGATTTCCACATACTTAAAATTATACATATAAAAGTGCACCATGTAGCATCATGGTTTCTGAGGACTGGATACATACCGACTTATTAAATATTTATCGGAAGAGTGTCTGTCGAAAATGAAAATTGACATTTATACGAATATTATTCCCAGGGCTTGGCAAATAAATTAAATTCTTGGCAGGGCAAATGGTATATTAATATAATTTTAATAATATATACGATAATAATAAAGAAAAAGATTACTACCTCTCTGTGTCCGCACACGAACATTTATAGTCTCCGAAAATATATACATATATATATATATATATATGTATTCTAATACTATTTATGTCATATATGCATGTATCTTTCTTTTATCTTCTATACGGGGATTATCGAAAATACTTTTAAATAATTTGGGAGGTACCGAGTTCTTCACTCTAAAACAGGGACATACGTCCATATAAACATATTTCCGAAAATCCTTTGATTGATGAAGTATAAAGTTTACGCTGTACGATACAAGATACAATCCAAAAATATTTTAAATACAGAGAATCTCCTGCATTTTCAAACGAAACACTCCTCAGTTAACTTACTACTAGACAAGTTAAACGCTCCAGACAGACTAGCCCCAAATGTACAAGAATGACAAATTTAACGTAGTTTATATAACAACACAGAGCTATCACCATAAACATTCTTTGAACTTAACTCAAAAACGAATGATTTCCGGACTTGTGTTTATATTGACTTTTGTCCTCCGATCGACACATTTCTTTGCGTCGCACAAATTGATTATTATATTTTTCGAACGCTGTAAACAGTACGGTGGATAAGAATTTATCTAAGAGAAGGCAGATTCAGGAGTTCTTCGAAAAATATTCACTGCAAAAGCTCCAGTATTTTACAGATATACAAGAGCAGCTTGATTCTTGGCAACGAAACTTGGTGCATGGTAAATAGATAACAGAACAAAATTTAAGTGTACTTATTTTTTGTAGAATAAAGTTGTTAACCATAATTACATATTACCCAACCTAATATATATTGTTTCAGAAAAAGAATGTTCTTTTTTCAAAGAAACATCCAGATAAATTAGTGATTAAATTTTCCTATTTATAATTTTCTTTTATATTTTAACAGTATTTTGTAATAAGGAATATTGAACAGCTTATTCACAATGTAAATCACTCTCCGAATTACTTCGGAAGTGTGGTTGTCAAGCTCTGCCTCCGACGAGGCTGTACCGAAGGGCAGAATCTGGGGTGGTAGATGACTACCCGAACCCATTTTTAAGGTGCCTAGGGGGATTTTTTGGCCGAGCCTATGGTCTCGGATACCCCATTAAAATCTTGTCCTTGTGCCGCATCCTTCCGCATGAGGTTTAGTGAATATTTCACAATGTAAATCAAAGAGATACACTGTCGTTTAAGATAACCTTTAGTTTAATATGAATAGTTTTGTAGGAGTTTTATTTGTATATATATATATACATATATATATATATATATATAATATATATATATATATAATTCCTAGAATAATGCAAAAGCCTAAGGTTATTATATATCCATTACTGTTAATGATGTCATCCTCATCGTAATTGTTACCGATGTCGCGACTCGTCTGGATATGTGGAGCCTTCGAAAATATTTCATATGAAACTGTTGTACTAGCAACTAAGCAATCCCTAATGGCGTTGCTTTTATGACAATGTCTTCCGCGTGTCACTGAGCAAGATGTGAGGACATCCAATGTTGGTTGTGTATGCGTATACACCCGACCCTCTAAGTTTACATTTTTGTCCGTGATTGAATTCAGCAATGAATAACAAATGTTTTTCAAGACTCTGATTGGAAAAGAGCAAACTTACGATTTCTCAATTTACGCGCAATGTCTTCCAACTTCTAGCGGGTGAACTGCTATCTTATTAACTTCAGGCCACAGAAAGAGGACGGTTACATTCATTGCCCGACCCTTTGACAGCTGACTCACTCACTGCCGGGCATTTTCTTACTCACTGCTCCTGACTCCTTATATGGATACTGACAGGGGTCCCACTACACCTATCCGTCCCCGACCTGGGTATGACGGTAAACTGCATCCGCGTCCATGGGTATGACGGTAAACTGCATCCGCGTCCATGGGTATGACGGTAAACTGCATCCGCGTCCATGGGTATGACGGTAAACTGCATCCGCGTCCATGGGTATGACGGTAAACTATGTCCAACAGAAAGGCTGTTTTTGAAAAAATAAGGTTGTCGGCTATACGTTTTTGGAAAGATAGTATTACCAGCTCTACGTTTTCGAACAATACATTTTTGAAAACCAAATCTTTTCCAGTAATACATTTTTGAAAACCAAATTTTTTCCAGCAATACATTTTTGAAAACCAAATTTTTTCCAGCAATACATTTTTGAAAACCAAATTTTTTCCAGCAATACATTTTTGAAAACCAAATTTTTTCCAGCAATACATTTTTGAAAAACAAATTTTTTCCAGCAATACATTTTTGAAAACCAAATTTTTTTCCAGCAATGCCTTTTTGAAAACCCAATGTTTCCAGCAGTGCCTTTTTGAAAGCCCAGTGTTTCCAGCAGTACCTCTTCGAAAGCCCAGTGTTTCCAGCAGTACCTCTTCGAAAGCCCAGTGTTTCCAGCAGTACCTCTTCGAAAGCCCAGTGTTTCCAGCAGTACCTCTTCGAAAGCCCAGTGTTTCCAGCAGTACCTCTTCGAAAGCCCAGTGTTTCCAGCAGTACCTCTTCGAAAGCCCAGTGTTTCCTGCAGTACCTTTTCGAAAACCCAATGAAAGTCACTCAAAATAATTTTCGGCATAAAATGTCCACTAAGGTTGGAATGCCGTTAAACAAAACAACCAAACCAAACCTATCCGTCCACTTTATTCCCGAAAGTGAGACCACTAACTCTGTTGTTGTGCGGACTAATTTTGAAAGGACGCTACTGTCATGATTATTTAAAATCGCTAACAACAATTTATGTTTACCGTTTCAATGAAAATACCGGTGATTAAATCGAGGCAAATATGGACTGCATACATGATTTCCATGAAACTGTGTTCATTAAATATACTCTATTTTTTCTTTAAAGTTAATCTATTTATCTCTTAAGGATATGTAAGAAACCATATTGTTAAAGTTACATTCTGAATGGAATTGTTTCACTTTAAATTGTTCCAAGAAAGAATAGATAAAATATAGCATTCCAACACAAATTACAATCTCGTGTTAGAATTAAATATTATGGTCCATTCCGTGACGCCATCATAGCTATTGTGTGTGTGAAGTTAGTAAATACGAAACAGTTTAAGTGCTTCGGCGTATGTATCATTTAAAACAAGATAAGAGGATTTAACATAAAATTGGCTGCTCTTGACGTAGTTTCGGCTAATAGCATAAATTGCTACAAATCTAAAACATTAACCTGCAAACTCTAGTCATGTCCATCAATAGACTCGTCAGATTTAAACTTTCATATACATGTCATCAAAGGTGCCAAACACTCAGTATCTGTCTATATTTCTGCGATGTTAGTTAGATCCAGTGACAGGATCCAAAGAGTGTGAGTTCAATACCTGGTTAAGGCGGTGGAGAACATGGAGAGGGGAATTAACAGGAGGTAACTGATGACTGACATTCATTAGACATGGCACGTGGAACTAGAGCAGTCTACGCCAGCGAGCGAAATAAAGGGTTCAGTTCGACATTCCAACCAACTGAAGAAGGCCGGAGTGTACAACGTCCGAAACTTTGTAATAAATATGGCAAATCGTCCGAGCAATGTAAATTGTGCCAAACACGTTCAGAAAAAAACTAAAATATCAGCTGTATACAAATGCTTGCTATGATCAATGGATGACTTTGAGCGAATGGATCCTGTGTATCTTCATTCTTTATTTTCTATTCGAGTGAAACCATTTTAATTGTTTCTTCTGTTGCATGTACTCAACTGATGTGGTACCTATTATCCGGTACCACTTTTCCTTCGTGATTTTATAATTCCAATCCTAAATCTTCGAAGTAGCAGTATCCTCGCGGAAACTTAGACGCTTCAGTCAATTGAAGCTATTTTTCAAACATCGGTCTGTAAAAACGGTTGTATACAACCAACAATATACCATGGTAATAAAGAAATTAGAACCGAGATTATTTGGTCTAATAATCAGGTGGTTTTTATGGCGTCATTCTTTAAAAAGTTCACCATTTCAGGGTTCTTTTCTCTTCATAAGGTAAATGGTTCTTGGTAGGAATGATAATGGAAAAAAGGATTATTTGTAAATAGATGTCACCTAGAAGGTGCCTTGTCGAAATTGGTAAAAAAAATGTATAACAATCTGCACCTAGTTGAAATGTTAAAAAAAAACATTGCAAATATTTTGGTAAATTTATTAAATATTTGTGTGCGAGGATATACTAGAAAATTTCAGATAATATATTAAATGTATGTTTCTGTGGACATTACTGTAATAAAGATCGATAATTATATGTGATAGAATTCAAAACACGTGGCATTTAATAAAATGGACTTAACTTTTAATAAATGATCATTCAGTGTAGTCAAATCAAGATGTTTTCGGAAAATTTACTAAGGCATTTTAGATTTTAATTATAAACGATCACAATCCACGTCAGAAGACTTAGACAGGATTATTAAAAAAGATTGAACCGATTTCATGTCAAATTGCTTCAATTCTCAAGAATCGTCATTTGAAAGATGTCTTTTCTAAGTTTTGAACGGATGCCACAGGGGCGCCGCAGTCACGTCGTATCTCCGTCAACGTTCAGGTGCTTGTTTACCCCCAGAATGGTAAGTCCTCAGCAAAAGGCTTTATGAGTTCTCGAGTTCGTGAAAGCAAATCCTGTTAAAGTGCTGCGCCATTTTCCACATTAATCCGCTTTCTCCTAAAATCATTTTCCGGTGGTTTAAACAGTTTCAAGATAGTAGGCTGTCTGTGTATAAAAAAAAGTCCATGACGGCCAAGAGTTTCCGAGAAATAAGTGGCGAGAATCCGCGCTGCATTTGAGGGGAGTCCACAAACCGATATAGCCGTGAGCATGCGATCTCTCAACTCACTATTTGGCGTGTGCTAAGACGTTTGCATATGAAATCTTTCAGACTAAGCCTCGTTCAGGCACTCTCCAAGACTTTCCTCTTTGTGTTTGGTCTGCGAGATCCCCAGATTTCACAGTTTTTGATTTTTTTTCTTGTGGAGATACATAAAAGACCGCGTTTATGTTCCACTGCTGCCGACTAACCTCGATGTCCTTAAACACTGAAGAACATCGATCAACTCGATGAATCGTGATATACAGATACGCGTCTGGGAGGGATTTTCTTATCGCATTGATATTGCCCGTGCTTCAGGTGGTGGCCACTTTGAAGACATTTAAGACAGGAAATTATCGATGATTGTGAGTAGAATACTTGTTACGTTGCTTTCCTTTATTAAAATATTGCGTAATGAAATCCGTTCATTCTTTTTTAATAACCCTGTATAATATAAACAAATAGCAATTATAAACAATGAAATGATTTGTATACAGTAATGTTAAAAGCTGAACAATTAGGTTTGACTTGCTAGAGAAGCATGAACATATAAAGGCACAAAGTTCACTTATAATTGGTAAAACACGTGGAAGTACCAAGAATATCATCACCAAGGGGAGCCAACTAAAATCGTCATTCGCTCATATTGAAAAAATAAGCAGTATATTCTATTAATGAGGCTTATTCTTACTTTATGATTTCATTTAAAAAGAACAAATTTCTATTAAGCTGAAAATTCGGTGAATGCCAAAATTAATTAAAACGAATTACCCAATCCCCACAACTTCTTTGAGATTAACGAATATTCTTTAAAAAAAATCTTAAGACATAAAAGAAAATGATTTTAGGGATGAAAATGGATCTTACGGTTATAATCAGAGAGATTATCTAAATTAAAAGCGAAAACGGGAAATTAATTTAGTACTTTATTCCCAATCCTGTAGAAGATTATCTTTTATCGGAACAGAGAAAAAACAAAGAACGAGGAATAAAAGCGATGCAAAGTTTGATTTTAGAGAAGTCTCTCTTATTGATGGCATACGTAAATGAAGATAAAATATTCCCCGCAAAAATCTCAACCAAACACAAAACTAATTATTTAACATTCATAACTGTATCAGAAACGTATAAACGCATGTTTCGGTAGCAGATATAGACTGCAACAGGATACACAGACAACATAGATATTTAAATATAAATAAGCGAAAGAAGATGCGGTTTACCCTCTCCCGCCATATCACACACACACACACACACACACACATATATATATATATATATATATATATATAAAAGCAGGATTCGTTAAATAATTTAGACATGTTCTGTCTACTTATTCGCGATAGGATCATTTCATACTCGCGAATGAGCTTTTTGTGCAATTATTGAAATACGAGAGGAAAACGCCCTGTTGTTTCAAATTGTATTTATTTCTGAGTACTTTCGACATAGCATAATGTCATCATCAGATTATTGTTAATTATAGGATAAGTATTCTAGTGTTCTTTGTTGTGGAAGACAAGATGTGCCGTGTAATGCTGTGACTATCGAGCACCGATTAAGGAGAGGTATTGTTTTAGCAGATTTTCCGTCATGTAGTCGAAAATAGAGGAAAATTACTATTAGTACGAACACTAACATTTAGTGACTATCTATTGTGTACATATTAAAATGTTTGTGGAGTATTCATAATTAAGTACTGGGAAATAAATACATTATGAACCAAGAAGACTAGCATACTTATCCTATAATTAGCAATAACCTCATGATGACATTATGCTATGTCGAATGTACTCGGGAATAAATACAATATGAACCCATTTCATTTGTATCACTTTGTACAGAACAATGTAAATGAAAAGAAATTTCACTGTATACAGTCAGCTGAAAACTCCCTCAGAACCTTATTTCAACACAATACACAGCATTTCTTCGAAAATGGCATCAACAAACCTGTTAACAGCAATAGGGACTATGTACTTGAGTAATAAATTTTTTTCTTGGGTAGAGTATGTAAAATTTTCTTTTCAATTTTCTTATCAGGCGTGATCTTTTGCAATGATATAATATAAAAGAGATAATTTGGCCGCAAGTGTATATTCAGGAGGTTGCACCGACAAGATAAAGTTCATTCATTTGACAGATTTTAGATGTATGTCACAGTGAAAACTCTGCTTCAGCCTATGAAATATATATATATATATATATATATAATATGTAATTTTGTATATGTGTGTGGGTGAAGGGGTGTTTGTATGCCGGCGTGTGTGCTGCCCCACACATTTGGATATTCTAATGAGATTGGCTGCAGAACGGAAATTAGACTCTATATAACGCATATGCGCGGTCTGTATTCCAGTAGAAAAAGAAAAAGAAGTGTCTAAATTTAAAATAAGTAATATTTAAGTAGTATTTCACACACACACACACACACACACAGTATTCAGTAGTTTTTTTGTTTTTTATTTACAAACGTTCACACAGTACAATGCGTAAAGACCACTCAAATCGATCTTCACTATGTGACATTGTTTTAACGAATGAATGCAAAGATAATGAAGATCATTTGACATCGTGAACATAGTATGGCGGTGCCTACTTGTGAAAGTCTTAAAAGTTGGAACTCATGAATGTAGCTAGAACATTCGCCACCGGGGTAAAGTAGTGAGGTGCTATCACCGAATGGTTTGTGCAATAAGGTTGGCCCTGTGCAAAATAATGTTCCACCAAGACGTCTGGATAGTGAAAACTTTTCAGCCATACTCCATTCTTGGTTTGATATGACTCTTGTAAAGATAGAGCATGACATTAGGAATGATGAAGTAATCAATTCCTCGCCCAGCATCATTTAGCGATGATCTGAATACACGAGTTCCATTTCAGGTCTGCAGTGAACTATAAACCGTGAAAGAATATCACTGAGTTTATAACCGCTCATCAGGACAAGAGATTCAACGTTTGCACTGTGGTTATGAAACGTTAGCAATTATTCGCAGGTATTCATTGATAGTAGTCAGTATTTCCTCAATTGATCTGTGGGAACCAATTCACAGCAGATATTTATATGCCATGTTCTGGTCATCCAGATATTTGATGTGTACTATAGTAAATGCCTGAGAATATCATATCACAGTTACTTAATATAAAGCTAGAGGTTGGTACCACCGAGAAGAGAAACAGGGAGGTTATCTGCATTCATCTCATGTTTCAGAGAATAAGCCATTAACAACGACCGATTATATACCCAACCTATTTAATGAAATCACCTCAAGTAAGGCGATAATGACCCTGTGGCGAAAGCAGTTATTGTTAGTGACAGATAATGAAAAGTATTTAGAAGAAAACGGAAACCCAATCCAAAACAGGTAAAAGGTAAGAAATTCTGCCCCTGTTCAAATGACAGAGGAGGAGTGTGAACCGGCCGATAGTCGAATCTATCTTCTGTGTATTTCACTATATTGTGTTTCAGACTTTAGTATTGATTCTGTTCAAGTGAAATTTTTATCGTAATGTTTCCTATCACAAATGTTGAAATTATAGCTATTAATTTGCATACTTTGCCATGAAGACGTCACATTAGAATCAGATGGAATGATTTTATTCATATGTGCAGACTACTCTGTCCCAAAATGTTGAAAAGATATCCTTAATCGAAGCTGCATGTATCAAACGGGCATCTTCGTGAGTCGATTTCAGTATGGGTTATGTATATACTTAATTCTGCAAAGAAACATTTCTTATGGCTGATTGTAATTGTTGTAGTAGAAATACACACGGGAAATCTAAAAAAGAAATGTAAATATCTTCAGATGAAAAACTTCTGGGCGGACCAAACTGCGAGAGAATGGTTATGCAGAGGTAAATTCAAGTGATCAATCCAATCGGTCTTGTTAAAATCATACAATGGATAATAGGCTAGAATAATGAAAAACAGTAAGATACAATCGAAGACACTGATGATACCAATATGGGATGATAAATGGAATAGAATGATATGAAAAGAGCTTGCTAACTGAGAAGACACTACAGGAGATTCTATTGAAGATTTTGTGTAGAATGCCCTTATACCTAAAAATTTCAATGACCTTAGAAGTATCAAAACTTTTGCGGATGGCACTAAAGTGGCTGGTATCGTGATATTGGGAGCAAACATATGATATTCTTAACACCTTCCCTCGACTTGGGAAATAATTCTTCTTTGGGCAGTAGTTAAATTAGGTACCTCCACGAAATGTAGAAAAAAGAGCATAGCTTGATGAAAAAGACGCCAAACTTGACGAAAACAAAATTTTATCGTCTATCGTTATCGTTTATGTTATTATTAAGAGGAAATATCAAAGTATTTTTGTGGTATTTTTTTACATTTTTTAATCGTTCCTAACACGTCCGAAAATTTCGTTAACAATCAATGTTTTTTTTGAGTCAGCAAAATTGACCCTTTTTTTTTCCATTTCATAGAATCAATGAAAATCTCAGTTTGAAATTCTTTTAAATATCAATTTACATTTTTTTTTTAAACTTATTTTAAGAAAATCAGAAATTATAATGTTTATTTAAAACATTTTGAACC
Organism: Acanthosepion esculentum; assembly: GCA_964036315.1. Classification (NCBI taxonomy): domain Eukaryota; kingdom Metazoa; phylum Mollusca; class Cephalopoda; order Sepiida; family Sepiidae; genus Acanthosepion; species Acanthosepion esculentum. Next base: position 59,266,893 of record OZ038486.1, on the reverse strand, counting down.
AAGCTTAACTGAGCTTTTGCGTCGAAAACATGTAATTTAAAATAAATCAAAGCAGGTCATAAAATTTCGTGTCATTTGACAGGTGTTGAATGACCTATTGATGGATTCCGTGAGGATAATTTGTTCTACGGAAGGAGAAAAGTGAAATATTTTACATTTAAGTGAACAAATTGTTTACCTCGTAATTTTTAAGGAAAACTTTTAGCGCTCTAATTTTTTTTTGTACTTACCTTTACGTTTATGATTCTTTATGGGAAATATATTATAAAGAAATTAAAAAAGACTGTTACGAATGAGATTAAATTTCATAAGAAAGGTATCTAATTAATTTATAGGTACATTTCTCGTGTAATTCTATCAGAAGTGTACATAAAATACTATAATTTTATGTACATTTACTACATTTTACTGTGTTATCTGTATTTCTATTCATTTTATTATTTTTGAGATTTCATTTATGGAAAAAATGCCATAACTGAGATTAGTATAAAAATAAGATCATATAAATTTCATAAGGTGATACTGATACTTTCAGGTACCCTTCTCAGTTGAAATTGAAAAATCAAGTAAACTTCTCCACACGTGTTTCGCTAAGTTAAAGGCCTTAACAGCGGAGAACAAAGCTTAACTTAAATAACGCAACTTAATTGTATTCTGGTTGGTCTTCCGTACTTTATATATAGAGCCCGATTATAAACACAAAATTACATTCTTAATTACTTCCTGTCTTCTGATTAGACAAAACGATACAATTTACAAAGCGCTAAAAAAGATCTATATCATAAGGACACTTAGGAAACCCGACGCGGCTTTTAACTAATTTTACAATATTTTAACAAATTAATGTAAAAATCTATTATTAAATAAATAACAAATAACTGTATTAAAAATTCATTTTTCATCGAAATTTTTGTTTCCTTTCAGAAAATAGTGTCCGTATTCATAAAAACAACTAAAAGCAAATAAAAGCATTTGAAATTAAATAATATATTTGTTTTATTGAGTTTTGTATGTTACAATTCAGAGCTGATTTTCAGGTACAATGGGTCCAATTAAAAAAAAAAAGAAACATGATTTGCATTCTTCAAAGCCTTGTGCTTTTAACTATTGTAATCACTAAACCCGACGCGAGCGAATTTCTAGAGTTTTCGTAAAATTAGTTAGTGGGGTAATAAATATAATAAAAAAATATTTCTGCCATGACTTTAATAAAAAAAACATTTATAATAATATCCGTCATCTGTGAATACTTTCTGAAAGTTTCATTAACATCCGAGAATTATTTTTATTTTTGCAAGATTTCCAAAAATAATGGGTGTCGTACAAAAACTACGTGCTAAAAATTGTATATGTTATTTTACTAGTGACGGTTATACAAAGATAAACAAAGTTTTTTTAATCAAAATTTAGAATGTTCTAAAAAAAAGGAATTTTTAAAAAAAATAATGAAAAAAAACTTTGGTCTTTCCTCTTCATGATAACATAAGCATTTAGACGATAAAATTTTGTTTTAGTTTAGCGTCTTTTTCATCATGCTATGCCATTTTTTAGCGATTTCGTGGAGGTACCTAAGTTAAATGGTTTTGCCAAGATTAGAGTGAGTTCTGGGCCAAAGTTCTCTAGAAAAAATTAAAGGGATTTTATTCGGATATGTAGACTTTCGTATAATTTTAGTGTCTAGAGACTTTCCCAGCCGAGATATAGTTATCACAGATTTTGTATTCCTTGGAGATGGGAGAAGTCAGCCAAGTTACAGTTCGGATATTTATCGATCTTTGAAAAAATCCTTTGTTTGTTAGGGTCTATTCTAATGTTATTATATAGGTGTGTTAATGAAAAACATAACGCATTATAATTGTTCCGACATTTAGATTTATGAAACTAAAATAGTCGAAGAACGCGATTAAACATACATTCTCTGACATATCCAAATGTATACTTAATTATTTTGAGGAATGTGTAAACTGACATCTACCCGATTAGGAATATAACAATTCTCCTACCTGACACGAGAAATACATAAGAAATTACAAATAATCTGGCACATACACAGTAATATTCCTTGTATAACATAATGAAATATGATTCAACATATCACGTTCGAAATCCACGCACGCATATATACAGACAGGTTAATTTGAACGCGTGCGAAAGTTTGCATTCAACATATATTCAGGGCATGATTGACTATGAAAATGGCGAAGAAAACAGGAAATAAAAAAAATTCAAGCTAAAGAAATGCACTTAGAAGGAACATAATGCATTAAAGGATTAAAACTCGTAAAATACTTTTAAAATGATTGAGAAAATATTTAAAAAAAATTCTACGTTGATAGAAATATTGAAAGGGGAGGATTGACACATTCACAAGCAATAATACTCAATTGTAAGCATTATATCAGGTCTCGGCTTGGATAGAAGAAAAGGTATCGATTTCCTAAGAAGAGACGTGTAATAACCTTGTAAATTAAAATATTACGGTTTCCTGAATAATTGCAACAAAGTATCATGCTTTTCCTGGAGGACATTTCGGCTAACAGATTCATAAAACAAATTAAATTATATTACAGCTAAAATGTAAAAATCGGTGGAAATACATAGATTCATGCCAAACCGTTATATTTGATATATTCCCAAACTGTATACAACTTTATCACATTTTGTTCATATAAAATCTATTTTCATATAAATGAAGATGACATCATTTTATACAAAGTTACGTAATGAAAACATATCAAATTATTTATGATTAAATTTTGCATAACCAATATTTGGTTCGTAAGAATAGAATTGTCACAATCATGTAAACTTCTGATGTAATGGGATGTCCCACACTCCTTATCGGCTATGCGGACTGATTATATCAGTAGCTATATATAGTGAGCAAAGGATATACCTAGGTGTTTGCTTCGGGAATTACTAGCCTGCTACCAGATTCCCTGTTTTTTCAGTAGTGCATTCTCTTTACAATAAACCTCTCTTCCTTTCATTTACGCGCGTGTTGCTGTTCCTTCACTCGAGTACCCCCTTTGTTTGTAACCTCTTTATTGATTCAACAAATTGGTATCCACCTAAATCTATATTTAGTCTGACCGCTTTATTTTATGTCAGTATTTGTAATTTTGATAAAAATATCTTCACAATATTTGTGCACATATTGCAATATTTTTCACTCACATATCATGCATTATCTACCATTTCTTTTTGAGTGGGTGTCTATCTTATATTTTCGTTTCGGTAAGTTCACAACATTCACAAGTGGATGTACATCTCGCCATATCTTAAGCAAATTGATCACATTGTTCTTTTGATTCTTCATATTTTCTGTTGACAATTCAGTGCAATGTTTCGGATAATTGTCAGGATAAAACAGTTCTTCCCAAGCCAGCAGGTGTTTCTCAACATATGGTGTTGGAGTTCAATAGTGATGATTCTGTCGGGGAAGTGAAATTTTTAACCATGTTTCATATCACAAATGTTGAAATTATAGCTATTAGCTTGCATAGTTCGCCACGAGGACGTCATATTAGAATCCCATGGAATTATTTTATTCGTAAGAGCAGACTATTCTGTCCAAGAATGTTGAAAATGTATCCTTTATCGAAGCTGCATATATCAAACGGGCATCTTTGTGAGTCGATTTCAGTGTGGGTTATGGATAAAGTTAATTCTGTAAAGAAATGTTTCTTATGACTGGTTTTAATTGTTGTGGTAGAAATACACACGGGAAATTTGAAAAAGAGAAGAAAATATCTTCAGATGAAAAATCTCTGGACGGGCATAACTGCAGGAGAATGGTTATGCAGAGGGAAACTCAGGCTAGCAATCAAATCGGTCTTGTTTATAGATTGGATTATAGACTTAAATAACGAAAGACATTTAAATAAAATCAAAGATTTTGATTGTACCAATATGGGACGTTAATTTAAACAATTAGCGAACACAGTAATCTGATACATATTGAATATAAGAATAAAAACAAATAGGGTTGGAAGCTGGTCTACTCGGGCATACATTGAGCTCAATGGGATATATACATATAATAATTTATCCAGTAGAATGAAAAACAATATCTACTAGGACTGTGAGCCTGTAAGGAATTACGCAATGCTCGCCAGACCGGCGATCAAGATTAAAACCCGCTCTTCCAGGACTCCAAAGAATAGGGGTGAAAGGAAAATATAGATTGATATGCGGAATTCACCTTAGAAACGACGACGTTATGGATCATGTAGTTGACAGTCGTTTTCCTACTTTTCATAAGTTTGGAACAGTCTTGAAGTGCTTGGATAAATTATATTGCAAGAGTTAAAATTAGAGGAAAATTACTTCATTATTGAAAAAGCCGAAAAGTAAATATATGCTGGAGTTTTGGATCAAGTTAATGTAACTTGATTTACGTTCTACAACACGTGGAGTTGTTGTTGCGAAGACTCAATGATGTCATAATTATAATGACAACAATGTGAAATGTTCCCATTGAAAATATTACATAATGCCATGCTCTTAAACGAGTTACGATATTGCTATTTTCTTTTCCGCTGAATATCTTTTATAAATCTGCGCGAAATGAAAAGTGATTACGTAGAACTACTGTCAGGAAACTTGACAATCGCCAGACACTTCTTCATAAATTCGTTGATGCCTTCAAGCTTCTATTTTTTTTTTAGCTCTGCGTTATAGAAATAGAGGTTAGCGATTGTCTACCTTAGTTTTTCTTTTGAATTCTCAAGAAAGCAATATTAATTTTCCAACCGAAAATATAGTTCAACTATTTTCTTTTCATTTGTAGAATATTTAACACATCGGTATTTCTGGTTTGGCATGATCTTGCTCGGGGTAAACGATCGTGAATCTGATTAAATCTTCCACCAGACAGACAGTGATCTTTTGACTGGTATTTGGTGGGGAAGCATTTTAAAGACGACTGTAAAAATATTCAGTACATTCTGTATATAATTGTGCGTTTAAATATTAAATTACCAAGGAATATATATTTATAGGTTTCTAGAATAAAATATGAATGTGTAATTTTCAGCCAAGTGACATTATTTATTTAGTAGTAGGCAGCTAATAAGTTATTTCCTTTTGTTGTAGCTTAACTGTAGTTTCACTGGGAGCGACAAAGAATGAAAGGACATTAGAGAGGTAAAATGGCAATAAGAGACGGTGTTGCACTTATATATTGGAAAATCGTGGCTGGCAGAAAACCCAAGAGGAATTTCACGGTTTAAAAAAGCGAGTAATGAACCTAATTCTACTGTAAAACGGCGATACCTAATTGCCAATCTAGTCGTACGCTTAAATCCATGCAGTCAAAGCAACAAAGAACATATCCTTAGAACAAGTGCTTTGAAAATATTGATAGGGAAATCTTGAATTATTCTTTTGTATATTTAAAACGTGAAGACAGTTTACATTTTAGGTTTCAAGGGCTACATAATCTGTTCAAAATACATAAATTACAATTATTGTGCATACGGTTTAAACCAGGCAAGAGATGCTAAAACATTCTTTTTGATACTGGTCGTAAGTTAAAAGCCGAGGTGATGTAAATTAGCTACATTAATATCGCGGTTTATATATGCTAAATAATTTTCGTTGAAAATATGAGGAATGTATCTTCTTTCTATGCACATAATGGTATATTAGGATTTAACAAATAAAACCCTATTTTCTAATGTAACATTTGATGTGCAAATTTTCATTTGACTTCAAGGGGCTAGTTTTGATTACCGATGTTTTTTTTCATCGCAAATGTAAAGTGGTATAAAATACCCAGTGAATTAATTTAGTTTCATTTTTCACAAGCAGGCGGATTTACACTGAGCTATAATGTGTCTGGGTATTTAAAGGAACGGAAACTATTTCTACAAATTTATTAAATATTCTTAATAAATGCTTAATATAAGTCATGTTGTAAGGATGATGCCGTGCATATTTTCGCCCGAATATCCTTGAGTATTAAAAATCAAATATTTCCGAATATTATTTCTCTATTTTTTATTTTTTATTTTTTTTATTTTTATTTTTTTTTTAGAAAATTGCTTCATATGTATTCATAGATGGGTGAATGACAAATGAGTTTTGAGTTATAAACGACAATGAAAGACATGTAACTCGTAATATGTTATTGTAATGTTAATTTTATCAAATATTCTGTTCACAGATAAATTCCTCAATATCGAAGAATTAATCATGAAAAATTATCTAATTATTGTTTTATTATTATGTGAGAAACATTCCGAAATAAAATATAAGAAACTCAATATACACGAAGTTGCTCGAAGCAAAGTCTGAGCTAGGAGTCGACTCTGAGTTAGAATTTCCGTCAGGTCGGGATTACAGATTCCGTTCAGACACGACACACAAGTTTTCTTGGCTGCCTCATTCTTGAAATGAACAAAAATGTCCGGCTCCCTAACCACGCAGCTATGATCTTTCTGCCCATGAAAAGAGTGCAATTCACAAGGTTTGTGGTAAGGAGGTTTGGGTTTTGCCGACTTTAAGTCTAAATTTCATTTGTCCTTTCCCAAAAGATATATTACTCTAAAATAAAAATTTAAAAAATCTTGTACTGTACTGAATAAATTATTTAAAAAGGAAATTTGAAAACAATGTTTTGAAATTAAAAGAAAATGTGTTCTTTGAAAAACATACAAGTCATTATAGATTTTTGAGAAATTCATAAAATTAAATGAAGAAAAACATTGACTATTAAGTCTATCTCCAGGCTGATAGGGATCGTATCTATGTATTATTACGTCGTCCATCGTCATTAAATGGCTTTTTTTATAATTCTGAATTTCCCAGAACTACCTGTCGTTCGTAGAATATATTTAGTCCGATGAAGTCTTGAAAGACGAAACGCGTCACAAGTATATTTTGTCCTCATTGTCATTCAATTTCCCTGTATATGAAGTGCTGGCAATAGATAATGTTTGTTGGGCTCATTACAATTTTTAACAAAATATACTATGGGTATAAGTTAGAATAAAGTAAACATTTTAGAATCTAACCAAAATATATAATATTTAAATATCTCTGTGCATGAAACTAAAAACAACATATTTCGTTTTTTAAAATATTTATTGTATTCTATAAAAATAAGAATAATTTTACAACATTTTAGTGACATGTAAAAGAAAAGAGTTAGATCTAAGTTTTTGCGAACAAATGTGTGTAGCCTGGTTAACAAGAAAATATGATAGAGATAAGAATAATTTCCTCAACACTACCTCAGTCACACTCCTTACCCCAACCCTGCAGTCTATAATGAACGATTCATTTGAAGGTTATCCTTTGATTTTAGCCGAATTTAAGTATGCTTAATTTCATTTGTTTTTTCCCAAAAGATATATTCCTCTTAAATAAAAATAAAATCTTACTGTACTGAATAAATAATTTAAAAATGAAATTTGAAAACAATGTTTTGAAATAAAAGAAAGTGTTCTTTGAAAAACATACAAGTCATTATAGATTTTTGAGAAATTTATCAAATTAAATGAAGAAAAATATTGACTATTAAGTCTATATACAGACTGATAGGGCTCGGGTCTAGGCAGCATGACGGGCTACGTTAATGTATTCTTCTTTATTTCTTTGATTGTTCTTCATAAACAATATCAATGAAATTTATTTCGTTGAGTATTTTGAGGGACTGAGTTAAATCAATTTGGGATCCCGCTGAATTCAAGAATGAAAACAACGGACTGAGAAAGATTTTTGTTTCTTTGAAATAGATATACTTGAATGTTGAACGAGTCCGACTTGAGTCGACACACACACATCATGAAATAAATTAAAACTGACAGCAACACCCTATATATATATATATATATATATATATATATATATATATATATATATATATTGTCATCCACAGACAGACTGTTTCGCTGTTTCACAGCTCATCACTGTGGCTAGACGTCCGGTTGCCTCTAGCTAGGATCGAAACCCGACTGAATTTGCGTCAGTTCGAACTTCTAACCGCTAAGCCATCAGCGGAATGAAGGTGAATTTTAGCGTGTTTATTTTTAGATTCGGATAAACACACAGTGACTGAGAGTGACTCAATTCTGTCGAAGAGTCGTGCAGTATTAGCATAAATAGTCACTGTTTACAAATTCACACCCCAAACCAGATGGCTCAACCGAAATTAATTTTTCGGGAGCTAATATTTTTGTCATCCACAGATATATATATATATATATATATAGATAAAAAGTCATGAGAAACTGAATAAAGGCTCCATTTCTCAATGAAATCACTTATCCCAGCAACGTCCAATTTTATCGATTCGAGCTAACCTCGAATATTTCAATGATCATATTTACATTCTGGTGGGATTTTTTTTTCACATTTTCAACTGACGCTGTTATTAGAAGCACGTTCTCGAGTGTAATATCACACCCGTTTTCCTTTTTTTTCACATTCAGTCCGCAGCCCGACAGATATTTATTTTACTTATTCACATCGATAATGGACGATTCATTTGAAGGTTATCCTGATCGACATGGATTTAAAATATTTAGAATAATTCTTTATAGTTATTTGTCTACAAGGACGAAATTTAATTTATTGCACTCTCCCCAGATAAGGACTGTCGCTATATTTCTTTTTTTTTCTTTTTCATTTGCTTTCCCCCCCACCCCCAAACAAGGCGATAATGCGACTAAGACGCAACGGGCTACTGACAGTGAAAGAGAAAGAAAAGCATTAGAAGGAACCGAGAAGCCAATAAGGTAATAGGAAACAAAGGATAATGTTCTATTCCAGTTCAAATGATCGGGGAGGAGTGTGAACTGGACGATAGGGGAGCCTATCTTTTGTTTTATTTATAGATTATTTTGCTATATTCAGTCATTATATAGTTTAGTCTTATTTTTCTTCCTAGGCGCATTCTATAGTTTTACTTAATCTCGTCTCCATATTGTTTGTCCTAATACACTTATTTAATGATGTATTATTCTGATACACCTTCAAGCTATCGTCTGCTTGAGCAAGTCTGAGTTTCTTCTCAGGATATGATCTATTTATCTTAGTAATTCCACTGTTAGTAATTTATTTTGCTTTATCCTTTACTATTCCTTCATTCAATGTATATATATTTAGTAGTTTTTCTATACTGGCTTTCATAATATTTTTTATACTGTGTCTTTTTAAAATACCTTCTGCCTGCTTTGATAGAGTAATTCATGCCAATGAAACTTAATCTTGTTTCCTTTCTTTTCTCATAAAATCAATGATGTCTTGTAGAAGTTCTACCTTGAGGATATTTAATCTTTCTTTTGCCTTCCATTTATCGCAGTTTTTCTTAGTCGAGAAATGGTCCTGGTTAATTCAATACATATGCTGGCAATCTTTCATCATTTTTTAAAGTTATTACTATTTAATTTAATTTGTTTGACTTTTCTTTTGATGATATTCCTTTCAATTCTTAATGCAATTTCTTCTCTTTTATTAAATCCCATTAGAAAAATTATATATTTATATTGATCCTGCATTGTTAATGCACTTATATTTTTTTTATTATGCTGTATATCAATTCATTTTCTTGTGGCGTGTATTCCTCGGTGAATTACTAACAGTACGCACTTCTCGGATCCAAATTCGATAACAATTTCATCGATATTTTTTAAAATTTTTAAACATTACGCATTTTCAAGTCCTATATAAATAATTTCTGCATCATTGTATATGAGGTGTGGAATATTTCCTTTTCAGTAGTGGAAGAAAATTAGATGTCAGTCTTATTCTACGTGCCGTGTCCCTTCAGGAAGTCGACGAGCATGGCTCTCAACAATATCGTGCCCTTTGTAGCTCTTAGCAAATTGCTTCTTCATGATGCATTTCTTATCCCCTATTCTACCCGTCATTTTCACAAGCTCGTTAGATTATGCGCTTCTTTCTTCTGCCCCTCTTGCAGATTTAATATGTTATGTGAGTGTCACGATTTTTAAGCCCACTTTCCGCATTATGACACCTAGAATCCATATCCGTCTTTGTCTGATGGAATGTTTAAGTGTTCTCTTTCTTTCCATTTTCTGTAAAACTTCGTTTTCCTCACGTGTCCAGTGAATAACATTCTCAGCCTCCTTCTGTAGAACCACATTTCTGTTGCCTGCAGACGGTTACATAAGAGTTCAAAGCCATTTTCTTTGTTTATCATGAAATCGTGTTACTTTAAACATTGCTTAGCCTTTTGGAAATCATCTTTGTCTATCCTGATGCACTTTCAGATTTTGATGCCGCATATAATTGGAGAGAACGAATGTATATGAAAAATAAATTGTTAGATACTTAACCTTTTGAACGATTAAAATTATTTTTCCTTTTGTTTATCACTATTTTAAACTTGTAAATCCTGACGTCTTTCGATATGGATGTGTTATTTCTGCATCTTTCAGTCAATATATTTTGTCTGTAGATTTTCTGTGGATATTTTACTGAGTTTTTCTCAAGAAATATGTTAATTGTCGATGGAATTGTCTGCTCCGAAATGCAAACACGTATCATATTAGCGAAAATGTATGCAAAAGGTTAAACAATATACTAAGAACCTGGAGAATTTTGTTAGAAACAAAAGCGTTCTGAATTAATATGCAATATCAGTCCTCCGTTATTTCAGTGAATTCCGAATATTTCCACAAGGGAAGAGGAAACTGGAAGCATTGGAAATGTTCTGAAGCAGACAGTTTGATTTTATATGGATACAATAACTGCATTCAAAGTAGATGGTATATAATCACATGAAAAATTTCGCAATCATTTTGTGATAGAATTAACACGTACCATATCTCCATCTGTGTTTGATATTTAGAAGGTAGCCCAATGCCATGATAACGCGTAGCGTTTAGTGCAAGTAAATGTTGTGTCACTGAGACACACAGGTAAACTTTTTGTGCGTATTCGAAATGCCGGAATGTCAATTCGCAGAGTTAATGCCAGAGTTCTTAGATTTTCAACAGTTGCCAAATGAAAATCTTCACATCTAAAAATGTTGGTGATGTCCGCTGGTACACTCACTCACTAGGATATACATAAACTCAAAGTTGAATATTCCTCTTGACAAACACGTATGCATTTTCCTCACGCGATGTTGGACCTAAGAGTTGAGCGATGAGAGCAGGCTCTGCCTTCATGTGTGTCATGGTCGTTCGTATATGCGACGTAAACCTGAGGAAACTATATATTCAATATTCTATTCAATCGTGAGACAAGAGGAAAACAATACGAAACATAATTTGCATTATCTACATTATTCGGAGTGTTATCCTTATCTTCATTGCCATATGTACAAAGTTCCGGCCGTTGTAAGCCCCGGATTTCTTCAGGTAATTAAGATGGACCCTTTATTTCGGTTGGAAATTCCAATCACGTGAAGAAATGTCAATAACGTAAATAATCCTAACACGTCATCTCAGAGATAGAGATTGATACGAAACATGATATTCTGTGAAATAATTTATTCCCTTCCGTCAGCAGTGTTATTGTCTAGAGAAGGCTGGAAAAGAACAGCCATTTCTGAGGTGATATTCCCCCCACAGGATAATATCTGATCATATCCATATCAAACACATCAATCGTAATCTTGTCTTGTATGTCTCCTGAGCCTTAGTACAATAGTAGCAAAAGAAATATACACCACTGATATTTAAAATCATGCGTATGTTTTTAGCCAATTTACATGGCCGACACAATTGAGTCGTTACGACGACAAAACTCTGGATCCGTTCAATTAGACGATGTACTTTTTTCTTCATCATCGTCAAATTTGCATAAGGTGATGGGCATCAGAATTATATACTTAAACAAAAACTAATTTAGCTTACTTTATTCAAAGAATCAGATAGTTGACAATGCAAATTCTACAATATTATCTATAACACCGGTTGACATTTCCTTTCGACCCAAATTTTGTTTGGCAATGGGTACAGATTTATGTGCTCTTTTGTCACACTGAACCTGAAAATCAAGTCCATTTTTCCCCATTACATCACATTTTCTCAGTGTAGATAGTTTCCTATTTGCTTAAAATAGGCCAAAATGCGTAATTCACAGAGATATTCAACGGCTTAAATATGCTTGTAACATAGTGGAAAAATTTCGTTTCATAAATAAATGATTTATAATTCAAGACAAAGTGTCCAATTTTCAAAATGAATTCTAAGCTATTTCAGTTCAGATAAGCTGATGTGAAAACGCTTGATATTATGAGTGATATCAAATCACTGATATATTTTTCATAAAATCATAAAATGCTTCTATGAGAGATCTCGCTGAAAAATGTTCTTGAGCCCTCCATGTTCTTATTTCATTAAAACTGTGATTTGTGTTTCTTCTCTACTTTTCATAGAAGAAGCTCATTAGTCGTCATTCAAGAATAGCTATTTTAGTTTTTATTAGTAGTTTCCGCTTTAAGCCTGAAACCGTCATAAGAATTTATATCACTTGAATTTACTGAGGTCTGGTATTGTCATGTAGTATTTGTATAACATGCATAGGAATATCGGTATATGAGGATTGCTAGGGTGCTAGGCGGGTGTCTTTGATACTAGCAAAATCAGATTTTTTTTATCCCCGCTTAAAATTTGTGCCAAAAGCATGATAGTTATAGCCAACTCGGCACTTCGCAGATGCGATGTTAACATGATGGTTTGATTTCTGCTGGAGCATCAAAAGAGATCAACCTTTTTAGAAAAAGAATTTCCAAGAAAAGATTTCTAACTTTGGATGGACAAAAATTGATGTATTTTTCATTCCTTTTTATCTTCTTTGTCTGTTTTGATTCGAAAATTGGTGACAAACGTTGGCCTTAATTTAATTGTGTATACGATTTTTGTGAAATCTTTTTTTCTGAACTGAAAATGCATTCTTCAAGTTAACGGGATATTTTCCATTTAACCTGAAAACGTTTAAGGTTGTTTCTACTTGGCCTGGCATATCATTGTTAAATTGGTATTTTAGCCTATTTTAAGAAAAATCTGAAATTATCTGTAATGAGAAAACGTGATGTGAGAGAAATAATAAACTCGATGTTCAAATTCAGCGTGAAAAGATTTCCCAGAAAAATGTGCCCATTATCCAACAACATATGGGTCGGAAAAAAACTCGACCGATATAATCATTGTTAATAGTAATGATTGTTGGATGCACAGTGATAAACTATGCAATGACCTGAAGGGCTAAAAGCATAATGATCCTGAGAATAAGGCATGCTACTTTTATGATCAACATGACACCCTTCAAATTTAACATAACCCTATTCTAAGGTATGTTTGTGAATTTCGGGTTTTAAATGATCGTACGCAGATTGCATAAAATCTGGAACTTGTTTTTTTTATAGTTGATTTTCAAAATGAGAACTGAAAATTTGGAAAAGAGAATTAAACCTGTTGAAAAGACAGTCAACGTGAAATCACTAAGGGGCTTGAAATGCCAACGGATGTTATCCAAATCACCCAGGAGAATCATGATGCTGCACGAATTTGGCATATGAAGAATACTGTTATCCATTCGAAGTAAGAACAAGAGACAGGATGAATCTAGAGGATATCAGTATATTTATTGAATAATCTAGGTACCGTAGACACAAAATTGTCATAAAGCCAATATATGAAATATAAAAAGAACAGTGACTATGCATATCGAATTTCACCCTTTATCGTCAGCTATCCCTCATTGAAAAAGGGTGAAACGTGTTTCATAGGTACTGTTCTTTTTAAAAATTACATTATAGAAACTAATAGTCGGATAAGTTTGCTAAAGTGAAATTGGCCGCTGACGTAAAATAAATGATGTACATAATGTTAAATACACCAATGATAATTCTGGATTTAGATACATAAATATTTATTAAAATATATAAAATCATCAAGGACAAATAGACTGACATCTCGATAATCAAACGTAGAAATATATACATTTATTTTAATTCTTTTTTTTTTTTTGAAACACATGTGCTTGTAACTGAAACAAATGAATGGTTTCTTAATTTTAAAGCCTCCAAACGAAAATCTTGTCTATTAATCGTCTGCGCAAAAGTTTTCTGCCTTCCATCACCATGGTTGAAGCTGACCTCTGGGTGAATCGTCATTGCACTTATCGGTCTAACGAGAAATATTGTGTGGTATCAGTTGCTAGGTCCGCTGCTAGGGAAGGTGGTTCCGTTAGTTGTGCTAGAGAATATTGTCCGAATCTATCATACATATATATGTATAATATTAGTCCATACTTTGAATATTACTGCCACATATGGTCTAGTGCTTCCGATATATACTTAAAGATCCTTGATAATAATCAAAGAATGTAAATTCCCTGCGACTTATTATGTAAATACTTCCATGGTAATGTTTCTGATTATAATTCTTCTATGAGACCTACAAATTGAATTAAGTGAAGTAGCAGATTGTCCTTAAGGATTCATCATTTTACATTTGAAATTTCTAGATGTAACCGTATGTTTTATGTTTACAGGTTCCTTTCTCGTAATCTCCATCTTTTTGCTTTCCAGATAAGTTTGATTATCAAAACTTAAATACAATGTCAATCGTTATTTCCAGTGTTCTTTATGATCTGTTATTGTCCTCGTTCGACAGTAATGTTTATCTCTTTCTTCTATTCTGCGTCTGAGTGATGTTGTTGCCTTACTTGGAGTTAAATGTTATATATATATATATATATATATATATATATATATATATAATGAATTTTTTCATTTTTGTGAAAAAGGAATCAGGAGTGTCCGAAAATTCCGATTTTTAACATCTTTCCTCATACTTCTATTTGATCAAAAGTCTACTGATATACCAACATTACCATTGTTATCTATATTATACCGTGTGCTTTTAATCTCTGATATTTCTTTCAACTCTCTCTCTATATATATATATATATAAATATATATATATATATATATATATATGATGTCTGTGTGTGTGTGTGTGTCAGTTGATGTAAGAACTAAAAAAATGTGTATATACATGGTGCGATGTCAAAATTACCAAAAATCAAAATAACACTGACATCTCATTTTAACCGATATATTTACGAATATTAAAATCTTGAAATAATAAAAAGTAAATTTGTTCATAAAAGCACCATTGGTTTCATCCAAGGTCTAGAGACGACTTCGGAATGTACTGCATCTCCTTTAGGTAAAAGCTCTGAATTTGGTGAATGCTGCCATAATCTTTGTCTTCAGTTCGTATTTGGTATTAAAAGCCATTTTCTTCGTTTCTCTCTCTCTCTCTCAAATGCGCCCCGCACATAGTAATCAAGGTTATTGTTGTATGGGGAGTTAAGTGGTTAGATGTAAGGGGTGATGTGATCGCAGAAATAGTTTAACAGGCATGACTGGTTTCTCCTTAATATGAGAAATGGTGCAGAGTCCTGTTGATAGACATAGGTTTTTCCAGCAGCTAACCTCTTGATCTAGAGCAGCACTATCTCCTCATGACACTTTATGTAGGCCTCCGTGTTGAGTCTGAATCCATGTGTGATGATGAATGGAGGCATTAGTTCGCCTCACTGGTGATCACACCAACTACCTTCGTAATCACCATTAAACCCATCCAACACCTTCCGAATCTTCTGTAGAATCCTCAGATTGACACCCAAACACTCTTAAATGTTCATATTGGAGCGTCTCCAAATTTCTGACGGCGTGAATTTCGTCATGACTCTCTTTTTCACACAGACGGTGCCCAGTTGACCCTGCTATACTGTGCAATCGACAAAAATTAAATCAACGCGCATACGCAAAATTAAAAATACAAAATTACGTTAAATTTTATCTCGCAGTGTGTGTGTGTGTAATAATAATATATATATATATATATATATATATATATATATATATATATATAGTTCATTTTTTGTTGTGATTCCATCAATACAAGTAGATAATGTTATATTTGTCTGACTCATTCGTAGTATCGAGATGTGTTTCGGTCTTTATCTTTCTTAATAATACTTCAAGTACAATTTTGAATGACTACAGATATCCCACGTTAAACTTAATTGTCAAATAATTAAAAAATCTTAGGAATATTAAGTTTTTTGCTTAGGTGCTTATATACTCTTCCGTTAATGCTAGTTTACTTTTGTTATACCACAATTCATATATTCTAATTGCAAAAGTTTGCATACAGATGTATTCTCTCAGAATTGCAACACGTCAACAGAAATGTGTTTGTATATATTTATTATTAAGAATTAATTTCATTTTGTCACATGAGAAATGCCTAATGTAAGATGACGTAAGGAATATTGGGGGGAAATGAATTGCATATTGCACAATTCTGTTAATGAACGCTATTGAAAGAACATCAATTTTGTGCTTTATATTTATGTATTTGCTTATTACATGTGTGTGTTAATTCGCATCACGCTATATTTATTACTGTTATCATTTTTTCATTTACGAGTATGTGTTTATAAAAACGAATTAAAATAAATGCATATATCTCTACGTCTAATTATCAATATATGTGTTCTTAACGATGTTTCCCTATGTTATTAATATATATTTATATATCTAAATCAAGAATTGCCGTTGTTTAACAACTGTCTCTATTATTTTTATAAGTTCTTTGATTAAATTTTTGCTGACAGCATGTTATTTTGTTAGAAAATTTTATGAAGCTATTTTACGGCTTATTGTACGGTCAATTTTTTGTTCATTTAAATAATTTTGTAAAGACCGAAATATACGAAAACAAAGGAACTTCGCCAGGAGAATAAGCCTCTGCAAAGACTGTTTTGCGAAATGCGGTCTTGCGTAGTCTTTGTTCGAAAATGACAGTTTTCGATTTGACGAAATCAGCCGTTTTTGTCGAATCCCTCATTGACATAGATGACTTCCTTCTTTGCAGTTATTGAATCGCCTTTTGAAATAAGCAAAAAGTATACTATTGCGCGGTAGTCCTACCAAATGAAGAGTAGCACTTGAATTGGATGCAAGACATCTTCGGCCACGGGTCCTAAGCATTCACATGATTGCTTTCCGTTTAGTTTGAGTCGAAAATTTTCATAAACGATTCAGCTTTTGTTGTCTTCACGAACAGCACTAATCTTGTGGCGAAACAGCAAGGAAATCGAGGCAGACAGATAATCGAACAGATCCTGTTCCTTCAGAGAATATGCCACCCACATGTCGTGTTTTTAAAATAGACCCTAGCCTCTTCAAATCGCGGAAATCTTACCAGGATTTTGCTTTTATTTCTTCGGTTTATTCTCAAAGACAGAATGTTTCCCTCAGTGTAGCCGATCGTTTAGGCCAATATATACATGACAAAATCAGCTACACTACTCTACGACTTTCGAAAGAGCTGGTGTACGATCCAAGTAAAGCTGAGCAGTTCAGACGACGCTTAATTCTTGGTGTAAATCGTAGAACTTGATATGGCGAAAGTGCAAATTATCTCCATCCATTTTAAGGCATTAATGTTTTAACAAAATGTCAACATTCAGCGAAGTCTGAACAGCAACTTAACAATGTAAGTTTCCAATACATAACAAACCTGGAATCGACGAAAAAATATAGCCAGTGACAAGTTGTCATTTATATATAACAATAGGTATCTGGCATCAAGTTTGGCAATGACTTGAAATATATCCATCTTCCTATCTATGTATCGATCTATCTTTATTTATATATATATATATATATATATATATATATATATATATATATATGGCGGACATCACAAGGCATAGTTTAAAACACTTGTTTCGCGTTTTCTTCGTTTGCTAAGGACGGTTTGTGCCTAATCTTCAGAATACTTTCTGTCATTTATAAATTTATGGCAGTGTGACGCTGACTACATAGGGAGGACCAATCAACGCCTTCAAACGCGTGTCGTGAAACATATGCCTGGCAACATCAGACAGGGTATGCTTAGAAGCACTATATGTTTCATTGAAGGGACCGCCTTTGTGCCCACGAAAGGAGAAATACATTCGTTCTCTGTCTCAACCGAGGGGTTTGTAAATCTATATAACTGTTTATTCCGTTTATTTTTTTTTGTCATTCCACCTTTTTTATCCTCTCCCTTTTTAACACTGTATTTTAATTGTTGTTTCTCGTCTCCCAGTGTGTGTGTAATATATATATATATATATATATATATATATATATATATATATATATATAATCCACATACGGGTATGTTTCGCTGTGTGTCAAGACACTTGATAGCTTCAAGGCGGTGATTCCATGAGTGCACGGCAGAGGGGAATGGAAACCTAATATATTTTACGAATGTAAACAAACCCCAGATTGACATATTGCTATATATATATATATATATATATATATCAATAGAAGTGCAATATGTATAAAGCGCCTCTTTCCATGCGGAGGATTGCACCTAAATGCCTTTTCGAACGCAATCGTGATAAATGTCCAAAACTCGGCACTGCAGTTAATTTTGAGATCTATAGTTTTTTTAGTGGGTATATCGTATGTCCTTTACGACGGACACTTATGTTTTTAAATCCAAAATTCTTCTTCTCACAGCCTGCTTGCTAAACAAAACTGTATATTCCAGTCTCCCATGCTATTTATCTCATAGTTGGGGTTAGGAGAAATGACGAATCCATATTTTGTATGGTATTTGTGCGAAATGGAAAATAAAAATCTCCACCGGCAGATTTCTCGTTCCAAGTTGCAAACCTTGATGCTCCCTGCACAGGCTACGGAAAAATAATTATAAACCCGATTAATATTTACTATGGTGTTCTCGAGAAAGACAACAACCCCTCTCTACAATAATAGCTGAACCTGGACTGTTCCATTCAGTAAGTGTATGTCTGCTCATGGTAACAGTCGTTACAAGGCGTTTGTGTCGGCAGTATTGGCGCACTGATCTAAAATATTCTATATTACTGTATTATTAATCCATGTCTCTAATGTAATTAAAGGTGTTTTCCACTCAACGATTTGTTACGTTGCTTATCAACAGTATTATTAACCAGAAGTTCGAGAGTTAGACGGAATTAAAATAAAATATTAAACGAACCAATTTTGTTTATATAAAATATTACCTGCAAACAACCGGCTGTATTTTCACCTAGATGTTCCTATGTATACCTGTATAATCAACCATAAAATAGGTCAAATTAATCAACAAAATTAGGTTTAAAAACTTAAACTTTCGATATGAAATAACCTTACAAATCTTACCTAGAAAAGATTTGTATTAAAACATAACCTTTATAATATACGCTAAATCTTGAATATATTACCCAATGCAATAGAAAATATTTCCCAAACGCATATACCAAGTTAATTATTTAAGGTGTATTGCTTTATAAATCCAAAAGCTGCACATTGTTGCAAATCATTTAGTTTGAATTGATTTTTCCAGACGCGCGGTTCTTTCAACCATCACAATTGTGAATCTGGAAATATTTTCAAACGCAGTTTCATGCACAAACCCAGCCGAGCACATTATCTGATGGAAAATTTCACAGCGCTATGCTTAAAAAAATAACTACAGACACACAGACTACATCCATAAGCCAACAGGCATTCTCTGTGTCATCATTCGTGCTTTATAGGAATTCTGCATCTATTCACACGAAAATGGATTTCTTTGTTTCGATCGAAAGAAACTTTACATTCAAAAGCGTTTTCCATTTACTTCTCTCATAGAAATTCACGCGAAGGAAGAAAAACAGTTAAGAAAAAAAATGTCCTACTCGATAATCTGAAATATCTTACGGTTGAATCTACAGCATTTAAGTCAATAAAACTTTTATTTTCTGTGTATTTGTATATTTTCCACTTATTTGTAGTTTATGCATACTTTCTCTCGTTGGAAGATGTGTTTTGCGTCATTGATTGTGAAATGGCATATTTCTGAGATGTAAAATCCAACATCCGCACACAAAAAAAAACACGCATACCGTTATATTCTTTGCCTCATCAAAGAATATATATTACTAAAACATAACAAAACGCATGAAGTGTGGCGTTTTTTTCAAATTCACTTAATATTTATTACATAGAGAACCTTGACTCGCATTGCAAGGTCATATACGAATATGTATAATCTGTTTGTTAAATAAGAAGAAATGAAACAATTTGAATCAAATATGTTACAGCGTAATTTATTTCCGGTTATTTCTAAAGAATATATATATATATATAAAGACATTTTTATGTTTAACATTTTCTATATAGATGCACGTATTTAAGTAAATGCTCTGTTTATAATAAACAGTATTAAATAACATTTACCGGCCTGAATGTCCGCGAAATTTTCATAGAAAATATTCGTCCTCAGACAGGATTCGAACCTGTATCCTATCCGGAACCGTCATAGAGCCTGACGTGTCTTTTTAACCGATTCGGCCACTGAGGCTCGTTCGGTTGGCAAGGTCGAATTTACTGCTAATAAACTTCAATCTTCCATGAATCTCTCACGTACATTCATAACTGCTCATGGCGTATCAAATGTAAACAAATAACATCACACATTATGAAATGGACAAATCCGACAATTATTTAAAGACATTCTTATGTTTAACATTCTTTTTATAGATACAAGTATTTAAGTAAATGCTCTGTTTATAATAAACAGTATTAAATAACATACATACATACATATATATATATATATATATATATATATATATATATATATATATATATATATATATATACATTTTATTCACACATTGATTTTCGACACCAGTATAAATACAGGTATATAATGTAGATAACTTTATTCTAAGCCTCCAAAATACTCTAGAACACTCCATACTAGTATAACTCGTTAATACAATCAGCTTTTATATGTTAGCCTATGATAGGTCTACATTTGTGAAGAGCCTTTCTGACTTGAAAAAATCTTGTTCTACAAAATGATTCTGAGAATCACATGGACGAAGCACATGATTAATGACAAATGTTAATAGAAAATATAAACAAAAATGCAATCCTATTTCATATCAGAAATTTAAAATTTCTTGTGAACATAATGAGAAAATAGAGCAGCGCTATTCGATGTGATGTAATGGTCAGCAAGCTCGTCTCGCTATATCAATAACGACTGAATCGTGAGTTCGATCCACGCTGAGTCTCACATAATTTCGACATTGTGCCAAAGTTATGCTACGCTCAGAAAAATACTATAATGACAAACAGAGCTTAGAGACTTTGACACTTATAGAACATACTGAGGGCAAAGAATGAATAACCTACCTAAGTAACGTATGTAGATAATATCAGAACAGGGATTAGGAGAGTTAGCAACAATTTTATAAGCTACAAAGGACAATGTTCTGGTAAGATATGAACACCCATGTCGCGAGGGGACACAGCACCGAGAAAACAAATCGTGGGGATGAATGTATACATCCTCAGATGTCATGTTTTCCGTTATATTTGTCGTATTTCTCGCAAATTAAAGGACACTAGGTATAATTGTCACTAATTATTCGATCATCTCTTCAAATCTCATGTTTAATATAAATACCCACATATTCTTTCATTCCTTTGTCCCTACTATCTGCAATATTAACAAGCGCCAACTTTTTCCTGCAGTTTGACGATAATTTGATCTGGCATTCTGGCTTTGATTGGACGTGGAGTTTGATACCCGCCGAGCTAGACTTTGAACTTTCTCTCATTTCATTGGTCTGTACTTTTAAATCACTATCTTTTGTATAATTTCCAGTTACTCACCCCTTTTTTATGTTTTGTATATATTCTACGCTAATTTGATACATTCGCTTATGATTGTCAAATTATTATTATCTGAACATAAACTGAAACTCTAATTGTCCTTTCTATGACAATAAACTACATCCGGCAGCAAGGCTTCTCATCGGTAGACTGGAGGTTATCATCTATTATTTGAGTTGTTCCTTTGTTCATACTGACCCGGGGTGATATGCTCATTAGGGCCACAGCTATGAGCAAATAGTGAACTCCCAAACAGAAATTCAACTGTACAATTTTAGAAAAAAAAATTACGAACAATATATTTTATGATCTGCAAAATATAAATATGTAAAGTAAATCATATATTTTAACTGAGGGTTTAAAAGTATGTGTAAAATAGATGTAGCTGAAAGCATGGAATTAGGTAGAAAATATGTAGGTTTTGGCATTAAATAACCCATACAGACTGATATACAACGCAATCAGTCATTCAAGCTACCAACAGAAAAGACTTTCACAACATTAGTCCATATAATGTCCTAGAATTTTTGTAAAGAAACCAAACTGTATTCCATAATATAATTTAAAAACTTCAACATAAAACACAGATATCACCGCCACTAGTACTTATGTCCACAATTACATTTTTATGCATAAAATCTTAATAACATTTACCATGTATTCAATTGTGAAAGTAGAATAACATATTTCATTTTTTATTACTTAAAACCTCTCAAGAAAATTAAATTTCGCTATTAAATGACCCATAAGGACTTGATATGTCGCTGAGCAAACAAATCTATCTATCAGGAAATTCTAATTCAATATGATATCCGTCTTTTTTTTTTCTTTTTTCTAAGTAATTCACGATTTTCCATTTTGGAAATGCCTATTTAACCTCATGGTGTTTATTTCAAGTACGACTATATAATATAATAAAATTTGAAGTAATAAAAAATGCTGTATGCAAAATAAATCCATTAATTTTATATATATATATATATATATATAGAGAGAGAGAGAGATAGATAGATAGATACATGAATGACGAAGCTGATTTTTTCCTGCAATAGGTTGCCATTACTTTCTACGGTAGACAAGTTGCCACCCAAGGCAAAAAGAACCCGATATGTCTTGCTATTTAGCCATAGCTGGGGGGAGAAGAGGAGGATTCATACCTTTCACAGGGGTATTGGAATGTAATGGATTTGACTGGAAATCGAAATTTGGTCTCCGATTCCTCAATCCGAGCCGCGCCATATATATATATATATATATATATATATATATATATATATATATATTACTCCACCGTGCCATATATATATATATTACTCCACCGTGCCATATATATATATATATATATAGGTCAAGTAGCTAGCTTCTGAGAATCGAACAGCCAGATTAACCACACGCATAATTTGACTATAAGGTTGAAGATTATGCCGGAGCAATCACAGATTTCGAAAGAACCGAAAAATTAATGCTGAATGCACTGCGCGATAAGGTCTCCAATTGAAGCTATTTAATTATTTGAATTCAGTTTTCTTCCTTCTAGATTAGTGGCCAACCAAGGCTAGATTACTCTGTCTCCCTCTTAATATTCCCCCATAACTGGACGGAGAATAGATATATTCACACCTTCACATTAATTGTATTTGCGCATGAGTGAATATTACGAACACGACCGTATCTCGACGATTCGATTTTTAATTCGGAGCCACTGGCTGTTACATTTATTTTACATATATACTTCCAAGTACGTTTACGTCATTGATCTACATGATTAATCCTTTGGCCTGCCATGAGGAATTTATATCTACCTGTTATCTTAGCACTAAATTAAACATTGACGTTAGGCTGGAACCGCAAATTAAAGACCTGTTCCACTCTACCCAGTACTTCATTTTAGGAATAGAGGAACCTGACATGATTCCTTATGATCCACAACGATGATATGCTAAACACGGCTAAGAAAATTGGAAATGTTTCCAATAAAGTGTACAGTAAACCCATTCATCAGCGCGCTGCATGTTGATATTTACCTTGTAATCATTTTACTCCTTTTGCATTTGTTCCATTGCCGTCACCTGAAAATGTATTTCGGTATTCAATGCATTTTCATAGAATTCCTTCCATATTCAGCTCGTAAATTCTCCTGTTTCCACGCTTCTTCCAATAACGGGCCTCAAATATTTATGCATATTTATATAATCCCTAATTCATGTTGAGTGTAAAATGCTTGCTTGCTTATTTATGTCAGAAATATACTACCGATTATCTTTTGATTCTATTACAAAGTTATGATATGAAATACGGACAAGTTTCTATAATTAATTTCTCGACAGGTTCCTTTATCATATTTATCAGTGGTTTCATGCAGATTTTATTTCCGAATCCTTCGTTAAGTTCATATTATCTTCGCAGGCACGTTTCTAAATGAAAGTACATAAGAGGGGCGTTACATTAGTAACATTAAAAACCTGTGCAGACCTGCATACTCATGTTATCATATCTGGTATAAAAATTAATTCATGATATGAAAGTATTAAAATAATGTTAGGAAATGAATAACAGAGCAGAACAAATTCTGTGACTTGTATTGGGACATTATTGGACAAAAATGAAGTTTTTGTCATGTAGTTATTATGCGTATAGCGTGTCAGGGGAAATAGAAGAATGAAATCGTTAGTTATAACTGTGCAAAGATTGGAGCGGCTGAAAATGTTTGTCAGTGAAAAGTGTTTAAATCTGGAGTTTAATTTTTTTTTAATAAGAAAAAATATATTAAGTTTTGAATATAATTTGACAGAGTAGACACATCCACGCCTCTATAACCCCCTACACTATATATACATATATATTTATATAAAAAATGTGTGTATATATATATATATATATATATAAAAAGTGTATATATATATATATATATATATATATATATATATATATATATATATAGTATGTATATATATATATATAAATAAATATACACATATAGTATGTATGTATATATATAAATATACACATGTATGTGTGTATATATACATATATATAGTATGTCTGTCTGTGTGTGTGTGTATATATATATATATATATATATATATATATATATATATATATATATATATAATCAATTATGTAGTGCGTATTCAATTTATGTAACGTAAATCATTCATACGAAAAACAAATACTGAAGATAATTATATGGCAAGACTTGCCATATAATTAGATTCAGTATTTGTTTTTCGTATGAATGATTTACGTTATATATATATATATATATATATATATATATATATATATATATATATATATATATATATATATCTTCATCTTCTCTGGTACGGGGATCTATGGATAGCATGATTGAGAACTTTTGATGTTAACAATTTAAGCTCATTTCCTTTAAGCAAATATTCGACACGTTGTTAAACGTATTCTCGTATATTTTCTTTTAAATTTTACGAAGATCTTAGACGTGATTTGCTATTTTATTCTCGTCAAGAAGGTTTTATTTGGTGAATATATATGTATTCACCACTACACTTAGACTGACAGTTTAGATTATCATAATCGTAGTCGATCCGAGCAGTACCGGGATATATATATATATATATATATATATATATATATATATATATATATATATATAGCGTGTGTGAATACAGGCAAAAAGAAACCTTTTCGCGATTCGTCCTCTGATGACTTATCAAAGTCAATGACGATGCGTGTTGATAGACATCACTTTTTCCTTATATCTTCGTTCATATTGTCTTTTTATAGATAGATATTTTATTTATATCCGAATTCTCTCTCTGTCTTTATTACTCTCTCTCTTACTTTTTCTGTTCAGACATGTTTTAAAAATCTGATCATATGATCAAAGATCACAAGTAAATTTTAAACGGAATATGAAGTTTACCTCAGGTCGCGAGAATGTTAATATAACCTCCTACAATAATTATCTCAAAATTGAACAAAATGAAATAGTAACCAGCGCATTTTGTATTTCACTACCCTATATATCTACGTACTCATCAATGCATATATATTGCTATTCTGTCGCTTTTCCAACGGCAAATGAGCCTTATCCTTCGTTTGCTCAGTCTGGATCTTTCCCACTAGGAAAAAGATCTAAAGATTAAGACTGGTGGAACTGAAAGATGGAGTTCCTTTGCAATGCCGTGTGGACGAATTCGAATAACTATGATGTCCTCCGTGTTTGAATTTTTTTTCCTACAACTGTTTTATTCTGAAACAGTCTAGCTTTTGGGTGTTTCGCTGAACATTACAATGTTAACCTCTTCAAGTCAAGAGACAATCCTTCTATACTTCTCAGCACAACATTAATTTCATACCACCTAATCTTAGATTCAAATTAAACATTTCATTAAGTAACCCTCTATTCTTTTAGTACACACACATCCGAACACACACACACACACACACAAACACACACATATATATATATATATATGCGTGTGTATATGTCAATTATAAAACTATGAAATAGATAGTTATCGAAAATTATTACGAACAACCTCAATGAGCTTCCAGTATTCAATAGAAAAATAGTTTTTATAAAATTAAAGATATATACGATACTGTAATCTAGGGGACATAAACTCATTCCCTTGCGCGGGGAATGAAATATGACCGCTATCACAGAAAAATAAGGGTAAAGCAACAGATATCCCTGCTCTGTCAAACAATATACAACTGTTGATGCTTAGTCAAAACGCTGTGTTTATAACTGTATCGGAGTTAGCTCCTCCTCTGTTCCTTAATCCTTCAACAGGAGTCTCTCTCCCCTGGCTATAAATACTGTCTGACCCTTCGCCTCGATCTCTCTTTTCCACTTCGGCCTTGGGCCCGCCACCTCGCGCGGAGGTGAAGTAAATCTCTCTTTTCAACTAACACCAATATGTGACCTCTCACAGATACAGCATTTCCCAAATTCTGGGAACACGCTAAGAACAATACACGTACGTACGAACACTCACAACACACACACATTATTTCTTCACACAAACTCTATGTAACTGTCCATGTCTTTGTTTAACTTGATATTAATATATATATGTTTAAATAGGTATATAGGTCTTGTTTGTTTTCTATGTCTTCTTTGGACTTAATTAAAGTCCAAACATTCTCATGTAGCTGGACCGGCTAGCATGAAATTTTAACCTTCTGATATCTCTTCACATCTTTAAAGCACAGTCTACTACAACTGCATTTATAAGAACATAAATAGGAATACTAAGTTTGAAAGAAAGTTACCGTACAAACTTTTACTTTACTGTTAACAGAAGTTGTGCATGAAATGTGTTTTTAACCCAACAATAATACAATTTTATATCTTATTATTTCTCCTAAAACCTGTTCCAACATCCATTTTACTTAAGTTTGTGTATGTAAAGATTTGTTTTCCTGATTATCCTACCTTCAATATGTCAAGATAATATCGGATTTTGCAAGCTTTTTTTCTCTCATATGTACTCGAAATTTCAACACTCCTTTTCTGAGATATATAAGTTTCATTTTTGTTTGCATTTTCTCTAAATCTTCGTCATAGCTCACATGATCGGTAGATTGGTTCCTCGCCATTCGTCTGTAGCACTTCATTTCTGTTGATTTAAGTTTCTTCATCTGCGAGGAGATTATCCAACATTTACTGCCATATAACTGGATATGTATAACATAAAGTCTGATGATTTTTCTGCCCATCTTGTGGTATGACACGACATTTCGTTGGCAGATACGCAAGCAATAAAAATAATTTTTGTCTTGTCTATGCCGAATTCATCTAAGGCTGCCAGCATCTCTATTCCAATTCCGTTTGTCCCGGCCGTTTTCGTTCTTTCCAATTTCGCCAGTGCAGATTTGACTTCAGATTTTAATATTTCCCGTCCGTCGATATTTCTGTGTATTGGCGGTTTTCCTCTTTGGTCGTGGAAGGTTTCCTTGATATTATGGTTTCATCTCTGAAATATTTTCAAATGCGCAAATTTCACCCTCGCATATATATACATATATAGTTTATGAAAAACTAGGTAATCCGTATTCGTATACACAAAGATGATAAAATCCAGAGAGCTCAATGTAAATCAGAGCTAATAATTTAAATAAAAATAAAAACAGACCACTTTAATGCTCCATGTAATAAATTATTTCACCACAGCCCTTTTAAAGTACCGAGGATAATCAGACTTTACTTCCAAAGGTTGAATCGAAAAATGAAAAGAAATTTACACATTTTTGACGGGCAGTCCGAAGCATATGTAAATTGACGTGAAGAAGTGAAGGAGGAGAGAGAGACATGACTGAGTTAGATGTAAAATTTATATTCTTTAAAATTTAATATTGTTTGAGGAAGTCCAGACATTGACACATTAAATCGGTTAACTTAACGGAGGTAATATATTGATATAGAAGGGGAGATGAGAAAAAAGACATAAAGATAGAAAGAAGTCATATATATATATATATATATATATATATATATATATATATATATAATACGTGTGTCCATAACATTCGCCGTTTTTGAGATATGACAGTCCAGCAGCTCAAACGACAGCCAGACTACCTGGACATATCATTTACTTATAGTGGTTAAGTCTCATGCAATATCATCAACACTTTCTGGAAGAGCAAAATACAGAGTACTGCTACCACAAATTTCCCAACTGACAATGTGCTTGTTTTGAATACAGTGTTGTCCTTCTAAATTCTTCGCCAAACAAGGCTATAAGACCTTGTCTATCTAACTATTTGCCCAGAGCTGAGGGGAGAAGTGATGTAGTCATATCTCTCCCAAGGGTATTAGCAAGTAAACGAATGTAATGAATTCGAATGGATTTCGAAATCGGCGCTTCGATTTGATATATATATATATATATATATATATGTGTGTGTGTGTGTATGTAAGACATTTCGGTAAAGTGAATCAAGTTCTCTCAGTCTTTCTGTGTTTATCTAAAGATAAATACACTTAAATTCGCCTTCATCCCTGTCGTGCGCCAAAGGCTTAGGAATAATATATCCGACTGACGCCAATTCAGCTGAGTTTTGATCCTATGTAGAGGCAACCGGGCGTCTAACCACACTGATGAGCTGTGACACAGCGAATCAATCTGTCTGTGGATGAATATATATATATATATATATATATATATAATATATATATATATATATAATATACACTAATTGTGTATAGACGGAAACTACACGTTTCGAAGTTCTGCAGGAATTTCCCTAGCTTTCTTTAAAGCTCTTTTAAGGGTGTCCACAAAATTTTCAGCTAACCCGTTTGATCTAAGGTTATATGGAGCTGTGGTAACGTGTTCTATATTGTATTCCTTGCAGAAATCTTTAAATTGTTTCGACGTAAATTGACTTCCGTTGTCCTTCACAATTGTGTCTACTACACCAAACCTTGCGAACAATTCCAGCAAGAAGTTTTTCGTACTTTGCGTCGTCGGATTTCTTATCCTTTGTATCTCAGGCCATTTTGAGAAACTATCCACTACTATGATGTAATGGTATCCATTCAGTAGACCTGTAAAATCCACATGCAACCTAGACCATGCTAGGTCTGTTTTTGGCCAGGGATTAAATTTTACTGGGGTGCTTTTCCAGACAAAGCACAGCCTTTACATTTTGTCACTGCGTTCACAATGTCCCTGCCCATATTCGGCCAATAAACAAAACTTCGCATTAGGCTCTTCATCCTAGTGCTGCCTGGGTGACGAGTATGAAAATCCTTTCATATTTGTTTTTGGAGTGTGTATGGAATCACCACACGTTCTCTATATAACAATATTCTATCGCAAAGCGAAAACACATTTGTTGTGTACTGGTCCCTCTTGGCTATTTTTTCTTTTAATTTGAGGATATACTCGTCCCTGGTGACTTCTTCCTTTATTTATTCTAGAGTTACCGGAAGTTCCCGAACTGCATTACACACAGTAAATTTTAGCTCTTCTTCTGACTTCAGTGAGGCAATTACCCTGTCTTCTAATTGTTCGCTCCTTTTAGGAATTAACCTGGACAGGCCATCAGCATAGCCAAATTTATTCGATGGTATGTACACCATGCTGAAGTTATAATTTAGCAATATTGTAGCACATCTTTGTAGTCGGTTTGCTGTATGGTTCGGCAAACCCTTTTTCGATCCAAAAATCGAAAAGAGGCTTATGATCGGTTTGTAGCTTAAAATGTTGACCGTGGAGAAGACGGCGAAATGTCACTACTGCAAATATTATTCCTAGCGCTTTTTTCTCCTTCCTGTTCTCAGTTATTTCCATAATTTTGCTTTGAAACTCCCCATGCATCTGTTCCATTTTTTGTTGGAATTGCATCTGTTGAAAGTTTCCTCCTGTAACTGCTTCTGGAATGCTTTTTGTTCTAATATTTTCGTTTGTTGTTCCAACTGGAACTTTAAAAAATCCTGGAATAGACGTTTGCATTCCTCCATTTGTTTTTAAAGTGTAAATCCGAGACTTTGTCGCCCACGTTATTTGTGGCGAACAAAATTTTTCTTCCTCCCTATGAGTGCGAATTTCGTTGTTAAAACCACTGTGGCGAGCGAACTTTTTCTTCCTCCGTATGAGTGCAAATTCTCGCTGCCAAAAGTTATATTGGCGAACGAATTTTTTTTCTCTTCCGTATGAGTGCGAATCTTCGTCGCCAAAAGTTGTTGTGGAGTTATTTCCTTAGTGGAAACTGTATTCGGGCTAAATGCGTCCTAAATAGGTTAAACTTACAGAAACGTTAGGAATTTGTAATAAAGTGTTACGCAGAGTAATCGAGTTGTGATTGCTGACTACTTCCTTTCTCGACTACTACTGACTCCTACTTACAATAGGTGGGAGAGTCTATTATCGAGACAAGGTGTCTTTCACTATAACAATAATATATATATAATTCCACCACCGTATACCTACTTTTGTCTCACCCTGTACATATGATAATCGATTAAAGAACTGGAAAAATCCTAGTCAGTAACATGATTCTGCTTGTCTACGAAATTATTTCTCGGTCCAACAAAGATAAAATCAGTAATTCAGAACTGTCTGCTTTTACGACTAAATAAACTGCCAAATTGTTTTATCATGTCAAATTTCATAAACGTTTCAATGCCTTGTTTAGTCTGAGCACTTATAAGCAACATTATATATATATATATATATATATATATATATATATATATATATATAAATGCGTGTGTGAGTATCCGTTTTTGTTTTGTTTTTTTTTGTTTTTTACTAACCGAGTATAATTATTAGTATAATATATTTGTTTCCATTCGTAAAATTAATACACGAGACTTCTCGTTTACCCCTGCCGTGCTCTGGTAACTTGGGGGTACAAACCCCAATTGATGCCAGATCGGTCGTGTTTCGGTTCCGGTTTGAAGCAATCAAATGTCTAGCCGCAGAGATCAGCTGTGATACAGCGAAACAGGCCTGTATGTGGATGACGCACGCGCACACACACACACACATATACATATATATATATACATACATACACACACACACACACACACACACACACACACATATACATATATATATATATACATACATACATACATACATACACACACACACACACACACACATATATATATATATATATATATATATATATATAATTCACAGACAGTACTGTTTCCTCAGTACGACTAGACTTACGAATGCCTCAAGCCAGGATAGAAACCCAACTAATTTGGTGTCAGTCAGAGCTATCTTCACTCGGTAGAGTTACACAACTAATTCTAGCGTATTGTTTTTTTCAAAAGTAAACAAATGCCCATCACCCAAAGTGCTCCATTCATTTTACTGAAGAGCTTTGCATTAGTGCAGGTGGCTGTTGTTTATAGAATTAGCTTATCACTCAACAGTTCTCAATTGAAATGTATTTTCAAGAGCTAAATCTATATATATATATAACTTCAAATATTTGAATTAAATTCAAATGAAAAACTACATAAACTGTCCTTCCATATTTCTAATTTTTGTTGGTTCTCTCACATACCGCTCAAAATTTTGGATGTAATTATAGTTTGGGGTTAAACTACGACAGTACTATTATATTCTTCTTTCATTTAAAGGAATTCGCCATACATTATGGATTTTAGCTTCAAACTGAATTGGAATATGTTCGTCCTAAGCAAGATTCGTTGAATTTATTTTGCTGTTTTTAAATGATGGGGTTAAAACATTGGCTGATTAAATATTCGATTGCAACAACATAACATTTCAGAAAGCAGAAATGAAAAAAAACATATTAGACGAGAAGGCATTCATAATTTACTTTTTAAATTTGAAAAAAATGAGGACAAACTATCTGAAATGAGAACGAAAAATAGTAATAAAAAGCATGAAATAAATAAAAATGTTGGAATGACCGAAAGAAAAACTAGTGTAGCTTCATATGTGAAGACAGAATAAAGCTCTCTTCTTTGCTGAAATACAATGGCTTCCCTGTCATCTTGCTTGAGAAAACGATTTCGAGAGGAAATATGGAATTACTTCGAATATTCTGGTTGAAGATTCGCCGCGAGTCCTATACTGTGAATGATGCATCTTTCTAGTTGATCGGTTTCTAGTAATTTCTCCACGTAGAGTAATGACTTCGGAGAAAATATTTTCGATGTAATTTTGTATTTCCTTCTAATGGAACACAAATTCCATGTAAAAATACCTTAATTGGAATCCTATTTTCATTTATCTGGGAACTTTGAATACATTGCATCGTGGAGTCTGGAAAAGTGATTATCCCCTTCATCATAAGGCAAATGTTACAAATCTTATGGAACGTAATTTAAAATAATTTAAAATAAGAGTCGTAATTACAACGAGTGGGTTTTTACCAGCATATCAAATGGAAAGTAATTTTAGGTAATTTGTATATGAATCTTGAAAAAAATTTAATATGAGCTTGTAGGAATATCAACATGGTAAATGTAAAGGGCGTGTAACCTATTGGTTCAAAGTTCGCTTTCCAATCTTGGGAACTGTGTTCAAATCTCAACATGGTCAATTTGTCAGGAAGGTAAAGTTTGCAAACTGGGAATTTTTATCGAAGCGTGCTACGGTTTAGGAAAGTGAAACCAAACCATACAACGTGTTGAACCAATAATTGTGACTGAAATTGGTTACACAAAACTCACTGTGTTGTACTGGCAGGAAGTTACAACAGATGGTGACCGAGGTTTGAGCAATCCGAACTAGTATGGCAGTTGATTCCAAGAGATAATACGCTGTCACCCGGAAACTCTAAGTAAGATACGCTCAGCATAGTTACAGTATTAACCACAGGTGGGCTATTTAGCTGTTGAACAAATTCAAAAATTCCCGAGCAGGTGATTCCGAAATGGCGCTGACATAGTCGATGTCTCGTGATGGCGCCGACATAATCGATGTCTCGTGATGGCGCCGACATAGTCGATGTCTCGTGATGGCGCCGACATAGTCGATGTCTCGTGATGGCGCCGACATAGTCGATGTCTCGTGATGGCGCCGACATAGTCGATGCCTCGTGATGGCGCCGACATAGTCAAAGTTTAGTTTCTCAATAGCTGTTGTTGTTATGTAGTTTAGGGTTTCAAGATTATTATTGTTGTTTTGTTGCGAGCGATTTCCTTGTTATTAGTAATAATCCATATGAATTTACATTGTCAACCGATAGTTAAATATTTCCTGTTCGTATATGAATCTTTAACCATTTATTAGTTAGGAGACCCCCTTAGTCTTCTGGAAGGGCTGTAAATTACGTCTATTATTCTCCACTGACAGAGTGAACAATTTCCGGTATTTCATTTGATACTATCTATTATTGGATTGATAGTATTTTTCTGAAAGAAATAGTCTCTGAAAATGACGAGGAAGCCGAATTTAGTAAGAACAATACTTATATTTAATTATTATTTTAACTTCCATCAGCACGGCGAATTTTAATCTCGTGGAAATTAATTTATTGCACCTTTTTGGACTTACGTTTTCAGTTGGCATGAAGTGGAAAGAGTATATTGAATCAATTGCTAAGTCTGAAGCTATGACAATCGGTGCACTGTGTTGTGCTAGACAATTTTTCTCGACAGAATCTATCTTATATAGATTCTACCATCCGGCATAATTTGAATATTTTTACACTCAACTGACATAGTGCTCGTGCTTTATATATAGTGTTGCTTGATTATATCCAAAGAATCCGCAATGGTATTGGTCCTCACCTGACATCACGGCCTCAGTTTATTCCCCCTCCCCGCCATAACGTGGCTTTTCCAGAAATGCTAATTTTTCTTATTAACTTTCCGCTATGATACGTCGATTTTTATGAATTTAAGCGCAGTACTAAAATGCTGGCATTGTTTTATTTTTCAGTTAAAAAAGCTAGATGTAACCGTAACTTTTATGCGAACAATTTCTTCTGTCACATGTCCCGCTCGTGGAACACCTTTCAAGCTTCATGTTTCACAGTCAACATTGACCTTCATAAATTTAAATGTTAATTCCAACGGTTATCTTCTGTCTTTCTAATTCCCGTTCTCTTACTGTCCCCTCTTCTTCCTAGTAGCTTTTAGTCATATAATTTAACACTCCGTAACCTCTTGCGTCCTAGTGGCTTTGTTGCTTTGCAAGACGTGAATGATCAAAAACAAACTATATCATATAAATAGTTTATCTGAAAACGATAGTACGTCTGAAACCATTACGAGAAAGCCTGAAGATTAAATATTATTGTTGCAAAATTACAGCAGATACGTGCGCCTTTGTTTGGGAATCCGCCATATGCCCAGGGCTGGTACCAACTACCTCAGGACCCCCTGACCGCGGGAGAGTAAACATTATTGGGGGTCCCAGGCAGTGCATTTTGATCGTCTCTAACTTATGAATATTTGCTTTTTTACCTCCGTTACAACATTTTTCTCTCCAAATTTGTGAAATTATTTGCTCGTACTAATTTTCGAACGCATACCTGTACAAATTTGACTAATTTTTATTTATAATGTTTAAATGTGTTAAAATCATTAAACATTTTAACGAGGAAATTTTCAAGTCTATTTTAAAAGATAGAGTAAAACATTCTTGATTTATTTAATTTGGAATGATATGACAAGTATCTCATTTGTATTTAGGTACATTGTATTTGTTTTCTTTTTTTCACACATTTGGCATATAGTCTATTATTGTACATAATTAAGTTATATTAAAAATTTGGATTTTATATGAACACTAACTTTTGAAAATTGAGATAGGTTAGAGTGGGTTCGCATCATGTATTATGTGTGGAATTCATCGACCTTGTACATTCCAATACGCATTAGAGAATACAATTTGTACGTAATAAAAATAGTTCTGTGATGTCACCTAAGACTCGTTTCCATTTTTGTAATACCAAAGAATACTCATTGTCACTTTCGTAATCCTCCTTGTAGTATAGACTTTGTAATCGCAGATACAACTATAGTAATGTCATTGAACAATACTGCTGTCAGACGCCATCGAATATCCTCGCACTAATAGAACTTGCTCGAATAGTAGCCACCTAGCAGTAGTCCGCATAGAGAAATACTATAGTGAATAGAGTAATGAATAGCGATCCGTATAATAAGAGGATATTATAGAAATGCGATCCTTATAGAGGATAGACTAGAAACAGCGATCAGTGTAGACGTCATGCGACTTCCTATATATGTGCTTCCTCTATGGTAACGTGATTTATGTAATTCAATAATGGTATCGTTTGTGTTTGTTCACTAGCGATCTATGTTCAGACTCCTGCGTCGGCAGCGACAATTTATTTTTATATAACGAGGAATCAGCGAAACGTTTCGATTTTTTTTTATAAATATTCTACTCATAAATGACTACAGCTCTAGTTTACGGATGATCGGTGTCAATGCGTTATAGATAGAAAGCTATAACTGAACGTTTTTTCTTTATAATTAGAAATCTATAACTAATACCACATTTATTATTTCTTTTAATTAACACTACATTTAGGGCGGGTATTAATCATTTACAAAAATATTTGGATATGTTAAGTAAATCAAAATTCACTGCTGCTTGGAATAAGCTATGTTTGCATATAACTGGAAAGAAATAATAATAAAAAAAGAAATGTCATCTTGCAGATATGTAATTTACTGTACTGGTGGACTCAATTGTAAGTGTGCGTATATTATATTAGTTCATGAATTATCCAGGGATTCACTCTGTCGCCTGTCCCTCGTCCTTTATGCCAGCATTGAATTAAAGAAAATGCCAAGGAGTAGGGTTACGTCATATGGCATTATTTGGTTAAATAATCACAGGAGACCCGATCTTAGTTTAGTGTACATCACCTCTGGTTTCTCTTTAGTGTTTGTGGAGATACATCTCTTGTTGTCCTCCCTTCGGAACTTATGCTCTAGGTTGCTTGAATGATCGACTAGACAACGCGGTCCTCTTGGAAGTTTTCGGACCTTAACTGCTCTCAATACGTTCCATATGGCTTCGTGAATGATTCGTGTCGTAGCGACTGACGGTTCAGTAAATAACTTCAAGTAACACCAGTCGGTATGTCACCGTTAGAAACCTCCAGCTCTTAAATCTTGAATGTGAAATAAATGCTCACTTTCAGGAAAATTGTTTACTTTTTAGTCACCTCAGTTTATACCGTGTTCCACGAGAGAGAATCGATTTTTCATTCCCAGTGGATAACTGGAATATTTTACTGTGAGTGTACATAAATGAAACAGAAGATAAATATCTCAATATTTGGTCAATGTCCCGTACTAATCCGCTCATTCATTTATCATTAGCGTGTTACTAAATAGATGTTCTAAAATACCTACCTCAGACTACACACTTGTGCGTTCCTCTGTATGTGCGCGCGTATGTGTGTTTCGTAATATTTATTAAATAAATTGTAGTAATATTTTGTGATATTGGTTTTTTAATCATATAAAATTAGCTGGATTTTATAGAAAATTTCAACACAGACTTTATACTCAGTTATAAGTGATTGCATATTTACATATAGAGAGACCACAAGGGAAATTTCATTGTCTTTCTGCCAATTCCTACCAATGCCATAGCTCACATCAGTATTTTTTCGGAGGTAAATATAGCAACATTCTCCCAACGGACCAATTTACGTTAAAGTTTTTTTCTTCTTTTTGTTTTTCCTCGGCACTTCATTACCAAACTAAGAGACGACGAGAGCTGAGGACATCAATTTATCTACGGTTGCTAATGTAATGTCGACGTAAATCTTTTACATATGTTTACAAAATTCCGGAACATCTTGACATTTCATGCAGGAGGCTGTGCAAAATTTATTAACCAAACTTTATTTATTGAACCATACAAAATAGATATTCAGCTGAAGAAGTACTAACTAGTCGCCAATTTCTAAAACACTTATGCGTTTTTTTTTCTTTCCACTTATATTTTGCGGTCACTAAAATCATGACTTTCAAAATTCTGCGTTCAGGTCATTAATCTTGTACGCTCAAAGGTGAATAGAAATAATTTATCATTATTATTTTTATTACTTTTATTATCCTCATAAAATATATAAATCAGTATTGTATCTGTGTAAATTTCTCGAGTAAAAATTAGGATGGATATATTTATCCTAAATATGCATTTAAACATATGGTTACTTTAGTTAAATTTTTAAATTATTTATGATTCATGTGTTGAAGAGTGTGATGTTATATGATATGATTAATGAAATATATTTCAGAATCGTAATCTTTTATTTACTTCAAAGTTTCAAGTAATGCCTTCCACAGAATGTAGTATAAGAGAACCTCTTCAATTTGTCAGGTCCTTTGTGAAAGAGGGGGAACTTAAAAAGATTTCGTGAATCTACTGGGGTGTGATTACTGTAATGCTCAGTAAAGAAATATAATTTAAATAAATAAATTTTCAACAAAGGAGTGATTCAAATATAGTGGCACTCATTTATAGCTTAACAGTTTCATATTGCATCAGGAATGATACATATATATTATGTGTCCTCAAGGACACATGGCACAGTGGATAAAGGCGTTGGTTAGATCCAGTGACAGACCCAAAGAGTGTGAGTTCAATACCCGGTTCAGGCAGTGGAGAACTTTCAGAGGGAAAATTACCAGGAGATAACTGATAACTGACATCCATCAAACATGGCTCGTGGAACTAGAACAGTCTACCCCAGTGATCGAAATAAAGGGTTTGGTGGGAAATTCCAACCACCTGAGGGAAGGCCGGAGCGTACAACGGCCGAAACGTTGTGACAAATATGGCGACAAAGATGAGGACAATAGTCCGACTAATGTAAATACTGTACATATATACTAAATGTAACAAAAGTCATAAATACTATCTAGTAGAATAGTTGTATCAGTTGCCTGTTTGTGGACGTTATTTAAACATAGATTAATAATTAATTGAACTGAAATGTACACTTAAAAACTGCATACGGTATTCGGCAAGAAGCCCGTGGCTTCTAACTTTATTACCTTATTTATACTTTTTTCGAAATGTTCACTGTAAAACTATATATGATCTATATGACTAATGAAAAAAAGTTAAGAGAATTATTCATGTTGGAAATATTTTGGTGTATGTGTAATATATATATATATGTGTGTGTGTGTGTGTGTGTTTTTAAAAATTTGAGTTGTGGGCTCAAGGTAATAACTATTCATAGAAAATCCCCAACTAGATCAACATCTCAGAACAAGAAAAGAAAAGAAAACTAAAAAGATTGCATTTTCAATGAGCCGTTCAATCAGGACTATAGTATTTAAAGAATCTTTCGAATTAAGTCTTCAAATTGCAGTTTTTGTAAAGGAAACCAATTAATACAAGGCACATTTACAAAGCATTCCTGAAATGTTTCACAGAGATAAATCTGAAATTTAATTGTCAGTTCTAAAAGATTAAATATAATAATTGTTAATGTCATATCCCTTTTAATTTATTATTATCCTACATGAAAATTGGCTATCATTCAAGGTTCATATCAAACTAAGCATTTAACAGGCATCTGAGATTTTTAAAAATTATGTATTCATGCCATTTCTGTGGGAATTTATACGAAAGTGACCGCAACAGAATGGGCACAGATTTGAACTGGTGTCGCCGAATATAATTCTATGCAGCGGCAACAGTTATGAAGCATATCTCAATTTCAATGATGTAATCCATAAAGAGGTTCAATTTGGACGGAGAAAAATAATCGAGATTATTTATGAGTAAACCTAGATCGAGGTCATATTGATATTTAATTAATAGCCGTTAAATGCAAATTTTAAAGCAACATGTATACACAATATATAAGAATCAATATTGATTCACGAAATGCGTGACTATGATTATCTTATAGACAAAACAAAAATAGCGATACAATTATAAAATATACAATGGTATATATATATTTTTTTTAATCAGAGACGTGAGACAGTTTAATCATATTTCCACTGTCAAATGTATCAACTATTTTTTGATTTTTGTTCTTGGATGTTAAGATAGGATATTAAACATTTTAAATCGGTTATTTTTAAACCGTATCGAGCTAAATATTGCTTCCATAATATTTAAATTACAATTTTTTTTTTCGTAAATAAACCATGAATTGTTTAGAACAAATAATTCAACCGAAACACCTCATTATCACTACCAGTAGTTTTAGGGGGAATTGGATTAAAACGTATTTTTCTTATTATTTCAGACATTTTCACTCGTCTGATATTAAAAAACTGTATTCTATTTCTGGAGGCTTAAACAATATCATATTGAAACAGAGCTTCTAGTACGATCACCAAAGTTAAACAACGTCCATCTTGGTCAGTATTTAGTTGACCGCTTGGGAAGACACAATGCTGTAAGCTTGGATGTGCCTGTGGTTTAATGCATAATGTCTCAAATGTTAAATCGGAGAGACAAGTTTTGATTGCGCTTGGGTTCGTTATAATTATTACGCGCAAATACACTTGATAAATCTATGAATCTACCTCGTATATCTCAAGCTATGAGTGAATTATTAAGATTTGTATCACTAAACCGTAATTATCTCAAAATAATTACAATCTCTTTTGGTTTTAAATAACCGGCAAATGGGGGATAAGTCGTGGGAAACGGAATAATTAAAACATTTTTAATATGTGACAAATTATTTAGTGAAATGTAATACATCAAATATAAGTTATTTTAATTGGGTGCATGTGTTTTAGTTGTTCTCTGATTGTTTTTGTTTTCTTCATGAAATTAATAACAATCGACCTATATTGAGAGGACCTCCTGAAGAAAGAATTTACCTACGAAAATAACCGAACATATATTCCGTTATTTTCCGCAGGAAGCCGCTTTGTATATTCGAAATGGGGCTTTACCAAATTGGCAAGTGAGATCACGTTGATAGATCAAGCATTGATTTAGATACTAAAAGAATGCACAAATTTATATAAATGGTACTACCAACGCTACAATAATATTGGCAACGTAATATTATGTCATCTGAAAAAATATATCTGCCATTCAGCATAATAAAAGAAGAATCCGTGAAGGAATGGAAGTGTTTACCTACCTTACTTATTGTGCAACATTTAATATAGTGTATAGTTATATGTTCTACTAAAGATTCGCGATAACCAATTTTTAAAAAAAGAAAAATCTATATTAAGGTTTTATTTTAGTTTTTAATTTTAAGCTTATGTATTAAATATAATTTCAATAAGCAAAATACTTTGCTGTACTTAAGTAATTTAAATTGATTGCAAGGAGGTTTCGTTTCTTAATTTCTGAAATTACTGCCATTTTAAATTTTTGTGATTTTAATGCATTTCTCTTTATTAAAAATTAAATATACATCTCTGAAACTTTATTTGAGCCATATTAGCTGTTTCAGAACAAAGCTAATTGTATTTGAAACAAATAATATCTACTTACGTTTAAAAATATCATAAAAATGCTATTTTTACCACTGTAGTAGCTATTTATTTAAGCCCTTGAAAAGTTTGACAGCCTGTTGACAGATTAATGTTTACCTAATGCTGTACTGTGTCGGCTTTTAGCCGTACAAAATATTGAATATAACATGAGGGACATTTGTATATAATTTTGACGTACTCAGTAACTTTAAAAATCTGTTGTTCGTAATGATTTTAAATTTAGATAGTTTTTGGCTTTACATTTACGAAAGTTATCGCTCTTATTTTCTGACAGTGTCGTGTATGAACACCAGCATCTATAAATATCAGCACTTTGATACACATACATAAACATTAAAAGATACATTTTTTAAAATA
The DNA here is from genome assembly GCA_964036315.1 of Acanthosepion esculentum. Classification (NCBI taxonomy): domain Eukaryota; kingdom Metazoa; phylum Mollusca; class Cephalopoda; order Sepiida; family Sepiidae; genus Acanthosepion; species Acanthosepion esculentum. The sequence continues at coordinate 59,225,917 of OZ038486.1, read as the reverse complement.
CGTGATAAAATATTCTAATTAACATTGTAAATATAATGAAAGCCAATCTTGCAAAAATTAATTATCGGAAAATGCAGTTGTATTTTCTGCTGTAGATAGTTATATTTAGGGTTGTGTAAGGTATTCACAGCTTGTTTTATGTTCTCAAAAATATTAAAAGCTGAAGATTCGTCTGAAATGTTGGTCTGCCGCTTGTACGCAGTCACCTAAGTTTGAATATAGAAAGCTCTCGAAAATATACAGGGTTTGGACAAATTATCTAAATAACGCAAATGAAAACGCTAATAAATCATTTTCACAGGAATATTTACTAAACTTACACAAAAATATCTTAAAGTATTAAAGAGAAAATTTATTCAATAAAATTACCTTTAGCTTCAACCACGGCCTCCGAACAAATTCGAAACCTTTTGCATCCATTCTGGACGGTCTCCTTGTTTAAGTTAGTGAATGCTGTCATAATTCTTGCCTTCAGGTCATCGTTGGTGTCAGGAGGAATTTTGTTGACCATTCTGTCAACTGCATCCCACACATACTAATCAAGAGGGTTGCAATCTGGGGAATTAAGTGACCTGTTGTAAGGGGTGATGTGGCCTGCTTTTGTTGCTTGGTGGAGAGACATATTGCCAGACATAATGTTTTCCACCAGCAATCCTCTCGATCCAAGGTAGCATTAACGCCACAGGGTACTTGATGTAGACTTCCCTGTTGGGTCTGACGCCTTGTGGAAGGTGAATTGAGGCTCTAGTGATCACACCAAAGAACATTGTAATCACTTATCCAACTCTTTCCGAATCCTCTGCACTCTCCTCAAATTGATACCCAAACACTCTGAAATGTTCCAGTTCGAGATTCCAGCAAAGCACTGGATGACGTTTGCAAATTTCTGGCAGAGTGAATTGCGTCGGTGTACTCTTTTTCTGACAGACTGTGCCCAACTGACCCCACTATACGATGCACACGAGAAAATAAAAAATAAACAAGGCGCCTGCTTGATATTAAAAATATGTCGACAATTTATCCATCGCACTCTCTACCCGTCTTCTTAATCAAATCATTTATATTGCTCAACTGTGTATTTTTGTTGAGAATTAAATTAAATTTGTAATTATTTTACATATTTATAATTTTTTATATTTTCATTTCTACATTTTTCCTCTAAGTTCCATTCCTTTGTCACAGATTTGATATATATGTTTGAGATGAGGTATTGTAACTATTTACACTAGTGTTCAGAAATCTTTTCCTGAAATTTGTCATATCCACGATGTTTCGGTCGTTATTCGCCCCGGAATTTTTAAGGTGATATACTTCGAAATAACGAACCGTTTATTTAGTCCACGATGCATAAAAGGGAGAGTGAAGCTACGTTACTGCGTTTTGAAAGTGACTAAAGCCGGGATACCAGACCAGATTCGATAACTTTTACAGTTTGTTTTTTGTATGTTATCAAGAATCTCTAAATACAGAGAGAACTAGATTTTATAGCATTATCAATGTATGAAGGAATATTAGACTTATAAATATTTAAGATAGATTCTGACGAGAAAAACAATTTTTAGAGCGACTCCGTAAACAAACATGCTTAGGGCCAGGCCTAGGAAACCTCGATTCAGTATCCTCTTTACACTTAATGTCAGTGGAAAACGTTACCTCGAAAAGGTGCAAATATAAATAACTGGTTTCATCATCATCATACTTAGAACGCAACTTAGAGTATCAATGAATTTATAAATCGAAATATCCGAAAATGTTCGCTAATTACTTAACTACACAAAATAGGATGCTCCACCATCGCGACCAAATGAGCTACAACAGCAATAGCTTTATTTTTTCAGGTTTTACTTGTGTGTAAATTGGTTGTTTTAACAAATCGCAATTAACGTCATCAGACTGAGAAAGAAATAAACGAAGAAAAATGAAGACTAGATATAAAGAAACGTGGTAAGTGTTTTTTTTTTCAGGTGAAATGAACAACGATGGCGTTGAGTTGAGTCACTGTTAACATTAGCAACTTGCGGCTGGGTGTGGTTCGTTCGTTTTTCTTTTTGTTTGAAGGACAAATTGTGTATAATTAGTTTCTCTCGGCTTCTTCTCATTACGACAGCAATCAATCTCTTTTTTTTTTTCAAGAAGAAAATGAAGCTGACCAGAAATAGTCTTGAAATTTTCGGAATTTACAATTTTCTGTTCCAACACAATCATGTATAAGGCAGTTGCTTTTGTGAGAATAGCTCGTATAATCTTGTGTATTTTTTTTATTACACCACGTGGTTATGTGTTTATATTTAGCTATTAGATTTAGCAATTCCATTAATTTAAACGAATTAGGGCATTTTCCAGGTTTTCTAAAAACGAAATTTAAATGAAATGTTGAAAATATACAGTTTATATATATATATATATATATATATATATATATATATATATATATATATATACACACACACACACACACACACAATACATATATACATATATATACATACATACATACATACATATATATATATATATATATATATATATATATAAAGTATATCCTCAGAAAAAAAAGAAAAAACATAATACATTCCACATCGGCATTAAAAGCCTTAACAATCATTTTCATTGATTAAACATTGTTTTGTCTGCTGGGTGAGCTTTAAATGTTAAAGTAGTTTTTATAGAAGTTTTTTTTTCTTTTCCATTCTCCTGGATTCATATAGAAAAAAATAGAAGAAAACTTGGAAATATATATATTTTAATCGTTTAACCTCAAGCAAGACAATAAAGCTAATAAGATGTAAAGTGGTTTCAACGGAAAAATATGCGAAAACAAGGAACACTGCATAAGTGCGACACCAAAAGAACATAAATTAAGAAAACCGAACATAACATTTGCTAATGTATTAAATACTTTGAGACTTGGCTGAAATTCAAGAAGCCGGAAAATTTCCTTGTGAGAGAAAAGTAACTGTTGCAATCAATTTTATTCGTTTCTCGAAACGAGAAAATTTATCGCGTACAAAACAAAACCCCTCTCATTTAACCGCCAGAGAGAGACTTTTCCACCTGCCATAAACATAGCTGACGCTAGACTCCTGGAGAGCAACTGACTCCGCCTTTCTGGACGCAGATTTTCAGCTGACTTCATGGGGATCAACTGTATCCAATTAACAGCTGCATAAAGTGCAAGGAAATCCGAGTCACTTTATCGTGCCAGAATTTTTGTTTCTTGTCAGATTCCATTTTGCACGTTTAGAAATCTACCATTCGTCTGTGCATTGAATCCTGCTGCCATATTTGCTCAGGTTCTCCTGCTATTCATCGCAAGGCTCTTGACAAAATCCAATCGAGGATCTGCAATGTAATCGGTCATGACCTAACATCTCGACTTCAGTTACTTTCTCACCTATGTGGCATAGCGTCCCTCAGTCTTTTCTACAAACATTTTCATGGCAAACGACGAGCTTTTTCCCCTTGTGGCCCAACTACATGATTTAAAGCGTGCTACTAGATTGGCATGTAGATCCCACTCGTTTATTGTTAAAATAGACGAATGCAATTGGAAATTCTAACGGTTTCTTTTCGTAGACTTCCCGCATATGGGACTCCCTTTTATTTACTTTCTTTCCTAATAACTATAATCTTTGAAAAAATAAATGAAACGTCAATATCTATCTTCTATCTTCTTGAATCCCGTTGATGTTTTGTCCTTCCTCAATCCTCCCGTTACTTAGTATTTTCTCTTCCGTTCACTCACTGTAATCCCATGAGTCTAAGAGGCGTTTCAGACTTGCTTGGGGTGAAATGGTTAAAACAATATAAATATACTGTTTTCAGTTAAGACATACATTGATATTTTCTCAAGTGTCACGGTGACCAAACAATTTGTGCTACATGTAGTACGGGGTGAGTAAAGCTGTTGGTACTTAGCGTCATATATTATATGACACGTCAAGCTCAGGGCGCCTCTGGAAATTTTTTTATCCATGAATATCAACGAAAACGTATTACTTATGGGAGTGACTGTTCTGTATTCAACGCTGTTAAAGTGCTTCTTGCGTCTGTTTTAATGTTGATGAAATTAAAAGTGACATTATGTAGTCAGTGTAATTTTACACTAAATGCAGAAAATTGTTAGCTCGAGACGTTCTTTAGCAAACTGTTTCTATTATTCTCATGGCAGAAATGAATTTTAAAGAATAACTGAATGGTTTCTATAGTATTTTTATTAATATTGAGGAAACAAAAACTAAGGGGATTCAACGCTAAACATAAAAATATTAAATAATTTTGAAAAACATTTTATAATAACTGATAATGAACAAAATTGATATAAACCAATGAAGACAGATTTTAGAAATGTGAGATTGTTTAAAAGTAAGGCGTTATACAACATTTCAAATAAAGTTTCAGGATTATCTCAATCAGCTTGAAAGTATATTCATCCATTTGTCTTTTGAGCTGTTATGAAGTGAAACAGTACAAATAGGAAAAAAAGCCGTTAAAAAAATTTTAACACTGTATTGTAGGTGTATGTTCCAGGACATTCTCACATGCTTCTGCGTAACTGGAGTTCGAAATCTTTTTTCGGGAAACCTTTAAATTATTCGCATTTACTAACCGTAATGATACGGACACTAATTAAATTTTTCTTTCATTTGCAATTCCTTCAAATTATAATGAAAGATCTCGTTATGTCTTGTGCTAAAACTAAATGTCTGTAAACGGGCTTGAAACTGATAATTCAACGACAAGAAAATTCGGTATGAATAGTTTATTGAAAATCAAGGCCTGTTTGTATGCCACTTGCCTACTTAATCGTAATAAAAATATGATATTCATAAACTCCAGTTTCTAGTGAGAGCATCAAATCAATTTTTGGTTTGCTACTATTTATACATACATACATAAATCAAATAAAACTTTTAGCGGTTGACCATGTTTGAGTAAACGCCATGATTTTTTAAAAAATATTATGGGAATCACATTCTCTGGTCTGCTCACTTCATAAAGAAATTATGAACTCCAAAAGGGATCCCACCTGCTACCTACATTGTTGGAGACAGGAAAGTTCCCACCCCTTCACCGTTGAAACTGTTAGATGTCGAGGTCTCTTCTACTCCAATAGCTTCATGTCTCGCACATCTTGCCTGTGGAACTCCCTTCCTTATTCCTGTTTCCCTGACAAATATAATCTCCAACTATTTAAGTATAACGTCAATCGACATCTCCAGTTGCCTTGATCTATCCACTTCCCTTCTCCACATCCTTTCAACTTTGCTATCTGCTCTCGCTCCTAATCTTCTGCAACCCCCTTGCCTTGATCGATCCATTATCTTTCTCCACATACCCTCCTTTACCACTCCTATATGCTCTTCCTCCAAACCTTCTGTAACCCCTTGCGTGCTAGTGGACTCCAGCCTTGCTTGGGGTGATGAGCTTTAATATATATATATATATATATATATAATCCCTTCCAAAAGTATTGGAACTGCAAAGTCATTTTTTTGTTTTGGTTGTTTACTTAAGAAAATAGTTCTAAATTTCAGGTTTTATTTCCTGGTATTTACTTAGCTGTAATAAAAAAACAAAAACATACCATCTTTTGTTTGAACCAACGCATCTTTCAAGTGAGAAACTGACAGGTGTTTATTGTTGCGAGGGTGTTGCCTTTAAGATGGATTGTTTAAACATTACATAGCTCTGAATGACTGCTTTTCGTTTTAGCCTTGTTTGGCATCTGTAAAGAAAGTATGTCTTGTTAAATTAGGATAAAAAAATGAAGACTAGAGAGCTACGAATTGGGAAATCAGTTAGACATTTTAAAGCTGAGTAAGGAAAAATCGATCAGAGCCATTGAACTGTAATTGCCAAGAGCCAACGCAATAATTTGGACTGTCCCGACTAAGAAACGAACTAGTGATGTACTGTGTAACAGGCATAGAACAGGCCAAGGAAACATTGTGAGATCCGTGCGGAAAACCCTCAATAGTAGTCAACGATTTCACTACAATATCCACAGTACAGGGATGATGGTTTCATAACCCACCTTTCAAAAAAGTCTTTGAGAGTTGAAATACAGAGGCTATACCAGAAGATGCAAGCCACCCATCAACAGTAATAATCGGAAGGCCAGAATTTGCAAAGTACGGAGGTGAGCGACACAAGTTCTGGAAGAAAGTTTTATGGACTGATGAAACCAAGATTAATCTCTGCCAAAGTGATATAAATGTCAGATTTGCTTCCGATTCAAAGCATACACACTCATCTGTGAAACATGGTTGAGTCATTGTATTGTCTTGGGCTTGCATAGATTCTTCTGGAAAGGCTTCATTCATATTTATTGATGTAATTCATGTTTGCAGCGGCAGACTGAATTCTGAAGTTTAGAGGAACATTTTCTCTGCCAATATACAGAAAACATTACCCAAACTATGCAAGATAAAGTTTAAAGCAAGAAAATGACCTAATATATACTGTCAATACAGCTATGGACTTCATCTGGGTAAAAACAAAGTTCAGTTTTAGACTAGGCAAGTTAAAAATTGCACCATAACACGATCGAGCGTACGTTTCATCTCCTGTAGAGCAGAGTGAAGGAAGAATTTCCACGTAACAAAAATAAATGAAAGAGGCTGCATTAAAAGTCTGGAAAGCATCACTAATGAAGAATCCAACAGTTTCATTATGTTAATGCCTCGCAGGCTTGATGCGGTTATTGCAAGCAAGTGTTATTCAATCAATATTACTTACTCTGAGACTATGTTCCTTTAATCTCGTTCGCCTAAAAATTGGGTGATCTGATACAAAAGGTGGTATGTCCAAAGTTGTTTAACACACTTAAATGTAAATGCCCGGAAATAAAAGCTGTAATTCTGAGCTCATGTCTCCTATTCATCTTTGGATTTGAAACTCAAATGTCTTCAGTGAACATCCAAAAACAAAGGAATTGGCTTTCCTGTTCCAGTACATTTGGAAGTGACTAATATACAGCCATGCATCAAAATTATAAGGAAAGTGTATACAAGTTAGAATTGAAATACATTCATTTTATCATTTAAAGAAAGAGAACAAAGCTTTTCAAGTAAATTTAACTTACATTTAATACTCGATATGGGCTCATTTTGCTTTCATCAATGCCTTTATACGCTTTTGCATATTAAAACAGATTTAGCGGAAGAAGTTGGCGTGATTTCTTGCTATTCTCTATGAAGTTTGTCTTCTACTTCGCGTTTTGAAGAATATTTGCGCACCCTCACTCTTGTACCTAAGCATGACCACTGATGTTCAATGCGATTCAGGTTAGAGGATTGAGGAGACCACTTCTTACCCGCACTTTTTGCTTTTCAAACAGACCCTACGAAATTCTGGATGTATGGCATGGTGCATTGTCTTGTTGGAAGATTACCCCATCTGATATGTTACTGTTGAAAATCTTCTCTAATGAAGGCTGATAACATTCGTCTGACATACTTATGTAAGGGATGGAATTCATTCTAGCTTCACACTTAAATAACATGTCTGTCCTGGAAGACGACATGCAGCCCCAAAACATTACACTCCCACCTCCAACTATTGTAGTTGGTACAATACATTGAGTTTCATATGCTTTCCCAAGTCTTCGACGAACATAAACATCTCAAAGTTTTCCAAAAACCTGATGAAATGAAAGTATTTTAGCGATAATTTTCTATTCAATATAAATACAGTATTAATAGGCCTAACGAAATCATTTATGCACAATACATTTCTTTTAACTAAGAAAGAAATTTACTTAAAAGTTGGTTTCATCAGACCAGACTACGTTGGCCCAATACTCCGACGTCAAATTTCCGTGGTCTTTTGCAAAAGAAAGTCCTTTTTCCTTATTAACCTCATACAGCAATGTTTTCTCTACCTTTATATGCTTTGATTTCAGCTTATTCTAACCACCTTGTCACTGTGGGAGTCCATATCACGTTGTTGTCTCGAAATTCAGCAGTAACCCTAGACGGGTTTTATCCTGTCACCTAGAGGTAGCCTCTTTAGCAGTTTGTCTTCCCTTGAGGGTGTACAACTTTTCCGGCCTTGACCATCATGATATTTGACAGAATTGGCTTCGTTATGTCATATTTCTTGAGCATTTCACTTTTCTTGCAATTGGTACCCAGTATGTTGTTGATTTTGTCGCCTGTACATTATAGTAGCGTCAGTGCCAAACCGTCTGTGAGAAAAAAGAGCACCATGACGCAATTGACTCCGGCTGAAATTTGGAAACGACAGGCTGTATTGGTTGGTATTCTCACCGGACGTTCAGACACCAGCATTTGCACTGTCCTCAGATTGACACCCATCGGATATGCAAAAGGATTGATGAAACTTACGTCGATGTTTGGATTAATCACTGATGATAGCGACGTTATTCCTACATTTATATGCCTAGTGGGGTTCAGACCCAACACGGAGGCCTACATTAAGTACCATCAGGAGGGACAGCTGCCCTGGGAACAGAGGGTGGCTGCTGGAAGACAATATGTCACAGAAATTGAAGTACCAGTCATGGCTGTCATACAATTTCTGTGACCACATCACACCTTACATCTTGCGACCTAACTGCTCAATCTGCAATCCCCTTGAATTTTATGTGTGGGGCGCAGTTGTGAAACTAAACTAAACAACTGTCTATATTTCTGAGATGAAGTAGTATGTACACAATTTACATCATTCGGACTAATGTCCTCATGTTTGTTGTCATATTCATCACAACGTTTCGGTACATGGGCACATGACACAGTGGATAAAGGCGTTGGTTAAATCCAGTGACACTGGTTACGGCAGTGGGGAACGTGGAGCCAGGTAAATTAACAGGAGATAATTGGTAACTGGCATCCATTAGACATGCCACGTGGAACTAGAACAGTCTATCCCAGCGAGCGAAATAAAGGGTCCATTTCGACATTCCAACCACCAGAAGGTCGGAGTGTACAACGGCGGCAACGTTGTGATAAATATTACAACAAAGATAAGGACAATAGTCCGAATAATGTACATAGTTAACCAAAAAAACTCCTTGTAACACCAAAGATGATTTTAAAGCAGCATTCACCAAATTAAACAAGGATACCGTTCAGAAGAGTAGCAGGAGTCATCTGGTGGCCGTGGTTGACAAAATTTACTCTTTATTAATTCGAGACATTTTTGTGGAGTTTCGGTAAATATATCTGATAAAATAATATGTCAGTATTATTTTCATTTTCACGTAATTTATCCATCGCACACACACACACACAGACATATATATATATATATATATATATATATAATTTTAAGTCAGGTAGTATCCCCGTTGCCGCTATATAGCTCTAGAACACATGTTTTTAATGAGTGCAGTTGCTAGCCAAGTACACAGACTACTTTGAACTAAGCGTTGTCTTTCTCGTAGACTCCTTAACAGCCAAGTTTAGAAAGTCCATATACCCCTCCTTGTACCTTATCGCTCCAGTTATGAGCTATGTACTCATATATTTCGAAGGTTATTTATTTGTTCGAAAGTGAACCCAACGAGTCGGCAGTAATTTGAAATTTTTAAGATATCCGTGTTTGATATCGATAACCGCTGAGCTCGGATAATTTATAATCTAATTTTCTGATTTGGTTACTAACCAAAGCTGAACTAACAAACATAATGTAACTTTTACTTATTAGATTATTGTGGAAACAAGTATACACAATAAAATAAACAATATTTGATATAATTTGGAAGATGATGGTGAAACAACTTCGCTTAAATATTACTGGAAAATCGACCGCACAATACAGTATTACTTATAAAACCCAAATCTCTATACACGTAAATAAATGGAAAATGAAAAGTGAAATTTGAATTTTTAATGGTAACGACAAACTGGAGTTTTTTGTGTTTAAATTGTATCACGCAATAACACCGTTATTGTAAACAGGGGACATCTGTAATTTAATGCGTAGTTGAATTAAGAACAAACATGTTGAAACTGCAGTAACGCCAAAATTATTAATGCAAATACGCTGCCGTACTCAAATAAAGGATAAACCGACGAAAATGAATTAAAGCGACTGGAAATAGATTATAATTTCGGAATTTACATGTGTGAATTTTTCACCAATTTTAATAACCATCTTTTTCTATTTATCGTATTTTGCATTTACCATTATAAACTTATAATTTCTATATTTCCTCGTTAGCTGAAATATCTTTTGCATTAATGGAAATCTTTGAATTAAATGTAACATATCAACAGATATTTTTCTATTAAAACGTTTCCATGTTCACTACACAAACTGAATATTTAGTGGATTATAAATCATTTTGTCTATTATATTTATACGATCATCGCTTTAATATAAATATCATACAATAAATTGAGTCTCCCATTTTAATGGAATTTTTTTTTAAATCTGGAATTCATAATTAGAGAATTTACTCCGCCTTGTAGAGTAATAAACCTCGAGAAGTACACTGATGTTTTGGGGGTGGAAGGAATAGTTACAGCAAAATGATTCCACATTTGTTGACAATTTTGTAACTGTTCATTGCTTGCTGAGGTGTGGTGATCGTTGCTTCGTTTCGATCATTTATAATAAGAGTCAATATTTTCACTATATAGTTACTAATGAAGACAAGGAACAGAAATGTAGAAGTGTTACAGACAGCAGTAATTCAGGTAAACCACTCGGGAGATGCAAGTATTTCTGTAGCCGCTGGTGATTCAGCTTCATACCCGGCGTCCAAACCCCTTATTTGGCGTAGTCTGTTTTTCTATATGCCCGAAAAGAGTACCTCAAATACAATGCAAAAATTTGACAGTACTAACTGACCCAAGTTGCATGGACATGCATACAGTTAAAAACCACTACAACAATAGCGAGAATATAAAATCAAAATGGATCAAGTTGAGAGAAGAACATTGTCATATGTAAATGAAATCAGCTCAAGTAACACAAGACGAAAGAGATGCAACAAACTAAAGTCATAAGACAACAAAAAATGTCAATAAATTGTAAAGAATACAGACCAGTGAACATAGAAATTAGAAAGAGATGTATACAGACGGAAGAGAAATGGCGCTTGGATAAATGTACAGAAATAGAAAGAATGACTATCACTAATAAAGTAAATATAGGAAAAGAAATAAACGAATTAAGGGAGACGAAGTGTGTGCTCGGTGGGCAGGTCGACGCGCGGTGTCCGTGAGCGTAAGGTGCACTCACATCACTATTTTCGGCCGGAGTCGGTGGAGGCGTCTTCAGTCGGACCCGCGAGAGTACTATCCCTTTCAGCTAGGGACGTAGGAAAGGAAAATGAGATGCGATATAAGTGGTGAACCAGTTTCTTCTCGTCGGAAGATGTGCGCGGCATTTCGCGTAATTCAAACACACACGTGCGCCTAGCGGTGAGTCACCGTCTATTGTGAGTGCGGGAGTTTCGAAACCGACAGGGCCGCACCGATTCCCTGGCCGATGCGCCACCTCGTGTCCGCATCGGGAAAAACAGGTGAGCTTAAACCCAATCGCGTTGCACTGAAATTGCAGCAGAAAATGTTCCTTCTAAAACATTCTTGTTACCGCGTTTCCAACACCAGCTAAACTTCGATCGACACCGTGAAGATGTTAAACGGGATAAAGCGTTTCGCTAAAGGCTCCGGCTACCGGCGGACTGTCCCAATCCCGCCATTTATGTATCAAGATGATCAATCCGACCTTGAAGGACAACTGTCTACGCCAGCTATCTTTTGGAGATGAAGAGGACGCTACCTGAGCGGCCCATTCCGCGGTCCTATGTTTGGTGAAGTCTAAATATAAGGGATCAGTTAACTGCACCCGAGAAGCCCTGCGGGAAGACCTCCATAAAAGGTTGGATACCAGGCACGTAATGGGATATGAACGAGTTCTTGCCGCCAACAGCTGATTCGATCATGCCCCCGCCACTTTTGTTGGCTAGGGGCGGTCCCATACCGATTATCCCAGTTTGGTCGGTTCGTCGATATAAACTGCAAATGTGGCCGCAATGCTCTCATGAGCCTGCCCCACATCACCCAAGAATTGTTAGCGGTCTTCGCACCAAGAGTCACAACCATGTGGCGCAGATACTAAAACTGGTTCGTCATCATCATGGAACCTTGCTTCCAAACTGAGCGTGGTGTTCAGTAATCCGACCACGTGAAACCGACCAAAAAGGAGATGATTATTCTGGATGTACATATACTACCTATGTTGTATTTAACCTCGGTGAATTCAAAAGGGAAAAATCGCGAAGTACAATCAACGGTGCGCGAAAGTTACGGATTTGACTTGACCATCAAATCATTGCCCTGACCTATAGCTAGCGCGGAGTGGTTGCGCAGCAATTCTATCAGGACTACAAGTCATTACGACTTCAAAGGTGGAGTTATTATGGGACACATCTCGAATGCCGCGAGCTTATTGAAATGCCCCGGCGTAAAAGGCGACTCGACCAATGGCGTTGCCAAAGGAAGCTCCATCATTTTGCTGAGTATGCTGAGGGATTCTTTGATGCGCTCGGAGCGCTTCCTTATCGAAAAGGAACTTATTCGCCTAAAATTCATCAGTTAAAGTGAATTTTCCTACCTCCATCCAAATATATGACACGAAAAACGCCCCACCTCCACGTGGTGGCATTTGGTTACGCCAGTTAGGATACACCTTGAACGACGGCCTAGTGTACGTACCGGTCAAAGCGTACTAGACTGGCGGGCGGGTGGTTGTGTGTTAGCCAAATGCCTCGTTATCTAATTAGTGACGCGCATGAACGGATCAACGCGATTCTCACTGTCTCTACCTACTATCCAGCGAAACCACAACCAAGGGAAAGGGCTTGGAACGATCGGCGGGGAAGGAAGACCCTGTTGAGCTTGACTCGTCCGACTTTGTGAGGAGACACGGGAGGTGTAGCATAGGCGTGAGACGCGACTTTGTCGGCGTCGGATGCCGACAAAGGCGTGTTCCATTAGCCGGTCGGTGGCCGTCGTTTGCCTGAGATATCGGCTTGTTGTTGGCGGATCAGCGTGTTTTCCGCTGTCGGTGGAGGTTGGGGGCGCGGGATTTTTCCGCGCTTTTTCCCCTTGCTACGGCTGGAGGCGGTCTATACTAAGTTTCCTCTGCGCCGGCAGCCTTCATATCTTCAGTCGCTGGCGTGCCTTGCTGTCCTGTTTTTCCGGCCTTCGCCACGACCGCCGTCGTTTGCTGCCGTTGGTTTGCTCGCTCACCCGGTGAAAAAGAGGGCTGTTCGCTCGGCGGCCACAATCTTAATATAAGAAATTAATGTGGCACAATGTTGATTGTAGACACAGAAAATAAATTATATAAACTCATACAGAAGTTAGTGAAGGATTACTAGAGGAAAGGACTAAATATCAATTGCAAGAAGACACAAATCATGATGATTAACGAAAACAACAGCCCAATATGTAAATTAAAGATTGCAGATAAAAATAAACTAATAAGTACAACAAATTACGTATTTGGGAAGTGTTTTATCAGTAGTTCAAAAGTTCAACTCTGGAATCCGAAGGCTCATTTGAATACGGAATGTTGCCTTCCAAAAGCTATGCTAATGTTCTGTTAGAAACAAAGAAAATAGTACTGAATTATTATGTAAGATCAACTCTCTTATTTAACAGTGAATGCTGGACAATCTTTTAACAGATGAAGTTTTAAGAAAAAGATGTCGTTCAAAAGAATGACACTAATAATAACATTGAACAAACATGTGAGCAACAACGAAAATGGATATAAAATGACATTTTTCCTAACTCCAGGAAGAGACAGTTGAAGATTGTAATGCACATAATGAGGAAAGAGCACTTGGAGATTCTTGTAGTCACAGGACATACGGAAGGCAACAGGGGAAAGAGAAAAACAATCAATAATCTACTTGGCGAGCCACAATATATGGATAGCAGAGCAAGTTGTAGGGGAGATTACAAGAAAGATAGAATTTATTATAAACTAAAAAGGACAAGGTATTATGGAGTGCCGTAACCACCTACGTAACCAAAAGAAGAGGGCACAAAGAAGAAGAATATGAGATGTACTAGATGCGTGACATTGTGTAAGTTAAAATGTACTACACGGCTGACTGAGTGGGGAGATAACCCTATCCAAGAGAGTACAAAATTAATGTCGACGCTGCTACATCTCTCAGCAAAAGAGAGCAAAAAGAGAGAGCGGCTATTACCCTCTCTTATCTAGTCATGAAAATAACACCACCTAGCGGGTGTCTTAGCAGACAAATTGAGGGGAGGGAATCCCCGCACCACTCGGTTGAACTTCTCAGAAATTTTCACATGAAAAATATGATTGACAAAATGGATGACAAATATGATATGACATATCGATGAATTGAATCAAACCTGTTTACTTTCCGACAAAGAAAAAGAAAATTTAAGACGTACATATACACTGGCGTTTTCGTTTGTTTTGTAACTGAACACGTCTATTTTACTTCATAAATATTCATATTGATTGTACATAAAAAAAAAGTATATTCACTCAGGGAAATGAAAAAAAAAAACTAAAATTCTTGAGAATAAAAATGAAGAGACAACATATTATTTTATTCAATTATTTTTTGAAGACCTCGCTCAGAAATGATACGTCTTGTGGAGTTTTGTGAATTCCACAATAATCAATTAAATTCTGTTTGAATGGTGGAAATCTTGTTAGGGAAATTGGGGCAATGCTGATTTTGGACTCTCTAACTCTAACGTTTCTTATGAGAGGAGGCTCGGCTTGTGATAAGACTGACAAGAATAAATGCGATTAAATGTGATAATGAGGCAATAAAACCTGAGAGTACAAACTTAAAAAAATATCTAAGAAAGCGCAAAATGAACGTTGGATTAAAAAAAGGGAAATCGGAAAGGAAAAATAGAGGAGGGAAAACATGAGAAATAGAAAATGTTGGAATGGCATTGAAAATAATTAAGCAGAAATAAACATTTAGAGTAATAAGGAGAAAAGCCTCTGCAAAAACGACAACAACAACAACAGCAGCAGCAATAATAATAATATTAACAAGCTTAGGCTAAACCCAGTAATGGTTGTCATGGCTTCTGATATTAACTTACTGGAAGTGCTAACATGTACATATCTTGGTTGCACTGAACCACTCAATTTAGTAACGCTGGCTAACGCATTGTTCGTCCTTGTTCAGGATGTGACATAGTAGGTGTGAGACTACCCACCTCTGCAACTCGTTGCACAAAGATATAGACCCCACGTCGTAGAATTTCTGTGCGGCGGATCGAGCGAAAGGCAGGCTCACAGGTAAAAGAAAAACACAACTACAAACTTGGGTAGGACGAAAAGAGGAGGGAAGGCGTGTGACCTTTTTGTGGATGATAACTCTGGGCTGATTCTCGGCTGGCGAAGAAAAATATATATCTTAACTAACAATGTCCGGCTGCTAATGGGTCGCTCTTCGATGTTACGTGCTCCGGCTTAAATCAACCTTCCTCGAACCTAAACTAAGTCTAACTAACTGGTGGCCCAAAGCGCTCCCGTATATATACAGAATCCTCTTCCATCATTTCCGGACAAGGGACACCCACGAATAAACCCATAACTTTTTCATGATCATTTCTCTCTTTGAAGAAAGTGGACATAAAAATATTTCTTAGCCTAGCTGACTCCGATTCAGGGACATTAAATTCAAACCCTTTTAAGTTTTGATCAGAGCCGGTCTTTTCCCTATCTTCGTATTTTGACAAGTACTTAACACTTATCTACCCTTTTCGCCATATGTCCAAAACATGTTTTTATCTAGATTCCTAATCTAATCATTTGGTCTTGAAGTTTGATACCCAGGTCAAATCTAACTAATCTTCTCGCACATATGCGTGCGCGCACGCACACACAGATGTGGGGGTGTATATATACACACACACAGATGTGCGGGCGCACACACACGCGTGCGCATATATCCAACTCATAGTGTCACATAGGGTAGAATTATAATTATTATATATTTTTTTAGCATTTCATCCCAAGCAAGACAGGATGCCACTAGCACGCAAGGGGTTACAGAGAGTGGGAGCGACAGTAAAGATACGTGATAGAGAAAAGGATGAAGATAAGAACGGGTAATAGATCAAGTCATATCGAAATGTCGATTGACAATACTTTTTATAGTTAGAGATTATAGCTATCACGGAAACAAGTAATAGAAAGGGAATTCCATAGACGGGAGGTGCGAGACATGAAGCTATTGGAGTAGAAGAGTCGACTACATTTAACTTTTTCGACCGTGAAAGGGTGGGACCGAGATGCCAGTCTAGTTGCCCGTTTACATTCGTGCATCTGTGAACTAGCAAGTGTACCCCGTCGGAGCGGTTACCGTGAAAATATTTATAGAAAAGACAGAGGGAGGCAACGACACATCTGTGAGAGAGAAACTGTAGACGAGATGCCAGATTAGGGTCAATCATATTGCTTGTCCGTTTCTGGATTTTGTCGAGGACCTTAAGACGAACTTCAGGGTCACCTAACCATATATGGCAGCAGTATTTCACGCTAGGTAATATTGTTGATTTATAGATTTGAAGGATGGACTTTGGGGAGAAAACTTTCTGGCGCAACCCAGGGAACCTACTTGCGGTGGATGAACTGTTGATTCAATATATTTTTCCATCTCAGGTCAGCGTATAGTGTGAAACCAAGCAGTCGCAAAGAGGTTCTCTCGTGAAGTTGAGCATCAGACATTCTGATGGCAGGCAGGGTTGGTGATTAATAGAGATCAGTTTCGTTTTTGAGGCATTAAAGTTAACCAGCCAATGCCTGCCCCTGATCACAACCGTTTGGAAGTCCTTTTCGAGACTAACGGTCAGATTAGTTTTGTCAGAGATACCAGATTCGCTTTTGAGACAGGAGTAAATAGTAGTGTCGAGTAAATAGTATAATGCTGGAAAACGTGACGAAATGGAAAAATGAACATGGATGAGAGAAAGTGATTTGAAAGAAGGAACCTAATCTTTAGTTAGTGTTACAAAAGAGAAGCCCAGAGAACGAAATATCACACTGTCAAAACTAGATTCAACTCTGTGCATATGTGAAAAAGCAAAGAGGACTCTCTGTTATGTAATCAGTGAATGCGGCATTTGAGTATAAACAGAAACACTATAATAAATTGACCTATTCTGGTACCTATGCAGAAGCTATAAACGACGAGGAATGGTACAGCCGCAAACCAGAAAAGGTGATCGGAAACGACCAAGTCAACACTTTTGGGGTTTCAACATCCAAAGGCATCGAATCTTTGAGTCGACAAATCTTGATTTCATTTTTCTGTATCTGTATTTTTCTTATACTCGATTATTAAAACAGGGAGTAGCACCTCCCGTCACAAAATAACATTGTGGTACAAACATACAAAGCCAAGTCTGTCGATCAGGACTCCCAGTCTGATATAGGTGTAAAACGCTTATGCATTACATCCAAATGTGCGTCATGTGGTGACAAGTTTTTTTTTTTATAGAAGCAGCGTCTAACCTTTCAGGTGGAATCCAGTTAATAATAACTTCAGGTCGGTTAGCCGAGTTATTAATAGAAAGTATTCAAATTCGTAAACAAATTTCGGTTATCAAATTTTCTTTTCATCATTATAATTTTATAATGGACTTCAAAAATACGAACTCCAAAACACCCCCAAAGTAAAAAAAAATCAAGAAATGAAAATCTGAAGAAAAAACCAAAACAATTTGTACAAAATTGTGTCACGAAATAAGCTAGCAATCACGTTATGAAAATTATTAATTTTAAGTAAAGAAAAATATTGATAGAAAATTTGTATGATGTTCGGCTTCCTACATATTTGTATAAGCTGCTACAGAAATACATCTCACACAATAAAGACATTAGATTCAACAGCGTCTTCATCTATTGTTATATAAGAATAAAATATCGCTGCCGACACTGGAATTTGAACACAGATCACATGAGAGCAAACAAAGGCGATCTCATTTGGAATAAATAGATCACGTGACGGTAAAGGAAATGTATATAATGATATCCGAAGCGTAGCTTAGATGTGGCACAAGGCCGAAAGTAAGGGGTCATCCAGTGAGGATCGAACTCACTACTCGTTCGTAATTGTTCTAGCGAGACAAGCTTGCTAAACATTACACCGCTTCCAGGAGCCCAAATTGATTATCTAAGCGAAGCTTAGATGTGGTACAAGGTCAAATGCATGGGGCACCCAGTGAGAATCGAACTCGCTATTCTGTCGTAACTGTTTTAGCGAGACAAACGTGCCAACCATTACACCACGCGAAGTTGCCCTAAATGGAAGTGAATGTATGGGAATTAGCGTGGCGTCTAAGTGAC
This sequence comes from Acanthosepion esculentum, assembly GCA_964036315.1. Classification (NCBI taxonomy): domain Eukaryota; kingdom Metazoa; phylum Mollusca; class Cephalopoda; order Sepiida; family Sepiidae; genus Acanthosepion; species Acanthosepion esculentum. The sequence goes on along the minus strand of OZ038486.1, from coordinate 59,207,572 downwards.
CACTATTCAGATTACTATTCCGTGGATACTTTTCGAGCGAGTATTATCGAGCAAGTACTATTAGTGAGTGCATATTCGAAGGCATCAGACACCAGTATTGTTCAACGGCGATGCTGTAGTTGTATCTGCGATTACAAAGTCTCTACTACAACAAGCATTACGAAAGTGACAACGAATGTTCTTTGACATCACAACATAGAGCTAATGTCTTCCCATGATGTGGAAGGTATTTATTTCGTACCCAGTACAAATGCATTATATTTATTCGAACGGAAATATATGCTTTCAAAATATCCAGATAAGAAAACCATCATACAAGTTTCCGAACTACTTCAATCGAATATTAGAAATACATATCTTTTTCTTTATACATACTTGATGCTACCGTGTCTATTTGCTATATCTTTGATTTTCCTTACTCTTAGATAAAAGAAAAAACAAATTTATCAAATCCCGGCTGTTATTTATAAAATAGCACGAAAGTAATATTGTCTTGATCTTTGTGTTTTTTCAGCCGCTGTGTCCTCCGGCATTCCTCTACTGTATATCGATCTGGGTAATCTACAGGGAGTTTATTTGAAGGGTTCAATTCGGAATACCTTGTAGATTGCCCCTATTGATATACCATGAAGATGGCCGGTGGGCACAACAGCCGAATTGCTGTGATAAAAACAACAATGATTAGTACAATAGCCGTGATAAAAGCAACACTGATTAGTACAATAGCCGTGATAAAAGCAACACTGATTAGTACAATAGCCGTGATAAAAGCAACACTGATTAGTACAATAGCCGTGATAAAAGCAACACTGATTAGTACAATAGCCGTGATAAAAGCAACACTGATTAGTACAATAGCCGTGATAAAAGCAACACTGATTAGTACAATAGCCGTGATAAAAGCAACACTGATTAGTACAATAGCCGTGATAAAAGCAACACTGATTAGTACAATAGCCGTGATAAAAGCAACACTGATTAGTACAATAGCCGTGATAAAAGCAACACTGATTAGTACAATAGCCGTGATAAAAGCAACACTGATTAGTACAATAGCCGTGATAAAAGCAACACTGATTAGTACAATAGCCGTGATAAAAGCAACACTGATTAGTACAATAGTTCTAAAACACAGTGTAAATAACTCCACAGCCTAGAAATGCAGAGGGAAAAACACAACGAGATTTGCATAAAATCCCAGTGAGATATAAATTTTGCAACGGTATATCGATAACGGGGCTTTAATTCGCATTTAATGTGGTTTAAGTTAAGTACAAGGATTGTACTTGGTGAGATTTTCTAGTAGATTCTTATTGATTGCTAATCATTTCAGTCCTTAGTAGGCTTCCTAAAATTATGCGAAATGTCGTTAAACTCTGAAAATATTAATTTTCTTAGTATAAATCACATGCAAGAATTAAAGTACGCGTAAACGAGAAAACTAGTTCATCTTTACGAGAAAAAAAATGTATATCTACATGGACTCATTTTAAGAGCAGTCACAACTATAAACATACAAAACATTGTTATATGTACAATGTGCGATGGGTAAATTGTCGCAGTTTATATTTTTAATTTCACTTATGCGCGTTGTCTTTGATTTTCCCGACGGCACAATATATGAAGACCAGTCGTGCACATTCTGTGAGAAAAAAGAGCATCATGACGTAATTAACTCCACCAGATATTTCGAAGGAGTTGATGAGTATAATGGTGATTACGAAGGTGTTTGGAGTGAACACGTGATGGTCACATTATACCTCCATTCATCATCCCACAGGCCCTCACTCAACATGGAAGTCTACATCAAGTGTCTTGAGGAGGTATTGCTTCCCTGAGACAAGAGGGTGGCTTCTGGGAAACCCTTTTTCTGGCAACAGTAGACTGCATCATGGAGTACGCAGTCATGGATGTCAGACAATTTCTGCGAACTCATTACACCTTATATCTGGTCACATAACTGCAACTTTTATGTGTCGGACGCAGTTCAGCGAGACACCAACAAAAATGAACTGAAGGCAGCATTCAGGAAATTAAACAAGGAAACCGCCTAGGTGAGGTGCAGAAGATTTCAAAATCATCTGGACTCCGTAGTTTAAGCCCATGTCGATTTTATTGAATAAATTTATTCTTTATTAGTTCAAGATATTTGGGAAATATCTGTTAAAATTAAATGTTAGTGTTATTTTCATTTTCGCGTAACTTAGACGACAATTTATCTATCGCAAACTGTATGTTAGGCCCATATCTTGTAAGTGGTGCGCGGCAGTCTGTATTAAGATGATGATTTTGATGCGATTTGTTTTTCTCTACATCAATTCTAGAACTCTGTTTCCCCACTAAGAAGATATTCTGAATACTGTAGCCGGAAATTAGTTAAAGTTAAGTTAATGAATCAGAAGATTCCGTTAACGTTTGGGGTATAATTTAAGCGAACAAGGAAGTAACTATTTATAGATGTAAACATTTTTTTTTTACTCTGGCAGTTCGCCGAAATTCCAATGTCTTCAACCATTCACGTTTTCATTAGCACTGATTAGCTATCACTTCTTCAGCCACACCCTTTTCTTATTTTGAAAGGAAACACAATCCTACAAATAAAACTAACACAAAAGCAACAACAGCAAGAAAGAATGAGGAAAACCAAAGATGACAAAGACAGGAGAAAGAGTGAGATCAGAACGTATATTATCAGAAACACATTTTTCACTACCCAGTAACATCTGCTACAAGAGCCAATCATCTGCAAAAGGAATTTTAGTTCATTTGCTAGTCGTTGATTAAGAAATTCAAGTCACAAAAATAGAATGAAAGTCCTTTGGCAAGAGTCCGTTAGAATAATGCTAACAAGATTCTTACCTTCGGAGTTTTCTCTTTATTTCTTCCTTTCCTTTCGTCTTCCCTTTTGTCAACTCAGTATCAAATCCATTCTTCCAATTTGAGCTGTTTTTCGCATGGTTACATTAAACTCTATATTTGGCGTTTCACTCGTTTAGTATATGCCTATTTCCGTAAACACTAGTTGTCTTTTCCTGTCCGTTGAATAACAAGAAAATACAGGGAAATAAAGAGCTGTCTGATGAGGCTAATAATAAGATTCGAGTAGGAAGAGGCCTCTAAGGCTGATCGGGGCTGTGTATGTAGTGGAAGGGAAAGGATATCAAGAGTTACTTTAGAGGACGATTATAAAACATATTGTTGATGAATATAAAAGAAAAGATTGAAATATGTAATGGAATATAATGAAAAGAAAGAGTGCGAACAATAGCAACGTTTATGAGATATGTAGTGAAATAAAAAGTTGCTGAATTGGAAACTAATATAAACATTATCTCTATATACGATGATGTATGGACAGATAAATTCCGTTGAAGTTGCCTGATTTTTTTAATCAGTGTAGATTTCGACTTCACACATGACTAATTTCAATCTTTTAACTTTTACATTCGGACAAATATCTTCGTTATTGTTATCAAAATATTCTAGCCGTTGTTCCCCTGCTCCGTTCTTCATTTCCTTGAAGGTTACCCGATTCGATAGACAGCTGAAGAATGTCACTGGATACAACAGCATAAGCCTTGTTATAATAAAAAAATAGGGTATTAAGCTGAATTTAAATAACGTAAAAAATTCCTTTTTCCTATAATGAATTTTATTTGAAGAGATCATTTTCGATTATTATGTCTCTTTGTTTAATTATAGTCATGATTTAATGCATTCTTTTTGTTAAGGGGGGTCTCCCCATTTCACACAAATGGATTCACCTAAGCTATACATATACTACTACCAGTGAATACCCGAACAGTCAAGGAGTCGAGACGGAACGTCAGAAGAGTAGTAGAGTTCAGTAGTAGTAGTCAGTCAGACCCAGAGACGGAGGCAAGAGTCAGTTAGCGAGCACGTACACTCAGTAAGAAGTCATACCGCGATACTTCAATACCAAGACTATATATATATTAGTGCTACTAACCCGCATTCCTGTATCTACTAACCCGTATTACCAGTTTGTATTATTACGTTAATACATTTATTTTCCTTATACATTCCTGGCGTTTGTTATTCATTGATATTGGATTCATCCCGGGATCCACAACACTTTTCAGTGTTTGTATATACGAGTTTCGATCGTGTAAGAATATGTGTATATTTGTTAATGATAATATGTTATTTTTTTTTTAAATTATAGAAGGAGAAAGAACTTGTTTTGGAACAATATTCGCACAAAGAAGCAGGTCTGGTAGCTGCTACTTTAGAATTGTAAATCTGTTTTCGACTACAACACATTAGAATCTCTATATATTTTAAAATCATGAATTGTATGTACACTTCAGTTAAAAACGGGAGCGAAGCACTTTCGAAACAATAACTTACGTTATTCTGGACGGCTTTTCTTGAAGAATAAAGGAGACTGGTATTTAAATTATGAGGAAAAACAAAAATCTACAAAGTAATACACATATAGTTGGATCTGTTGCAATTATAATCAATTACAGTTAATAGAAATCAATGCAAGAAGGAAGACGATATACTTTATTTGATGTCATCCTACGAGATAACAGAAACCTGTTAAGTGGCTAAAATTAACTCTTGATGGATTTTCCTGCTTACATTTAAATGGCCTAAACGAAGACTAAACTGCTCATTTTGTTTTCCAACCTACGCTGCATGGGCAGAAAGGTACATACACCCGGTTGAAGACTGCTACTACTGGACGTTCCCAAATATCCATGGACTGTTAAAACAACCATGACACGTTATGTCTGCAGGCCGCAAAAGTTTGCGAAACAACTTTATTTCATTTTATTCACTTGTTCGATAAACTTGTTTGAAGACATAACAGGGTTTTGTATTCTGTCTCTTTTACTCTGTGCAATGCAATAGACTTCATTGTCCGAATATTGCAATGAATCGGCGTCAATGGCGGATTTTGGCGTTGTTTAAGCATTTTGCTTCTTGCCTGTTTTAAGTTCCGTCAATCTATCTAGGCGGAGTTGAAATGTTACTGGTTTGGTTGAGAGAATGAACAATAGGCACCAGTGTGAATAAAGATAGGGACTAAGAAATACCAAAAGCAATAGGAATGAAAATAAATAAGCCTCGTAGATTTAAAAGAATAAAAAAATTTTGTTCGAAGTTCCTAGAAGTTTGCCGACTCCAAATACGCATATATGATGAAGGCTTGGAAAGTACAAATGGCGAAGCATTCCAATTAGAACAAATTCATCCACTGTGCCATGTGTCCACAAGGACACATGAAACAATGGATAAAGGCGTTAGTTAGATCAAGTGACAGGACCCAAAGAGGGTGAGTTCAATACCCGGTTAAGGCTGTAGAGAACTTTCAGATGGGAATTCACAGGAGATAACAACTGACATCCATTAAACATGACACGGGTAACTAGAACAGTCTACCCCAGTGAGCGCAATAAAGGGTTCAGTTCGACATTCCAACTACCTGAAGAAGTTTGGAGCGTACAACAGCCGAAATGTTGTAATAAATATGGCGACAAAGATGAGGACAATAGTCCGAATAATGTAAATAACGTACCATCATTTCTGTGGCATAAAATGATGCGGTTCCATGGCCTATGTAATATTTTCCGAAGCTGAGCTTCGTTGATTGTTGCAAAGGCTCTCAAAACGATGTCCTTCAACAGATGCGTATTCATGTGAAACTCTCTCGTTGATAATAATCCACAGAGCTTCGAAATAGAAAATCTTATGAAGACTTTCCAACATCTCTCTCGTTATCTATATATATATATATATATATATATATATATATATATACAAATTTCAGCGCAAGTAATGCAACAAAACAACTAATATGCTAATGATTTCCTGACTTTTAGAGAATATAGAGAAATAGTTTATTAAGGAGAGAAAATAATAAAACAGCTGGAATTAAGAAGTTGGAAGATAAGGATTGACATTTAATTACATTTTCTGAAGATCAAAGTTGACTGGGTAGCAAAAACCTAGAAAGGTTCTACGTGCTAGATAAGCGGCATGGAACTTATGTTTGCATCAAGCCATTTCCACGGTAAAAAGATGTTCGTGTGTGTTAATGTGTCTGGAATTATCAGCCCTATTTCTTTTCATTTATTTTAAAATAAAGGCACATTAAAAGACTTGCACTTTTCACATAGCCATGAAATAATATACAACAGCATACAGAATTTTTTCCCTTATTAATCTTCATTATTATTTTCTATTCCATAATAATGTAACATTGAAAACAGCCATTTCGTTTTTCCTTATCTTACACACACGATATCAAAAGCTAATATGAAAATGTCATCACAGATAATCTAATACGTACACCTACTGCAAGCTAAAAATCGTTTATGTATATCTCGCAATAAAGGATGTGACTGAAAGATCAATGAATACTCATCGTCTTCTGCGAATTGAGATTACTCATACTAACTTTAAGACAGTGGGTGAATTTGTGAAGATTTACTACTAGGTCAGTTTAAACACAAAAAAAAACAATCACCTGCTTCTGGGTTGATAAAAAAACTTAAAGAAGTACTTGGTAAACTATTTGAATTCGTTTGTGATATTTAAAAATAAAACTACCCAAAACAAAAAATAATAATTGAGAATTGGATTATAATCTTCCTTTCCGAAAAAAAAACAAGCAGTTTCAGAAAGACACTTAAAAATACTCTGGCAGAACTAATCTCTAACTTTAAGTTTCTAATGGTAACTACAAAGTTACATATAATTAGTGAAAGCACAGCTGATATCGACAATGGAAAAATTCAACGGATCAACTGAAAGTATCGATCAATATCGATGTTTATCCGATTGCTTTACTCATATGGTATAGTATTATCGATTTTTACTTTTCCAGGCACTGGTTTGAACTTTGAGTCATAATGAACAGTAGCATTTAACTTTTACTGAACGGGTTAAATGCAGTCGTTTCGCTTTCAGTCTAAAATCATGATGTTATCACTGAGCTGTTTTTTAAGCCCGAGACCAGTCACGCTTTCTCGGATAAAAAGTTGAATAATCTCCATAGGATATATATCAGCGAGATTCTAATATTGATTATTAAATTTGCAAATGTATATATTTTTTTTTCATATATTATTTCATAGTTCTTATTCTTTCCGGTATATTCTGTTTAAATTCAAAATCAGCTCACTGACACTAACTTAAAACTGTCATATGGAGCCTGATTTGAAGTTGAAACCAGTGTAAATTTAATGCGAGTCAGTTCAGTCATTAAGATTTAAACAGGTTTAAATCGTCTTCAAAATTGTAATTCACAGAAAAACAAGCTGTATATCTTACATTCCCACAATAAATTGCCTGAAAATAGAGGATGTCTGATACACAGACACACACTCGGCGTTAAGAGACAGAATGGATTACAATATTTAAAACGTACGCATATATATATATATATATATACATATATATATATAGTGTTTGTATGTAAACGTGGAGAATAAAACCTAAACATAGGAAAGTGAATTCATACATTTTTTTGTTCTTGAGAATTGGCAATAATAATAATAGGCTCTATTTACTTTATTATTTATTTACACTATTGATTAGCTTGTTTGGCAAAACATCGGCTAATTGCCAATTTACTGAATCTTTATAAAAAGGAATATAATAAACATGTCCTTGTAGTTTGTTGGCATATTTTAATAATTTAGTTAATGTTTATGAATAATATTTTTCGCATTTATTTTCTTTTAAAAATTGAAAAATGATAGCGGTTGCATTGCATTAGTTCTAATTGTATTTTTTGATTGCTGTAAATATAAAATTATTTATGTCAATAAACAATCAAATAAATAAGTCGTGTTTAATATTTTTTGTTGTAATTGCTCAAGAAGAAAAATGTATAAATTCACTTTCATATGTTTAGGTTTTATTCCAATTCAATTCGTCGATTATTAAACTAATAAATATTGCCGAAGAGTGAAATTAGTTAAACAAAACAAATTGCGGTTTCATGAGAGAAAAAAAACCTTTTGATACTACATCTTATTACGGACAGGCGTCTCCAGGTTTGACTATATGTTCCCTTTTGTTAAATTATTCTTAATGTAAACATTTGAAGAGTAAGTGTTCAGCAGATTTCATGTATGTTGTTCGTACATCTTACAAATGACTGCATAAATAATGTTATAATTACCGACATTTTCCGTGTTTTTTCTTTTTGACCAGCGTTTGTCTTAGGTATGAAGACAAGCTACATCCGACAATAAAGCCTTTGATCGGGAATTTCTGATGAGCGTGGAACCACCTATTATTGGTTCTGTTCCGAAGTTGATCCTTATCCAGGGTGGTAGAACCTGTTAGGGTCTCAGCTATGGGCAAATGGTGAACATACCATACAAAGGAAAACCACTATGAATGTATAAATATATTTTTTATATTAAAAATATCAGCAATATATTTTATATAAAAAAATACCAACAATAAGTATAAACTATTAAATTAGATTATTCTCTCAAATCTATATAAAATACTACCAAACAATCAACATGAAAGATCGTCCATGAAATTAATCCATATATCACAATTTAAAACTGTATTCCAAGGTATAACTTCAAACTCAAACTGTATTCCAAGGTATAACTTCAAGAGAACAGAAAACTTACATCACTGCCTCTCGTAATTAAGTCCAAACAATTATCTGCACAGAAGTTGAATAACATCTATAATGAATTCATTACGATCAAGATCAATTCATATTCAGTTAGTATATTAGAATTACATAAAGCATTAAATCCAGCTGTGTGTACTATCGAAGGTGAGTAGAAGTTAGTCTGAAAGGTGTTTTCATTTAGAAGGGGTATCATTAAAATTACTCTTGTGTGTCTAAATAAAAATGGTGCAACATGACCAGTTATTAGAAAAATGATAGATTATTCGAAATGTATTCCATTGTCAAAAGTAGATTTGATAAGTTTGGCAATGTCGCTGAATAATTTCCGAAGAAATATATTTAAGGAAATATATTCTTAATTGTTTATTTTGATTAGCAGACCTCTTGACCAGACAATATGGTGCTTGAAATCTCCTTGAAATATGGTATTTGACGGTAATTATCAGGGAAATAGGATATGTGCTGCAAATGGGAAGGATTTTTTTTTCCCTTCTGGCTTTTCAAAAGTCTGCTTAATATTTTGATATGTTTATTTTCGACGAGACAACGTTTGAATTTCTGTATTATCCATCAAAAATTGGCTGATTTTAACGGCACTAGAAATTATCTATTTTTTGAAAGAAATATTGTCTATGGACCTAAATGGAAACACCTGGACTTTATAAAACTGACACAGAACGAGATTCTTAACATAAAAAAAAATCTCGAGTATTTAGAATGAGAATGAGAGGACTATCTCTTAATATTTTGCAAGCGGTAAATGATTCAAATATCAGAGATTTAATTATTCATGCAGCTAAAAACGTTTGAATTTCATATATCATCGTTCATGTTTAAACTTAGATTTTCAGCTGTCCTCACTGGGTTTCACAGACGTCTATTCTTATACAAGATTAAAACAAGCTTAATCGGTACATCTTAACTTGGTACATCATTAAGCCTTTACAATAATAAAGTAACGAAGAACCTTCTTTTTATAACACATATTTAGAATTCAACATAATCTCCCTACTTATACGTATCAGTACACTTACGTGAAAGCCTTGCTCAGTAAACTCATCTCTGTATGAAAAATGAAAATCTGTGGGGTGGATGAAGGATTTTGAAAAAATCTATTATCTGAAGGATTTTCTTTTTTTTTCTTTTCTTTTGTTTGTTATGCATAGTGCATACTTACACTTATATAAGTTGTTTATATAAGTTTCATTGTTTACAAAATTAGGACACTTTCGCCGTAGCTCTTTGTTTATCCGATTAAGATGCTGACAAACTTCTGGAGTGATGTTCATTCCGTGTTCTCGAGCTCAAATTGGACAACATCTTTCATATTCCAGCAGATACAAAGCAAAGACTGTTGTGGCCAGAATACTGGTCGTGCTGTTGGCACTGGTTTATTATTTGGCCACAACAATGCTTTTATACTGACGTGCCAAAACCATATTTTCAGTACCTATAAAAATGAGATGCAAAAAGAAAGATTGTCATTACTGGTTAAAAGAATGATGACCATGGTGAAATTATTGGTTCACTTCTCAAATTCCATCTTTGCAAGTTTTCAATTACATTTTAAACGCGGTGTCGTACCATTCTTTCAACTTTGTTGCTTGAAACATAATCCCTATCTTTGAAGTGTTTGATAGTTACGTATACCAGAATAATGAGAAGATAAAACGTTTTAATTTGTCGTTTCTTTCCTAGAAGGAAATCCTCCAGAAAAATAACGGTTTTAGGAAATATACGATAAACGTACGTCACTGCGTTGCAGCACAAATTGGGGCTTGCCTACTTCCTAAAGCAAGGTTTGAAACAACCAAGTCTAAATTATACCACTAGGCAAGTTTATGTTACTTTTAATTAGTGTATCAATTTGTTTTTAACAAAATTTTTTGATGTGATTGCTGATATGGGCACTACCCGAATATCGATATTTCTAATGAGTGAATATTGCCTCTTTAATCCAGCCTTTTAGTAAACGGAAGCAGAGTGTTGTAAACTATCCAAACCCGGACATAATTTAGATTTTAGGCTTCACACTCAAAGGCACAATGGTCAGTTCTCAGAAAGACCACATTCCTGTGATTTTGACCAGCCATTCATAATTATATGTAAATCAAAGAAGGGGAAAATGGAAGGCTTTAAAATATCCACAACATATGTGTTGTAGCATACCTACGGACTATAATGCCTCCATTCACATAAATACAGTAGTAAATACTCTATGTTAATCTGCAGTTGGAGATTCGTCTCCAGCTATGCTCGTCAAACTCTCTGCATCCCAGCAGAGAAGATCCCCAGACGAGGCTAGTATAGAAGGGGAGAGTTTCGTCTTGAGAAACGGATACCGACCCTGTTTTATACAGGGTCCTCAGTGAATTTTTGGCCTAGCCTTCAGGCTCGGATACCCCACATTAAACTCAGCCCTGTGGCAGATCTTAACGCGTGGAGCCGTTGGTAGATACCTTTCAGTTGGAGATTCATTGTGGAATTCACTTGCCTCACTTCTAGCAGCTGACTACTACTTTTACGCGCCGCTAGTGAATCTTATATGTGTTGTTCTTGTCCTAAGTATTATCGTTCCTTACCAACGTTTGTTTGTTTATTCTATTCAGTAACCTTTCTCAGGTTACAACAATATTTTTGTTGATATCATATGTACGATTCATAGTATCTCCAAATATCATTTATGGATCACATAATATACATTTTGAAAATGAGAAGACATAATCTTATCCAATGGAGAATATTCAAATATTATTTTAGCATCTTACCATGAATATAAAACCGCCCAACCTACCATCACCACTAGAATACTATGGATTGTGAAACAGGTTTATACGATATCCGTTCATAATTGACAACATTTATAGTCATAAAACCTGGGATAACTTATAATATGAAGACAAAAATAAACGTGATATAATGCTGAAGGAAAGAGGTTACGTTCAAAATGGACGAAACGTTAGTAATTTAAATGTGTTCTCTATATCTCTCTCCAACTTAAATATTTCGATTTAGCTGTAATACACCGTTTAAGTATTTTCCGCCAAAGCATATACATTTTTATATGAAATACTGATTTTATGAATAAAACGTGTCCGAAGCTGGTCCTCTAAATCTTCGTTCATTGTGTTTCTCTGTCTCTCTCTCTCCCTCTCTCTCTCTCTCACTTACACACGCTCATATTTATTCGATAATGAAACAAAAAACTTTGCAACGGAAACTCTTGTATGACATAGAGGAAATACAGCGTAATGAGATTTTTCGTTTGTTTTATATAAATTCCAGTTATACTAAATAATTTACTATTTATTTTTGTTTTCATAATGAGCGTCTTTGTTGATGGCCAAGTTTTCATTTGCTCACTATGTGTGAAGTTAATGATCACTTTCACGAATTGTAATTAAAACAATTGTCAAGCCACAAATAAAATTTACAATTGCAAATTCAAGTAAAAATATTTGTTTTTCTTCACAACGTGCATTGGTAGTCAATTTTTGCGTGCTTTTATTTTAACTTTTTGCTGTGTTTACTAAATCATTATATATGTGAGAATGAAAACGTTTGACTGCATTCGGTAAACATTTTTACGTTAAAAGCAACATCAGTAATTAGCGTCAAGTTTCCTTTCGCATAGCGAAACAATGCAGACAAACATACTTAATGACAAACAAAATGCAAAGTAAAATATAAAAATAGTAATACGTTCAAGCAAGCGAAAAGGCGGGTAAAGTTATCAGTGAAAAATCAATTAAAAGACTGTGGCAATTATTATTCTTTGGAGTGTTGATATTTTGTTTTTGTTCGTCAGTGATGTTTTTATTTCCCCGAGATATTTGTGTCATGTTTCTTTCGAAAATGTGTATCATGATTATTTTAAATCCTCAAAACTGTTACCTGTCAGAGAGTTTATTTGTTCAGATGGAAAAATGGTAGCAAAGGAAATTGTATGTTTTTTTATTGTTTTTTTTATACTGTATGATTAGTTTTAGTTGGCAGTCTTTTACTAATTATCACAAAACATTCAAATAGCCAATTCGTTGAAATTCTAGTAAATGAGAAATTAGAATTTCAAAAGTTCAGTTGAGTTAATTAATTTCAGTGTTTCACTTAAAAATTATGAAACCTTTTATGAGTACATTTATTATAAAATGATTCAATTCCGGCGAGCATTTCTCCAACATTAATTCCAGACTTACGGCATCTATTTAGGCGTGCGTCTTGATATTTTACGTGTTGTTTACTATCGCTGCCAGTAAACAACACGTAAAATATCAATATCTACATAGAAACGTAATTGTAGTTTTCATCGATTTTCACGTTTGTCTTAAATACTGAAGCACACACTCGCTCACACGTGTGTGTGTGTATGAGAGAGCGAGGTTCTGTCTATCAATAATTGATTTTAATTTTCCAGATTTCCAGAAATTCCTTGAAAAAAATTTCATTATTAAGACAACAATAAAATCATATGAATTAAAACAAGATATAACAATATTACATTTAAATTTTTGAAGCTCAAAATTCACTGGAAAGCAAAATTCAGGAAAAGTTCCCATAAGCGAAAAGTCTAATAGAATAAACTAACATGGATTTTAAGGCTACATCTAAGTGTTTCAACTTATACTTGATATCCCCGCTCATCCCCCTTCTTTAATGTGCCGTGCCCCGTTAGCACGTAGTCAATCTGACCTGTGACTATCGGCTTTTCCAAGCCCTCCTTCCTCATTACGTGTCCCAGAAATTTCAAGTGCCTCTTCCGGAAATTTTGATGAAAATTAAACATTTTTTTACCGTTTATATGACGTCATCTTGAGCGAGTTGAAATTGATTCCATATAATGTATGAACGCTGGAATTTAAAAAAGAACAGTTGCTTAACACAGAACAGTCCTTGAAAACGATTGAAGTAATATTCCAAAATACCTGACGAAAATAATGTAAAATAAATATGAAGTTTGTCTAAGTTACCAATAAAACAAAACACCTAATTCAGAAACATGTATAATTAATTTAAAGAAGTATTAAAAGAACATGTCCATATTATTTAACGAAGAATATTTGAGATAGTTATTGCTGCCAAAATAAACGATTTTCCTTATTTCTATTGTCAAATTCACGACGTTTCAGCTGTGTATGCTCCGGACTTCTTCAGGTAATATATATTGGAATTTCGAACGAACCTCTGGTTTTATTACCACGTCTTTTCCAGTACGACTTGCCATGGATATTTCAGTTTTCAATTATTTGACTTCGGTAGCTCAACTGTCCAAGTTTTTTTTTTCACTTCTGCTGTGGCCAGGTATTGAACTCACAATTGGTTGTGTCAAGTCACTGGATTACTTCAACCAAAGCTCTTTTCACTCGACCAATATTGCTGTACAGTGTAAATAGTTAGAAAACTTCATTTCAGAAACACACACACACATATACATACATACTTACATACATACATACATATATATATATATATATATATATATATAATATATATATATATATATATATATATATATATATATATATGAAAGAGAGCAATAATATCCGTATGTCCATTATTATATGAAACACAGTAGTCACAAATTTATAAAAAAAATAACTATGTTATAATCTTACTTCATGTACTTTTTATTGAAACTCTTCAGATCACGAATATCTGTGCTGATACTAAATAAACAATGTTTGGGTAAAATATGAACCAACACCACTACGACGTCAGGAGAATATACGACAGCACGTCAACTGTTTTTTGTACGAAATCCTACCGACTTACTTCATGCCGTTAATTTTATATCGCGACCTCGTTTTCCTGTTGAATGTAATTAAATCGCAGTATCTCTCACGTGGAAAATAATCGAGAGAATAATATTAGAAAATACATCGGCTTATATTGAGCAGTTTTGTTGTTGGCATTTGCCATTTCGTTTCTTCTCAAATGATACGTCGTATTTATACTGGATATCAATAGACATTTTCAAATGGTTAAAATATTTAGGGCTTAGAATATGAAAAAAATGAACATACCACGTCGGATCCTTTTTGCTATCAGTGCTGTATAGTTTGTATATAGTCATTAAATCTTACACCAGAAAACTTAGCCATCACTCCAAATTAAGTGAAAATGATTATGGTCAGTAATGACCCAGCATTTTCTGAACTATACTCTCTAGTTTATCTACTCCCTTTGAAGGGATCATATCGACTCACTTTTTTTTCATTTCTAGTTATTTCAACCAAGTTGGCGATGGTAGCAATTCTTAGGGTCCCAGCTATGGATAAATAGTGAACTCCCAAATAATAACAAAATATTATGAAAGTATGAAAACACATTTTTATAGTAAAAATAACAGCAATATATTTTTATATATAAAAAATAGCTATTTATAGTAAAATTACAAACACTATATATTATCTGTAGTTGAATATATACAAGTGCATTTATTAATATATTATCATTTCAGTTTTGGAATATAATGATCATTTTTTGGTGTCTACTACAGTATGTTGTCTACCACATTTCCTACTATAGAATGCGGTCGATGAATTATACTGTGACCTCACCTCTCGTGCCCTCCACCTACGGTCTACCGCGATGAATTCTACCATCACGTCACCCCCCGTGTGTACTGTCCACATAAAAGGGAAGAAATGGAGATCCAACATCAAAATTCCCCCGACGTCTGAAACTATTAATATCAGCTGGACAAACATATTTCGCTGATATATATTTATAGACTTGTCATCTTGACCGAAGAACAGCTGTCGAATATTCTTTTTTTCGAGAGAATAATCTTCTAAATTCGTAATAGTGTTAGCCAGGTAGACCGTTTACTATAGTAATAACTGAGGTAGACCGCATGCGTAGTTTTTGATAACGTGGTAGACAGCATATTATAGTAGCATCCATTTTTTTATCATTTAACCCCAAGCAAAGCAATAAAACCACCAAGAAGCAAGGGTCACTTGAGTGTGAAAAAACATGAGAAAAAAATGTTAGTGAAAAATAAAATCACATCAATAAAGACAGGATATAACAATATTACATTTAAATTTTGGAAGGTCAAAATTAATTGGAAAGCAAAATTCCGAAAAAGTATCCACAAACATGAAGTGTGAAAGAATAAAAGCATGGATTTTAAGGCTACATATAACCGCTTCAACTTTAAAAAGAGATATTACCGCTCATTCTCATTCTTTAATGTGCCGCGATGCGTTAGCACGTAGGCGATCATGGCAATCCAAATTTTTCTGTCCCTTGTACTTAATAATTTCTGTCATTCTGATATTTTTCAACAAACCTGTTCTCCCATACATTTACCCAAACCTGTTCTCCCATACATTTACTCAAGATCATCAAGTATATTCCGCGCTTCTTCCCGTCAGTCTGACCTGTGACTATCAGATTTTCCAAGCCTTCCTTCCTCATTACGTGCTCCAGAAATTGCAACTGCCTCTTCCTGGTGTTAAGTATATGTTTCATTTTGTCTCTATTTTCTCCAAAACGATTTTCGATTCATGGTATCCTTAGTATCTTACTGTAGAACCATATTTCTCTTGATCCAAGCCTCTTCTTCCTCATCTTTGAAGATTTTCCAGCATCCGCTGCCATAAAGGAAGACAAATATCACGTAAAAGTTCCATACTTTTTTCTTTGTTTCTAATACTGCTCTTAAATTCATAAATTCTATTTAGGAAAGAGTTCTCCAACTCATTTTAATTACAGCTGCCGACCAACAGTTCATTGTTTTATCATTATTCTAAATGCATGCCTCAAAAATAATTATTTAATAAAATGAAAGTAGCACGGAAGCTATTGTAATGGTCTACAATAAAATCTTGTAAATGCCAGCTTCATTTTCTGACATTTATTCAGTATTTTAGCAAGATAATTTATCTCTGACCCGGGGTAGTATCACGTGCTAGGATCCAAGCTATGGGCAAATAATGATCCGACCAAAAAAATGAAAAAGAAAAACACTATGAAAATGTAAAAATACATTTACGTAGTAAACATACTAGCAATACATATTTATAGTAAAATTACCAACAATACTTTTCTTTCTATATTTGGAAGTGTGCATTTGCATTCAAAATCTTTAGATTTCGGCGTTAAATCGTCCATAGTGGTTTATATTCTTCTAACCGAACAACGAATATGAAAGAACGCTTTCAAGTCATTAATCATAAACAAATTTGACCGTAAAAATATATTCTTATAATAAAAATACAATCAATACATTTTATACCAAATAATGACCAACAATACCTCTTTATCGTACAATTTCCAACATACACTTTTAAAGGAGAATGACCAGCAATATATTTTATAGTAAAGTTAAGGACAATACGTATAGAAAAATTACCAACAATAAATTTTATATGTACTTGAAGGCGTACAATAGGGTTCAAAATAAATTTAGTTGAATCCATAGAACTGATTTAAACATATTTAGATTTTGCCATTAAATAACCCCTAGAGATAGACTTCTAAACAGAAATCAGCCACCCACCTCTGTGATCGGATGATGTTCGTGTAGTCTGATAGATACCGACACGGAAACATGAATATAGAAACCGAGTTTCAATTCCCGGCTGCATTAACTAATGCTGTTGATGAAGGCCTGAATCCCTATCCCTCGCCACCTACATCTAGTGGATAAATATCTTCGTACATTAGGATCTCGAACCTTGGTATTCCGATAATCTAAAAGAAGGATAACTGAATTCCAAAAGTGGGGCAATCAACAGGAAAGCACTCCAACAGTGCATGGTATATGTAGCGATATAAAATGATGCTTTTTGGAATTAGATAGCCATTAAATTGGGAATGACGGCGACAAAAGAGGGAGCTTGCACACTGATCTACCTATGATCAGTATTGATCGAAATATTTCAGTCTGGGCTGAGTGATGGCTTGGAAGAAAAATGTATGTAATTCTCTCATTCGTCTAATAGGAATACCTTTACCAGGTACGTGTCCCACAAATTAAATGCTATGTGGTTGAACCCGACCATTGCTGGTACTGTTTGAATTCACCGTTTTCAAAAACCTATTAGGTACTTTTAGCAGCTAGTTGTAGAAACAGATAAATAAGCCCGAATGTTTTCTTTAACTGTTTGTCTATATCCGTTATTCTCGGCTACGGTGTCACCTTCGGATTTCGCCATTTTTACTGAATCCAGTTTCCAAGAAAAGGCAGTAGAACCTAGTAATGTCTAGCAACGCTACACAATTCACAAAAAAGAAATCTGTCGAGAGATATAATCGCCTACATCTTGAAATGACATGGCATTAAAAATGAAATATAAACAGCTGGAAATTCGAACTGTTCTATTTAATGTATGTAATTAAGTAATCACCTACAGGGAGGTAAGAAAGTCTTGACAACCTAACCCTCAATTCCAAACTGCAGGAGCTTGTGTCAGCCATCTGAAATAGAAAATTATATTATGTAGGGGATGAAGAGACTTACGGATCCCATTGTATAGCGAGCCATATTCAGTGAAACGTAAGAGTGAATCATTCAGATAGTACCTGTGATAGATAGGATATATTTTATTTAATTATAGTTATGTATCGCACTGTTTCAAGTACGACAATTATTAAAGATTCCACCATTGTGCATGAACTTTCTGGTCATTATAACATGGAATTAATCTGTCGAATAGGCTTAAACTTTCTCAGCCAAACTTCTATGACATTAAATATACTTGATATTTATTCATTTTTGCACGGTGTTGAGAAGTGGCGGGAGGATAACTTCTTCAGTAGCCATGGAAGTGTTCTATTTCTTTGTTACTGGTAATAAGAAAATATTTCGTCTGTGTTTCTCTGTTCAGTTTTTCTGTTCTTAGATTACTTTCTCTATATAACGCAATTTTCGCCATACTATTTCTATCCTACATTTACTCCAATTTAATTTTGTTAAAATAATTCATCTATCAGTGTTGTGAAAGCATTATTTGATACTTTACCTGCTTACACGACATTATTAACTTGGGTTTTATCCGCCTATAGAGTTCTATGTGTTTTAGAATACTCAAGATTTATATTTTGCTTCATGAATCAATTTATCATGATTTATTTGTATATCATACACCTTTCAAAATAATATATATATATATATATATATATAAATTTCAGTATGAGTTTAAGTGAAATATAACTTATTTTCTTTCAATGTTTTGGAATAAAAGCACCTTACTTGCAAAATATAACAAAATATTTCCAGACTGTTATCGAGCATAGGCGCCATTATGCTAGCCAATCTCTAGCTAAAAAATATCCTCGTCTTCATCTTACAGTAACGTCAACGTTCTGTTGGATGATGCAATTTTCTGGACGAATATGTATCTGTTCAATAATCTCCCCGTCCTCACTATAAATAGCCAAAGTTCGTAACTTATGGCATCGCATAAACATGCTGTCATGTGTTGAGATTGGGTATTGTGGGCAAATACACTCGGCAGTATAAATTCCCATGCTCACATCGCAAAGGTTAAGAAAATAAAATACAGGACAACCAGAAGTTGCTCACAATAATGAATACTAAAAAGCGCACTTCGGTCCCCCACTCATGACACTACACGACACAGGCACACTGACATTGCTAAATTAAAATCAAGCTCGTGACACGTTCTCCCTCAGTCCAAGATGCTACAAATGACTTCCAACCTCCCGTGTTTATTCTCCCGGGAACATAATTACTTTTAACATTTCTGTGGATGCTGTGCGGTCTGTGACTGTCGCCCTCAAAATGTATCGATCATAACGACTCTCTCTATTGTCTGAACTCTGTATGAAAATTCATTTAACCACACAAATACATACAGCTTGTGCAACATATCACGGAAAGTAAATGCGGTTTTTAGGAGACTTACAAACCTATGATTGGCAAAAAAAAAGCCCTAAGTGAATAAACGATGCACAATTAATACATTTTTGCCACCTTTTTGCACTGTTACCAAAAAATAATCATGTCGCATTATGCATTAACCAGTAAAACCAGACACGTTGAATGGCATGATTTTATTATGTCTTAAGCGGCCGAATGTTTTCTGATTTAATCAGTAACTTTACGATCTCGCTCTCAAGGTTCAAATCAGCATAATATTTATATTCCAAACACACATAGACACATCCAAGAATTTCTTGATTGATGCCATTAATGTGTACATCGGAAAATATAAGAAAATCACTGTTCAATTACTATTGTTATAATGAAAGATGTTTTATCGCCTTAATAGATTATTATGTAAGCACTAATAGAATTTTGGTATATAAAATTTTAGCGCACTTACGAAAACGCATATTCAAGGGATTCGTGTTATATATATATATATATATATATATATATATATATATATATATATAATAAGCTATATCTTGTGCCCGACGAGTTGGGAAACCAAAACTTTAGTCAGACAACAATCGTAGGTATATCTGTATTTATTAATATATATTTCTTTACTCTGTCTAATCACATTCAGCAGTATTATGTCTACGCCTTTTGGTTAATTTAGTAATTATTTATTTGCTTACTAACATATGCACTCCAGCACGCGCCTATACAGTCAGTAATATCTAGCTATTTCATTTACCTAGCCCTATTCCTATACATATATATGGAAAGAGTGCTCTATATCGGAGAGAAGTTTTGCAAATATCGGTAGTATTGACATATAACATATTTTTACGCCTCAAGCGAACTTCTGACAATGATGTATTGACAGCTTTGTCTTATCATCTAAATTTATTACGATTATGTCACTCCACAACATGCTGATTCTTGCGATACTAATGTTTGACCGTTACCATTCTTCATTAAACTTATCGATTATCCATTCAAACAAATTCGGTAAGTCAATTACTTTTTTTTCTATTCATTTATTTCATTCTATTATTTCCTGCAATGTAGCTGTGAACATTTGATTTACTAAGCTGTTTTTACCCATGTTGCGAAGCAGACGTTCCAATTCTTTCTTATGTTCCTTCGGATTTCATCTTCATCTGTAAAGATACTTATAGTAACTGTCTATATCTATCGGGGCATGTAATTCTCTCTCCGATTTTACGTGTAGTTGATGTCCGCTTGAGTGTGTTTATAGGAAAAACTTATAGTCGACAGTCATATATATGTGATCATGTTGAAACTAATTGGTTCCATTATCTTCATTCTTATTTCAAGTGTCTTGTATATATATTTTTGCTCTCATATTTCAAACTTGTTTTATGTTATAATCATCGACAAATGCACAAGATTTTTACCTGCAACTTTGAAAAAATCATTCTTCGTTGGTAGCCATTGTAACGCAATGCCTTATTGCATTGTTTTGTTCATCGCTAACGAGTCATTACTGCTTGTACAATTATTTTCGTGTAAACAAGTGATATTAACTTTTCCTACAACTATACAAACTGCAGCCCAAGCTCATAACGTTATTTCGTATTAGCGCCCATTCTTCCATAGACTTACATTAAAAGGCTCAAATCGTATTCTAGAAAAAGGCAATATATATATATATATATATATATATATATATATATATATATATATATATATATATATCGTGAATCAAAAGAAGTTCGTTAAAAACATTTTCTTTTATTCTTTGAATGGATTCCCATTATTCTTTGCAAGTTGGAATTGTAGATTTACTATTTTTTGGTTTCATCTGTGATTCAAATACGGTGTTTTTGATCTAACATACTGATCAATATCTTAGCGCCAAGGTTCATAGCATGTGTTGCATGATTTATGAATCAGGGTAATTCCGTACACTTTAGGAGCATTCGGTCCTTTCAAAGGTTTCGGTGCTTCTCTTGCCTACAATCCTTTTCAAGTATAATGGTTTCTAAGCAATACACCAAAAACAATGTAATATTTATTTATATACACTAGATTTCTAGAAGCAATGCGCATTTACGCCTACAAACAACGCTTCTAAATTCTATATCCTCGGAGTTGCTAACATGTTTTCGGCCGAGAAAAAAAGGAATTCAGTAACTTTTTTTTCAGTTTGGTCTTTTAGAGACAACGGTTAAACCGAGGATTTTACAGCATCTCCACGTAACTAAGTAACATTTTAAAAGATCTCTTCTTATTTAATAATTTCAGAATTATTTCTCATTTTAAAGAAAAATAAATTGCCTGTACATTATCGAAACAATTATTCCGATAAAAACTTTGTTGGTTTAATTTATAGAAGCTATTTTGTGGATGTAGGTACATGAATACATCTGTATTTAAAATAATATTACTTGGAACAAAAATAATTTTTCATGATAGTCTTCATTGCATTGAATTCTGTAGCGAATAATTTTTATAGAGATCGCATAATATACAGTGAAAATCCCAAATGAAAATTCCACTTATATATCAGACATGTTGAACCAACGTCGTATGATGAATTAGTCATATTTGATGGTCTACCGATATATTTAATGAATTCTGTCACCAACGCAACGGGCAGAGTTTCTAAGAAGAAAGCAATTATTTTCGTTTGTCTAGGTTCTTCAGTCATTCTGAAATTTTAAATTGTAGCCATGGCTTTACTTCCATAGAACGTATGTGTGTGTACATACATACATACATACATACATACATACATACATACATACATATATATATATATATATATATATATATATATATATATATATATATATAAAGGTTGAAATATTTATTCTTGATAGCACCTCGGAAGGAATCATTATGAAACCAAGTTTTAGATCTTTCAAAAATAACTCCAGCTTATGCCGAATATAAATGAGTATGAAGTATTATTTACATATTTATAATTTTGAATTCAGATTTCAAAAAGCGATTCCCGTACGATCACCGAACATATGTAATGTCGAGCTTCGGCAGTATCAAGATGCGTGACCAATTTGAAATATAAAGTGATGTATGGTTGTATTTTAATACCGTCGGGAACGGTAGGAATCAAGCTATGGGTTAATTAATAAAACTTCTAACACTAAACCATTAATTTCTCCAAAAAACAAATAGAAACTGCGTATGAAATATTTAGATTTCGCTATTGGAGTTTGATATGCCGAAAACAAAAATCAACCAGCCTACTAAATGCTCACATATATTTTATTATTCGGAGTACCCCCACCCACCCAATGAAAAATGAATTTTTCAATAAACCTGCAACAAATACAGACGATATTTAAATATCAATTTCATTTTCTTTTTAATCATGCTGTGTTCAAAGACAAAAAACGCGCTTGCGCAGATGTAAGCACAAAGAAATTCACAGGAACTCGAACAGAACGAGTATTTAGATAAATGAATTGTGTGTGACTTATATATCGCTGTTCTAAAATTAATATCAGATTAGAATACATATAAGCAGAAATCTAGTAATTTCTGTGTATACCTGTCCACGCAGTTTCAGAACATTGCATGATTTCACAATAGAAATCTTATGGAAGGAATAGTGAAATCGTGAGAGCATTACTGTCGTCGGTTGTATAAATTTTAGAAAATAAAGTTTAAGAAAACACACACACACACACACACACACACACACACACACACACACACACACATATATATATATATATATATATATATATATATATATATATACATTATATATATTATATATACATATATATATATATATATATATATATATACATACATATATATTATATGTACATACATACGTATACACACACACACACACACACACACACACATATATATATATATATATACATACATACGTATACACACACACACATATATATACATACATACATACGTATACACACACACACACATATATATATATATACATACATACGTATACACACACACACACACATATATATATATATATATACATACATACGTATACACACACACACACACATATATATATATATACATACATACGTATACACACACACACACACACACACACACACACACATATATATATATATATATATATATATATATATATATATATATATATATGAGAGAGAGATATCCCAACGCGCGGTAACTTTCGAAAGTGCTTGAAAACCACTGTACAAAATGTTGAGCAATGCCTTTTGAGCAAGATTTGGTAAATGGAACTGTTCTGAAATCATCGGGAGTTGTGCAACCTTGTAAGGCACAGGTCAGTGTGATGAACGGATTTAGCACACTGGCCTTGTCCGAAACATTGATCCCACCAGATTATGCACTTTCTCTGAGAAACTGTCATCAATATACTTTCAAACCAGTTGCCGTATGAAATACAAGTGGCTTATCTCAGTTGAGTATTCGCCTATAATATGATTTATTTAGCCGCTCTGAAAGACACCTGTGCTCGGAGAACCAGTAGTAACATGCAAATACACGGAGGAAATTCACTGAATATCGTTATTCCATCGCGGTCATGTTAAAGGTAAATATTTATCAGAAATTTAAAAAAAAACATTTATCTATCTTTGTAGTACTATTGGTGGTTTCATTCATGTCCTTGTCCGAATTAGTGTGGAAATTCAATAACAAATCATTCAACAGCTATCTATAGTATTTGTTGCTGCTGGTAAAAATCCTCATGTAATGTGGTTTGTCTTGTTTGGTAGGATTGTTGTTTTTGATTGTGCAGCACCAGTTTACTAGGTACGACGAAGAACCGTCATATTAAAGACCTCCAGGGTTCCTTTTCTCCAATGCTAATTTTTATTATTGATCTCAAAATTCTGTTTTATAAAGCTGATAATTTTGACATTTACAAACGTTTTGGACACCAAGTACGTGAGTAAAGATGTATGTTACGATTATATTTGGGATTTGTATCCGCTTGTGGTGTTACTCAAAACTAAAATGGGTGAATGCTAAAAAAATAGGAAAAGTATTTCAACCTTTTTCGAATGGAAAGCGGTTTTATTCATACATTTTAGAAATGAGGATTTCATTCTTGGCTTTGGTGTTTTATATCGACAGCCTCTGTATTTCTTACATGAGTTGAGTAAAAACAAAGGGTGTCCATAAATGATATTTAACTGTTTCACAGTTTCTTGTATCCATTAGATTGATTGATTTGTTTGTTTCATGACATATCAGCTCCTTGTGAGTCGTTTAATGCCGAAATGTAATTTTATTTGGAGTTTTGAAGTAATAAAAAATGTGTTGATTTCAAAATTGAATACAGTTTGATTTCTTTAAAAGTTGTAGGATATTAAATGAACTAATGTCATGAAAGAGTTCTTTCATGTTGGTTGTTTGGTTGATTTTTCTCAGTTGCATATCAACCACTATGGTATATTTAATTATATGACTTCAACTAAATATACTTTGAATGCAACTGAATGCATTCAGCTGTAGATAAATTATTTAGTTTGTAACTGTGCTATAAATATGTATTGATGCTATTTTTAGTATTAAAATATATTTTATACATTCATACCGTGTAATATTTTTTTAGAGGGGCTAACTATTTGTCCATAGCCGGGTCCGTAACGGCGGCTACCACCACCGGGATAGGGTGGATCTTTGAACAACAGCAATTAAGTGGTGCTTCCACGCTCCTCCAAATATTACAATCAAAAGCCTCGCTGCCAGATGTAGTTTATCGTCATACTCAGTTTTAGTGTTCTTCATCAGTGTTAGGATCCATGACCATATATATTTACATGGTAAGGAAATACGATTAGAGCTTTATATATATATATATATAAAGCTCTAATTATAAAAGAATATATATATATATATATATATATAAAGCTCTAATTATAAAAGAATATATATATATATATATATATATATAAAGCTCTAATTATAAAAGAATATATATATATATATATATATATATATAAAGCTCTAATTATAAAAGAATATATATATATATATATATATATATAAAGCTCTAATTATAAAAGAATATATATATATATAAAGCTCTAATTATAAAAGAATATATATATATATATATAAAGCTCTAATTATAAAAGAATATATATATATATATATATATATATATATAGCTCTAATTATAAAAGAAAATATATATATATATATATATATATATAGCTCTAATTATAAAAGAATATATATATATATATATATATATATATATATATATATATATTCTTCTTTAATAATTAAATTTATTTGTTCATATAGATTTTAAGAGCCTATTATCTGTCGCCGACTTTTAATGAAAATGTCAACAGCGCAAATGAAAGCACAATGCGTATCGTGGTTCGTACAGACGAAATCGGTCTATAAGGCCTATCATATTTGCAGGACAAAGTATGAATAAAACCACGATTTTAGCATCTGTGTCTGGCCTAAGAAGATTATGGAAGCAGGAAGTGTCTTGCAGAAAACATAAATCGACCAACGTCGAGATGTGTTGCGTTCAACAAATATAGTCCAGGTAAAAAATTTTCTGATATGTTTAAATAACTTTTTATTTTTAGCAGCATACCCTGAAGAGTTGTCTTCATTTTCATATGATTAGTTGTTAAATTGTACAGATATTTGATGGGCATCTTGTATGTTTCTCATATAGCACAATTAAAGTTGCAATTCCTTTAAAAAACGATTCATTTTTTATCTGGATATAGTATTCACATGCTTGCAACATAGTCAATAATCTGATACAAACGTAATTCTTCACAAATGTGGTAGCGTAGCAGACGCACAAAGCGACTGAACCTAAGATTTATACGCTTGTTCCGGCTGCGATAGCATTTTGCGTGAACAAGTGCAAGACGGTTACATACAACAGGTGATCAGTTTATTCAATTAAGTCCATGTAAGAAATCCAAGATCTCGCATATAATGACAGATATTATTATCTTCAGCAATTAATCTGAGTACGGATTCAAAAACAGTATACGCGATTAAATCGAATTTTTTTCTGAAAAGGTTACATCAGTTCGAAAATATTTTTGTTAAATATAATCTAGTCGACAAAGGGTCTTGTCATTTGGTCAATCATCTTGATTTGAATCTGGTCAAATTCAAAGTTACCATGTATAACAATGAGGAATTCATCAGCCTTTATTTGAATTTCCCAGTAAAATTGGGAGTATAAAAGGACATTTAACATAAGAAAGACACAATTTCTAAGGCATATAATGAAGAAAGAGGGCTTAGAAATTTTTATACTTAGAGGACATACTGAAGGCAAGATGAAAACAAGGGATAACGTATATAGTGAATGTATGTAGAAGGATTACAGACAACATCTATTAAGAGCTACAAGGGACAGGAAAAAGTGGAGAAGCATGGCCACTAAATTCCTCAAGGGACACGGCACAGAAGATGGTTGTGGATTCCAATACGCAGTGATGGCCCGAAGATTTATGGCACACCGGGTAAGTTGAAATTCGGCGCCGTTACATAATATGATTTTCTTAAACTTTCACTGGGAGAAAAAGTGAAAAATTGAGAATAACGAGTTTATTACAATATACTACTTGATGCAAACTAAAGAAAGCCTTTGCATCTGCAAATCTTTTCATGGCACTTTCTAAACCTATGCTCTTTACACCATCATTTCTAAAAAAACAAAATAACCATAGAATCTGTCTTGAGTCACGTACGATCGCATGCATCAATTTGGAAGATCGCGAAGACATGACATGCCAGCATTATAACGTCCGTGGGCGACTGTCGGTGTTGCCAGTACCTTGAGCCGGTCCTGCCAATACAAGGTGTAACAGTAGTCGGCTATTTCAGCAAGATTTATCTTTTTGCCTCATTTCAGCTGGTGTGACAGGTCGGTGATGTAAGTGAGGAATACGCTTCGTAGTGTGAACATTCATCTCACGTCCCTCTGCAGTTTCATCTGTATCAATAATGAAAGTCGGAATAAATTCGTACCAACGACCTGCTTAACTCTGAACATGCAATTAGGAACGTATTAAATATTTGTTGTAAACTATTGGTACCTAGGCATGTATTTAAGACGAGAAAAAGAAAAAAAAACATATTTAGAAAAGTAGAGAAGGAATGGAAATATATTTCGTATCTATGCAAATGAAAACATTGGCAAGAATATAATGAATATAATCATCAATTATAAAAAAAAAAATAAAGTTATTAGTTGAATGCCGCAGTTAGAAAAAGAAACAAGACAACGGCCTACTCCTCACTTCTCTATAATCTTCATCAAATGCTTGGTGAAACGGCAATTTTTCCTAAAAAGGAAATCCCAAAACAACCCCCACAACAAACTAAAATTAAAACAGTTTTTTGTTAATTATGAATTAATATTTTATTCTTATAGAAAAAGAAAAACATTTAAGGTTTTCTCTTCATCTAAAAGTTAAGTCGGTATTCATTTGTATTTGCATCACTTTCTCTATTTCTCTTCGTATACACACTCGTGTGTGTGTGTGTGTGTGTGTGTATATATATATATATATATATATATATATATAAATATAAATCAATCCCAACTCAAATTTCAGCCAATGTGGTTGTACTCGGTTTGCTCTATTTCTCTTGAGAGAGGTATGAATCTGTCTCTCCTCACCCCACGTTGAGACAATATGGAAAACCTTTATTAACTAACATTTGTTTCACCTTATGGAGTTCTTTAAAGGAAAGAGGGCGAGACGACTTCTATAAATATAAAATAAAATGTCTAAATTATTAGTTAATTTTTAGAAATAATCCCAAGATATATAATGATTCAATAGACGTTGGATTCCACGCGCTTTTTTACACTCAAAATTCATGAAATGTTTAAGTGCAAAATGATGCAGAAGATATTTTAGACCGGACAGAAAATGTCAACTCTATACAAAACATATGACAACTTTTGCGCTTACAGATTAAATACCACTTACCAAACTAAAACCTAATTCCATAGCCTTTATTTTAAATCCAGAGTTATGGTTTCCTACCAGAATGAGTGAAGCTTTATACATTTATTACTATTAGATAATTTACAGAATGTTGGGTTAAACCATATAGTCTTTCTTTTTGTGTTTTAGTTTTATTAGTTTGATTTTTTTTGCAATGTTTTCTGGTAATTTAATTGTTGTTTGAAATTACGTTTTTTTTTTAAGTTTCATTATAAGTTAATTTAATCTCATTGAATATTTTGTTAGATGATAATCTATTAATTCTGGTGTTTACGGTGTTAGGAATTTGATTAATTATTGACTTAGGGTAATTGGAGATGATATTAATATAAATGGGAATTTGATTTTCTTTATAAAATTGTTTGAAGGTGTTGTTAGATGTTGATATTTTAAGGTCAGATGAGATTTCAATTTTAAAACCAAGAAATTGCCAAGCTCTTATAATCATTTACTGTATTCTGGTAGATAGAGGACCATTACTGTTTGGGGTAAAACAAAGTTCATCTCTGTAAAGACCTACTTGATTAGGGACAATAATTCTACTGATGGTGTTTAATATATATATATATATATATATATATATATATATAATGTCTTAAAGTGTGGTATATTTATGGGATAAAGTGCTCAATATCAGAGATAGAGCATATATATATATATATATATATATATATATATATATATATATATATATATATATATATATATATGATAAATCAGTGATTGGAGCGGAATCATATATTCCCATAGGAACATCATAATTATTATTAAGACGTTTGACTCAAGTAAAATTTCTATGTATTAGTTATGATTTTCTAGATGCTAAAATAACTTCAAATTCATCATCAGTAATGTTAAAATAGATTAAAAGATTATAGTGTAAATTCTCAAAGAGCTGTCTCAAATGACGGAAAGCACAACACTTGACGTTTTTTTCCCATCCCTATAATAGGGGTTGACTGATAGAAAAATACTAGATGTGTCCAGGCGGCTATAATTCAACTGGCAGTGTTGGATCACGTTGCTTTCATTAAACTATCCACCCAGAGAAGGAACACACATTATCCTATATCTTTGACCAGTTGTTATCTTTGGGGACATAATGTTCTTGTCTATAGAGCGCGATCAACTCAGCACAATGACTCCCACATCATAACAATTTACGGCAAAGACATTGCTAAATAGCTGAACAACGTAATAGTGTAGAACGGTCGAGACCTTTTCATGGCAACAACAATTATATGAAACATATTCAGCACGTCATGACTTAAATGGTGATAACTTCTCATCCCGATAATTCCGAGAGAAAAATGCACGGAATTCCAAAATTAATCCTGGTATTTGGTAGTTTGGGTACATTTTCGGGGAGGGCAAAAGGTCATAAGGTTTTCAGTTAGTAAAATGTTATTTTCAAATGAATAAAAACAGATTTTCTCAAATCTTGCATTGTACACACCCGTGCAAATTAATTAACTGCTTTAGTTTCAGGGTGTATATTGAAATTTGTTTGGTCTTGAAAAATATTGCGTCATTCGTGATTGCATCAGATTTTTATCATGCCCAGACACTTATCTCGAGTGTCGATTTGTTGTCCTACGGCCATTGTTTGCAATCAATGGCTGTTAGTCCAAGGAAGCATACGAAAATTGTAACACTTCACGGACACACTGGCAAGCCTTATCAGTGAGCAAATCAAAGTACTATAGACTGGCCTGGAAACTCTCAATTTAAATCCAATCGAGAATCTGTGGTCATTCTCCAGGGAACGACTTCGTGAAATGGACATACACAGTACTAACATGTGCACTTAGTCATGCGTCACTGGAAATATACGAAAATAAGTAAATTATAACGGAATTATTTGTTTTGTTTCAATTAATCTGCACAAGGTTGTATAAACGGTGAAACAAAAAAAAACATCCATTTATGACCATTAGAATATTTTCGAAAGAACATTTTTAAGTCTAAGAAATACATATTTCGTTGAGACTAGGTTAAACTCTTATTCCGAATTCTTTCATGTTTTGCTTGTTGCCAAATATGATGTGACATATTAAGGAAACATTTTAATATAACCAACACTATATCAAATACATTTATTGTAAGGCAAAATAGGTTTAGCGAAAAAAATGTCTCGTATCGAATATAAATAATTTGGAGTTTTCATTTTGCTATAATACTATTTTGTGCATGACATTCCAGCAAAGGAAAGAATTGATCTTTATTATGTGTATATATATATATATATATATATATATATATATATATATATATATATATATATAAGCAATAATGCATTTTGATCTTAAAATGGATATATTTTGTGGCTCTTAGAGAAACGGCATCTTTTCCTGGTTCAATTTGGTATATATTTTTCGAGAGTTCATCGGTCTCATGATTTATTTCTTATCTAATGTACATTTCAATGGAAATTTAATGATTCTCAAGAAAGACATAATTCATCAATTATATTGATTTCCAATTGTATACTTCCATGCCAGGTGATTTTCGCATTTTCAACATTGACATATACATCGGTTTCTTCTGTCAATAAGTTTTCTTTTACAGGATTATAAAACTAAATATAGTGCGTTCGGAAAATCACTATGCACTTTTATGAAAGAATATGATCAGAAAAGTGCACAGTAAATTCTAGAACACCCTGTACAAACTGAGAAGAAAGTATATCCTCCAACATTCCAGGAATATCTATATTTCCTTTTGGATAAGCTTTTTTGTACTTCTTATTTAAAAAAAAAATAAACACATTTAGAACCGTTAGTTAGTCACTGCTTCACAGTCACGGATGTTTCAGAAAGCGGCTCAGAGACACTTCATAATCGCCCAGAATTATAATATAATGGGCCGACATAAATTTTCTGCATAGATAATTCCATTAAAATAGAATTTTAGATTTGTTCTATAATTAGGCATTTTTTACTAATATTTTTATAATAGTTTTACACTTTATTTTTTTTTTCAATCTTAATTTTATGTTACAGGAAGTGTTTGAATTTCAAAATATAAGAATAAAGAAAAATGATTTTTAGCCATTCATTTAAATACGAGACTGTGTGATGGGTATTAATTGAATACAGGCCTCTTTCTGCGTTTATTCATCTTAAAAAAAAATGACTTTTTTAGACGCTTTTCTCTAAAAAGCAGTTCGTTGTAACGTTTCATGAAACCTAAAATCCATTAATACACACACACACACATACAGAGAGAGAGGGGAGTGCCTGTGTTTGCATATAAGTAAAGCTGCGTGTGTGGTTACAGGATGTGGGATCAATAAGGCGATATTATCTAATCATTTCAGAATGTCATTGTATCTGTTATGATCAAACATAGACCGAGTTATGTGTGCGCCTGCATATATAAATATACATACATTAGGTATGCGTTCATATGCACTCGCCTAACACACACACATATATATATATAATCTCTTCTCGCTGCGAGATTATATTGAATTTGCGATCATTTTTCTTTTATCTGAAATCTTCTTGTTTGTCATCGATTTATGGTTTTTTTCAATCAGGTTATCGACTTCTCTCACCAAAATCAGAGACTAGTTTTTATTCCAATTTCACGAAGTGAGATTGCTGGCATTTGCAGTCGGAAATGAAATTGTATCATGTTTTTTATACTTTCCTTTCCTTTGCGAAATGGTCATATTGACCTTTCGACTATTCTTCAATGTGTTTATATTTCTCTTTGAAAACAAAGAGAATTTGTGGGGAATTTCTGCTTGTATAGGTTATTTCATAACGCGTTCTTTTAAAACCAGATTCTTCAGAAGTTGCTACATTCAAATTAATGTTATATAGCGTTAGTTGACAGAGAAATGAATGAATGATTCATATCTTAGGTACAAGCTAATCACCCACAATATTGCTCCACAGGCACTGGTAGCAGAAATTTCGTAAAACCATAGCGTGGATGGAATCATTCCACTGATTATCTTTTAACTTTACTTCTCCCAATACAAGGCCCAATTGCACGCAAGTTAGTTTTACCGAATGGGCTGGTTAACGTGGAAATGAGAAAGTAAGATGTGCATATTATTAGCACGTGTAACATATTGGTTAATTCTGGCAATGAACAGCTCAAGATTATTCCACAATATAACTGTTCTGGGAAAGAAGCCGTCTTAGTGGAACTTCCTCTTTATCAGAGGAACATGACAAGAATGGGTATGATTTCCTACCGTGAACATCGCATGCCGAGTCCTGTCGATGGACATCTCAGCCGGTGGGGCTAAAGAACGTGACTAGTCTGTATACCTAACATAATAATAGCGTAGAGGCCAGCGAAGTATCATATGTGCTACAAGGGTGGCAGGGCGGAGAATAATTCATTACCCATAAGGTCGCGTAATCGCCTATTGAACTGCAGCTGGGCAGAAAAGATAGAGCAGCACTAATACAAATAAAGGCAACTATACCCCATTAAATACGGCCTTTTTGTTACCTAAATTTTATAAATACGTACTTTGAAGTCTGTCTATGTCTCTGAGATGAGCTATTGTACACATCTTTATTGATATATTCACGACGTTGTGGCCGTTGAACCCTCGGGACTTCGTCAGGTGATTGGAATTTCGAACTGGACACTTTATTTGGTCCACCGGGGTGGATTGTTCTAGTTCCATGTATCATGCCTCTTCCAGATTTTTGAGTTATCTCGCTTTCGCTCAGCTCTATTTGTCTTTGTTCATCGCTGCAGTGACCAGGTATTGAACTCACAACTATCTGGGTCAAATCACTGGATCCAACCAACGTTTTTATCCACTTGGCCATGTCTCCTTCAGGAACTAAAACAATCTACGCCAGTGGACAAAATAAAAGGTTCAGGTCGAAATGTCAATCATCTGAAGAAGGCCGGCGCGTTCACCAGCCGAAACGTCGTGGATATAACAATAAAGATGAGGACAACTGTCCGAACAATATAAATAATGAATTTGGAGGTATTATGTATAATCATATGACGATATAAGACACGCACACAAATATTTGAACTACGAGTAAATATCGGCATTTATCGGAAATATACTAGAATAATCCATACTATTTTTTAGGAAAAAACAGCCTTCATACCGCTAGGGAAGAGGTTAATCAAATACACAAGAAAAATGCTCAAAAGGAGTAAGACAAGTGTTTCTTTTCTCATAGTCTTTCTACGATATACAATGTGAGGATGTAAAGAGAACTAGCAAAATTGTTAGGACTTTAATCGGTGATCTACTTTTAACAATTAAAGAAAGGCTGATCATAGTTTTCATAGCGGACGCAGGTGAAAAGCTATGACAGATACCTGAATGGCAACGAATAAAATAAAGAAAGGTCTAAAAATTAATTGCAAGGAAAGATTACATGATTGTATCGTCAGAAAAGAGATATCCAAAGACAAGAGCTTCGAATAAGCGACATTAGAATCAAACTGGTACAGAAATTTACATATTTTGATAATTTTGTCTCATACGAGAGGAAATGGGATGCAAAAATCCGGAAGAGCATTGGAAGTTGAAAGTTGCCTTGTATACAATTGGCGATTTTTTAAAAAGCAATTCCATTCTAAGCAAGGTGGGAAGCCACTAGCACGCAAGGGGTTACAGAGAGTTGGAGCGAGAGCAAAGAGAAGTGATAGAGGAAAGGATGAAGAGAAGGTAAATCAGGACATCTGGAGACATCGAATTACATTTGAATAGATGGAGATTATAGCAACCAAGAAAGAAAGAAATGGAGAGGGAGTTCCACAGCCGAGAAGTGCGAGATATGAAGTTATTGGAGTAGAAGAGATGACTACATTTAACAGTTTCGACAGTGAAAGTGTGACAACGAAATGCCCGCCTAGTTGAACGCTTAAATTCATGAAGTCTGGGAACCAGCGAAAGCAGTTCATCGGAGCACTTACCGTGAAAGTATGTGCAAAAAAAGACAGAGAGGAAACGGCACGTCTGTGAGAGAGCGGTTGCAGACGAGATGCCAGATCCGGGCCAATTACATTGCATATCTGTTTTTGGATTGTATCGATTAACTTGAGACAAACAGAAGGGAGTCCAGACCATATATGGCAGCAATATTCCATGCAAGGACGAATGGTTGGTTTGGAGATTTGAAGGATTAACTCCGGCAACTAAAATTTCCTGTCGCGGCACAGGGAGCCGACTTTCCTTGCGGTGGACGAAGCTATTGACTCAATGTATTCATTCCATCTCAGGTCAACAGACAATGTGAGACCGAGCAGTCTCAAAGAGGTGCTCTCGTGTAGATGAGCGTCAGACATTCTAATGGAAGGCAGAGATGGTTCTCTCTGGTGAGTAATAGAGAATAGTTTTGTTTTGGGGTTATTAAAGTTAACCAGCCAATTCCTGCTCCAGTCCCCAACCGATTGGAGGTCCTTTTCGAGACAATTGGCCAGGTTAGTTTTGTCGGCGACACTAAAAGGGAAAATTGTATTAGAAACCGTTGAAAGAATACAGAATGTCTGTGCTGTCTATCAACGTTTTTTCTGTGAACGCTGGTAGAATAGACACGAAGCGAAAGATTCATATTCCGACGGAAGGATTCGAACTCCATAGAGTGAAACATGTGAACAACGACGAGTTTTTAAAATAAATGGTGCCGAGGAAACATTTCTACTCAAATATCAGTAAGAAATTTTCTCAATTTCGTACGAGGAAAGACGGATTAGCAACTTAATATTCACAGGATGTCGTGAAGGAAGTTGTAGATGAATATAGCGAATAACTGTATTTGTTAATTAGATTTCAGAGTATAAACATGAACTGATGGTAAAAGTGTGAAACGTTTCTTAGATTTACAACATGTTTGGAAAACTATGATCGTCTCCGTCCGGAAGTCCGCCATTACATAAATCATGATTTATTAAATCTAACTTGACTCAGGCAAAGCCAAACTTCCTCAGAATATTTCATTGATCTTTTCACCAGAGATATATTTGCTTTCTGATGTTGGTTGTTTCGTTGTTTAGGGTTTTATGGCATATCAACCACTATGGGTTATTTAATGCCAGATCCTGTATTTACTAAATATATCAAAAACGTATAGCTGGCAACATCTTTGTTTCAAAAACGTATAACTGGCAACGTCATATTGTTTCAAAAACTGGCAACGTCATATTGTTTCAAAAACTGGCAACGTCATATTGTTTCAAAAACTGGCAACGTCATATTGTTTCAAAAACTGGCAACGTTATATTGTTTCAAAAACTGGCAACGTCATATTGTTTCAAAAACTGGCAACGTCATATTGTTTCAAAAACTGGCAACGTCATATTGTTTCAAAAAAGTGTAGTTGGCAACATCATTGTTTCAATGAGCTGGAAAATGCCTGGAAGTTCACTATTTTCCCTTAGCTGGGACCCCCCAACAGGTGCTACCACCCCGGGTCAGGGTGGACCTAGGAACAGCAGCAATTAATAGGTGGTTCCACGCTTCCTCAAAATCTCCTGATCAGAGGCCTTGCTGTTGAATGCAGTTTAACGTCGTACCCAAGACGTTTGCTTTCTGATGTAATTTAAAAAAAAACATTTTTAAGACGTAATTTTACTTCTTCATTTGCGTCATTCTGACTAGCGTCATATGCAAATAATATTAAATTAGCACCTTCTGTAGATTATCGCTGACATATGTGCATCATTTTATACATAAATCTCTTCATCACTTTTTGGGAAGTTTATAATCTACGGTTCTGGATGTGAACATGATAAACATTTCCGGTGAATATATCTCTATCGTTCAGATCCTGTTGGCCTTGACTGTAAAATCTGTATTACCAACAGCAAGGGAAATCTCTTTGGAAAAATCGAGCGTTATTAAAAACACTCTGACGCTTAGATATAGAATAAAATGATTTTACTGTAGTGATTCGATTAAGTGAAAATACGTATTAGCATTCAAAAACATTTAATAGAAAGCAATATTTTTTTTCGTATGTCTGTCTCGTCTGTGGCCTGTATATTTTCGTCACATTTCATCCTGAATACGTTTTCTTTTTTAATCGGTTTGTAGACATTATTTTCAAGAAATAAATACTAAATTCATACAGTTATTATAAAGCTTCCTGTTTTGCAATAGTTTACGTCATAATTAGGCCTTTGGCTGGCATTTAAAAACTGTATTTGAAATAATGTAAATACTCCAAGTAGTTATTCGGTTGGAATAAATGTTTGTAGAGCGTTTCCAAATATTTAATAAAATACGTAAATATTTTTCCATATATAGGTGTACAAAATCCACACGAGGGAGAGAGCGTTATTATCAAATATAGATCGGCTTCCGGGAGAAAGTTATGATAAAGAATACATAGGAAACGTTTATCAATCTAACAAGTTTCACTTTCATTAAGACTTCATCGAAGAATGAGATTCAGAGAAATAAAAGAAATAAATTCTGTTCTGTTTACTCTTTTACTTGATTTTCATTGCACTTGAAACATGACTAACCATTCTACTTTTTAAACAAACGTTAATCTAATTTGTTGCATTCCGAATTGAAGGAAAGACGACGCGTCCATCAAACGTCTCAAGAGATTCCAAACCTACCTAAAAATTGCTTTATGTATGTAAGTGTATAAAATCGTAGTGGGATTCCGACGATGTATATTTGTAAGTGTATGCATATATTGAAGTCATTATGTTTTTGTTTTTCACATGTTAATTTGTGATGTCTAAGAATTTTATTCAATAAAGTGTCGTGTGTTCAGAGTTGGTTATATAGTTAATAGCAGACTCACGATGCATTATCTCCTTAAAGAATGATGTTCTTTTTTAAATTAGGGTGACATTAGTAAAAATCAAACCTTCATTGAATCCGTTCTTAAAGAATCTAACGTATGTTTATCTAAAAAATGAAAAAGGTATGCATGTAAAATCGTACCCAAATCAATATACGATAAACAAACAAATATAATGTCTACTAGAGAAACACACATACTATAGTTTTACTAGTCGACTGTCCTAAATGGCGAATAATCCTTCTCAAACATGGAGGAAATTCCGTCCGAGTCTGTCCGAAGATCACTTGTGAAGAAATATGGGCCAATTATTCGACATTTTTAGGTCATCATCAATGTAGCCAGAGATAAATTATAAAGGTTTATAAGTAATGTAATATTCGCTTATCCTCTAACAAGCATGTAGAATAATCAAATCTGAACACACGATTCTAATTTCAAATTGATAGGCACACAGAGGTACACAAGTAGTCTTTTAAATAAGAACGGTAAATTACCGAGAACAAAAACACTTATGGCGATTTCACTTATAATAATGCACATTGTACTTTACCTATGCACGGTGTGAGTCATATGGTCCTAATGAGAAACAGACATACAGAGTTACTAATAATATAAAACACAGGAAAACTCGCGCGAATGTCAACAATGATTTCAATCTAAAATCTTGAGAATAAGGCGATAATTTTAATTATGCACCCTGCACTGGTTGAAGGAAAGAAATCGTGTGTTTTGTCAGTGGCTTGATTTTGTATAATATGACTTTCTTTTTCTTTTAAGAAAATCAAAGCAGCGGATCGATCATATCTTCAATCAGTAACAGAGAAACAGAAAAGGCGCGATCCTTTTATATAGAATCGTTTCTGTGACGAAACGAATTAAATCTTCCGTCTCGGGGGAAATTTAAATATGGTTGAATGATGAAAGCGCCAAATACTCATTTATTGTTTTCGCTACAACACATGATATGTGATGAAACTTTGATAAAGGAATATTTGAGAGAAACTCTGAATATCTTTCAACAAATGTCGAAAAATCGTACACAAAGGACGCAATTTTTGCCTTTAGAATGCACTTAATGTTTCAGTGATTGAAGACAAAATGGACAGAAATGAGAGAAAAAATGTTAAGGTATATGGAGATTAAAATAATATAAAGAAAGGAGAAAGAATTAAAAATGGGTGATCAAGGAGGCAGTAATTTTCTCGTGTTTACCGTCTACTTTAGTGAAATAAAAAATTAATTTCTAATCGTTTAATTTGAACATATTTACTTCGTTAAATTTAAGACGGACGTCATCACAAGGGAGATAACTCGCTCCCTAAATGAGAATCAAATTGTAATCCAATAGTCAATTAAATGCATAAAGATTTGAATTGTGTGTTCGTTCTTA
The DNA here is from genome assembly GCA_964036315.1 of Acanthosepion esculentum. Taxonomy (NCBI): domain Eukaryota; kingdom Metazoa; phylum Mollusca; class Cephalopoda; order Sepiida; family Sepiidae; genus Acanthosepion; species Acanthosepion esculentum. The sequence goes on along the minus strand of OZ038486.1, from coordinate 59,168,952 downwards.
TTTGACACAAATAAGCATACAAGTAGCAACACAACAGTTAAAAAATGAACTAGAATTATATAAATATATTTGTTTTTGCAATATTTTTTGAAGTTACCGAATTGTTACCGATGTAATTAAAGGATTCCCACGGGTATTTTATAGCCGCTGAACTATCAAGGAACTTAATCAATAACTTAAGATTCATCACAATAGTCAAGTAGGAAAACTCATGAACTTAAATTGGCAGCTAGATCTCAACATTTTGGGGCTGAAATCGCTAAATTTAAACACAAGTCCTACGTTCTGTCGGACTTCTCGCTTTTAGAATCGTCTTCTGTTTTTTTTTCCCTTTCTTGTCGACTACGAACTTTAAAAAGTTAAATTCACCGTTAATCGTCACATCTTTCTACTTAATAAAGTTTTCTCGTTTTCTCTCACTCCGTATAAAACCATGCACCTTCTTGATTTTATCGACTTACTTAATTGGAATTAATAATTTGAACCTGCAAATTTGGTGACATATTCATTGTGAGTTCAATCCCTGTTTCGGACAATGTATACTTGCAATAGGCAGAAATGGGCGTGCAATAACTGAAAAGTAGTAAATACAAATAAGAACTCGACGTCTAACGGTCACTTAGTTTTGTTCTTTCAGGCCATCGTAAATGACATATATATATATATATATACTCCTAAAAACATGTACAGAGGAACGACAACAGTCTACACATTCCCGCTAGATTAAATAACGGGTATAATTCGAAATTCGCTGTAGGTTACCCAGATCGACATACACGTGAGGAATGCCGAGGGGAGAGGTAAACAACGACCGAAACGTTTATAAAAAAACAAAGATGAGGACAATAGTCCGGATATAAAGAGTGTAAATAATAACTCCTCAACTCATAAATTTAGATAGAATACGATTCAACTTCTCAGATTGACTGATGTGAAATAAAAATTAAATCAGCCTAATCTTTTAATCTATAAATAAATTTTCGCACTCCTAACGTGAGACAAAGAGAAAACGTAACAAAACTATAATCCTTATGATAGGAATAGAGCTTATACAATAAAAATGAAGTGAAATTTAACAATTTTAAGGAAAAAATGCGCCAGTCACTGTTCAGTATATCGGTTAAATTATCGTAGATCAATGTTAAACATAATTACGAATTATATATATATATATATATATATATATTACTTATTTTAGAATATTAAAACAAGTTATACTAGCTACACAATGGCAATTAGGTTTCAACACCATAAATGTGTCTCTTCACTCGATGTTAAAATATTCGCCAGTAGATTAACGTGGCCATCAATAAATATTTAAATTAAACGTTAGGTTTAGTGGAATCGTACACTATTTTTTCCCCTTTTACCTATATATATATATATATATATATATATATATAGAGAGAGAGAGAGAGAGATTTTATAGATATGACATTTTACTTATGACTGGGATGATTCTACAAGTATACCTTATTTGAATAATGTTTTTAGCTCATGGCCACCAAACTTATTTTTGTTCATGTCTATAGAGGAATCTTTGCACCTATTAAAAGTATATACCTGATAGAAACCATAAACCTGTATACTTCATGATTGCAGAATTTGTGGTAAAAATGCTTATCGCCATTGTCTGATGCTCATTTCGTTTGCTCTTTCGTAAATAGATGACAACATATATCGTAGTATTTCTTAGTATTATTATTACAGTTATTTTTAAATTACCTCACTCTTTTTTTTATAATTATATATATATATATATATATATATATATATATATATATGATATCGACGACTTCTGTCTATCTATTTTTTTAAAATCTTCTTTCAAATTTTCGGATTTCTTTTTTCTGGCACTTTCGAATGTTAATAACTTTGGCTTTGAAGGATTTCGCTTTCTCTCTGTTTATGTTAATAGTTACATCAACAGACAAAAATTGAATGTAGGAACATTCGAAAATATACGGGGAAAATGGCATCAGTAATTTTACCGAATTAAATAAAAAAATAATTCGACAATATGAAAATGTTTAAAAAAATTGCTTAGAGAGACAGCGTGACAGAAATATTATTTAGCAAATCATGTCTAAAAAAAATATGGTGTTGACGCAGACAAACATCAATAACGATCAACAGTTTTCATGGCTCGAATATTAGGTTCAAGCATGAAATAGACGGCGACCTCTCGGTGTCGACCTAAGTTTCCACATTTATATTTATATACGTTTTATCCCTGATACTGTTTAATTGTGCCATTAAATATACTATACAGTAAAACTAATTCTACGTATGTGGGTCAAGCATCTCAGTTCGTAGGAACCAACAGCCAGACACCAGTACATGAGATTTAATTATGGTGGTGAAGGTTGTGTGCCGAACCATCCACACTTCGAATGCAGAGACCTGGAGCACTACGTGCCACACGATCCCCAAACAAGCATCCGCAAGGTTTTAAATTCAGAGTTGTCCTTCTACACCACTTGCTATCCCAGGCTATAGAACAGTGGCTGTCCAATTTTATACCCATAACTGGAGAGAGAACACGATTCATACATTCCCTAATGTTATTAGCACGTAAGTGAATGTAATGGATTCGACTGGAATTCGAACTCGGCTCTCCGATTCCTCAAACCGAGCGGCTATCCATTACTTCACCGTACCTCCTTATATATATTGTGTGTGTATGTGTCTGTGTGTGTTGGTTGAATAAAAAATGCAAGCTTTCTTGTATTCATAAAAGGATTCTACTGTATGCATACAGGGATTTTCTTTTGTAAAAATTGTTGGTAGATTTCATCAATTTATATTTGAACTGGCTAAATATAGCTTGTGGAACTGTTTTCCGGCATCTTGTTACCCAGTGAAGTTTGTTCTTCAGAAATTTCAATGCAAGGTCAATCGTTATCTACTCATTTCCTGATTACTCTTTTATTTTTTTCGCTCCTAAGTAATGCTACTATTTTTTAATTCTTTGTGTTTACGTGGTTTTACAACATTCTATTGTGTGATTTCGACTCATAGTAATAATAAATTAATTTAGCGAAATCTTTAGTATGGTTCAAAGACGCCACCAATCAATTTTATCTCCTGGAATTTTCCATTCAATATATAAGGCTCTTTTATTTATCCATTTTTCATATATTCATATTTTCCACCGTGTCACATGTGTAAAGCACATTCGATCATCTGACATATTTTCTTTTTGTTCATGATGACTAGATATTATCCTTGTAGATTGTTTGGTATCTTTGAATATTCATGTCTGGATTATTTTTAAACTTTTTGTCTGAAGGACAAATCACTTATATGGATTTAGAACATTGGTTCGTATGATGATATAGGATATGATTGCACAGTTGCTAATGGATTGGTGTTCAGATACTTCCATAAGAATGTGAAACATTCTCATCTTGTGAAATAGGAGCTATGATCTGTCTTTCTTAAGGCCACAGTGTTTGCCTTACATATAATATGAATACAGTTTCTCTCTAGAAGTTTTCTTTATGCCCATCTCATTTCCTTTGTACTTCCTTCATTATGTCTTTTACAATGTCTCATAAATGATGTTATTGTTGTATTTACACATTTTTTTTCGTGAGTTTTCTACTTCTAAATATAGAAATGATGGACACTTCACCCATATAAAAAATTTGGACATGTAAAAATTCATAATTCATATTAACATTATTCAATGGAATTGTAACTTGGTTCAAAACACTATGAAATTGTAAAAATAGGATTTAATACCAGAAATACTTCGTAAAAAATGATTACCAGCAATACATTTTTGAAAACCAAATGTTGCCAGCAGTGCATTAATAAAAAAACAAATATTACCAGCAATATATTTTTGGAAAAAAAAAAGAAAAATATATATTAACAGCTATACATTTTTTTTTTAAAAGAAGATATTACCAACAATACATATGTGAAAGAAAATTATTACCAGAAATACAATATTTGAAGGAAAAACTTTACCAGAAATAGATTTTTTGAAGGAAAATCATTACCAGAAATAGATTCTTTTTAAAATTACAAACAATAAAAAAAATTGTCGGCAATTAGATAAAGCATTGAGGTTGATATGCCGTAAAACCAAAACAAACGAAACCAATTTTCTACTTCTGAATTGATCCTCTGACTTGTTTTTCTTGCTTTCAGTTTCTATCTTTCCTTATGCTTACCAGAAAAGTTCTCAATATTTTTGATAGTTTCGTCGAAGGTGTGATGCATGGTTGTTATCGGAAGGAACAGTCCAACATGCAAATTTTCAAATTCGATATATCAAAATGAAATAAGAACAATAATTTAAATATCTGATAAGTGTTTTAATAGAAGATGGAAGGTTCGTCATTGAAATTCGCTTTGGGATAGCGAATAACACATTCCAAAAGTTAAGAAAGGCATTAAGAAATAGAAAGAGTTCGTTAAAAACAAAGAAAGAATACTGAAATGATTAGTAATATCAGACATCCTATAAGTCAGTGAATGCTGGATAGTTTCCTCAAGCAACAGAAATGATTCCATAGGAGAATGCTGAGAATACTACGGACCGAACATTTGAGCAATGACATAAGATTTAGAGAAAATTGAAACAAAACGAGAATTGTACTTGTGCTTATGAGCAAGAGACAGTTAGAATTTCAACGACACACCACAAGGGCTTAGAAACTCAGAAATTCAAAGTGCTTATTGAAGATAAGTGGGCCAGGAAAAATGTATAGCATATCTAGAGAGATTGAGTATATGAATAGTGAAGCAATATTTAGAATGAACAAGGAGAAGATAATTGTAAAAGCTTAAAAATAGAGGAAACTGTGGAGAGCCATAAGAGCTTAACACATGAAAGGACACGGCACATAGAAGTCCACATGACAACCAATGACCTCAGATATATTTCTTCATAATGTATTTGTATCTATCTTTCGCTTGCTTTATCAGATTTTCAGAGTTTTGTTTCAGTTTGGTTTTAAAAAAGAATCGAAAGTCGTCAGGCTTTATACGAGAATTTATTTAAAGGGCGATACAGTCCGAAATCACTAGTCATTTTACTAATATTCACACTGACCTTTACTTGTAATGGAATATTATTGCATAATTTTATTCTGCTTAATCTCAAATATTCAAATTATGCTAATGTTACTAGCGTCTGCCTCAATTATACTGAAAAAGGATTTAATTACAATACTGGAAGATACGTGTACCACAATAATTTTCAAACGCCGATATTGGCATTTCGAATGAAGATTTCGATATTGATGTCATTGTGTGAGAATATATGACAATACAAAAGGTTTCGCCAAGTGCAATTAATGCCAAACCTCTTGTGGCCCCGTTCTTCCTCTAAGAATCAATGTCGGTCCTGTTCATAGCCATTCAGCCTTAAGCTGACCATTGCTATCTATCCATTTTCCTTAGATTTATGGTCGAATCGAATTTTGGAAATGTGTTCGAGGGAGATATATTGCCAGTATAATAATATTAGAGCATTATTCTCTATTGTAATATTCACCGAAGTTTACTCTCGACTAACGCATTTGTTATTTCCAGTAAATCATGTTAACGGCTTATACATGACATTTAAATGTAGGCCGGGTCATAAGTCTTTATTTTCAGAGTTACTCCAATGTTGGTTTTCGTCTTTTATCTTTTACTTTATATTAAACATGGGGGAATATAGTGTATGGATTAGACCAGTATAAAAGCAATATTAATATTAAGATATTTATTGAATATACTGCCAATCAGATAAACTCGACATTTTACATACTTACTAAGCATAAGTTAACCTTTTATGTCTTTTCAAAAGTATATTGTTATTGCGTGCCGGCAGGAAATTAGATATGTCATTTATTAAGACTTTTTAACTTTTATTCATGCGTTAAATATGATACAATAAAGAAAATTTGATTAAAGAGTAAATATCTTTGAATTTGGTATTTGGCCCTTTTTTCTGTTGTTTCGTCTTACTTCCTGACAGAAATGAAAGTGTCCTCGTTCAGCCTTCTCTAGAGACATATGAATCTAGTCAGGGTTTCGCTTATGACCACCACATATATTCAAGAAAAAAAAAATATTTCATACGAACGATATATGTAGCGAGAGGTCAAACTTCTTATTGCTGAAGGTCAACAGAATATTCGAGTTTTTATTGCAAGGATATTTCTCACGGCAACGAAGACGTCTAGTACTAAAGTAATTTGCGAATAAGAGATGACAGATTGTCTGATGTTTCTTTTAATTACTCTTCACTTAGTCGGCAATATCGTTATCAACTGTTTCCTCGGTAACATGCCATTTGAAACACATTTAAAATATAACGCCAACATACATACATACGCGCACGCACGTATATATATATATATATATATATATATATATATATATGTATGATGAAAAAACAAATTTTATATATATATGTATGATGAAAAAACAAATTTTATATATATATATGTATGATGAAAAAACAAATTTTATATATATATATGTATGATGAAAAAACAAATTTTATATATATATATGATGAAAAAACAAATTTTATATATATATATATGATGAAAAAACAAATTTTATATATATGTATGTATGATGAAAAAACAAATTTTATATATATATGTATGATGAAAAAACAAATTTTATATATATATATATGTATGATGAAAAAACAAATTTTATATATATATATATATATGTATGATGAAAAAACAAATTTTATATATATATATGTATGATGAAAAAACAAATTTTATATATATATATGTATGATGAAAAAACAAATTTTATATATATATATGTATGATGAAAAAACATTTTATATATATATATGTATGATGAAAAAACAAATTTTATATATATATATGTATGATGAAAAACAAATTTATATATATATATGTATGATGAAAAAACAAATTATATATATATGTATGATGAAAAAACAAATTATATATATATGTATGATGAAAAAACAAATTTTATATATATGTATGATGAAAAAACAAATTTTATATATATGTATGATGAAAAAACAAATTTTATATATATGTATGATGAAAAAACAAATTTTATATATATGTATGATGAAAAAACAAATTTTATATATATGTATGATGAAAAAACAAATTTTATATATATGTATGATGAAAAAACAAATTTTATATATATGTATGATGAAAAAACAAATTTTATATATATATATGATGAAAAAACAAATTTTATATATATATATGATGAAAAAACAAATTTTATATATATATATGATGAAAAAACAAATTTTATATATATATATGATGAAAAAACAAATTTTATATATATATATGATGAAAAAACAAATTTTATATATATATATGATGAAAAAACAAATTTTATATATATATATGATGAAAAAACAAATTTTATATATATATATGATGAAAAAACAAGTTTTATATATATATATGATGAAAAAACAAATTTTATATATATATATGATGAAAAAACAAATTTTATATATATATATGATGAAAAAACAAATTTTATATATATATATGATGAAAAAACAAATTTTATATATATATATATGATGAAAAAACAAATTTTATATATATATATATGATGAAAAAACAAATTTTATATATATATATATGATGAAAAAACAAATTTTATATATATATATATGATGAAAAAACAAATTTTATATAATTATGTATGATGAAAAAACAAATTTTATATATGTTTGATGGAAAAACAAATTTTATATATATGTATGATGAAAAAACAAATTTTATATATATGTATGATGAAAAAACAAATTTTATATTTATGTATGATGAAAAAACAAATTTTATATATATGTATGATGAAAAAACAAATTTTATATATATGTATGAAAAAACAAATTTTATATATATATATGTATGATGAAAAAACAAATTTTATATATATGTATGATGAAAAAACAAATTTTATATATATGTATGATGAAAAAACAAATTTTATATATATGTATGATGAAAAAACAAATTTTATATATATATATATATATGTATGATGAAAAAACAAATTTTATATATATATATATATATGTATGATGAAAAAACAAATTTTATATATATATATGTATGATGAAAAAACAAATTTTATATATATATATGTATGATGAAAAAACAAATTTTATATATATATATGTATGATGAAAAAACAAATTTTATATATATATATATGTATGATGAAAAAACAAATTTTATATATATATATGTATGATGAAAAAACAAATTTTATATATATATATGTATGATGAAAAAACAAATTTTATATATATATATGTATGATGAAAAAACAAATTTTATATATATATATGTATGATGAAAAAACAAATTTTATATATATATATGTATGATGAAAAAACAAATTTTATATATATATATGTATGATGAAAAAACAAATTTTATATATATATATATATATATGTATGATGAAAAAACAAATTTTATATATATATATGTATGATGAAAAAACAAATTTTATATATATATATGTATGATGAAAAAACAAATTTTATATATATATATGTATGATGAAAAAACAAATTTTATATATATATATGTATGATGAAAAAACAAATTATATATATATATATGATGAAAAAACAAATTTTATATATATATATATGATGAAAAAACAAATTTTATATATATATATATGATGAAAAAACAAATTTTATATATATATATATGATGAAAAAACAAATTTTATATATATATATATGATGAAAAAACAAATTTTATATATATATATATATATGATGAAAAAACAAATTTTATATATATATATATGATGAAAAAACAAATTTTATATATATATATATGATGAAAAAACAAATTTATATATATATATATATATATATATATATATGATGAAAAAACAAATTTAATCATCCATTGGTTATAATTTATTTCCCTAGGGAATTTCATTTTCCCTGGTTCTACAGGCCACACTTCCAATGTTGACCCAGGAAAAAAGAAATCCCATAGGGGAAAAAAAAAAAAAATTATAACCACTGGACCATTTAAAGTTTTCTGTTTTCATTAAATTATTCGCTCTGATTTAACATTGAGCTCTCCGGATTTCATCCTCCTTGGGATTATCCATCCGGAATACCAACATTTTCATTACTTACACACACACACACACACACACATACACACACACACACCCACACACTCTCTCTCTCTCTCAATAGAGCAACTAAGATACAGGAGTCCACTGACTGTGAAAGTATAAGAAAAATATTATTAAGGAGAGAGAACAATAGAGTAATCAAGAATACAGTAGATAACATTTGTTCGATAAGTTAGAGAACAGTAACTGTTAGCATAAAGCTTACGGTCATTTATACCAATTTTAAATTAGACCCTACTGTTAATTTAATACTGTGCTCAAATTCATGAAGCTAGGTACCATGGTAAAGAAAATCCCATGAAAGCTGTTCTAGAAAAGGCAAGGGAAATCTAGATTACCGCAATGGGAAAATGACTGAAGCTGAATTATTGCCGGTTCTTCTTTCGATGTTATTAATAATCTCTAGATATACATCAGGAGCACCCGACCAAATCTGGAATCAATTTTCAAGGTATGTAGGAATGACAGACATATAAATATGCAAATAGCTTCAAGAGTGGCCATCACGACATTGTGAACTCACTTTCTGAGCAGCGGACGTAGCAATGAATTCAACATAATCATTCCACTTCATGTCAGCCGTGAATGTAAGACCGAGAAGGCGCAACGACTCACTCACATGTAGCTTAGTATCAGCTCTGCTGACAGAAGGCAGGGAGGGGTCTTTCGGATGATTAATAGAAAAAAGTTTCGTTTTGGAATCGTTAAAATTAGCAAGCCATTCCTTACCCCAGTTAACAACAGACGTTCTGTCATTCTTGACATCAGCTGTCAATTTGATCATAGCGAACTCATCAAACAGAAGTAAATGGTTGCGTGATCAGCAAAGCTATCAAGTTGGGAATTGCCGTCAGCAGCAAGTTCTTTGATGATAATTAAGAACAAGGTAGGTTCAAGGATAGATCCCTGTGACACACCTGCATTATTACAAAAGGATTAGAAGTGGGGCCATTCAGGTCATATAAGTCGCAGTATGTGTAGTTCATTAAGGGTTATGTTTGACGGAAGTTAAATATGCGAACTCTGTTCAAATTTGGTTAATTCTGTAGCGGAAAGTGTGTAAAAATTGTTCTTCCTTCTCTTGGTTATTGACAATTCGTGTCTAGTCAACTCCTGCGCAAAACGCGTCTCCTACTAGATGCAGTAGTAACCGTCGGCTTGTCGCCTCGCTACGCCCTTTTTTCTCTCTTTATTGACTGCAAAAATTTATAATTTTGAAAGATTTTCTCGCGAGATAGGATCCGACGCTGGGAATTATGTTTTAAATGTAAACTGCGAAGCTTCCTCTTTTCATTGTTGGACAGTTTACACGCGAGACACGTTCGAATCTGTGTTCGCCCTGGAGTACGTCATTTTATTCTAACGTTGCAAAAAATACATGCAACACCGGGCCTCCTTGCCTTCTGCGGTAGTTCACTACAGATTCAGTTCTATTTAAGTTAAAACTAATGCATTTGAGAAGTTATAAATCCGTATCTTCTCCATCCAGCTTTATGCAAATTAACAAATTATGAGGTTGTCTGGAAGACCTGTCACTCCCCACAAAAATAGTGAGAACAGAACAAAAAGTAATGCAAAGCACATGTATTGGATTCAATTTATTGAGTTTCACTGACCCTGTCACACATCGAGGTCTGTATGAACACCATCATTTTCTTGGCACAAAATTATACGGCGCCATGTGTGATATTTTACGGAGATGGGTGACGAGACTTTCGAAGAACCCTGTAGATACGATACCTTTTTCTTAAGTTTATTCCGGTCTAAAAGAGTGATAACTGAACTCAAACGGTAGATAATTCCACGGGAAAAACATAAACTATATTTCTATGCAATTTTATTACTTCTCAGATAATAAATGGAAAGCATAATTTGGGAATTCATAATGATCTTTGTCCTGAGATGTGGCTGCAGAAAATAAAACATTTGTTAAAATTACCCAGTAGTAATGTTGGCCAGTCAGATATGTAAATTGTCCGACGTTTCTTACTTTAAATGAAAAGCTCAATAACGAAAATTAAACAAGAAAAGAGACACTGAGATTATATGGTGAGAACAAATTTGACTATCCGTTATAGAACATTATGACAGGTATTTTGACGTGGTGTAATGATTAGCAAGCATGATTCGCTAGATCAATTACGACTGAGTAGTGAGTTCCCTGGGTGTCTCATACTTGCCACTTTGTGCAAGATTTAAGCTACCCTTGGAAAATGTCCGGATACAATTGACAGTATGCTACTAAAATTGTTGAATTTAGTTTCTTATTGTCCTAAAAGTATGAATTAAGTGGTATCATTGTCATTGGACACGTGAACGGGTGGTTAGAAGGTTCGTATCTGTCCATGAGACCCGGGTTCGAATCTCACTATGATCGATTTCTCAGATGTTATCGGACTGTCTTAAAAACACAACATGTGTTGACCCAAGCCTTGTGAGTGAAATTAGATAGACGGAACAACCATTAGGCGCCGTCGATAGCTGTCGATAGCTGAAGTCACAATTCATCGTGTCCGAGGTCTTGAGCGTACTGCCCTTGTTCAATTTGCAGATCACGCTGGATAACACGCTCTTTACCCGAAGATTTAACTAGGGTCTGCTCAGCGTAGTTGCATTATAAACCATAGGAGTTTTGTTGAATAGGCACAAAAGCGTCTACAATAGGGATTGGGTAGTCTCATGATTAGACGTGTATCATCGAATACGATTGGCCACTATATATTGGCATTGTATTTACCGTCATAAAAAAAACGTAAAGATGTGTAAGATACAATGGCATTTCAGCGGAATATATTCAGGAAATATGTTAAAGAAAATGTTATATGTAAGTATACAATGTTTGAAGAATTGTCTCTGTACATCGCAAAACGTTACACAACATTTTGTTTTGAAGAAATAACATTAATATTTAATTTCGTTACGGTGTTGTGACTGGCTCAATTACAGTATTGAGCGTTCAGGACAAAAAAATATCCTCATGAAGTATACAAAACGAATGTCAACGCATTGAGCCATTTTAAATTGTGTCTTATCTACCATCAAATACAACTGGTATTAATTCAAAATTCCTGAATTTTAGAGAACTTTGTATTATCTGAGTATCGGGGCATCTTCAACCGCTTCCCGGCGGATAAGGCGTCAGTATATTTCTCATATGAAATCAGATATAACAGAAATTTATGTCTCACTTGCATATCGGTTATAAGCTCAAATCTACGAGCATGTCGTTTACCAGTGCAAATACAAATTTATTAATAAAATTAGAACCAATCCGTAAAGCACGCAAAAAAAAAAATCGAAATTAAATCAAAGATGGCGCGCCTTCCCTTTCGAAAAGGCGCAAATCATTGCGTAGATAAATTCCAATGAAACCACATTCGAATAAATACTGCACTTCGACAGACTGAAATCATATAAACTGTGTCTATTTATTTCGTGGCAGGGCAAGCAACAGTGTATTTCGCCGAGTTAAATTGCCTCGTTGATTTCAATAAATCATCTAAGGGCTTAGCTACCAATAAAAGTTATTTGCTGTAAATCAAATAACGTGTCCAGTCGATCTGGAAATTAAGCGGGGTTTGCCATAGCTGAGGCATATTTCGATCGAGTTTGTTAGGCCACTCAAATCAAGGCGGACAATGCTTCGCAAGGAGTAAATTAAATCTAGAATATTCTCCATTTTTCTTGGCACGACAAATGTCTTCCTGTTTAACTCTCTTTGCTATCCTTATGAGTAGTTATATAGATAGGTACAGAGTGAGATAGAAATATATTAAATGATGCGATATACATAGATGAAACATAGCAAGATTGATAGTAAATATTGACGTTAATAGAGATACAGATTGCGATTGATCGATAAGTATCGATTGACAGATATAGAAAGAGAATGCTATAAATCAGAGGTAGCCAACCAAAGAGGTATTTCTGGATTTCAGTGGGTGGAAAACTTTTTTTTCTTTTTTTCTTTACAGCAGCGAGATTATGTAACAACAAAAGTACAAACTACAAGCACGCAAAGTGACAAACATAAAGACAATTATGGCAAAAGTACGGATAATTTTTGCCTTAGGATTTTCTGATATAGATACGGGGTAAGTCTGTCTGCTCTTTAGTTTTGTGAAAAGCCACTTGCTACGTTGATCCTGATAAAACTTATTTTGATGAATGATAAAGAGAAACATAGCGATGCAAACAGACAAACCAGAGGGTCGAAAAAAATAAAACAAGAACATAATGACTTAACAGTAGTACGATTTACTCAACAACAGAGCATACTCGAATTTTTGAAGGCAGCAGAAAGTCGGCTTTTTGATTTTGGACAAGATTGTCGATCGATAAAGACTTTGGCCTGACAATGTATTAAAAGCACTTGTCAAACATAAAGATATGCCCAAGATTTACCATATTGGTTGGGAGTGAATAATAATTATAATAATAATAATAGGATAAATAAAACAATTTTCAGTTCTCACCAGATCACTCACTGAGAATTTCTGTACTTAATGAATGAAATGTTTTTATATAACAAATTATTTGTACATCCGTTTATGAAAACGTGAATGTCTTTTCTATCGGTAGTAAATTTTAGGTAGGGCACTACAATATCTATTTTCTCAATGAAAACTGTTGACATTTCTATAAACAACCAATAAATTAGGAAACATATTTGCAAAGGGGTATTTTCTTGGAGGGACGCAGACTTTCAACTTTTAGGACATGATCGGACTAATATATGTAAGGTGGTTTAACATACACATAAAACCAAAGGGGTGCTGAAAATGAATGACACAGACGAAAAACATTTCCCCAATATATATTCCAGTTTGTTAAAACTTTTTTAAAAGTTTCTCTAGCATATGTAGATATAATTTTTCGCCAACAAATTATATTTAAAATATGTTTGTAACACGAAGTATTAATAAGCGTATATACTTCATATATTATTGTGTGGTTAATGAGAAACTGTTGTTCTTTTCTTTCCATAATTCAGTATTTGTAAATAGAAAAAGCTTAGCATTAATATTGTAACTAGGTAAAAAAATCTACTTTTTTCTTTTTTGTATGTATCTTGTTATTTCTATATAGAAGATTACAGGACGAGTCCTTCAACTATAATAACATATTTTAAACGGTTTTCATTATGATATTTATATGTACTATCGGTTTAACTCGCTGTAAGTTATTTATGTTAAACGTAAAAACTAGTAATTTAGTCTTTTAATGGCCGAATTCATTTTTATTTTTTTTTTGTAAATAGTAATATATTAGATGTAAAATGAAACTTGAGGGGAAGTGGATAAAAACGGAAAACATATTTACCTTTTAAGTATCCGACGAATGGGTGTCTTAAAATTACCCCTCGTCCCGTTTCGTAATTTTTTCTTTTTATAATCTAAATTTAAAAATTTATTTTCGATAGATTAAAGGTTTTTAACTTGTCAATACGTTTTAAACATTTTATTAATTATATCTATTTGTACTCTCGGTTTAACTCGTTGTAATTTATTTTATTCGTAAATAAGTTTTAAAGTCCTTTTAAGGTCGAATTACCTTTTATTTTTGTAAAAAGCAATATATTAGATGTACTAAGTATCTTACTGGGATGTGGATAAAACGGAAAACATAATTACCGATGAAAGGGTGTCCACTTAAAAAAAAAAAAAAAAATTCCCCGCAAACAACTTAAATAGAGCACACACCATTGTGATTGGCTATTGATCAACTACCAATCAAATGCGTGATGACGGGGTATATTATAGAAGTTAGTGTCTGTAAGCATTTTTAGAGGGCGTATCAGAGTCCGATCAGCTCTGATGGGGTCGACTTGGTGAGGTCAGTATGATGTTTGAAAGACCCGAAACTGCCCAATGATCCATTTCAGAACATCACTGACGACGCCCTCTAGCGCTAAAGAGCGTATATTCAAAAGACACGCAAGAAAACATTATAAATGAGACAATGAGAGTCATCAAGAATGAGAGAAGATAATTACATGTAGCCGAACCATGCATTGTAATCTGAAAGTATCAAACTTGATCAAAGAAAATCACGGTTAGCTTCAAAGCAGAACAGGCAGATAGCGGAAAGTCAAGCGACAATTCCTGCCAAAAATACTTCCATAACCGCTCTAGATTTCTTGAAGATTTAGCTGGTGTATTATAAACTCCTGTAGAAAAAAAGAAGAAAGAAATAACATACTTGTGAAATTTATGAATCTCTTCCTTCTCCCAAACATCAGTAATAGCAGGACAGACTGGGTCCTCTAGCCTTAGTTGGCAACCTGTCTACCGCTGAAATAAATGATCTACTGCGGGAAAATATCCAGTCTAATCAGTCATGACTCGCTCGATACAAGATTGCCTAACCGTATATGAAGTATGACACTTAACTGACTGATGTTTTGCACATCAGAAATCACAGAATGGAGGTAGTATTCAGCATAGAACGTTTAGCTTGAAATAGCAGTTTCCCTATAAAAAAACATTCTGCATTCAGTGATCGAACAGTGTAGTTGAAATTCATCAAATATTTCTTTTAAAGGCATTTTTTTTAATGAAAATCGTTTTCCAGATGTCCACTAGCTGTTTTGGTCTTACCAATATTGATAGGTGTTTCGTTCTAAACGTTATATTTTAAGAATCGTGAGATTACTCATATTATTTACATTATTCGGACTGTTATCCTCATCTTCATTGCCATATTCACAATTTTTCCGCCCTTGTATGCCCTGGCCTTCTTAAGGTGATGAGAATTTCGAACCTCAAGTTCACATGGCCCGGTGGATAAAGGAGTTGGTTAGATCCATTGATAAGACCCAAAGTGTTGCGAGTTGTGAACAAAAACTTGGAGAATTTAGTTACTGTGACATGCAGAAGAGGCATGGCACATGGAGCTAGAACAGTCTACCCAGGCTGACGAGATAAAAGTTTCAGTTCGAAATACCAATCGCCTGAAGAAGGCCGTAGCGTACAACGACCGAAACGTTGCGAATATGTCAGTGAACATGGGGATAACAGTCCGAATAATGTAAATAATGTAAGTAGTCATAATATCTCATCTCTGAGATATAGACAAGCATCGTGTGATGCCAAGTATATGATTATGCCATTGATTTCTCTTCCAGATAAATGTGATATCAAATTTAACGTTTGCTGTTTTTGCATATGACTATATAATCCCCTATATTTCTGGCCAAACAGAATTTTACATCTCCAAAACCTTCTTATAAATTAACTAATTTAGAACTCGGAATGCTAAGCTCCAGCATCTAATATTGGTTCCATTTTGTCTTATTTACTGAAACATCAAATGTATTGGGTAATAAGCAACTGTAATTTTAGAAACAGTGCAAAATATTCCCAATTGTTTGAACAAGAATTATATGTGACCATCAGATGCTTTATGTATATGAAAAATAGCTCTAAATCTCTTGCACTTTTATTGAATGTAATAATAAGGAAAATAATAAGACAAGTTTACAATATGAGCAGTGCCTCGGTTCCTTAGAATATTAATGGTAATATGTATTTTGAAAATAGCGATTTCCAAAAAGAAATCCTTCGGTATGTGTTTGGAATTCGTATGAAAACTACTCCAATATTTTTGTCTAAATTACACGTAATCTATTATCGATCTTTCTAGAATAGATGAAATATTTCTATCTATACCTTTTTCTTTAGGTTAGGTACTCTACAAATTTAACATTAGTTCTAGTTATGTTTGTCTTGCTGTTTTTTCTTGTTATTGCTAAATGAATGCTTAACTAATGTGGTGTGTGTTATTGTATTACAGGAGAATATGAATGATCATTTCCAAGTTTTAAAACACGAATTCTCTTGGAGTGATGTTTACTCTGGACAAGAATTTAAACAGAGAAGGATTATATCAATCAATAAGATAATAATATCACTGGAATGTCTCATACTATCAGTTAGTTATGTGCCATACGTGATACGCTTAGTCGATCAAGTCAGTCATGTATCGAAAGATACATGACAGACGAAGCAGATTTTTTTGTCGTAGTCCAGTTTCCATCCAAGGCTATAGAACCCGTATATATATGTATGTTGCGGCATTCACCCTGGATCGGTTAAGCCGGCTCCTTCCAAGGAATTCACCGCGTCCGGAACGAAGGCCGACCAAGCACGGCGATCCGTCGCCAATGCTGAAACGAGCGACAGCCATTCCCAATTCCAACGGCGGCGAATTATTGAAACGGAGTAACAAGGGAGATTGAACTTCACACGGTCCCCACACCTCGCGTGCTATCCCAGTGGAGGGAGGAATATGCTCTTACTTGCCGTAGAATTTCCACAGACGCAGAGGCAGGAGTAACCAAGAGGCCGCCGGATGCCGGTGCAGACGCCGAATGGTTTTGAATTCAGAGTTGACCTTCTCCTAGACCAGTTGCCATCCAAGGCTATAGAACCTATTTACCCGTAGTTGGAGGGAGAAGAAGAGGATTCACACCTTTCCCAAGGGTGTTAGCACGTAAGTGAATGTAACGGAATGTAACGATTCCTCAGTCCGAGCCGTTATCCATTACTCCACCGTGCATCCTATAGAACTCGGGGGAGAAGAAAAGGATCCATACGTTTAGCACGTAAGTGAATGTAATCGATTCGACTGGAATTCGAACTCGGCTCTCCGATTCTTCAACAGGAGCAGCTATCCATTACGCCACCATTCTTGTACAGGTCTATAATGCATTTCAGTCACCTAAATTCTAAGCAGGTGATCATGGCTATCATTTTCCACTAACAAAATCTTGATGGAAAAATGTTTGCTCATGGCTGTGCATATAGACAGGATGATAGTCAAATGCTGACATGTCACCATTTTTCTATCCGTCATTTGTAACATATGTATAACGATTGACTTGAAATTTACTGTGCTGCCTGAGACGAAACAGAATAAACCGAGTGTGAAGAGAAAGATAAATTTTTAATATTATGTAGAAATATACTATTTAACACACACACACGCGTGCGCATACACCCACATACACACGTGTGTGTGTGTGTTACTCATCCCTCTCTTATTTCAGCGGTAGAAAATGCTACATATGAATGCAGAGAGGATCCCATGAGAATTGTTTGCAAGTATGGCATATCTGATTCGTTAATCATGTTTTCTTGCTACCTGAGTTGTCTATAAATTCAGCTGAATTTTTACCTGGTTCGAAATCCCTAGATTAATAAGATATTTTCGTCAAACTTTTTTTTTTAATTTTTACTCTTTCAAAATGTTATTTCATTCATGAATCTGAAGAAACCTGTGTTTATTTATTTTAGATTTCTGATGTAAGCTGTACTTGGTTGATTGTGAAAAGTGCGGTTTGGCAAACATCCATATTTTATTCGGCCTTCGGAATATGTTTAATGTAATTCTTTAATACTGTTTCCATATAATATCATAAATCCGTAGATAATAAAATTAGCTTATGCAAAATGGATAGAAGCACATGCGCAATGGCCCCGCATGTAATCTGAAATTTCATTCGTCGTTTCTGAACGCGAGGAAAAAGCACAAGACATCCTCGAAATTTTCTTCAATAACTTCTAAAAGAACATGATGGTTATCTTTTGTACAATACCTGATATGGAAA
Source organism: Acanthosepion esculentum (assembly GCA_964036315.1). NCBI lineage: Eukaryota > Metazoa > Mollusca > Cephalopoda > Sepiida > Sepiidae > Acanthosepion > Acanthosepion esculentum. The sequence goes on along the minus strand of OZ038486.1, from coordinate 59,150,186 downwards.
CATTTTTTAAAGACATTTCAAACAAGAAGTTGCAATTAACAAGTAATGACATTCCCTCCTTGTTTTTAAGCCGCTGTACGCGCCGGCCTTCTTCAGATGATTAGAATTTTGAACCATTTTATTTTGTCAAGCGGGGTAGATGTTTTATATTTCTAGTTCCACGATCCATGCCTCTTCCGGATGTCTCAGTTATTTCCTTTTAACTCAACTCTTCATGTTTTGGTTCACCACTGCCGTGGCCTGGTATTGATCTCACAAAATTCTGGGTCTAGTCATCCGATCTAATAAAGAGTGGGGGCACTCTCGGTAGTCAGGGACAGACTGGCCTCTGACTCATACCTAGAAAAACTGACCAGTATACAATAGTTAAGACGGAGTTACTTTCTGTACGCCAATACACACATTGGAAAAGGATCAGACACTTATCGACTGGATGAGTCCTTAGCAATGTGCTCTCCATTATCACCAACTATGGTAAACCTATATATGGCACGAGGAAATAGCCTTAGAATCTATATCATTAAAGCCAACCCCAATGGCTGAGATACATAGATGACACCTTTATACTCTGGCCACACCAGGAAGAGGTCCAGCTACTGCTGGAACATGTGAACTCAATAAGCACATCAATAGTTCACAATGGAGAGAGAAAATGACAGCAAACTCGCCTTCTTGGACGTACTAATATCTCGGACAGAGCCCGGGTTAAAGTTTTCTGTATACTCCAAGCATACATTCACTGGACAATACCTCAACGTTAACTCCAACCACCCATATAGTGTAAAGAAAGGGTTCGTCCGCTGTTTACAACATCGAGCAAAAAGTGTTAAGTGGCTACCCAGAGATAGACAAACAGGAAAAGATCAGTACAAACAGTACTCGACAAAGTAAAAACCAACCCGGGTACATGGCAGCAGCTCCGACAAATTGGGATCAATACGAAAATTTAACTGGACACAGGAGCAAATTATCGCTTTTGAAACATAAAATAAAATACTACGAAACAAACCAATAATAAAAGTTTTCAGTCCACAAAAAGAAATACCGTTAAACACACACGCGACTGAAAAGGCGATTGCTGCTATTCTTTCACAAGAAGAAAACCCAATCATGTTCATATCAAGAAGATTAACGTCAGCAGAAGCTAACTTACACGAATATTGAAAAAGAAGCTCTAGCGAATATATAAAGCATGGAAAGGGAACGAAAGTTTTTTATAGGAAAAAAATAATCTAGAAAATCGAACCACAAACCATTAGAATTCATGTTTAACCCGAGAAATGATTTGCCAAATGTCATCGTGAAGGATTTTGAGATGGGCAGTAAAAATCCTGGCATTCGATTTTGACATAGTATGCGTAAATGCGCACACTACCCCTCACGTAAACGCTTTATCAAGATCACAGTTCAAGAATGAAAAGAAGGAAAACAGGGAAATAATGAAGATAAAATAATAGACTGGGTTAAATTGTGCTATGTTTTTCATGTATATTCCAACTTGGCTTCACCCAGAGATCACCTCCACAGAACTATAACGTCAAGAGGTCAACTTCCACACAAATTGGTTATGGTGAGATTCGAAGAGAGATCTCGTGGACGGAAAGCAAATTTTTAACCACACACACACACACACACACACACACACACACACACACACACACACACAAACTACATGAGATTACTGTCCGAACTTTAATTACATAACATAATACATGGCACAGATAAGTTGTCTTACACTTTGGCCAATACGATCGTGTTCATTTCAGTCGTTATAAAGAAATGAATTTCCCTTTCAATTGGCAAACGGAAAACATCCATCAAAAGATATACCTGGTCGCACTCCGAATTAAATTTCACGAAATAGAAAGAAATCGAATGTTCGAACCGATACGGTGCGAAAATCTATAATAAGCGATGCAGTTGCCTAACTTATACGGTGGGCAGTAGAACGCAGTGATTTACGAAACGATAACTTCCATTTTGATGTGTGTCATTTATTGTAGCCGAGTCAATACATTGGTCGACGCCGTTACTAATTACAAGCAATGACCCTGACCAGCAATTGCCTCCTTCCCAGATCATATTTCTCATATTCCCTGAGGGTTGCAGTTTCAGAGATGAGAAAACGATAGCACAGTTCCGTGACATCGCACGCTCGTAAATTTCTTTGAAACTCTCAATTTAGCGGTAGACTCGCTCTCACTTGGTGCAAAGAAATTCGGCCAACAGGATCTTAACTATGTGTTGTTTCGCTAAGTCCTACATCCTCTCCTTCATACAGCCAGTCTACCAGAATTGTTTCCAGAGAAAACGATATGTTTGTAAAATGAAATTCTAGAGGTCCTTACATGGCATATATCTGTGGAATTGTTATAAGCATTTCCGCTTTCACTTTGCAAATCATGAATACGTTTTTGCTTATTTTATCACATCAAATACAGAGATTTGGCTGTGTGTATGTACTTGTATTTACTTTTCTTTTCCATTTCCTCTCGCATCTATGCTTAAATAGTAGGACTTATACGAAATAAGCATTAGGTTTTAACAAATGTTACAGTCCCAAAATATTTCCGCTGTAAATAACCGTGAAAAGGTTGATAAAACATAAATACCTTGAATCAAATCAATAATTTAATTTCATGAAATAATCGTGGATTTATCTGTCAATGGAAACGATTCAGGTATTTCAGCGTTAGACTATTAATGATTTTTATAGATAGATTGGAATCTAGAGTTATGTTTATGTATAAAATCATGTTCCTTTAGGCATCACGTTAGTTTCCACGAAAATACAATAGATAAATTGAAAATATTCACACGTTTTAGTTTTTGTTTTACCTGCAGAAAGTTTGTTGCACATTGTCGCCTAGTTTGTAGATGTTCCAGATAAGGCGACACGCAGACATTATTGTTATTGTTGAAATGGATTATGACAGGCAAATTTACTCAAATCGACATGGTGGTCTTCATCATAGTTTAGCAAACCTCGATGGTTTTCAGTGCCTTCTATTGCTTTCCGATGAAGAAATTAAATTGTTTCACCTGTCAGCTGGAATTTCACATTGCTGCTAACTTTAAGAATGCAAATAGATACATATTAGGTCGGTGGGGTTAGTCTAAAACACTGCATGTATACAATTCACATTGGTTTAGGATTTCGAGATGTAACAACAAATGAGAACGTTTCAGTTTGAGTCACACACACACACACACACACACACACACACACACACACTATCCCTCCATCCCTCTCTCTTTTATATATATATATATATATATATATATATATATATATATATATATAAATTGCGACGTTGTAAATCTGACATTGTTTCTTGTTACCAGGATCGAGACTTTAGTGGGTTCACGTCCTTAAATTTCAATTGATTTGTTAAAATATGAAACCGTTAACAGTTTTTTCTATCTTAGTCGGTCGTGTGTGTTTGTAACTTAATTTCAACTTCATAGCTGTAAATCTTGAGTGAACCAATTATTTCGTTCATTATAATGTAAAATAAGATGAAAAAAAATCATACCAAGTGAACAAAATTGTGTTTGTGCGTATACGAAAGTGTGATAGTTGGACAAGATAAAACCAGGAATGAACAGCTACGCCAAACTGATGGCGCCGCTCATAAATGAATGAATCCACATTTTTCTCTCAGTCATGGGATAAATAATAGGACTTGTGGGATTAAATCATTAACTCCCCAAAATTATTACAATCTAAAAATAGTTTTCTAGCTTAAAATAACTTGCAGAATTTAGATAATCCGAAAAAAAAAACAAGTTTAATCAAAAAGTCATTAAGAGTTAAATGTAAATAATAAAGTGTTGTGTCGTGATTCTCTGTGCAATGTCGTATCAAGTCACCCATCTAGGTTATTTCAAGATATTCCCATAGTGAAGTTTCAATAGTGACCTTCTTCCATACATTTTTGTATTAATATAAATTCCATATGTACAATGCCTGTAGTATATATATATATATATATATATATATATATATATATATATATATATATATATATAGCACATTTTAAGACTATATTTCTTCATATATATATATAAGAGAGAGAGAGAGAAAGATTAAGGATTCTCCGTTCTTAACATTTTTTTTTTAAAAATGTGCACGATTCTGAAATGAGGTATTATGTACAGTATTTATATTAGTCGGCTTCATATGTCCGAAACTCAGCCCACTTCGTGGAAATAATCAAAGATGCTCCCATCCTAACCAACCAGATGGTGAGCTTGAACGTGGTGAGTTTGTTCACCAAGGTACCCACGGAGGAGGCACTCTCGGTAGTCAGAGATAGATTGACATCTGACTCTTCCCTAGAAGAACGGACCAGTATTCCAATAGATAATCTGATGGAGATGTTGACTTTCTGTACACAAACAACACACTTCGGAATGGGATCACACATATATCGACAGGATGAGGTCTTAGCAATGGGCTCGCCATTATCACCAGCAATGGCGAATATATACATGGAATACTTTGAAGAAATGGCATTAGAATCCATATCTCTGAAGCCAACTATATGGTTAAGGTACATAGATGACACCTTCATACTCTGGCCACACCAGGAAGATGTCCAGGTTCTACTGGACCATGTGAACTCAATAAGACCATCGATACAGTTCACAATGGAGAAAGAGTGTAACAACACACTTCCATTCCTGGATGTACTAATATCTCGAACAGAGCATGGGTTCAAGACATCCGTATACCGTAAACCAACATTCACCGGACAGTACCTCAATTTCAACTCCCACCATCCATACAGCGTAAAGAAAGGGATCGTCCGTTGCTTACAACACCGAGCAAAAGTCATAAGTGGCGACCCAGAGACGTTAGATAAGGAATTGGTCAGTATAAGTAGTACCCTACAACGTAACAACTACCCTGGGTACATGGCAGCAGCCCCCCAAAACTGGGATAGGCGAGTACAAGAGGAAGAGGAGGAGGACAACAACACTCAGAAAACAGTCTGCCTGCCTTATGTGAAGGGGTTATCAGAGAAAATACAAAGGATCTGCGGTCCATATAACATCAGGACAACCTTCAAAAGCGTGACAACACTTCGCAGATATCTCTCTCGAGTGAGACCCCCAATAGAGTAGAACAGGACTAAAGACTGTGTGTACGCTATCCCGTGCAGCTGCGGAAAGGAATATAAAGGAGAAACAGGCCGCCCCCTCAAGGTAAGGCTTCAAGAATACCAGAAATCTGTAATGCGAGGGGAAGTAGAAACATCAGGCGTGGCTGACCACATATGGAGAGAGAATGGAGATCACCGTCCCCTGTGGGATCAGGTTGAGATCATAGACAGGGAACACCATTGGAAAATTCGTAAACTTAAGGAATCAGCACATATGCTAGGCCACAAAAATCTCCTGAGTCGGCCAAGCATAGAAATAGATACAATATGGGAACCAGTAATAAGGAGTGCCAGAGAACAGCAATGATAACAAAAAAGTTGCAATATGAGATCTGGTAAAAACATGAAAAGATAACAGCAAAATTGCAATATGAGTACTGGTAAAAAATGATTGCTGAAAAATGATGTTCATAATACTCGGAAATTCATACCCAGATGTCCTCAAAGACACATGGTAAAGTGGATAAAGGCGTTGGTTAGATCCAGTGACAGACCCAAAGAGTGTGAGTTCTAGGCAGTGGAGAACTTTCAGAGGGAAAATTACCAGGAGATAACTGATAACTGACATCCATTGTCGTGGAACTAGAACAGTCTACTCCAGTGATCGAAATAAAGGGTTCAATTCGAAATTCCAACCACCTGAAGAAGGCCGGAACGTTGTGACAAATATGGCGACAAAGATGAGGACAATAGACTAATGTAAATACTGTATATATATTGACATCTGTTCTCTATACACCTGTGTTCCTCTGATGGAAACTGTCGATATTTGCCGTGATATGCTTTATCGCAGTACTTTGTCTCCACCTTTGTTGAGTTGATGAAATTTGCCACGTCTTTTGTCGAATTTAGTTTCAATAACACCATGTTTCGACAAATTGACGGGGTCGCTATGGGTTCCCCTTTGGGTCCAGCTCTAGCCAACATATTTGTGGGCTTTCACGAACAAAGTATACGGAATAATGTACTTTGTCCTCAACTATATCGTCGGTATGTTGACGACACTTTCTGTTTATTCAACAAAGAAGTTGAGGCCGATGTTTCTTTCGTTTGTAAATGGTATCCATCCGGCGCTAAGGTTCACTGTTGAGAAGGAATCCAATCATCAATTGGCCTTCTTGGATGTATTAGTACATCGAACAGCAACAAGTTTTCTTACTTCTATTTACAGGAAACCAACTTTTGCGGGAATGTATACGCGTTGGGACTCCTTTTGCCCCTCCAAACGTAAGATAAACATAATTAGAACCCTCGTACACTAAAAATGTGTTCAGAGTCCTTCTTGGACGATGAGATCAATTTTGTCAAGGATACCCTATGTGGTTTAGGTTATCCACCTAATACTGTTCATTCGGTCATCCGTGACAAAATTGAGGAGTTCAGAAGTGCCAAACACTGTATCGTTAAAAAGTGCCCTGTTTATCTAAGATTGCCTTGGGTTGGAACCAAATGTGAAAGTATTGTTAGACAAATTTCATCAAAGGCTCGTCGCTGTTTTTTCTCTGCCGAGGTACGGATTGTTTTTCAAACCCGGCCCATGGTTCGTCCAGTGTGTAAAGACGTCCTCCCTCCTCATCAAATTAACTCTATAATTTACAAATATGGTTGTAGTTGCGGGGCTGACTACATAGGAATAGACTCGTCCCAAACACCTACGGGTCCGCCATTTGTGAGCACTTATTAAATAGCAGTTTGTGTGCAGTTAATTTTAGTGTTGACGCTCATTATTTCACCTGAAGGTGCTGGAGGCACTTTACATCGGGTCCCGCAAACCTTCTTTGTGTAAACAACGTGAGTGTTTTTGGGGGCTCGCTGTCATTTGCCTCTAGCTCCTTTCGCTCATATTATTATTTTTTTTATCCCCCTCCACAATTCCTTTTAGTGTACATTTTCTGTTTTTTAAATTAAAATCTCCCGTTGCAAGCCTGATGAGCGGGAGCGAAACCGGTTGCTTCGCGCGTTTTTAATATGTCTAGTAATATTAAGCTTAATACTTTTATTGCTATGATAAAATTTTGTACCTTTAAAAATATCTTCAAATATATATATATATCTATGCAATTTCTTACACATAACCCCTATAGAATTATTATAGAAAAGGGCGTTGACGCATGATAACCTCAGTCAACCACTCTACGCTTACTGCTTTTTACTGTTCTTGGCCCACTGTCACATTAAACTTTTTCAAAATCAGAGACCATCCAACTAAATAGATGTTATTTACGCAACTCCATTTTCTCTGTTAATTCCTGGAAAGTCAATTTTCATATGCCGACACGAAATTCACTTAATTGTTTTGCTTTTGATGGGAATAAAAAATGAATTAAAGAAATAAATGCAAGTAATATTTTAATGCAAGCTACACGCGAATTAATGGCACAATAGCAACCGAGATGCATTAAAGATTAATAAATTGAAGATTATATTGTTAATCTTGTGATTAGGTTGTGAATTAATTTCTATCAAGATCTGAAAATAATTTACATAGGAAGATTTTCAGTCACAACTCGAATCGATCTATGATAGTGTATGAACCCACGTTCCACTATGTGAACAAATCTATTGATCTTAATGTCATCAAAACTAGAAACAGTCGTATAACTCATAAAGATTGCCACAATAAATATTGATCTTAACTAAATTAATTCATAGCAGTCTACTTATTTTTGTATTGGTACATATTCCTTTCCTGTCATATTCATTTAAGTCAGAAATATAACAGGAACGCCTAGGCAATGAAACAAATGAAAGTAGATTGAAATGACTAAACATCAATTGTAAGAAGATAGAACATATGCTTGTTAGCACGTGCGACGGCCAAAAATGCGGAAAATTCAACGTTAGGATTATCTTATGCACTTACCATGCGTGAAATTTAAGAATACATTTCGAGTGCTCAAATATTACAGTACATTCGGCGTAGTTTGTTCTCTATCACTAGATACCGTAAGAATAAGATAGGTTAAGAGTTTATGAACTCGGTTGGTGTGTTCCAATCCATCTATCATAATCACATGGATTTTCATCATGTGATTATTTAATTTTTCTTTCACAGCAAAACGCTTTGATGTGGAGAAAATTCCTGGTGTATAATCAGATTGAGGTTTTTGTCAAAGACGTTGTCAAATATGAACCCATGTATTTTTACTCGACTCACTGCCTGATAAGTGGCAATAAGTGATAGCAAATTATGATACTTATATAATTAAGTAGCATGTGATTATACCGCACCTTTTTATAGATTAAACTGATAACACAATTTTATAACTGAAATTAATACTTGATCATCACAACAGCATATATAACTGAAATAATTATTATTTTACAACACACGTTGCTTGATCTATATTAATTTTAATCACATTTGCAGTATTGTTTACACTATTCGCATTGTTCGGATTTTTGTCCTCATTTTTATTACCATGTTCACAACGTTCCATCTGTTGTACGCTTGGGCCTTCTTCAGATATTTATTGGAATTTCTAACCGAATGTTTGTTTTTAGTCCACGGTGGTACATTGTTCAAATTCCACGTGCCACGCATTTGTACATCTCTGTTTCACTTAATTATTCTTGATAACCCAGCTCTCCAACATTTTGTTCTCTCTACTCTGGCCAAGTATTGATCTGACAACTCTTTGGGTCAAGTGAGTTTTGAATCAATCAATCGACGCCAAGATTTATCAAGAACTGAAACTGAGATATCCAAAGTCATGGCCTGTGGAATTATAACTATTTATCCCCGTGAAATAAATTAATCAATTTAGGTATTTTCAAGCTCCCCACAACCTCCATTCTCCGATTAGAACTCTTACTACTGAATGTAGCTTATCGGCATACCCAGGACTTAAATGAAACTAGAATAAATAGTTTTGTTGATGACTCGGTGAGGAAAGCGTGTTCCTTAAATCGGTAAATTAAATTTTGCACGATGAAACTGGTTGTCAAATTGGTAGCTGAAGGTTTTTTCTATAGGGGTGGCTTACCTGATAGATAAAAAAGCATACAGATTTCTTTGGTGGGAAATCTCTGTTTAGTCAGGTTGTTAAAAATGACAGTGGTTAAAAAATAACACTCGGCGATAGAAACCCAAACAAGTGTACCCACTAAAATAACATTTATAGAGTTTTATTTTATTGAGACGTGCAATACAGATGAAAGAGAAAATGTTAGCAAGCGAATATTGAGTATAGGGATGATATATAACCATTGATTCTTAAGTTGGTTATGTTAATATCTGTCTAAATTTTTGAGATGATGTATTTTAAGTATTTAAACTATTTGCAATGTTCGGACTGTTATGTTCATCTGTGTTGCCACATTTACAACGTTTCGGCTATTTTACACTAGGGTCTTCTTCATAGGGCCAAAATCTCGAATGGAACCTTTTATTTTGTATACCAGGGTAGACTGTTCTAGTTGCCCATGTCATGTCGCTTCTGGATATCACAATTTCAGTTATTTCCTTTTAGCAACTAAACTTTGCAGGTTTTGTTCACCTTTGCCGTATCCAGGTATTGAACTCACAATTCTTTAGGTCAAGTCAGTGGATTAATTCAACCGACTTTTTAATCCACTGTGTTATATGTCATTCAGGGGCACATCGAATATGGAGAAAATGGCGGTTATTCGACTACGTTGACAGAGCATGGACCTTTTGCCTGGCTGTAATATCTGAAGTAGTGAAAATAATTCATGAATCATTTGAACATTTTCTATGAACACAACAATTTACTATCGAATATATATTGGAAGGAAGACTTTTGTATTTCTCTAAATCCTGGATGCGAGTATTGTGCTATTCCTGTCCAGATACTCAATTTCGGGTCAAACCTGAGCCTCTTCAAAAAATTGCAGAAGCCGTCCGTTACTTTGATTGAGAGATTGAGCCGACCTTATTTCCATCATTTGTAAACATAACAATGCATTAGCCGCTTTATAACGTTTACGGCATAAGTATTTTGATGAAAATGTTACGTGAGTATGAATAAGATTATTCTTTATTAATTATTGCTTGGTTTTTCTATGCGAAACTTTTGGGCTAATATTTTTACAAAAGTCATACTATTCTGGACAATTTCTTCGCAGATGAAGAAGAGTCTCAAAGCTTCAGAAATGTGGTCATCTGAGAATACCATAGACTTAACATGTGAGCAACGACTAAGATTTTGAGAAAATGAAAACAAAACAGAATCTTATACTGAACACTAGAAATATATATCTGAAAGTTTTAGGGATCACTATGAGAAAAGAGCGTTTCAATAATGTGATATTCACATGATATAAGGAGGAAAAAATGTCAAAAAACTACTTAATAAACATATGTAACAGAACAGGGTTTAGGCGACAGACTTTACGGAGAGATGCGAAGGACAGAAAATTGTGGAGATCTATAATGGCAAAGAGATATGGCACATAGAAGAAGTAGCTTTAATATCCGATATTTACATAACCTTGAAATTAACTAACAACAATGTTCAGTAATGGAAAATATAAAACCAAGTATAATGCTTAAACAAATGGTAAAATAACGCTTCTTTTCAGCTTTACGTTCATTTACATTTCATATGTTGAAGCTGCAATAACATATTTCCCCGCCTAATATATTATCAATAAACGAAGTCGAAGCTTCAAAAGGTCTTCATTATTAGAATTTTGTAAAGTATACATCGATAATATTTAGTGTTGTTAATTGATGGCCATTGAATATTTGCGGAAGAATTAATACAATTGATGAAAAAAGTCACATCAAAACGATCCCCCCTCTGCCTATTCAGAAGATTCGCCCTGTGGGAAATCAAGTTAAGTGGCGGTAAGTCAACATTTGAATAGAATATACTTGGTTAGTCTCGTGGAAAGAGAAGATTAGAAACGTGAGTGTTTGTGATTTCCCACTTGGTCTCACTCGGATGAACCCGGTGCACGTGTTAACAACAAAGCTATTAATTGATAATGTATTCTTTACTGCCAATATTACAATCGAATGCGAACGGGCTTGTTTCTCTGCAGACAAACTATAAGTTATTCTATGTTCATATGTATGGTTATATATTTAAAATATGCTATTAACTTTATCACTTTCCGACTCTAAGTAAAAGTAAATACAAATTTTTATCGTCTGTCTCTCTCTCTCTTTCTCTCACTCTCATATATATATATATATATAAATCCCGAACTTACCTCAAACAATGTAGTAAAGTCACTAAGACCCAAGGTGTTACTGAGTGTGAAGGAATTAGAAAACAGAAACTTTATGAAGGAAAGAGAACAATACAAGTGTAATCAGGAAGATAGTAAATAACGATTGGCATTACATTTGATTTTTTAAAATCAATGTTTAGCGGAAAATATAAAGGCGGAGGAGTGTTTCAGAAGCGACAAGTGCAAGAAAATAAACTCTTAGCATAGGACAAACATCTAGCCTATTCAACAGTAAATGAATGTGACCTTTCTGCCAGTGTAGTACTGCGATTAAATTCAGAAAGTCATATGAAGAGCTCGTCCGAAAAATTGCCATTAAAATATTTATAGATCGCGCGCAGGAAAGCAACACTACGGCGTTGGGAGACGAGACGTCAGGTCAGGACCAATAATATTGCAGATTCTTCTTTTGGATTTCATCAAGAACCTATAAATATATAGCAGTTGCGCCGTATCTTATGTGATAGCAACATTCTAATCATGCGCGAATAGTAGGCATATATATATTAATATATATTCTAGAGAAAAAATTGTATAGCACGACACAGTGAACGATTATTTTCCCAGCTAACCTAGCAATGGATTTTATGTATATTTTCCACTTCAGGGTTGAGATTATAGAGTTCCCAGTGAGAATCGAACTCGCTACACACTATATACTATCAAAAGATACACAAAAATAAGTATAATTTAAGGTCTATCAAATTTAACCAACATCTGTCTAATTAAATGCTCCTAATTATATTTGAGTGATATTATTTAAATTGTAAGTAATAATATTAAATGTTTATAGAAAGTCAACTGAGTTTCGGAATTCTTAAAAGCTCATCGGGACACACGCCACGAATGATTGGGTTAATAACAGAAAATCCATTTATAATTGATTTTCTTTTGTCAACAACATCATTTGAGGCGTGGGCCCATACAACCTGAAAAGTGACCGATATCGTATAGGTCGTGTCTCCAGGCGGGCCGGGCACAAAATAAATAAATAAATAATATTAAAAAGAGTTATATACGTTTAAAGTTACGACATTTTCAATGCTTCTCCTCGGTACGTAATCATAACCGGCATTATATAGTTTATTGCCCATTTCATTTGACACAAACATAATTCAATCAATAAGAACACGAACAAACACACACACACACACACACACACACATATATATATATATATATATATATATATAGCTTCGTTTAAAGTCATATATAACTCTTATTTTCTACAAATATTTGTGTGTAGAAGAGTAAATATTGAGACATAATTGCACTTTGGGAATGAGCGGAGGTGATAAAGAGAAACTGGTGTGTACAATGATAGCCTACTGGTTCAGAACACATTTTACATCTGCTTGGTATATGAATGTTTAGTATTATGCCAAAATTTCATCTCTATTAATGAGCCACTGTAAGCTTAAGTAGTAGATGGAACTGCTCACTGTAATAAGTAATTTGAAATGCAATTGGAAATCATTAATATTATTGGATCTGACATTGGATCGAGAACGATTCGAGAAGGACAAGGAGATACGTAATATATAAACACCCCCTCAAATAAACTATGCTGAACTGTCGGGAGTATCTTGTAAAAGTGAGCGATTCTTTCACTGGAATAAGATGTCTAAGATGGAAAATGAGAACGCTTATATGAACTGCGGATTTGATAGCATCTAATAATATAGATCCGTTACATTTTTGTACAAATGCATTCGACGTTCAGTTGTCTTTATTCGAAAACTTACCTCGCTTGAAAACGCTTAAAGCACAGGCATCGTTTGTTTTTGATACATTTAATGTCCTCTATCACAGCGTTTTTCAACATTTTTTAGAGCGACCCGCAGCAGGAAACACACTTTGTATTGCAACCCATTATAGCTACGTGTAATAAATCAAAATTAAACTGTGTTCACTAGGTTGATATATTTATCATTGAAAATTTATTCGTGTATTATGTATGATCTAAACATAGTGGAATTGTAGGAAAATAAAATTAGTACTTTCAGAAAAATAAATTTAAATTCCGATACAAAGGTAAATTAATATTTGACAAACATGTCATTTAATAGGACAGATGTGTCTGTTTATTCATAAGCCGCTGATTCCATTTGGAGTCACAGGAAGACAATGCTACACACATAACAGGTGCAGAAAATTTGACTTGCAGATTTGAAAAAGAAAGTCGCAACACACTGACACATCTACACAAAAACAATACATTGTGCGCTGGCAAAATATGCTGGTTGCGCCAGTGGTGGCAGTACCGCCTTAGCCACAGAAAGTGTGTTACCTCCCCTGGTTGGCGGCTGACGAAGGCAGGGTAACACACGTGTTGAGTGTGGAAAATTGTTACATGATATGACATTACATGTAAAACTAATGGAATGGCTTTTTTTATCTATATATGCAGTCACAATGTTTAGCTGGTGTACTGAAACTTAAAATATTTTATGCGGAAATAATACAGAACATGAGAAATATTTAAAACTAAGCTTGATTTCAACAAATATTTGAAAAAACAGTATCATATTTATGAAAACAGACTTAAATAAAACAAAATTAATATATGACAGATGTTCTGACCTTTGATTTACTAGTCATTTGACTACTGTTGAATTTCTTCCTACTAATTGCATCGAATCCACTATGACATTCCGAACAATATTTAACCATTGTTAAATAGGGTGTGTCAAAGAATGGGTGCTCATTCAAAACCGCTATTATTGTACAGTGTAACCCGGATATAAGAGTTGTCGGGACCGAAGAAGTCTCTTATATCCGGGTTTATCTTATATCTGGGTTTGGTCTATTTTGTTTAGGTAAGTATGGGAACACTTTGGGACCAGAGAAACTCTCTCTTATATCCGTGTTTCTCTTATATCAGGGTCTCTTATATCCGGGTTACACTGCATACACTTTTGACTCTCTCTGTAATGTTCATTTACAAGATTTATTGTTTACCATTTTATAAATAAACAAATATTTAAAGGAATATTTTTAATATTTTTTTGATGACAAAATTATCAAAATATGTAAGAGGAAAAGATGCTCTAAAACTATCTTATTAAATTGATTTATCGAGAAAATATAAAAGAAATGCCCTTAAAATGTATGTTTTTTAAATTTATAGTTACAGTTACTTATGTATTTGTTGTTATTTTTCATATATGTTTATAGACTTATGGCTAAAAACTATTTCTTCTCATATTTATTTTTTTTTGAAATCGTAAGTAATAAATATCAATTTATAGTTCATTCACTTACCTTCCTAATCTTGTAAATATAAAATCCCTCTTGTATATAAGAAATCAAATAGTGTTTCATAATTTGTTAACTCAGAAGCATAAAGAAAATGTATATAATCCACTTTGATAACATTTGCTAAAATTGTAATCATCGCTTTTTAAAACTATAAATATTGGCGACGGGTTAAAGTGTGTACAATAATAACAGTGTCAATTAGATAACCGTTAACACACCGATTTTTTGTGGGCACATAGGTTAAATATTGCCGAATGCCAAATATTCTTTTCGAAATTCTTCACATGCATTAATATTAATGTTAGGTGAATGTATTGGGGGAAAATTGGAGAAGGAGAGAATGCATGTTCTTCAGTAAAAATGATAGACTGAGTCTGTACAAATCCAAGTGGCCTGATCACGTAGTGATAAACGATAGAAAATATAATACAGAAAGTGTAATACTAAGAGATTATACTTCACAGAAACTGAGTAAAAGGTTAAGCAATTTGAAAGTAACATTAGGAATGAAGAAAAGAAAGCTAGACAGATGGATAATGCTCTACGAATTTGAATGCTGAGCAAATCCATTACAACGGAAGAAAAACTGGCAGCAAATACCATGAACAGATTATGTGCGAAACGAGGAAGTTTTAAATAGAATTAGAGCTACAAAGAAACTTCTGCTAAAATAAAAAATGGGTAACTTAAATTATGGGGTCATTTGAGAACACTTGATGATATTAATACCCATAAGATATATAGAATGAAATAAAAACATTTTATTCAGGCATTATTTTTTTTTAATGTTTTATCGTATATGATGAGCATGTTCACGTACAAAACCACAAAACCATTTTCTGGAACATTGAAGCTGCATGTACCTGCGAAAGTCGGTATATATATATATATAAACTTCCATTACATCAACTGAATTCGAACTCAATCAAACACATTAACACGAATATTACCACTTCAGAACCTATTACCACTGAATTGTTGAAGGAATTTTAGCTTAAATATACTTTTTTGTATGTAACCTGCAACCATTTTTTTTCCAAGATCACTAAATCTCAGCCCCTTGCTCATCTTTTGGAATAAATCTGTCGATCATACAACGCGTGTTCGGATCACGGTAACGTATTTTCTGTCCTCTGTTAAAACGCTTCCTAATAAGTTGAACTACTGCGCGTGACTGATATCGGCAGTGCTTAGCGTTTCCATTTCTTTATGCGATATTCCTTCAATATTTTAGTAATTGAAAACGTCGTGTTCTCAAAATTCACCTTATTTAAATAGTTTTACCTCTTGTCACCTTATATTTCTTAACAGACAACACTAGCTTCATACATATAAATGTAATACGATATATTTTTTAACATGTTATATTTATAATATATATATATATATATATATATATATATATATATATATATATATATATATATACAGAGGGTTTAACAGCAAATTTGTCCCTATTTTAGAGTAATATTTCAACCGTTGCATGTTAGAAATGATTAAGGATATCTTACTAGAATTCTCCGATTTTATAACACTATTGGACTTTGAGCAATAAAAATGTTGAATTACTCTCCAAGCTTTACAGAAGAAGCCTGAGTAAATCGCTCTTAAACGAAAATAGCATGTTCATCATTAATTAATCGTAACTAAGGATGGGATAATTATGAAGGTTCGAAATATATATATATATATATATATATATATATATCCCAGCATCATTTCTAAACTTATTGAACATGATCTACGCCTTCTATAAACTTCTAAATTTCTGTCTTGGTACTGTTTTCACGTACGATTTCCTCTGCAAATCTTTTGTCGTTGATCTTTGGACTGTCAAAGCTGAACCTCCTCTATTTCGTGCCAAATAAATGGATGGAGCGCGATGTTTTCTCATTGATCTCTTTAGCTCTAAGGGGAAATGATATCTCTTTTGAGGTGATCTCCTGATCCCGTTTTCCTCTCTATGGTTCACAGTTTTCAATCAAATTGAACGTTCCCTTCATGATTCTTGAATGGACTTAGAAGTTGGAAGCTAGAGTATGAATGTTAGAATCATTACTGAAGGCCTGTCTATTCTTTTTCCTGTCATCATTGCTCATTTTGGAAGACAGCGGGGCTGTCACAGAACGATTTTAACCTCTTCTATTTCTAACTGAATAACTCTAAGGGATGTTCAGTTTTTCTTACGAAAAATGGTGTCAATATGGCTAACAGTCTTGTCTGAAAACCAGGAAATTCAGTTTAGTGATTTTTTTAAAATATTAATCATTTTGTGGGATGGAAAGTTATGCTGTTACGTGAGCTATATCTATAACTGAGATTATATAAGTTAAAATAAGATTTTGTGTGACACTTTTCGTCCGTTAGGAGTATTGATGCGACTACACATGCGCACGAACGCGAGGCGCTGGGAATTCTGAATTTAGAAAAACAAATTTTAATGTGTTTTTGCTGCATAATAAAGCCAGTTGCATTTAAATTGTTTTACTTTTTGTTTCTATCCAGTTTTTATTAAATATCCCGCATTGTGATAACAGAAGATCTGTCAGTAATTTTCACACACAAGAATCGGAAGGTAAAATTCTGCTGAATGAAATAGCGATTAAAATATTTTCTAAGCTTGTTCCTTTTTGTACTTTAATTTGCGACTAATATTTAATTAGTTTCTGAGAACAATTTGCAGGTCACAAAGGCTGAAAAACTAACGATTTTTAGATAATATGAAGCAATCGATATACAAAATGTAAACACATTACAGAAAAGTGAAAAAACATGAATAGATATTGAAATACTAAATTTATTCAAACATCAGTAGATTAATACAAGTAACCTTTCAACTCTATAATCTCAAGTAATGCTCGAAAACGATAGCTTTAGTGAGAATCAGGAACACACAAATGAAATGACATGTTCATATATTGATTAAAAGATGGCTTGAATGAAATGATGCTCGCAAGACTAGACAACAGAGACTTGGATGATAGCAGTCAAAGAATAGGGATATGTGGGAACTCATTTTTGTTCGCGTCGCTCATAACACTTAATACTAATATTAAACTTTTTCTTTTATGTTATATGCAAAATCAATACATCTTCAAAGACAGAATCTGAATTAGTAATACAATTAGTTAAATAAATTCAAATATCTACAGTTACAAAACTCCATGCTATATAAACAGGTGTGAACCAACTAAATTCTGTTTTTATACCATTAGTAAAAAAACTAAGTTCCTGTCGGACAGTTTATACCAATAAGCCGCTACCTTATGGAAATACTCTGTAGACGATGCTTCCTAGAACAGGTTAAAGTCTAGAAGTTTATGGTCAACAGTTACCTATCGTGTTTAACCGCTTAATTTGCACTTAGATGAACGATCTCTCTCCTAGGATCATACAACAGCCTAAACTTGTGTGGCACTAGTGCCACGACTTGGCTGGATTTTTGAAAATCATTCCTTACAAACTTGTGAAACAATGACAAAATTCAGCAACGTACAAATAAAACCCACGATGAATAATTATGAATGTCTTTTATAGCTTTGGCAAACTGAATTTAGATTGTGTAAGCATTTGCTCCAAATAGAATCTCATTTCGTTTGGTCTTACACTGCCGTTCAACAACGTTCATTTGTATTTCTACTGAGAGCCAGATTCTGGAAAATAAGATTTAGTTGCCGCCCCTCACCCATGTCTTTAGTTTTATCTTTAGTTTTTTTCTTCTATGCTTCTTAAGTTACTATAATTAATTCTGTTTTATTCTTACCTTAAAATCAATTGTCTGATATTTTTATCCGTATTTTTGATGGGTTTAAATCCGACAGCAAACAAACCGTAACTAATTATAAATGCGCTCCCTGTCTGGCTCTGTTCTGAGTTACTATCTGATTTATTTCATGATAGGGAAAAATCTAAGACTCTACGTGTATCATAAGACAAGGAAACATCATGGCACGTATTATGAAATTAACGAAACGGATATGAAATACATTTACTCAAGCAGAAGCCAATAATAAAACGAAGATGCAAGATATAATATTTTAACTGTGTAAGGGTAGTTATAAGTCCATAATAAAATAAACAAATTGAGGGTAAAAGCAGCAATATGTTATGCATTATAATATAGTATAATTGTAATTAACATTTTTGTAACAAACTAGTGTTAAATCGTGAACATTTTTCGGTTCTCCTATTCGAGGTTTCTGATTAATCTTTAGTTAATGATGGGATTATCCCATCGTTAAATATTTGAGCTTAATATCTTCAACAAAATATTGCAATAACAATCTTAAATATGAAGGCTAATCGTTATTCCAAAAAGTAAGGAGGTACAATTGAAAATATCTGAAATTGATAACTTATTCCATTTCACTAAAGCAGACGTTAAACACTTCTATCTTTTTTCTTTATTTTCTCACTGAAACCAAGTAGTCTGATTGTCTTTTTTCTAACTCAATCAAAACGGAATAATCCATTATTTATGAGGTGTCAGCAGGAGAGGCTAATCAAATCAATATTTCTTTCTTTTCACTGAAACCAAGTATTGCTTCTGATATGGCGTGTGTCTTTCGAAGCGATCAAAACAGAATAGTCTATTAGTTATTAGATATTAAGATAGCGTATCGGTCGTGCGAACGATAGAAGTAGTGGACGGAGTGACAAGCACAATTAGTATATAACAGAAATAGTGATATGAGCCATGTATTTATATGGAAAGATTCAGTAATGATTGATCAAACGGTCTGTGCGGCTATCATTTGTTATTTTTATTGAAACATATTTTCAGGAAAATGTTTTCCACGTCAAATAACAGTGGTTGCTGTTTCATATAGATTTATATAAACTGAAATAGGATTTATTCTAAAATTTTCTTCGAAGAATTGTCGAACGTCAACATATTGATAGAGTCTTTGTTTAAGCATTAATTTATATGTGCTACCCATTTTAGTTGTTGCGCTTGTTAAAAATCAGCAAGTGATGTGGGTTGTTTTAATTTACAAAATTTACTTACGATTCTGTAGCGCCAGTCAACGAGAATCTAAAAAGTATCATCATCTCTAAAACATATAGGTTCATTCGATCAAAGTCATAGTTTTTCATTGCACTACCAAAACCGTTGACTTCAGTCCGCAAGTTCTAAATTTCTAAACGGGTTAAGACCGTACGTGGCGTGGCGCTAGGATACTATTTTGCTTCAAATTGCAATACAGCTGTGCATATATTTGTTTATTAAGCTTTGCTTAAAGAGGCACAAGACCACCTGAGGGTTGAATCCAGTGAGGAAAACAATCCAATATTTAATCAAAGGTAGTATGAGGAAATATATAAAGAAAAAAATGGAAAGCTAACGGCAATATTAGTTATTTCTCTATAAGGGAACATTTGGCATTCAAACCCCAGTACTTTTTTCCGTTAAAATTTATAAAGTTTTTCTCTGAAAATCTCTCAAGACAATTTCTCCTCATTTCCAATAGTTGTTAGAGCTCAATATCTGTCGATATTTCTGAGATGAGGTAATATCTACATTGTTTGCATTATTCGGACTATTGTCGTCCTCTTTGTCGCCATATTTATTACAACGTTTCAGCCGTTGTACCCTCCGGCCTTCTTCAGATGGTTGGAATGTCGAACTGAACCCTGTATTTCGCTCACTGGTGTAGGCTGTTCTCGTTCAACGTGCCATGTTTAATGGATGTCAGTTATCTCCTGTTAATTTCCATCTGAATTCTTTCCATGCCTTAACCGAGTATTGAACTCAAATGTTTTGGGTCCTGTCACTGGATCTAACCAACGCCTTTATCCACTGTTCCATGTGACCTTGTTATATCTATTTCTTGTATTGATGCGGGTTTCCTTCCTCACCGGTTTTTCTAAGGAATGTGTGCAACGTCTTGATTATATAATTATTTTCTATTCGAATTACATATGCTACCATTTTTGTTGTTGCGATCGTTGAAAGTGCCGAATGTGATGTCGTTTCATTTATTTTGTGTTGTTCACTCTTTGTGATTCAGTAATACCAATTCCACGAAGTATGAGGAAATAGGGTCCACGCTGAGGCATATCAGTTTCATTCGCTCAAAATCGTCTTAACCATTAATCTATGAAATCGATTCTGTAAAGCTGACTAGATATTTCTGAGCATGATTGACGCCATGTATGCTATCCATATGAAAGTCTCGATAAGACCAGGCGATTTAAGAATATGACTGCGGTTTTATTTTATTTATTTCATTTAGCAATTCGAGTTGATGGGTAAAACTACTCGGAGTACAGCTGAATATGTGTTGAATTTATTTGTCTCATCTGTTAATTTTGTTATAACTGTACAATACAGCGACTTGTTTGAAGTGTTGTTATTTACTAAGTATGCATTTAGAAATGTTATGATAGATTCAGGGTGCGTACAATCACTGTTTTCACTCCACTTCCCGATCTAATTTGCTCATTTGGAAAGGTTTCTCCGGAATACTTTGCCTTGGAACAATTGGTAGCGGGTTTTGATTTTTTTTTTCTTCCCGGTATTAATGCCTATATCGGCAGCATCTGCCTTCTAATAAGGGATGGCAAAATGAAGGAAAGACAATAGGAATAAAGAAAGGCATAAGTAATTTTGGATTGAAGAAATATGCGTGAGTTAGGGAGACAGTGGAAAGAAAAACACTCTCATAATAATAATAATAATCAAAGGGAATTGTTCTTCAGTGAAAAATTGAAAGATAAATAACTGCGAGACAGACCCCTTTTACACAAAATGGACTCGTCCAAAGTATACCGATACTGACAGAGAGAATACCTGCTGGTTGAGATACGTTGAGTCAGGGTGAGAGATACGGAGACAGCACACAGTGTTCACAGAGAGTTATACGAGAGTCCAGAGAGAGAGAGAGAGATAATTACGGCTTCACTTACAGAGACTTGTACATATATTTTCTACTAACGCGCATTCCTGGACTACTAATCCTCACTTCACGTCTAATACACTTATTTTTATATCACAATTACTGGCGTTGTTTATTTATTTGTGCAGGATTCCATTCCAGGAATCCACAACACAAATAATATAAAATTAAGAAAATAAAAGGTATATTAGGACGTGTACGAGTGATTTGAAATATAAATGTCGTACAATAGGAAATATTTGAGCCGAAAAAAGAACTAGTATTCATAAAATACTCTTAGAATCATTTGCAGACACCTAATATTAATAGAAACTTAAATAAACACGAGAACACTAAAATCAAACGCATGCATAGAATGTGCTTGAAAAAAATAATATTTATGAAGATGAAAATTACGTTCGAGCGTATTGAGAAGAATAAGAAACTGGATATAGAAATTAATGAACCTTCAGAAATGTTAATGAAAACAAAGGAGGAATGTGAGAAAAGAAGGAATACAAACTTCTGAGATCATATGTAACGAAATATATGATATACAGTAATATATCACTCTCTCTCCATTTATTTCTATCTTGTAGAAAGGAGATAAAAAGGAAATTAATGTTTTTTGTAATACCATAGCAAGGCACCCTAAAAAAGTAGTGAAGTTGGCGAAATTAGGAATAATCTTGAAAAAATTAACTGTTAATCAGGGTAAAATATAAAACATTACTAGTTGATGTGGAAATGTACAAATACATCCATTGGTATATTTTTAAGTAAATGTTGGTGTTAGGCAATTACAGTTTATTTTATATTCCCCTGATGAAAGTATGAAATAGTTAAATAGTAATACTTCAAAAATTATATGAAAGTATAAATTTATACTTGAATAAAATATTTGACATTACTTGAACACAGATATATTGTTGAAATATTGTTAATCACGGAGTCTTTCTTCTCTTTTCCTAAATTGTCCTTTACTGTAAGTGTTGAAAATAAATGATTTACATCAAACATGTTGTATGATAATAGTAATATATTTGAATCGTTTGAGAAAATATATGCCCGTGCATGAATTTTAATTAACATTTGAATGTGGAATCTCAAGACAACAGCATTAAAATTTTAAATCTCGAAGAAATTATAGCAAAACGAACAAATAAATATTTGATCAAATTCTAGATAACATTAAAATATTGGAATTGAATAATATACTTACGCACTTCAAACAACTTACTAAGTATTATCCCCTGTGCAAGAAACTCATTTTCATTTTTTTTTCTTTCTTAATGATTTTGATGGCACCAGATTTTATTGCAACATCTGATACAAAAGAAAACACTTTTCATCCCTTGAAGTCTCCGTTTGAGTCATGGTAGCCACACCGTACGACGCAAAATCGAAGTCAAAACACTACAATAATTATTAGTATATTGTCGAAATAATAACCAAATTGCTCCCCATTTTTGATTCGAGACACAAAAATATCTTTTATGTATTTGAACCCTTAAAGAAATAAGGAAATAGACTTATTCACTCCATTCCGTCATAAATCTGAAGAAAAAATACAAAGTAGCGAAAGAAAATAAGATATGAATAAAAGAGAATAGAAAAATAAAATATGGCGTGAGGAGAAATGGAAATAGGAGAAAAATGGAAAAGAAAAGAATAGAAGAATAATTTAATAGAAAATATTTTAGCGTGAGAAGAGACAATTATTAATTTGAAAGTATTCTAATATATGATAGAACGGACTTGGTATTTTAAGTATCCGAACTGTTTCTTAAATTTTTTAAGCAGCGACACATAGAAGTACAAAGGAAAACATCACAAAATAGCAAAATCTTTGAAAGGTATACATTTAAATGTTATGAAATAAAAGCATGGATTTAAAATAGTACACACACATATATGTACTTACTTCATCTCGACGTTTATATTCAACTACGCGGCTTGTTTATTGTGAAACGCGTGCCTGGTGTATTTTAGCGATTTCTCAAATGTTTAGTCGAATATGAGATAAGCAGACCCGAATTTTCTCTTCGTAGCTGAGCGTAGTTTTTCTTAGTTCTTACTGTTGATGTAATTTAGGTTTGAGAAGGCTAATTCACATAAAAAAGAATTAGAAAATTGCAACAATACTGATGAAGCCTTTTTTTTATCTAATATGGTATATCCTTTTAGTATATTTCAATACTACCGCTGTAATACGACTACTACCACACACACACACACACACACACACACACACACACACACACATATATATATATATAAATAAATCTATTCTATAAATCATTCTATAAATGTTTTTTAATCGACTATTTAACATTAAATCCACAAAATGTTCGTAATAAGGTTTTTAAAAAAAAACTTTGCTTAGACTGTTTAAACAAAAAAAAATTACGAAATCACAAAGTAAAGAAAAAAACAACGCCTATTCCAATGAAAGTCAATGACACTTTATTACAACTTCTTTCACATTTTTTTCTCTCTTTTTCTTTTTCTATAACTTCCGTTAACAGATTTAAAGTGTCACTGTCTAGATTTCAGTGAAAATTTAAATTTGAAACAATAGAAATGTTACATCTAACTCAATGCTGTCTCTCTACCCCCTACACTGCTCCCACTTCGTTAATTTCCTTATTATTGCCCATCATAAATGTGTAAATTTATTTTCATTTTTTCATTTCAACATTTGGAAATAAATCTGATGATCCTCTGTCCTTTAAAAGAGCTCTGGTGAAATAATTTATTATATGGAAACTTAAAGTAATCTGTTTTTATTTAAATTATTAGCTCTGATTTACATTGAACTCTCTGGATTTTATCCTCATTGGGTCTACCCATACGGATTACCTAGATTTTCGTAAACTATATATATATATATATATATATATATATATATATGGCGTCACAAAATTTTGCGGCACCGCGGTTTAAAATCAGCGCTCTATATAATGAACAAGCTGATTTCTACTCAATCAACAATCTAAACAGGGGGAAAAATAACACAATTGGATGGAAAAAAAATTCGCGGCGCAGTTTCGTCATGTAGTCACCACAATTATATATGCATTTTTAGATATTACTTTTCTACGGTTTAAAGCTACGCAGCGCCGCCTGTGCGATGGTTTGTCAAACTCTTCGCTAACACCACAAACGAAACGCATATACAACGTTTTGTCTCTGTAAACGCTCTGAAAGCATCAATGAATACGAATGGGTGCAAATTTAATTATGGAGGGATTCAATGACATACATGCGCATTCATACCTATTTTACCGGAAACTGTCCACAGAGCAGGTCGACAACTTTCAGCTTCTGTAATCATTTCGCATAAATCCGTCTCTAAGATCGTCGGCCTGTATAATAAACCGGAGACATTACTTTCGATTGTTTCCGTAGGAGAAAGGAATTAAATAAAAAAGTCACGAACATGAAATAATAGAGGGAGACATGCGATTGAAAAGTCGAGGGATTATATTTAAATGTAGCTAGAAGGGCGGAAACGTATAGAGAGAAAAAGTGTAATGGGTTAAAAAGAAACATCTGTAAAAGTCAACGGCAAGAAAAAAAAACTTGAAGTATGTACAAAAAGGAAATGTTTAACCTGAAGTAAAAAAGAAAATGTGTAACTGAGAAAATAAATATGAATGAAAGTCATGTCATGTTGAAACCGAAGGACAGTTGTTAATAGACAGTTTGAATATAGAAGTTCATTCAAGTGTCTGTCGCATTATATACAACAAGCAATCGAGCATCTACGTCGGTATTTGCACATGGAGAATTACATACAAATGCATATACAACCGCAAAAGCATTTGTATGAGGAAGAGTCATGTAGATTTTTTGGGTCTCCAGGCCGGAAAGAATAGTTCGCCCCAATTACATGAACCAAAATGAATAGCTTATAAAATACTTAATAGGATGATATGAGGGAATATCGTGTCAGGAAAGGCAATACGCTTTTCCAGAATAAATATTAGATATTTTTTTACGGATAGTGAGGTGTTTTTGTTATTTAATGAAGTTGAAATCTGTACATTTTAACCGATTTAGAAACTCTTGAAAATGCACATATTTTGTTTTTATTTTAATATTCATGAATGCTACACTTCTGTCTCCCCACTTTTTATACACACACACACACATATATATATATATATATATATATATATATATATATATATATATATATGATTGCCATCTAGGTGTTTCTCTGCCCAAACATTTAAAGAGGTTAGGGAATTCCTGTTCCAGATTCATCCTCAGACACATTTAATTTTGGTCAAATACTACAAAGGCTACCTAATGTTTATACCATAAATATACTATACAATTTATTCAAGGCCAGTAACTAAAACAGTGAACGATTAAGTTTGTTCAGAAATATAAATGGTAGTTCTTATTTGATGTTTAATAAGAAACAATTCTAATTTGTGATGGTGGGTTGAAAAATTCATAGCCTATGAAGGAATTATGCTCGAGCTGTGAAATTTTGCATGCATTAATCTCAACTATTTTTTTTGTAAAAACTACTTTGTTTTTTGTTTTTTCCAGATAAAGTGAAACCTGACTATTTAGAGAAAACTTCAAATGTAACTAATAGCGACTTGTCTTGAAAATGTACAGATTTTTGCATCGTGGTGTTATCCAGTACCCGCAGAAAAAGGGGATTATCTCTTGCTGACGTGGTTGCTTCATTAGGGGATGAATGCTTCAGCTTCATCAGCCTTGCACATGTGGGTTGCTGAATTTAGGAGGGGAAGGAAGAGTCTTGTCGTTGACCCAATATATGGATGTCCTGTAACTTCACCATCGAGGAAAACATTTCTGGCGTTTACCTCGTGGTAATGGATTACAGGTGATTGACGATAAAATAAATTCCCAAATGCTATTAGCACATCCCGTGAGAGTGTTGAGTATATCCTGCCTAGTGAACTTTTCATGACAGGGTTTCCGCTCGTTGGGTGCCACGTGACACCACATCACAAGGGAAATCTGGTATCAAGCAGGTTTCATTGAACGTTTCCTAACACAAAATCAGTATTTGAATCAGAGACGAAGAGAAAATTCATGTAGTGCAGACAGCCCTCTTCACCTAAGGTCGTTTCTTGTGGACGGAATGAAATGGCCTTAGATTTTTAGGTGCTAACGACATTGTTTTTATTCAATGTCTTTCACAAGGGGCCACGCCATCAACGAACAGTGCTATATAAACGTGATGAAAGTTACGAAAGGCTATCAAGACTAAAAACTCACAGGAAAACTGATGAAAGAAGTCTTGTTTCATCAGAACCAAACTCCATCACACAAGATCTTGGATTCTATGGATGCTGTATGGGTGATATAACAGTTCAAATCCGCAATAAATGAGGCTTTGAACTGGTTATTAACCTTCCTGATTTGACTATCCTCTGTTCCCCGACATGAAAAAAAAAAGACTTGGTATGGAAATAAGTATTGCAGTAATGATGACGTCACTTCTGCTATTAATATTTTCATCCAACAGGATGCATTGTTTTGCATTGAACAATTACATGTCAATTTATATAGAAAGAAACAGTGCATTTGATAGAATCTCTCGTTCGTAGTAAGCCTATGAACCTCTCAGCCCATCCTCGGATTTAGATTCTGATTGGGTTTCGAATTTAAAAGTTATTTATGTAGACCTTTTATTTACGAGTTAATTTGAAAAACATAATCAAAACTAATATGATGTTTGGTGATAAGGAACTTCGAACACCACTGTGCAATATTGCAATTTCTTTCATCTGGGCGCGAATTAGTGTCCGGAGGCAGACAGTACGTCTGAGGTAAATTCAGGTCTGAAATTGTAATTTTATGATAAACATTCACGATCGAGCTAATTTCATTAGCGAGGAAGGAAATGACGCTGACACGTATTTGTATCTGTAATGAAAGATTCTTTCATGATTAATATACAGATCCTTTAATCTAACTTTGTGTGAATAGAAAAATACCAGTTATATGTATGTCTGTGTAACTATGTATTTGGGCAGCAATCTCTCTTTCATAGAAGATTCAATGTACTGCATTTGTAACAAGGTACTGCATTTGAACTGTTTTAGGTATAGAATGTAATCCTATAAATGATTTATTATTAAATTGTATTTTTAAAAGTGTGTATACTATGACGCATGTACAAGTATGAATGCAAGAAAAAATAATAAAAATCCTAAACAATAATAAAACACACACACACACACACACACACATAATTTACATATATATTACACTCCTGAAAAAATTTCGGTTGAGCTCACTTGGCAGGAAGTGTGAATTTGTAAACAGTGACAATTACGGCTAATAATGCAAGACTCTTTGGTAAATCGAATCGAGTTCTCTCAGTCACAGTGTGTTTGTCTAAAAATAAATACGCTTAAATTCACCTTCATCCCTGTCGTGCGCCAACGGCTTAGGTGTAGAATCCTCGACTGACACCAATTCAGTCGGGTTTCGATCCTAGAAAGAGGCAACCGGACGTCTAGACACACTGATGAGCTCTGATACAGCGAAACAGTCTGTCTGTGGATGATAATATATATATATATATATATATATATATATATATATATATGAATTTAAGTTGGTAAAAAGATCACTTCCACACCGAAATAAACAAATGGCAAGTTCAATCTCGAAGATACAGGGAAAGAAATAAATGTCGAAATTAAGAATTGCGGGTCCAAATATATGAATCTCACGTAAACGCTCAGACATTGAAGACGCAAGCCGACGGAAGAGGTAGGAAAACAAAACGACTTCCCCAAGTATGCATTCAAAATTTGGGAGACCATAGAAATCGAAAACAACCTCCCTTTGAAGTTATTAGTCTCTCCTAATTCCTATTCTGCCAAATATTTACAAAAAGCTCGTTCCGTAGTTTATTCACTGCTATCCTCTCTCCCTCTTTCATTCATTATGTACTGTGAATGACACATTCTACAAACACTCATTCCTCAGGATATGACCTAGGAATACCAAATGCCTCTTTCTGATTCTAACTATGTGTCGATTTTGTTATTATTTTTCCCAGAACTTCGTCGTTTCTCACATGCTCAGTTCATTGTGACCTCAACATCCTTCTGTAGAACCAGAGTTCACTTACCAAAAGTACACTGGCGTGCCGAATTCAAAATCCAGCCGATAACATTTTATACACTTCTACAGAATTCTCTTTGAAATATATGAAACGATCTCCCCCTCAAGCTAGAGATTAATAGTCAGGTAGACTTGATTTGTAGCCGTTGTTGTCAAATAGTATAAAAGAACTCTGGATTCAAAACCGATTGGGCTATTAATCCCATTCCGTAAAAAACTACGTCATAAAGAAAATATACCTGCAACGATAGGTGTGTTGAAGCAACCGTATCCCTGTACTTACACACACACACACACACATACACATATATATATATAATATATATATATATATATATATATATATATATATGAAAGCTACATTAAAAATCGACTTACAAGGTGCAGTGGTTATATTTCATATAATTATTCCTGTATCTGCATAATTTATTTCTTTTCTGGGCATAAATCATATAAAAATTGGCCGAAAGTTTTATATATCCAAGCGCTATCGGCTATACTTTTATCATGGATGAATTTTATTTTACATTTTAACTGAAAATGTGCATTGATTTGTGTTTATCTATAATTATAGATAGAAACTTCCATACATATAGACATATATATTGTCATCCACAGACTGTTTCGCTGTATCACAACTCTTCAGTATGTCTAGATTTCCTATTTGGCATCAGTTAAAGACATATACCTAGGCTATTATCGCACACAAGAGAAAGGGATTTTTTTTCCTTTTCCATATGAATCGAAACCCGATTTGGCATCAGTCAGAGATCCTGCCCCTAGGTTATCTTCGCACGGCAGAGTGGAAATGAAATTTGAATGTGAAAGTGAAATTTTAAAGTTTTCTTTAAGAAATACGCCAGTGACTGAACAGCAATTTGAGTACTATATATTAGGTTGGTGCAAAAATATTGTCGTTTTTTGACGTTCAACTTCATGTGAGAAAACGACATTATTTTTGCACCAACCTAATATTACAAATGAATGATGACGGTCGGTAATGTTCAAGAGATGTGCCGTTTATGCAATGGGGATTTCTATTTATACAATCGAGCAAATAGCAGTTTTCATTATCTTTTATATGATATAGACGATGATGATTGTTTTAGTGAATCAAGTCTCAAAACTGCGATTCTACTTAAGTCCGAATATCTTGTCAATAAAATTAATAATGAATAACTTAGTATTTCTGTCAATATAGATATATTATGATTTACAGCGCAACATTTGAATTATAATAAATCTGGTGATCACGATTATAGCTAAGTTATGTTATGCTGGGATTACTGTGTTTTAATTTAAAAAATTATATCTGACCAAATAAGCGAGATGAATGTATGTATGTAGGTAAAAAAGGAAATAAATAAAATATTCCGGTTTATTTCAGATAGAAATTATGTAGATTGGAATGTCAAATTTATTTTCGAATTCTTAAAATTTTCTTAAAAGCGGCAGTTTTAAGAAAATTGTAAACAAAACAAATTTATCGATTTTAAAACTCTTCCAAATAATATAGATATATATATTTCTAACGCGTTTTGCCAAAATTAAAATACTATAAATTTTTCTTAACTTCTCTGTAAAGATACAAAACTCTTATATCACGTGAACTTTTCATAATAATGACGTGTTTAGCTCTTTCATAGATGATGAAAGGGAACAACTTAATTAAAAATTATTTTAAATATACAATAGTGTAACTATGTTTATTAATCTGTTTCAATTTTGTATTTTTAAATGTCGCTTCCACTTAATTACTATATCACATCTAGGAAATTCTCCAATACAGAATTTTACACTATTTTAAACTATTATAGATTATTATAATTAAAATTTTTAAGAAAATTTAAAAATTCTTCTAAAAATTCATTTTTCATCGGAAAAGTTTTATTTCTTCAGACAATAGTGTCCTTAATATAATTTATTTACAAAAGCAATTAAAATCTTATCTAATTACTGTTATAGTTCTGTTGCATTCATTATTTTTCAATTCAGAGAAGATTTTCAGTTAGAATAGTGTCAGTTTGAAAACAAAAATAGGCGATTTATATTCTACTGGAGTCACACTTTTAACTAATAAAATAATTAAGGAAATAGAAAGGTGTTTTGCGAAATTTCATGAAATTAAGTAAATAAAGGGAGTGTAAAATATGTAAAAAAAAAAAATGTTTGCCTAAAATTTTCTAAAGAAATAATTGAAAAATAATTTCATTTATTTGTGAATAAATTCTGACAATTTCTATAAAATCGGACAATTATTTGATTTTTACAAGAATTTCAAAATCAATGTGTTTTCAACAGAATAAAAGCGCCATAATTCAATGTAATTATTATGCCATCCCGATGACGTAAACAAAACAAGATTTCATAATTAAAAGAAAGAAAAAAAAACTTGTAAATCGAACGAATGATTTACTTTTTATGGAAATATTTCGGCTAGCAGTTTACAGTTTGGTCACTCCTTAATATGAGTAAAACAGTACAAAGTAGTTCGAAACGCTTATGAATTTAAATCAAGAAAAACAAACCGAGTTGATCGACACGGTTTGTTTTTCTTGATTTAACTTCTCCTAACAACGCCAAAATTGTGATAGCCAGATGTATTATAATTCGAATTGCGTAACTATCTCTCCATACTCAGCAACTGAAGATTGCATCGTGCATGAAACTCATCATTCCATATCACTTGAAATTAATCTTTATATATTAATATATTAGTTTAACTTTTATTTCGTAACATGTGGTATTCTTTTTTGTAACTGAATTCTTTTGCAGACTTAGCAATCATCATCTAGTTTCCCCAAATGATATTTCTAAATAAATGTGGATCATTCATTTTTAGCTACTTAGTGTTTTCTTTTTTGCAAAATAGATCCTTTTACTGATTAATCATTTCTAACTTTCTTGTTGCTTAACTTTTTTGCGATGTCGTCACCGGTCGTTTAGTCCTCTCGAATATAGCATAGGAAGTAGATTGCGTACCTCAATCCTATGATTACTGCATGCATAAAGATTTAAGAGATTAAATTCACTATGGAAGATATATTAAGAAATATTTATGTTTTCTTCATGATTATATTGTATATGATACTTTAATCTCGGGAGTAAATATATCTATTGATAAACACTCAATTTTCTAGCAATATATTGAGTCTTCTAGCTGATTTCCAATGAGTAGCCTTATGTAAACATTTGCGCATTTTTCATGTGTTAGTATTCTCACTGTTATTACTTAGAGAACAATAAACAACACAGTTTTTAGCCATAGTTGTTTTTTAACTGTTAGAAGTTTATTTCATCTAAATTTGAAGTAAAGATTCATAGCTACAGTTTACGTAAATGCACTACGATAAAAATGTTTATCATAAACACACAAACACACACACACACACACACACACATATATATATATATATATAGTATGTTTGCTTACATGAGTTCGTCTGCCTTTATGTGCATTAGGGTGCCCCTTAGCTATAAGTAATCTTGCTTCTTCCACCAACTATTCCTGTTGCAATGAACAAAAACGTGGTGTGAAAATTTCAGCTGCATCTGAAATTATTAGGCGACCCTCAAACGTCTTGAATTTCGAACATAATATACGCAACGATTTGGGCACCTCGGCGTGGTGTAATGGTTAGCAAGCTTGTCTTGCTAGATCAGTTACAACTGAAAAGTGAGTTTAATCTTCACTAGATGCCCCATACTTTCGGCCCTGTGCCACATCTAAGCTACGCTTAGAAAATCAAGGGCACCTTGAGGCGGTGTAATGGTTAGCAAGCTCGTTTTGCTAGCACAATTATGACGGAGTAGTGAGTTCGATCCTCACTGGGTCCCCCAAACCTTTGTGCCACATCTGAGCTACGCTTGGAAATCACTAATATACGCAACGATTAATTCAGTTCCAAAGTGGTACACCGTTGCCTATCTGGACCTTTTTTTTTTCTTTCTTAGAAATTTTATGTGGATACATCCAGCAAAACCGCCCAGCAAATCGTAAAAACGTTCTGAATCAAATTTACTATTAGTTAATTTGAAAAATTCCAGACATAACATGAAAAGGTTTTCTTCATAAAAGATCTCTAAGAAAAAAAATTAATTACAACACTAATTTCTATAGAAATTCAACATAATGCCAACACTGAACATTATTCTTGCATAACAGAAGATGTAGGTATGTTTTACGGTCTTAGGTGACGATCGATAAAACAAATTGTTTTTCAGTTTCATCTTTTGTGAGAATGTTGTGGGAGGTGATAAGTTCACCATAATTTACTTATTTGAAGCAACATTTTTATTTAGGTTGAAGGCATTATTTCAAGAGCTTTACTTAATGAAACACATTTAGGATTTACAGGAAAATTGTTTGCGTTGACAACGGAAAGTGAGCTGCAGTTGGAGTTAGAGATTTTTTATATTGAGTAATAACGATATACATAACTGTTTCTGCATATTTTGGATGAAGATGTTACCTTCAAATGACTATAACCACTTATTTTATGTATAAATATATCCTAAGAACGTAATTTGTCCAGACACTGAATAATGATGGTTGAAAATCAGGGCGTATTCTTGAACAACCTACTGATGAATTAATACTTATGTCGCTTTTGAAAATCTGTCGATACGCAACTTAACGAAACGGATGTTTTTTCTCCAATCTTCAAGTATCTCTTTTGGGGGGCATTTACAGTTTATGTGAGTGATGCTGGTGTACATATTTCATTGTGAGATATATATATATATATATATATATATATATATATATATATATATATATATATATATGAGAGGGAGAGAGAGGTTTTAAATATCAGGAGGTCAATTAAAATAAGCGACCACGGTTTCGACCTTACATCCTCTTCGAGCGATACTTTTAAAATAAACACTTTAAAGCTTTATTTTTAAAAAGACACAAAGAACGCTACATAACTAATAAAGAAGAGTCTCTTCAAGCAACAAAACTGTGGTTATATAGAAAGATGGTGAGAATGTCTTGAACCGAATAACAGAGCAAACGATGAGGTCTTAGAGAAAATGGAAAGAAAAAGAAAAATTAAACCTAACGTCAGGAAGAGACAGGTGAAATTTCTGGGACACATAAATTGTGCTTGAGCAGATTGAAGACAAGATAGACAGAGGAAAACAGCGCCTAAATTCTTTGATGGACTTGAGTAAATTTAATTAAGAGCAGGATTTAGGAGAAATAGCTAAAAGACAAGCTCTGTTATGAGCTACAAGAGCTGGTGGGAGTGGCATGCTCTCCTCCATTCCCAAAGGGAAACTGCACATAAAGAAGAAAAGCCTGATCAATACTGAGATGGGTGACCGCTAGGGAATACAAGGTTCTGTAATTTAAGCTATAGGTGTGGCATCATGGCGATATATAAATCTGGCGACAAACTAAGAGAAACCCACGATGTGTGCAAGTGCTTCTGGATTGATGAATCATAGTAACTGCCTAGAGTTAGATGAGTTGAGGTAGAAAACTCGGGACACCCGTGCGGGAATGATAAAGGAACAAGAATGTGGTTAAATGAAAATTATTCATGTCATGCCGTCCTTCGCTCGTGTGGAAATATAATTACAGTAATTACAGACAGCATATCGCACACATGAGATACGGATATACGAGTTAATATTTTAACGGATTTAAAGTATTTATTTATTCAAAATTTCACTTAAATTCTTGGGCTTTTCAAAATCTGCATAAATCGGATAATTCGACTATAAAATGTTAAATGTAATAAATATCCTCTGATTTAAATATATAAAACAAATGGCAGATATAATACAAAATTTAAATAAAGTCCTATTTCCCGTTTAAGTGGTGTCCCGCCTTGACCGTTAGGCGTAAACGGAATAAAATATTCGAAAAATAGTTGATTTTATTTGCATTAATGTTAAGAAAAAAATCCCACACGTTCATAAATATTCTTCCAGCTATTTATAAGATTAATTTTGACTTATACGTTGCATTGTTTGATATTGACGATTTTTCAGGGATTAGGAATTTACTTCCCTCTTCATATTTAGCCATATTTACAGAATAATTCAGGTAATATAGGTCGTATCTTAAGTCTCCAAGGAAACAATTCACATATAGTACACTGAATTTATAAGTAGACACTTGTCACAATGTATTTTAATGTCATTGATTAGGCTAAAACGATATTTTCGCAGTACTTTGCCTGTAATCATGTTATTGTTGTCTAACCTTAATTTATTTTCATTCGACCTTTCCCAGATATACAAATGCACGCAAATATCACAATGCTGCTTGTGTCAGTTAGATTTTTCACATGAATAATGAATGATTTTTGTCTATAACATGAATCCCGCTGTTGCATCTAATTCTGCTTTTTTCACTATTAAACTTAAAAATGTCAACATGAAGGTAGCAGCAAAAAAAAAACAGTGTTCTGACGTTCTTTTTATTTGTAAGGATAGGTTTGCTTCCGCCATTTCGGGGTAACGATCTCGGCTGGTATGATTTGGAAAGAATATATTGAATCATTTCATTGGTCAGCTGCTAAGAAAGTTGGTTGACTGTGTCGCGCTAGGTACTTTTTCTCTCCATAATTCTTCTATGCATAGAACAGTGTCGTCATATATTGTCCGGTGCCCCTGCTATATATCTATAGATCTATTGTAACCTAGGGGAGGTTAATGAATAGAATAATCAGAAGTTTGGTAATGAACGATAATACTTAGAACAAGAACAACTATTATAAGAT
The DNA here is from genome assembly GCA_964036315.1 of Acanthosepion esculentum. Classification (NCBI taxonomy): domain Eukaryota; kingdom Metazoa; phylum Mollusca; class Cephalopoda; order Sepiida; family Sepiidae; genus Acanthosepion; species Acanthosepion esculentum. The sequence continues at coordinate 59,114,810 of OZ038486.1, read as the reverse complement.
TCGCCAGCAGCGCGTGGAATTTGTAGTCAACTGCCAGAAGTGAGTCAAGTGAATTCCACAATTAATCTCCAACTGCAGACCACGTAGAGTATAAACTACTGTGTTTACGGGAATGGGAGTACACATTTTTGTCCGTAGGTATGCTTGATAAATTAAAAAGAAGAATCGGCGATATTGTTAGTCTTGACATGGCGTCCGGTAAAGTTGTTTCCCTGTGGCTTTTTTGATAAATACAGCTTGAAGTTTTCTCTCCATATATATATAATATATATATGTGTGTGTGTTATGGTCCAAGTTCCAACCAATGAGGAATAACTCGAACACATGTATGGAATAACACAGACATGTTACAAACAGAAATATATACAAAAAAAGTAGAAATATTAGTAATGGCTATCAGATTTGGTTAGAGTGAACTATGTTGTTTCGACAAGTATCACTATTAATCCTCTTTGCTCGCGCAGTATTTATAATGTCTGGAATAGTCCATTATTATTATGGGTAAGTTCCCATAACAATATATATATATATATATATATATATATATATATATATATATATATATATATATATATATATATATATATAATCTTTTGTAAGAAAAGGATTTGTTTTGTCTTTGATTAACGGCGCATCGACCATTATAGTGTTATTTAATAATAGATAATATTTTGAAAAGTGTGTTTTTTTTTTTCGTTTTTTTTTTAGATAGGCTTGATGTAATATATAGATCCATGATATTTGTATTTACATGTTATTGCTGAAAGCTCCTTTTTAATCATTTATTAGAGAGGCTGCTTTCTAATGTAGGTTATTCTATATTCACTTTCTGATGTAACATGATTATTAAAGTTTACCTTGTTATATTTAGTGAGAATACTTTTATGAAGACCGGTTCTTTTTTTTTCAGTTTTCAAAATATATTAAAGTTTAATTACATGTTATTTTGTTAATAGTTTCACATGTTGGTATAAAGTGTTATTTTGTTACCAGTTTCACATGTTTGTATAAAGTTTGATTTCCTTTAATAAGTTAAGAATACTTTTTGGTTTTGAAGGATTTATTTTGTATTCTTTATCTCATGATATTTTGTTCGGCTTTGATGAGAATATGGCAACTTATTAGTACACGTTCCACTGTCGGGATTACTTGACATCTGTTGCCTCTTGGAGAAGTTTTATTTTTTAGTAAAAGTGATTGTGTCAAATGTTCTATTCGGAGTCTGGATAAAACTATTTCTTTTCTTTTAAAATATTGATATGATATCAACTGTTTCTCCGTAAATATATCAACCCAGACGAATATATTAAGTTATGCAAGCCTATCTCCAAACGCCATTTACTAATATATTTAATTTTAAGCCCGGCTGCTTAATTGTAATATAAAAATATAAATCGACAGGAGAATTAGCTAAAAGAGCACAAATCTAAAATGGAATTCACAAAAAATCATGTATTATTAATAACCACTGTTTATAAATTAAATCCACATTTAGAAACTACTAGCGTAATGCCGAGTGTTTTAATCGCAACCATCACAGTGACTTCTCTCAGACACACAATATGGCTTCCGTTTCTTTTGGGCCACTGTTAATGTGCTGACGATAATTTGTGGCGTCTATCATATTCTAGATAAAAAAAAGAAAAAAAGAAGCACTGTCTGTATCATTGAATATCTCGAAATCGTTTGACAGGGTTTGGATAAAGTTCTTCTCCGCAAGTAAAAAAGTTACTGTGGCTCCGGACACATTTTTAAACTCGTTCAAACTTTGCTTTCAAATGTGGAAATGAATGTCGTACAGAACGCCTACTCGTCTCGATCCATTCTTAATAACGGCAGTGTCTCCCTGCATTCCATCCTTTTTTCCGATTCTGCTCATAAATTCTCTTTAAACTCTACTCTTGATTCAACTGGAACATTCCTGACAAATTTCCTACTTAGAACTGAATCTCTGTTAAGTGGTATGCATATAACCCCTGACATGGTTTCTGCTATCAGCTCTAACAAAGATCCCCACAATGCAGAACAAGTTCACCATCTCTCATGGCAAAGGCCTTTTCTCAGACAAGCAATACGGCTTTCGTTTCTCCAGATCAACAGTTTATGTAATTACGATAATTGCGGAAAGAGTCTATCAATCTCTAGACACAATCGGTGAAGCCCGGGTTGTAGCATTAGATATCTCAAAAGTGTTTGAAGGTTTTGGTATACAGGTTTTCTTTGCAAATTTCGCAGCTGATCTTATCAAATTGTGAAATGGAAGTTATCTGAACAGTCATCCATTGAGATCCTTTTTTACAAATGCATGGACTTATTCTTGGTCGTATGTTTTCAATTATTATTAACGACCTTTCCTATGCATTCACCTTTCAACTTTTATCTATGCTGATGACATCATCATTTACTCTTGTCTCGATAGTAAGTCTCCTAAGTTCGATAGGATCAAATTGCCGGCTATTTAAAATACGACATTCAGTCTGCTGTTAACTGTGGCAAAAAGCGGCTTTTCAATTTTAACGCTCTCTATTAATTATATGAGCGACCCATTTCTGCTTTCAAACAGCATGGCTGATGCTGATACACAAGAGAAAGATTCATTGTGCGTTCTCGGGTGAACGTTCTCGTTTGATATTATGTAGGAAAACGATATTGAATCCATTGCTAAATTAGGTGCAAAGGAAGTTTGTTTATTGTGTCGTCTTACAGATTTTTTTTCTCTCCATACTCTATTGTGCATATCCTTGTCTACCATTCATCGATGCTTAGACTATTAATGTCACATATGTTCCGGAGATCCCGTTATATATCTAGAGATCTTTGATAAAATCTGAAGAAGAATCAACAATATTATTGGTCCTGATCTGGCATCTCGGCTTTAGTTACTTTCCCAACGCCGTAAAGTTGTCTCACTCTGTCCTTTAAATAATTTCATGCCAAATGTTCGGAAGTGCTCTTCGTGATGGCACTCAGGATTTATGAATTTAATCGCAGTAATAGACGGGCAACGTGTTCTCATCAATTTACAATTGAGTTAGTTACATGTAAGCGTAATTTGTATGTTAACGGTTTCTTTTCTCGCTTGTGGATTTGTCTTTCAACTCTATGCTTTCAAGTCAACTTTCATATAAATAGAATTGCTATCGCTATCTGCTGTCCTCTTGATTACACTTCCAGAGTTCCTGCTCTTTAGTTAAGTTTCTGTTTTCTAATTCTTCCACTCCCAGTAATAACATATCTCTCCGTGGCTTTACTGACTTGCCTAGAATGAGCTCGCTTTAAAACTTTAGGCATGGTTAAAATGACTAGCGTAATCAAAGAATTTATTTTGTAGTCGATCTGTTGAGAACATCATCCCTGTTCCATACATATTCTACACAATTCTAACATATCTTACAGATTTATAAATCTACCATTATTTCATGCGTTGAATATTGTTGTCACATCTGATTTCGTGCGTCCGCCACGTATTTTAGAGATTCTTAATAAACACCAAAGAATCTGCAATTACATCGGACCTGATCTGGCATCTCGACTTCAGTCACTTCCCCCCGGCGCCTTTATGTAGATTCTCTCTGCTTTCTTTTTTTCTATAAATAATTTTATGATTATTGTTCGGATAAGCTACCCACTTCGATGTCTCATCTTTACGAATTTAAGCGCAATATTTGTTTAGCAACCAGTTTTCGTCAATTTATAGTTGAAATAGTGAGTGCTAACAGGAGGTTATATGCTAGCAGTTTCTTGTTTTGTACTTGTTGAACTCTCTTCCATAATTTTGCGTTCCACTCAACTTAGATCTTAAAAAAATAAACGTAATATTTATATTTTATTTCCCTGTTGGTATATGTATGTATGTATCTATGTGTAACTTAATTCTCAAAGGAAGTACATTTTTGCTTCCCATTCATAATTATTATCTCTCCTTAATGTATTATTCGTTTTCTTATAATTGTTCACATTCAGTAACCACTCGAGCCTTAGTCGCTTTATTACCTTGCTTACGGTTAAATGATTTGAAAAATGATCAGTATCTGTTATACGACTAAGAATGTTAGATGGAATTTCTGTTTTTATTAGAGTATATCACGTTATTTCCGATACATCGGTCTAGCTTAAAAGCTTGTGATATTAAACATTGCTTAAAAGCATGAAAAATCGTATGTGAGAGAATGAAAGTTATTTTGATCCTTAAATAAAAAAAGGTATACGATTTATTTTTTTTTTTTTTTGAGAATTCAAAGGCCAAGTCATTTTTCCTGGAGTTCGGAACGCCATAAATTTCACTAAACTTGTTTAACAAATGCACGTGAAAACTTCTTCACTAATTAAAATAAATCAATAGAAAAATATAGATTTTTTCTCCCTACCTCATTTTCCGATGAAGCTTAAATAAAAGTTAAACATGCTAGTTTGCTAAACGTTTCGTATTTGATATCTTTTATCAGATTTATATATGGTACGATGGATATATTTACGTCTAAATTACCCGAAAATGAAAATAATACTGACATTTTATTTTAAGAGATTGGTGAATACTGCCATAAACATTGCCTTCAGATAATCTTTCGCGTTACAAGGAGTTTTGTTGGTGTCTCGCTCAACTGAGCCCCCACACAAAATAATCAAGGGTGTTGCAGTCTGGGGATTTAGGTGGATAGATGTAAGGAGTGATGTGGTCGCAGGAAATGTATGACAGCCACGACTGGGTTCTGCTGCTCGTATGGCATATTGCAGAATCCTGTTGTCAAATATGTAGTCTTTCTGCAGCCGCCGCTTAGACCCAAAGCTGAACAACTTCCTCAAGGCACTTGAGGAGATCTCAGTGTTGAGTCTAAGGCCCCGTCTAAAGATGAATGGCGGCATAACTTCGCCATCACTAGTAATTACTCCGAGCAACTTCTTAATCACCATTAGACTCATCCAACTTTTTTCCCGAATCCTCTGCACAATCCACAGATTGATAACCAAACACGTTGAAATGTTTGTAGTGGAGCTTCCGGTGCGAATACCAAGCAGTACAGCATGCGGGATCCAAATTTCTTGTGGACTGAATTGCGTCACGGTGCTCGTTTTCGCACAGGTAGAGCCCAACTATACTGTAGAGTCGAAAAAATAAATAACAAAAAATGCAGTTGCGCCAAATTAAAAATATAACATGGTTAAATTTACACATCGTATCCTCTGTGAATGTTATATATATATATATATATATATATATATATATATATATATATATATATATATATATAATACAGATATATTTAGCAAAATTATGAATTATGTTATTTTTAGGGTAGCCTGATATCTATGTATTTCGATTAAGCTCTTGTTTCGTGAATAGGAGCAACCCTACAGTAAATTATATATTGTGAGCGTACACAAATATAGGAATACCATTCCCACAGTGAACACGTATTGTGTCAATAATGGTACCTCTCAGAGACGAAAACACTACGCTATAGCAGCTGGTATCTGATGTGAAGATAATATTTTGCCTGAATTTCCCACTTGACAGAAAACTCATTAATTACCTACATACACAAATATGTACACACACACACACACACACACACACCATATACGCGCGCGTACGCACACATACACACGCGCAAATATGAAATAGTGGTGCACTTTTGTATCTATAGGTAAATTACTACGCGATTTTTTCAGAACGTAGATAAATGTTTTCCTTATTCTCTTCATATCCTTTATTTATGTTTCAATATATTATTTTATTTTTCCGCGTAAAAGTATTTTACCTGCAGCTTATCCGGACAGACAAGCCCCTGATGAACGCTGGTCGTCACAACGGTCGAACTATTTTAATTACAAAATTGAGGAAAATAATTCATCCTAGAAACTTGGAAAATATTTTGACTGATAAAAAAATTGTACACCCGCATATCTGTATTATTGAGTGAACAAACGAAGCACACATGAATACATTCGTTGTTCAAAAAGTTACGAATAGATTTCAACGATATTTTGAGCGTCTGTTTATTTTATACATATTGTTACATTTACTCGAAATAATTTACCACAAATATATAGAAATCTAAGAATTGATCAATGTTCCAGAACCGCTCTGATGCCAGCGCAACGCTTAATTCTAGCGTAAAAATCGAATTAAGAGAAATCATTTTGCTTATTTGCCAGCAAGTTTTCTATTGCTATAGTATTGTCAGCTTGGAATTGTGAGGGGGTAGGAAATGGCGGATAGAGCGGTTTAGAACATGATTCGACGAGAGAGAGGTGCGAAGGTATTAACGGTCATAAATGTTGGAATATTGATGAGACAGAAGAGCGTAGAGAATGATTATTTTTAAAATCTGATTCTAAAAGTGCTCGTTGATGTTTTCTCATATGTCGATATACGTTAATATATCAGATATGACATTCAGTAGATTGTTGACGATAGATATGTTCTTGAGACAAATTTTCTTTCATACAAACCATTTTAGGTCTTAATAACTGGTGGGAGACGTTTTTGTTAACCGTTTCATCCCAAGCTAAGCAATAAAGTCAATCGGACGGAAGAGGCTACTGAATGTTAGAGAATATGAGAAAAACTACCAAAAAAGGAGAGTGGACCATAAAAGAATAAGAATTAAGAAGACAGAAGATAACGTGTGACGTTGCATTTAAACTATTGGCGAACAAATATGACAGCGACGCAGGTAGCCGAAATAGTTCCATAAACGACAAGTGAGGTAGAAAAAAACTTTAAGGATATAACTTAAGTCAGATGTAGCCATTTTAATTTTAATGTGTCGAGAACACGATGCTAATCTAGGTCTGCGCTTAAATTCATAAAGTCGAGGTACCGTAAGGGAAAGTTCATCAAAACAATTACCATGAAATTATTTATAGAAAAACAAAGGACAGCTATGCTACGGTGTTGGGAAAGGGACTGAAGCTGAGATGTCAAGTCAGGACCAATAATATTGCAGATTATTTCTTTTAAATTATCAATCATTTAATTATTTCCAATTAAAAGCTATCTAAGCTTTAAACAATAAGCACTATTTTTCATTCTTCTTCGATAGCAAACATTATTTTGTGAATATCAACTTTTTTATCGTATATACTCATTTATAAGCAAACTTCATGTATAGAGCGATATATGATTTATTTTATGAAAAATGTGATTTTTTTTATCCAGCTCGTGTATAATACGACTTCAGCTTCCGAGAATATAAGTTATCCTACTCTAGTCAAATATTGCTATACTGGACATCACTCATTCTTTCTTGTACAAAGCTACCCCCAAATGGTGAGAATTTATTTAGCGTAAAATGTCTGAAATCAACATTTAGATAATTTACTTCTGTTTCCAGCCATGCTTGACTGTGGTATCTCTTTTGCCCCGAGCCTGTTAATTCTTCCTTTATATAAGGTATATTTCGATTTGTAGTGGTACACAGTGAATGGCTTTCTGTTGTTCATGTAGCAAAAGAACGAACGTGTCTAGACAATGCAAGACTGGCTAATAGAGCTTAACAGAAGCGTTAATGATAGCCAAAGGTAATGTGAAAATGTAGGCTACCGGGTAGGTTACGGTAACCGAAAAATCATGAAATATAACTGCACCTGCTTATCGATCACCGAAAATGCATGATCTTTTAACATCTCCAAAAAATTTAAATGTGTACAGTGGACCACTTATTTGCTGCTTAAAAAAAACTAATCAGAAAAAATCGTACTATACCGGCTTATAAACTGTGATTCATATTACAGTAATGAAAGACAAAACGTTCTATTAATTATACAAACATATCATTAATTAGATATCAATCCCTCAATTGTTCTAACCGTTTTCGCCGTAATTAAAACGCTTATTACATGCAAAACATTTTTAAGCATTTGATCCCAAGCAAGGCAGGAGTGCCACTAGCACGAAAGTTGATACAGAGGACTGAGAGCAAGAGTAAAGAGGCGTGTTTGAGGAAAAGTTCCAGAGAAGGACAGGGAACAAGATCAAGGTATCGGAAGATGTCTACTGTCATTACTCTTAAACATTTGAAGATTATAGTTATCAGAGAAGCAAAGAATAGGAAACGGGAAGTGCAAGAGAAGAAGCAGTTTGAGTAGAAGAGACGGATATATTTAACCGTTTCGACAGTGAAAGAGAAGGGACTGAGTTGCCAGCTTAGTAGCTCGCTTAAATTCACGCAGTCTAGGAACCAGCGAAAGTAGCTCGTCGGAACAGTTGCCGTGAAAATACTTGTAGAAGAGACAGCGGGAAGTACGTCGGTGAGAAAGCGACCGTAGAAAGATGTCAGATCATGACCTCTCGCATTGCATATTCGTCTCTGGACTTAGTCGAGCACGTCGAGACGACGTTCAGTTGGGCCACCCGATCATATATGACGGCAATATTCCATGCAAAGACGGATGGGTGATTTATAGATTTGAAGGATGGACACAGACGAGAAAAAAAACTTTCATTTATTAAAAATAAAAATTATGCGAAATTTATTATAATAAACATTCTGAAAATGAACATATTAAAGATTAGTTTCTATTATCAGTACTATAACGCTTACTTTATACCTATTTTTGCACCCCTATATAGATATGTATCGATTGACTAGATTTAGAAAATGGGTCCGACCGAGAAAACTTTCACCCACCATCAGCTAATGTTGTAGTGGCAAGCAGATATACGTCATAGTTGTATAAGAATATTGTGTTAGAGGTTGAGCTTCCGAAAGTAATTTCAATGCGTATATTTGAATATCAGTATAGCACAAGAAACAGTCATATAGAAAATTAAAACTTCACCATCTGCAAAGATCGATTCATCATTGTAGAGCCTTACTGTAAAAATGTTATTGATAAATAAGGTGTATTATATATAGGATAGATTATGAGTCATGGAGTTAATTTTAGGATAATGATATATAAAGACTGTTCTTTGATTTGAGAGCGTCATGATTATAGTGAAGCAGGAATTACACTCGCAAGAGTCTGTTTTCACAAAGTGGTAATTGTTGTGAAAGCTGCCCAAGTGAAATAATCTTCTTATATTTGGAGCATGTTAGAAATAAGGGTGATTCGTATCCATGGAAAATAATATTCTGTGTCTTAACCCTTAAGTTTTGTATTGGTGGACTTGAGATATAGGGTTCATTTAAATAATTGCCATGGGAAAAGTGAGAGAGTAACAAAAACCTGCAGATGTTGTGTATGTGAGAAACATTTTGCAGAGTGAAAAATATATCTTCACTTACTTTGCGGAAAAATTTTGAAATCTATTAAAGATAGAAAGTGAAGTCTGAAGCAGAGACATGACAGTTATACCCAGGTTTGGACTAATCTGACAATTGAAGAATAAAGCCTTGCAGAAGGAAGTGTATACTTCACGGAATGATACAATGAGCCGAGCAATATATATATATATATATATATATATATATATATATATATATATATATATATATAATATATGGATAAAATAATTGAAAAAAAATTGGGTGTTTTTTTTATGAAAGTATTTATTTCTGTGTTTTTATATATATTTAATATGGTCTGAAATAATATTGATTTTAATATTTCTGACAACCGATGTGGTCTGAAATGTTAAATATATATAAAAACACAGAAATAAATACTTTCATAAAAAAATCACCCAATTTTTTTTCAGTTATTTTATCCATATATTATATAC